>CM051234.1:282586720-283186720 GCA_027917425.1 Gastrophryne carolinensis | reverse complement strand
AAGGAAAACAGAAATGGGAAGGGGTGTATGTCAGAAGTATGATGATACATATGAAACATAATCTTGTAGAAGATGAAGCTGCATATAAGTGTAAAAGCTGAAACTGTATAACAACCCCCTAACATTAATATGGAGGTGGAGATTGAGCACCTAACAGTATGGTATGGATAATATATTTTGTAAACTGACTAAAAAGAAGCATTATGCCCATAATGAACCATGTGGATCACCCCATTACATGTATACCATTAGAGAGAATTCACAGTGCTCATCCCCCAAAACCATAATTAATAACTATAGTGCATATTGCTCACCCCACCCCAAAATTAGAGTTCAAAGTCATAAGCTGAGCAAACTGCTTATCTCAGGGGTTTTACCCACACAGAGGCATCCTAATTTAGTAAATAAAAACCAAAGTTACAAAGGTGCCTTAAATGTATTTTTTTTTTGTTGCCACTGATGTGAATCTCAGGTTTTCAGACGGGCTTTCAGTTTTTTTATGCAATATAGAACTGACCATAAAATGCTTATGTACATAGGGATATGTTGATACTTCCCTCCCATGTGTACTTACAGATATAACTTGCACCCATTAATAACGGGGTGATAATATCATAATATTTAAGGAAATAAACTCTGGATTAGGGTTTAAATATCCAGTTCTTGTGGCTCTAAGATGGTTAGAGCGTTGGAAGCAAAAACTCCATATTTAATCTGAATGCAGCCATTAAGACTTGGAATTAGAACTTTCTGAAGCATACCTTAGCCATGGCCAAATCCCATGTGTTCAGTGTGTCTTGGAAGAGGTTTGTGAGGTTTGGAAGCTGCATGTTGTCCTATACTAAGCTTTGAGTTGTAATGTGGGGTTACTTTGCTAATCTGACCAATTTATTCATTTCACAAGAACTCTTTATTTTATCCTAGTAGATTTAAGTGCAGCCCTTACTTGTCGATTAGCCTTTTATTTAAATATTACATTTTTAAAAGCTTTTTGTTAATGTGTACAGTATAAGTAAAAGAATTTTCAGTATACAGTTTATTTTATGGTTCCAAAAGGTTGTATATATGCATACAGTAAGCTTTGTAAGCTTGGACTTTTTGTGCCTTGACTGGCATCACTGGCTCACCAGAACTCCTTGCTTCTAAACGCATCCACTGTAAACATTCTGACAAAAAATCCTGAATTTTTTCACCTAGACGTTAATAGGATTTAGAACCAGAATATTGCAAACTATTGGGCAGAACCGCACCAGAACAGAATAGAGGCAAATTCAGTTAATCACCATTTTATTTTTTAAACTGAAGGTCCAGGGTTCAAGTCTCTGGGCAATGAAACTTTTCCCCAGACCTAACTAATGATTAACAATTTGTCCTTATAAGAAATAATTTTATTTGTTTTTTATAAATAAATAAACCAAATATTAAAATGGTTTCTTGAAGAGATCTGTACTATTATCCATTGTTTAATTTTTTTCATACATCCTTTTCTTAATACTAAGTTGTGCTTCCTTTTCCACCAGTGTATTTTGGGATTTGTACTGTGCAGCACCTGACAGAAGAGAGACCTGTGAACATTCTAGTGAAGCCAAGGCATTCCACGACTATGTAAGTTTAACATATACATTTCATTCATGCAGTGTAATGACAGTGGACAAGATTTATCAAAACTATTCCAAGTAAATGTTTAGTTCATAGCAGCCAATCATTTTATTATTTAAAGTAGACCTGAAATTCTTTGAGCTACTTAGGGTAGCTGCTCCAGTTGTGCTTCAGTTTACTTGAACCACCACTCTTAATCAATGTTTCCCATCGCAAGAAGGAGGGTTAAGATCCTTGTGGACCTGGACAGCATCTGGTGCAAAGATTAGTCAGAGCATTTAGAATTGCTTTAACCCTTTAATGGAGCATTTTCGCGCATAAATGGCCCGATGATAAAAATCCGAATAAATATGCTGGATGGTGGGAGGAGAGGTCACTTATACACCCGACATCAAGAAAGAGAAAATCAGGGGTGACAGGCTCTGTCACCCCTGATAGACTAAACCTGACTCCCCTGGATTGTTTTCCTACCATGTGAGAATAAACCACAAGCTTGGTGGGAGTTTTATTCAGTTCAGGTGTATAAGTCACCCCTCCTCTTATTAGCCGATGTGTTTTTATAAATTTCTATTTTTACACAATTTTGCTATATTGCTCCTTTAAGTGCCAGCCTACCTAGAGTTTTTGTCACGCTTTTGTTGCCAGACCATGTTTCACTATTTTGTGCTACTTGTCTTCAACTGTGATTTTTGAAGGAATTTTCAGGGATTTCTCAGGAAAATTATATATTGAGTCTGGGCTTTAACATGTTTGTCAAACTATATATTATGAATATATATATTCATTATTTATGTACAGACATAAAGCTTTCTAGGCATACCACGCCTGTTGATGCAAAAAGCACAGTTAAACATAGCGCAAAATGGTTAAATATGACCTGTCAACAGAGGGCGACCAAATCACAGTGTTCACATTTGAAGGTGGTTGTGGAAAAATGGAAGGGCAAACTTTTTGGGACCTTCTACAGTATCTAGTGCAGGAAATATAGAGGTAAATGGGACAGCTTCAGATGAGCTCTTAGTTGTCTCATTATTGCAATTGCCTGAATAGACCCTTTAAAGTATTGGATATATTCCAGCTATGAATAAAAGGGGGTATGTGTAATTGCCCCTGTCTGCAGCTCTAATGGCTGGATAGTATATTAGTCATTATAGAGTGCTATAAGAGGAATGAAGTAGGTTTGCTTTACAATACAGAGGTACCTCCAGCAGCTGTACAGTATGTAGCTACAGTACCCCATACCTCATTCATGTGTCTATCCATGATCTCAATAAATGCATGTTTTTCAAATGCTGAATACCTTTTAGAGTGTGGATTATGCTCAATAATTTTACTGCTGCAAAAACCTTGTCCCTAAGATTTTGGCAGATAATTGTACCCTGCATACTGTGTTTATGTTGTGCTTCCACTACATGCTTTGGCTTAGCGACCAATTGCATTGCTTCTGGTAACTTTTGTTGGTTAAATACAGGTGCATCATTTTGAGTTTTGAATGTAGCACATAACTGCAACCCTGGAAATGTCATAGCTTAATGTGTGATTGTCTGTGTTGGATTTTAAGACTTAATTTGCTGTGACACATGAAATTTGTTAGAATTTTTAAAAACAAAATTTCTTTTTATGCTAACACTGCATCCTATAAGTATCACATTTTGCCAGTCTATTCTTGAATATGGGAGTCCTATGCTCTATGACACTTAGGGCTGGATTAAAGAAGCATCTGCGCCATTTAGCGCTGATAGTTTGTCCACTGCATCACTGCATGCCTAATTTAAGACTTGTGTGACAGGTAGCACTAAGTAAAATGCCTTAAACAGGCAATTTTTGACTCTCGTTTTTTCAAAGAGCAGTATACTGCCATTGTATAAGCTGCATCAGTCATAAGTGGGGCTTAAGCCTAAGCTACCATTCAGCACAATGGCAGGAAAATTATTGAAATTGTTTATAATGACAAATGTTGAAAAGAAATGCAACAAAAAGGAAATAGTTTGTGGAACATGTAAAAAATGCAAACACATGACTTGGATGTTGCAAACTGCTTTTCTTTTACAAATTGTAAAAAATCATTTTTACCTCTAGATTCTCAATTTTTTATATTCTTTATATTTAGACACATGCCTCTTATATAGCCATATATTTTATTACTGTTTTGTATTAATTGCTTGCGTACTACCACTAGTCTATTGTTGACATTTCCTGATTTTGAACTGATTTTGTATTTATTTCACACTTGGGCCTTGATTCAATAACAGTTGGGTCCCCATTTTTTGTTGTATATTTCAGACACTAGCCTTACTGTTATTTGGGGGTTTTTTTCGCCTTTTAAAATGAGCAAACATGACATACATGGTCAAGAAGTTGGTAGAACTGAGGGCACAGGTACATAAACAGGCACGGACACAGGCTGATCTATAGGAAGAACCTAGTCAAGAATGTCAGCAAAGTGGTTCCGAATAGCACACTTTATTCATTGGGCTCCATATGCTTACAATTTTCTTGTTGAAGTTGTTATATTATGATCTGAATTAACGGAAGGTGAGGGCCGCATTCACATTCTATTAGCTGTATCTTTATACAAACTAACTTGACAAGAAGGCATTTTAGGCATTGCTCATGACAATTTTATTGCTTTTGTGACAGTTATTTTTGTGTATATTTAACTTTTACATTTTTTGTAATTTTACATTTGGCAAAAAGTTTGAAAAGTTGACAAATATAATATTGTTCTAAACTACAAACACCAAAAGCTGGACATTGGGGGAACAGATTTTTTTGCCAAAAATATTAAGTAAATTATTAGGCACTGAGACGCTAAACAAACAGGACAGGGAATCAAGATATCGCCCAGTAAAACACTACACCTAAAAAAAGGAGAACAAAGGTGCTACAGGGAATCTACTACAGATTGGAGAATAGAAATTCACCTCAAGCACAGAAGCTGTAGAGACAAATTTGCCACTGCTAAACAGCAACAATGGTGGGGGGGGGGAACACCGGGGCCCTGGGGACCAGTGAATGGCTTAGCCAGCACAATACGCATGGAGCTAGGCCATTTGTGTCTAAAGATAGCAGAAGGACATGCATGATGCGCAAGTTGGAGTAAGAATCGCACTTTGCGCATGCCTTTTCGAGCAATGCGAATGTACGCCATTCGTGCACACGCTGCTATGAATCATTCGCCGATACGCATGTGGAATCACTTGGGCATGGTTTGGGGCTTTTTTGCGAATGATCAGGAATCGAACTTGGTGTCTCTCGTCTCCTAAGTGCTGACATTGCAATGCAGGGAGATTCAATATCTTGAAAACCTGATGTCAAAGCAGGCACCTAGTGATTCAGCAGTGTGTAGAGTCACAAAAACATGACCTTTCAATTGTGCTTAAAGTGGTTCAACACCCATTTCTTCTAAAAGAGAAGGATCCTGATGGATGTAAGTAAAACTGGGGTTTGGGAGGGGGAGCTCCAGCATCCTATTGGTTAGTAGGCACCGGTGAAGGTGGGGTAGTCAGTCCTCACATCAGTGTAAATCTAGGTACATGCACCGTGGTTATTATTTTGGAGCTTTTTTTAAACCACAACCCGTGGCTTGCACTGCCATCAGTTGCAGCCCTTGGTACTTATGCACATCTCTGCCAACCTCACCTCCTCTTACCTATGCCCACCTGCCTCATCTCTAATTACAGTATCTTACTCTAACCCAAATTACCTTTTCCCACCTGACCCTGCACACATCATCTCTTCCTGCCTAATCTCCAGCCTTTTTTTCCATATGACCTAACCCTCACTCACCTCACCTATTCCCACCTCAACCGTGCCCACACGACTCCACCTCACCTCCTTCTGCCTCACCTCAACCAACCATACCTCTACTTGCCTCTACCCACTTCTTCTTCCCCTTTCACTTCTAGCCAACTTCTGCTCACATCTTAACCCTTCTTCTTGCTTCACTTCTTCTCCTCTTACCTCACCTTTTCCCGCCTCACTCCTGCCAATTCTTTCCACCTTATCTTATGCCATCTCACCTCAGCCAACCTCACCTTTGCTCTCGTCATCTCTTCCCACCTCACCTCTGCTCATCTCGCGTCTACCCATCTCACCTCTGCCTGGACCTATCCACCTCTGCTCACCACTTCCTGTCTCTATGCTCACCTCACATTTTCCCACCTCACACCTGCCCACTTCTTCCCCATCTCACTTCTAACATCTGTATATACAAAAATCATCTATAAGGCTTTATATTACATATTTCCTGCAGTTAACTGTTTGCATTTCTCTGCTTAGAGTTTGTTGCGGCTACCTGAAGTAGAACAATAAGATAACGCTGCCCTTGGACCAAAAATGTCGTTCCCCCCTGGTCTAAACACAGAATATAGAATGCTATAGTGCCAGCCATGTGTCTTTCACTTGAATATGCTCAGGTCAGTCATAAAGTGCTGTGAACCGTAAGGTCCCATGCATTTTATTTAATTTTGTTTAGTCCTACAGGAAAAACCCTTAGGCAGTCCTGGTTACCAGTATATCTGGCTGTGGTAGGGTTAATATCATGAGCTGTGTTCAGGATTTTCTAAGATTTTCCTTACTAAAGAACTGGCTGCTGTCCCAGATGGAATAATTTCAGATGATGGAAAGATACAGAGTGTTGTATTTGTCCAACCAAGATTGCAAAACTGCTAGTACTTTGGGTACAGGTAACAAAGAGCATCTGGCCAGCACAAGTGTTCTTGACCTTGAAACGCTTTCCGGGCGTCTCACTGAAACAGCATTCTGTCTAAACAATTAATGCTTTGTTTCACCTTATTCACCTTAAACCTTAAATATGCACCTCAGTTTTTAGAGTGGTTACTTAACATTAATTTAGCCATCCATATGAATAATATTTAAGCATAGAAATCCTGAAAATAAAATAAAATAATGGAATAGTCTCGGTAGTTAGCTGTTTTGGAGGATGAGGAAAGACAATGACAATTGGATCGTGCCTACACATACTACTCACTATATCTTGAGTGATACATTCCAAAATCAAATCCTTTATTGCAAGATCTCAGAACTTGCTGTGTGTCCAAAATTTTCAATGGAGTCCCTTTGCATATAAACAATGAAAAATGCTGCATTCAAACAGAATGAAATGCTCTTTTTTGGGCCCCTTGATTAGACACCTTTTCTATTGGGTCAACTCAAGTGGGTGGTATCCCTAACCCTACAACCTTCACATTAAAGTTACATGGGATACCTTTGAGGTTGAGGTAGGTCATGTAAAGTATTTACCCAACATCTTAAAGCTCCTGCTTCTCCAGATCCTACCATTGTTCTTTGCAATAACCCATGGCAAAATACTACCTTAGCCTCAAAAACCTCTTCCATGCATGAGCTGTTTGATCCCAATTTATCCCAGATAAAACCCCATCACATGCCCTTTAATATAATAATAATCTTTATTTATATATCGCCAACATATTCCACAGTGCTTTACAATCAGAGGGCTGATGTACAAACAGTAAAACATAGTAACAAAAGAACCATCAACTGAAACAAAAGTAATGAGGGTCCTGCTCATTAATAGGTGCCGGATTTAAAGGGGACCTAAACCCACTTACGTTGTGATATACACATGGCCAAAGCCTCTGCCAATACTCCCTTCTTAGGGTCTAAAAGTAGAAATTGATGTTTTCTCCTTTCAAATTGACCTTGACCATTGTGTTTTTTTGCTGTCCCTCTCTGTATGATGGCAGCCAATCAGTCATTGCATAGGCGTAGCAATGACATCATTGCCACACACAACAGTGGCAATTAATGGAGGAGACAGAACTTGACAGGTAAGACAGATGTCATTATCTGGGATTAGAGTAAAGCAGGGGAGGTAGAAATTGCCAAACGGTGCTCCTCATGGGGGGTAATTTAGGGGATGCTAGTTAAAAATCTGGGTTTTGGTTCACTTGAACCAAGTGGCAAATAGCCTGTAAAGTGGGGTGTTTCATGACTTGCCTATAAGGAAGGGGGCTTGAAAGTTAACCATATCAACCATTGTACTATCTAAAGAAGGAATTGTTTGCCCCTAGCAAAAAGTCTCCTAAAACCGTGAGATACTACCTCAGCCACCTTGAGCCATGTAATTATGCCCACATAATCTTAATTTACTCTTAATGAAACCCAACCATATGGCCTTTCTGCACAGTATTTAAGATTAAACTATTCACAGATAGGTGAATGACCTGTGCCCTTATGCCCCTGTAGACCTAGACTATGGCCTATGCAGAAATCTTACTTGTGAGTTGTGACCCACCACTTTTTTATTAATTATTTTTTCACTAGTTATTTCTGAATTTCACCTGACAATCTGGATGCAATTAGAAAACCGTTTTAAATTGCCCCTACTGTGTGTGTCTGTTAGTGTATATATTCCCACTACTAGGCCACTAAGACAAGTGATGTAGTATTTCCCAGGAAGTTAATAAATTAGAATTAGAGGACTAATGATAACCACAGTGCATCTTCTAATGCTCTGGCATGGCAAGGGGTCCCTGGATACATAAAAGGCACAGATAAAATGAAATGCCTTTTGTGTCTAGATGCAGTTAGATTATTGACATGACCACATACAAATTGTTCTGATAGGAAGAGCCTTTGGCTTGGTGTCTCTGTACGGGATAAGTGACTAGAAGTATAAATTACTTCTTATCGTTTACTAATAAGAACAAGCTGTGATATGTATTCAGCATACCTGATTGCTTCATTGTTAGCAAGCCTTTGATTTTTGGTCCACTAAAACATATGCACGGAAAGTGGACAAAACTGGGCAAAAAGTCTTATTCATATTAAATAAGGATACAGATCTTGTTTTTGCCAACATATGGTTACATTACTCTGCACTGGTTATTAAATGTCAGTTCTTTAAATCTAGGGTGGTTTGGGGGTTATAAAGCTGCCATGATGGTAAGCCGAACTTGCATGCTTTTGATTTCTAGAGGAACATTAGAGAATTGTCGCCTGGAGTCACCCCCTACCTCCTGCTCTGAGCATCAAAGCAGGGCACCATTTGGTACAAAACGTAAAAACTCAGGCAGCCCTCCCAGTGTCATGACATTGCATTGTATAAATATGGGCAGAGGAGGCACGAAGGGAGCTTGCTGCCAACAGGGAAACCATTTGGTGTAGTTGCTGTGATACTGATCAAACTGAGAGCTAATGGCTGTGTCGGAGAAGGGGAAACAGACTCACAGTGCCAGCTGGCAGATCAGTGGTAGCAGCAGGGATTGTATAAACTGGGGACATACAGAATAAGACGAGGGGGGGTGGATAGAAAAGGAGCGTAACCTACTGTGTGCTGCGCTCAATTCTTACTTGTCAGACTGCAGGGAGAGCGCACAATCTGGAGATATTGTATCTGGAGGCAGGATTCTGCTTCTCAGCTTCTGGCTATGCTCACAGTGTAACCATCAGTTAGGCAAATGTTATTTCATTCTATGTAAAATGTAATGTACACTTTAGAGGTGACATTTAACATACATTTAACACATTTGGTTTGGTTATGTGCTTTGCAAAATTTCAACCTGAGGCAGTATTTTAGCTTACAAATAATAGGCGAAAGGTCTGGTGTGTGACCGGCTTGTGCTGTAACTTTAAGAGAAACATAATATCATTCTCAGCTGGCAGGAGGCTCTTACAACATTCTTTTTTTTTTTAATTCTCCATCACCGGGTAACTGGCACGGGAGGAAACTAAGCAAGAACAAGAACTTGCAAGAGCTGCTCTCCAAACACAGATATAAAACATATCCATATAAGCGCTTGCACACGGGGGCTGGTAATTAATATAGGAAATAGATTCAAAATAGTTAATAATAACAGCAACACGTAATAAAATGCTGCAGGGAATTTCGTATAATCCTGAACTAGCAATAATCAAGCGGTTCTACATGTTCTGTTAGCAGATCAGTAGTAAAGCTGTGGATTTCCAACTTAAAGATAAACCATGGCTAATTCACTGATCTCTCCGCTACCCCTTTACCTGAGGCACATACATGCGCCAGGAGCAGAGGAGTGGGGGTGCAGCTTGTGAGTGCTGATTATTCGGTGATTGGAACATGGGATCGCTAGAAGGTGAGTTCTTAAAGGGGATTCCCAGGGATACACACACCAGGGCATCCTATATTGGAAAGCTTCGCTGGAAAGGAACAACACCAAGAGAGTGAAAATCCTGAGTATTTTCCTCTTTAAAGTGCATCTATAGACAGAAAATATAATTTGCTATACTCACCTAACTTACCTGACTATGTGCAGCCTCATTCCTATGCAGCATTGGGACCTAAATCAGATCTATCTTAGCTATTAGCCTAACTGCTGACAAGTGTACTCCCTGGAAATCTCCTGAGTGCTGGGGCCGACCATTGCTGAGATGTCCGCATGGTTGGTAAGGCGGTGAGCATCAATCAGTGACTGGAGGGAAGAGCACTCTGGATGACAACTGAAGGAACACATACTGAAAGCTGCTGCATCATGTTAGTTTTTCTTTATTGCATGGCACGGCCTTCTTCGGTATTCATAACAGTTGGGTTATTCCGCCACAAGGTGGCGCAGTGGTACTGCAGAAAACTGTGGCATCTCCCGGCCCCTATAAAAATGGGATTAACCATAGAGTTCCCAGTGTTTCCTCTGCAGTGAAACTGCAAAGTTAGAGGATGGCAATCTCTCTTGCGCAGGTGAGCGGGGCAACCAAGCCTGCAGCCCTGCAAGTCTATTTCCACCCGTTTCTGGACCCTCACTGCCTCCCAGCCTTGGCTGACAGATCGGGTGAGGGTAGAAGAGCGCTAGGGTCAAGTGCTCCTGGAGTGCTGCTCCAAGCCGCAGACCCTGTTCCACAAAGGGTAGCCAGCCATAGGATTTATGGTGAGCCTACTAGGGATGCAGAGTTCCTGTCCTGGCTTCTGAGGGGATGAGTGTTTTGGGGACTCTGTCTTTTTCTTTTCCTTCAGGGGGCCCGCCCCCCCCCCTGGCCTGGATACTCGCCGCTGCCTTCTTGTCTCTCTCTCTTCCCCCTCCCCCTCTCTGACTTTGTTCGGGGTGGGGGGGTGGGTGGTAGCGGCGAGTGGTGTTAGTTGTGGTGTTTTGGCATTTACAGTGTGTTTTTTGCCCACTGCGCCGCTTTGTACTGCGCTCCGCGGCTGTGGGTGCTATAACCTTTGACGTTTTTGCTTTGTCATGGCGCCGGCGGGGTCACGTTAGCGCCGTTTTCGCGCTCTTCGGGGGGCGGGGCCGGGGGATGACGCGTATCGCGTTGCCCCCCCCCGCTGCCCGCCCCTTGAGGTACCTCTACCGGCACCATTTTGGATTAGCTGCACGTCTGGATTTCTCCCTTCCGGGCTGCAGTGCTGTTTCCTCCGGTGTGTCGCTTCATCCTGCGGTCTGTGCCTTGGTGACCCTGCGGTGTCCTTGGTCCGTGAGTCCCCTTTGGGTTTTTTTTATTCTCGTGGGGCATGTGCTGCGGGATGGTCATGTGTCGTTTTTACTTATGTCTTTCAGGCGGGATACCAGTGGGTTGTGGTTTCTCCAAGCTCTACTCCTTCCTCCCCCTCTCCCCCCCCCATTTTTGCTTATCTGGGGGCATCCCATGGGAGGGCATCCTGGGTGGCTTTTGTATTAGCCTTTACCCTGTGCTGGTATATTGCGCCTGTATTTATCACCATATGGAGGCTTCTGGGGATAGTGTGCTCAGGGGTCCTTCAGGGCAATCCCGGCTGTGTTCCATGTGCAGGGTATCCCCTATCAGCAATGATGTCACGGTGTGCGTGCAAGTGTCCTTGCGCTTGAGCTTGGTTTGCCTGCATTGCTTCCCAGCTCTGCGCCCACTTCAGGATCACCTACCCCCCCACTGCTGCAATTAGCTCCCAGTGAGGGGGGATGCTAGCAGGGGGTCACAGTCTGATCTGGCACTTCGTGTGGCCAACATTGAGAAGCAGCTTGCCGGGCCAATTCCTAGGAAGGCCTCTGGCAAGAAGCTGCACCTGACTTTCACTCCCTCACGCTCCACAGATGAGTATGAGGAGTTTGTTGCCACTGGTGGACTTTATTCCCTAGAGGAAGGGGAACTGTTCCAAGACTCTGACTCCTCTGGGGACCAGCAGGAGGGTTGCATTAGTGACCCTGGGTCTGCATCCGGGGAGGAATCATGGTACCCTGAGGACACGGACAATCTGCTGTCACAAATATTTGAAATCTTGCACATTGCTCCCCCTGAGGTGGCTAAGAGAAAGCAGGGTGAGCTTTTTCGTCCTGGTAAACAGCGTCTGGAGTTCCCTGAGCAGGGCCATTTCACTTCTATGGTGCTTAGGGAGTGGGAACGTCCTAACAGGCTGCCTGCTGTGCACAAGGGATTGGATAAGAGGTATCCCTTTCCTGCTGATATAGTAAAGCTTTGGTCCTGTCCCCCTGAGGTGGATGCTCCCGTGCTAGGCCTGTCTAATACTTCGGTCATGCCTTCTCCTGACACTACCACTCTGAAGGACAGCGAGGACCGGCGCATGGATCAACTGGCCTGCCATGCTTTTACTTGTGTGGGGGCTGGACTGCGCCCGGCCTGTGCTGCTGCCATTACTGCTATTGCCCTTAAGTAACTGCTCAAGCGTCTCTGTGATGGCGCTATGGCTGGTAGGAGGAGGGAGGATTATAGGGCCCTCTTGCTTTGCTCTGATTTTGTTGAATTTATCCTTACTGCCATGGATGATGCTGTGAGGCTGGGCGGTAGGGCCTCTGCACTTTTGGTGGCTATGCGCCGGCTCTGTTTGGTTACGTCAGTGGGCAGCTGATGCTGCTGCTAAGAAGGCTCTCACCGGGCTCCCCTTTGCGGGGCTGCGGCTCTTTGGTGAGCGTCTTGATGTTTTGGCCAAGGATGGCAGGCCTTAGCGTAGGAGGCAGCCCCAGCCTTTTCGGGGGACCTCTGTCTCCCTCCCCTCCCTTCGTTCTTCCAGAGGAGGTCGTGGCTCCCTCTTCTCAGGTAGCCGCATGGAGTCTTGGGGCCGTGGCAGATCCTGTGGACGTCGCGGTCTCTCCTGGGGTTCCAAGCCCAAACCTCCTCCCAAGGCCCCCCAGGCATGAGAAGGCGCCCTCACTTATCCGGGTGGGGGGACGACTTCGGTTCTTTGCTCATGTCTGGAGGCTCCACGTTTCAGACCGGTGGATTCAGGAGGTGGTGTCCTCCGGTTACAATATAGAGTTTGCAGCCTGGCCGCCCCCAAGATTCATCAGATCCCGGATGTCTTTAAACCCCCTGTCAGCTCAAGGGTAACTTTCGGCGGTTCAATGCCTGCTGGAGTCAGGGGTCATTTGTCCGGTGCCTCATCAAGAACAGGGTCAGGGGTACTATTCCAATCTCTTCACGGTCCCCAAAAAGGACGGCTCTCTGAGGTCCATTCTGGACCTGAAGGGCCCCATCAAGTTTGTCAGATTCAAACATTTTCACATGGAGACGCTAGACTCTGTCGGTACCCTTCACCCGGGTGACTTCATGACCACCGTGGACATCAAGGATGCTTATCTTCATGTGCCCAGGTCATCAGAGATTTCTGAGGTTCGTTCTGGAGAATCAGCATTACCAGTTTGTGGCCTTACCATTCGGTATCACCTCGGCGCCTTGGGTGTTCACCAAGGTGCCGGCGAGAGTTATGGATCTGCTGCGAACACGTGGCATTTGCATTCTTCCCTACCTGGATGACATCCTCATTGTGGCTCAGTCCTTTCATCAGGCCGAACAGGACACCCAGGTGGTGATCTCCACTCTGGAGTCCTTCGGCTGGGTGATCAATTTTCCCAAGTCTTCACTGTCCCCATCCTTGGTGAGGTCCTTTCTGGGCATGACACTGGATACCTCTCAGGTCAAGGTGTTTCTTCCACAGCAGAAGGTGGAGGGCCTTCAGAAGCAGGCACGGGCTCTGCTCGTGTCCTTATCCCTCCATCCGTCTGGGGATGCAGTTGGTGGGCCTGATGGTGTCCTGCTTCGAGGCGGTCCCCTTTGCTCAGTTTCACATGAGACCTCTTCAGTTGCACCTCTTGTCAGTTTGGGATCGGGACCCTGTGTCTCTGGATCAGGCAGTCCTTTTTGTGGTGGCTGGACTCTAGGAACCTTCTAGTGGGCAGGACCTTCCCGCCCCCGTGCTGGGAGACTGTCACCACAGATGCCAGTCTGGCGGGCTGGGGGGGCTTTTGGAAGTCCCTACAGTTCCAGGGTCGTTGGGGCCCCCAGGAGGCCCATGCTCCCATCAATGTCCTGGAACTGAGGGCAATCAGGTTGGTTCTGTCCCACCTGACCGCACACCTTCGGGGTCGGGCTGTTCAGATCCGCTCAGACAACCAGACGGCGGTTGCTTACATCAACCATCAGGGAGGGACTCGGAGCAAGCGAGCCTTCAAAGAAGTGTCTCTGATACTGTCTTGGGCGGAACAGAATGTCTCCTGCATCTCAGCGCTATACATTCCGGGGGTGGAGAACCAGGTGGCGGACTCCCTGAGCAGGGGGACATCTCGTCTGGGGGAATGGTCCCTCAACTACCAGGTGTTTCTCTCCCTGTGTCACCGCTGGGGTCAGCCGGATGTGGACCTCTTTGCGTCCCGTCACAATCACAAACTTCCCAGGTTTGTCTCCCTGTCACAGGATCCTCTAGCCTTTGCCACGGATGCACTGGCGATGCCTTGGATGGAGTTTCGGCTTCCCTATGTGTTCCCTCCGTTCCCTCTACTGGGCAGGGTCATGCGCAAGATTGCCCAGGAGGGGGTGTCAGCCATCCTGGTGGCCCCCTGTTGGCCAAGAAGGGTGTGGTTCGCAGATGTTGTGCAGTTGGCAGTAGACCAGTACGTTTTGGCCAGAGATCCAGATCTTCTCACTCAGGGACAGCTACGCCATCCCAATTTACAAACGTTGGCTTTAACGGCTTGGCTGCTGAAACCTACATCTTGACAGAGGAGGGGTTGCCTGCCTCTGTTGTGGATACCATGATTTGGGCTAGGAAGAAGTCCTCATCCTTTATCTATTACAGGGTCTGGCATGCTTACATTGACTGGTGTGAGTCCAAGTCTCTTCGGGTTTTTTCCATTCCCAGGATTCTGGAATTTTTGCAACATGGTTTGGATTCTGGCCTTCAACTAAGTACCCTCAAAGGCCATGTTTCAGCTCTGGCAATTTTTTTCAAAGATCCTTTGCCAACCACCGGTTGGTTAAAATTTTTTTCCAGGGGGTTACTCATGTGCATCCACCTCGTATGCTACCAGTCTGGGACTTGAATCTGGTGCTGTCTGCTCTGCAGGGTTGTCCCTTTGAGCCTATCCGTGGGGCTGCTTTGCCCATTCTGACTCTTAAGGTAGCCTTTTTGGTGGCTATCACTTCTGTAAGGTGAGTTTCTGAGCTGGCGGCGCTTTCCATTAAACCTCCTTATTTTGAGAGGCATCAGGATAAGGTGGTGTTTCGGCTTGCCTAAGGTGGTGTCTGCTTTTCATCTCAATCAGGACATTGTCTTGCCTTCATTGTGTCCTAATCCTGCTAATTCCAAGGAGCGGACACTGCATTCTCTGGATGTGGTCAGGGCTCTGAAGTTTTATTTGGTCGCTACTGAGCCTTTCAGGAAATCTGATGCTCTTTTTGTTCTCACTTCTGGACCTAGGAAGGGTTTGCCTCCGGCTAAATCCACTATCAGCAAGTGGATCCGTCAGGCGGTGGTTCAAGCCTATTCTACTAAGGGGAAGGAACCTCCCTTTAGAATTACTGCTCATTCCACTCGTGCTATTGGTACCTCTTGGGCTTTCAGCACCAAGCTTCTGTTGAACAAGTTTGCAAGGCCGCTACTTGGTCTTCTGTTCATACAGAAGTTTTACAAGGTTGATGTTAAGGCCTCAGCGGATGCTGCTTTTGCCCGCAAGGTGCTTCAGGCGGTAGTGACTTGAACTGCCGGCTGTTAGTTATTGAGGATCCCACCCTAGTTTTGGACACAGCTTTTGGATGTGCCAGCTGTTATGAATACCGAAGCAGGCCGTGCCATGCAATAAAGAAAAAAGCAATTCTGTGAGTACTCACCTGTAGAATTGTTTTTGTTCTTGCATGGAACGGCCTGCTTCGACCCACCCTTTATTCTCTCCAGGCTTCTTGTCTCACTGCTTGTCTATGCTGGGAACTCTATGGTTAATCCCATTTTTATAGGGGGCCGGGAGATGCCACAGCTTTCTGCAGTACCACTGCGCCACCTTGTGACGGAATAACCCAACTGTTATGAATACCGAAGCAGGCCGTGCCATGCAAGAACAAAAACAATTCTACAGGTGAGTACTCGCAGAATTGCTTTTTTTTCTTCTCACAGAAGCCCTTCCAGATTTTACTGTCTTAACTATGAGAGTTGTGCACAACTATTGGCTATATTTCCAGCTGGGCTGCTTCCCCCGAGAAATTTTTGCATTACACATGTTTATTTTCTCTGTGTGTATTGAAACAACACAGTTAAAAAAAGAGTTAAAAAAAACATCATTATATCATTTCACACAAACCTTGAAAAATGGGCTAGACAAATTAACTGGAACTCTCAACTTACTTGGGAAGAAATAACTGAAATCAATCTCTTCCTATTACCATCAACAAGCTCTCAGGACTCTCTCATTTGAAGAATGCCTTCTCCCAATAGCAATAATTCAATGGGATTAAGACTCGGACTCCTTGCTGGCCACTTCATGTTTGAGTTATTGTTCTGCTGGAAGACCCATGACCTAGGATACAAACACAGCTTTCTTACGTTTGACCCTACATTGCAACTAAAGATGACCAGACCAGTTCAGACTAATCAGGACTCACTTCGAATTTTAAGGGACCAATAATTTTGGCACAAAGCCAAATTTCTTGGGACCAATTTTTTTCCTGAAATAGTTAAAAAAACAAAACAACAAACTCACCTCCTCCCTCGCTAACCTCTAGTGTGGCCAATGTCGTACCAGTCCATAAAGAAGGGGAGTAGAGAAGAAGCCAGTAAATATAGGCCAATTAGCTTAACATCTGTGTAGTGGTCAAACTATGGAATGGAATGGAAACAAAAACAGATAATTTTACCATCTAAAGATTTACTTTTTGAACCCAAAATAGCACAGCTTTATTAAGAATCCACCCGGATTCCGAACGCGTACAGAGGTGGGGGATGTGACGCTGTGCTTTGCATTCAAGATAGTGAAGCCCAGGATCCGGGGTGCCAGACGAGTGGCGAGAGCCCCTGGTTAAGGTAAGGGTTTTTTTTTCTTTGTAACCCCCCATCCTGCCTGTTCTGCTTTAATAATGTGCACTCTGAAGAAAGGTACAAGTGCTGTACAGCAAGGCTCTGTTCCTGGCCCATTCTTTTTAATATGTTTTAAAGTGACATAAAAGAAGGATTGTTTGACGGTGATACAAACGTGAGTAATAGGGTCGATATTCCTGGAGGTGTCTGCAACACGGGAAATAATTTGGCTTTGCCGGATAAATGGTCAAACTGTGGAAACTTGAGATAAATGCCTATAAGTGTAAAATCATGCACTTGGGTAGACGGAATCCCCGCTCTGAGTATTTTATGGGAAGTACTGTGTTAGAGGGAAAAGAGAGAAACTTAGGGATACTGATTACTGAAATCTGCAAGATGAGTGGACAATGCAGGGAAAGCAATCAGAATGCTTGGCTGCATAGCTCAGTGCAGCACCAATAGGAAAAGCAAGGAGAGACCTAAAGCAGACCTCCAGTCAGAGAATCAAAGTTCAGTAAATTGCTCCTCTATCCCCCCCCCCCCCCAATCAGTGATGTAAGCTATTTGAGGGGGCTTAACTCCATGCAGATGTTGTGGAATAGCAGGCTGGCTTCTCAACTGCATGGGAGCTGGATCTTGCCACAATTTTTGACAGCTCTGCTTCTGAAAAAAACTATTTAACAGTCAAAATTACACTAAATATCTTTATCACTAGCCAGAAGTAAAGCACCATCAGCTGTAATGACTCGTCACCTCTCAGAAAGCTCTTAAAATATTGTATCAGCATTGTAAACAACGGCAGCAATGCTCTGTGGCAGTCAAGGCTGTTGGCTTGCATTGGTACATAGTTACATTCATCCCCTCAAGCAGATGTTAATTCAGCTTTTGAGTGTGTGAGAGAGGCTGCTCCATGTTTCTAAGGCAGTTATCTCTCTCAGTTTGATGTGGGCTGCTAATTGCAAAATCCCAGGCTCCAGAAAGGCTGGAGAAACCATAATACACAGGTACAATGTAGGCCAGCTGATGTTTACAGCCAGCTAGGGAAGGACGTTATCTCCTTCTGAAATTCTGTGTAACCCGGGCTCCCAGGTGTGGTCCAAGAAGGTGACTCCCATGTATTTCTAGCAGTGCAGCTCTTCCACAACATCTGCATAGGGTAAGCCCTCATAAACCACATTCACCACTGAACAATAAAGGTTAATTTAGGGGAGTGAATTACTGAACTTTATTTTCTTGACTGGATATCAGCTTTAAAGAACTTAATTTTTCCAGTCAGGGGGAAAAAAGAGAGAGAGGAGACATGCTTGAGGCCTTTAAATGTGTTAAAGGATTGAATATGGTTCTTGAGGGAAGTGTTTTTTCAGAAAAAAAAACTTAAAGCAAGAACAAAGGGGCACAATCTAAAGCTAGTTGGAATGAGGATCAGGAACAACCTTAGTAAATATTTTTTTACAGAAAGAGTAGTAGATTCTTGGAACAAACTTCCAGCAGAGGTAAAAAAATTGACAGTCAGTGAATTTAAACATTCCTGGGATAAGCATACATCTATCCTAAGATAAAGAGAAGCGAGGGAAGACTAGATGGACCATATGGTCTCCTTCTTCTGTCACTCATGTACATTTTGGCAAATTGCAGTCTAGCTTTTTTATGTCTGTGTCAGGTGTCTTCCTGGGTCTCCTGCCACCGTGTTTCATTTCATTTAAATGTCAATTGATACTTTGTGTTGACACTGATGCTCCCTGAGCCTGCAGGACATCTTGGATTTTCTGTAAAACTTGATTGGGGCTGCTTATCCATCATCCTGACTTTCCTGCAATGCAACCTATCATCATTTTTTTTTTCCGTTCACATCCAGGGATATCAGCTACAGTGCCCCCGTATTGTAAACTTTTTGATTAGGTTGCTCCCTGTGGAAAAAGGAACATCAAGATCTCGGGAGATGGACTTGTAACCTTGAGATTATTGATGTTTTTGCACAATTTTGGTTCTCAAGTCCTTAGACAGTTCTCTAAGTTCTCAGTTCTTAGTGTGGCACAAATAGACACACAAAGCAAAGATTGCATAAACTTCTCCCTTTTTTATCTGGTTTTAGGTGTGTATTTGCTATTGCCCACACCTGTTACTTGCCATAGGTGAGCTTAAGGGATAATCACATGCTTGAAACAAAGTTTTTTTCTCACAATTTTAAAAACGTGGCAACAATTTTTTCATCGCATTTCGTTTCTTGAGTTTTGTGCTTAATTATTGTCTTTTATCTTTTTGCCTCATGTATACCAAAACCTGTGTAATAGCAATACTTTTCTGGGAGAAATAGCTCTAGAATTTCAAGGCGCACTATATATATATATATATATATATATATATATATATATATATATATATATTTTTTTTTTTTTTTTTTTTTTTATGGGCTAGCTATAGACACGTATATTTATTAATAAATATTGTCCAGCTACATATATGCACTAGTAAGCGCAAGTGTTTACCAATAAATCAGCCATTTATATTTTTCCTTCAAACTGCCTGTGCTTGAGTGTTGGAAGTTGGAGTGCTTTCCAAATGAAAGTCATTGTTAGAAAGTAATCCTGTAGCCCTGAGCTGTATTTCCCATTAGGCACCCAAGGGCCTGTACCCAGGGCAGCACAATGCAGGATTCCAGCGACCCTGTTGGTGAAATCTTAACCATGGCTGCACTTTTTTGGAATCCTATTTGTTTTATCCTACTCAATGCTTGCAATGGAATTGAGTGTCAAAGTTGGAGAGGCGGTGCAGTGGTAAGTAAGTGATCCAATTTAGCACTCAAAGCCTTTTCATTGGAAATATAGAAATCTGTACATTTTACTCAATCCCCAGCTTCATTAATTTCCATTATATTTGTCATTTTAAAGGGGAGGTGGTAAAAATGAACATGCTTTGGTATAAAGGGGATGTCATGATTAATGAGTGACTAAGGTGGCATCCTAAATCTAGCTTTGTTGTAGACCCTAGACTTTAGACCCATACTTATAAGTTTGTTGATAAATTTGCACCCAAAGCTTCTTGGGTGATCTACCTGCCCCTTTGCAGTGGACTGAGTAAGCTGATTTTGGAGGCTTCCTTAATCGCAATGCAACAGTCCTGAGTCTTTCCCTCTGCTCTACATTGCAAGTAAAAGGTTTGGAGATAAAATATTTTGGCTATTCGGCTAGATTGACAAAGCAATTTCCCAAACACATTTTGCTTTCTCTTTCATGGCTGACTAAGAAACCTAATATGTTACTAAAAATTGAGATTTCAATTTATCGTGTTAGCTAGTATTTCTTATAAACAAATGTTTTGATATGAAATGCATTTCTTGGATATTGCACCGGAAGATGTAAAATAGAATTCCACCTACTCAGGCAGTCTGGCACTTGTAAGGTTAAACAAATTCCCTGCCAGCATTATCCTCACCAGGCAGTGACATGTAGAATAGATGTGACCTATTTTTATACTCATGATGGTACTGGAGGGCTAATCCCCCAAGGACCCCTCCTTCCCTGCTATGGCTGTTCCTTCTCCTGCCTCCCCTCCCTCCCCTCCCTTCCAATCACTTCTTCTCTACCAATGCTGGATAAATCTCTGCATTGTTCTGTATTCTGTTGTGGAAACTTTCATGTTCATATTTGTTCAATTTGGTTTTCAACACTGGACATGTTAACTTGTTAAAAAGTGTTTCCTGGATTGTGGTTCACATATATGTATTTAACACATAGCTTTTCACTATAGCTTAGGCTGATCTTATTCAGTTTTAATCAAATTTATCTATACAAATCCTCATTGGATTGCCATTCCCTTGCTCTGCTTGCCAGAACTGCCAGCAATTGTGTTATATAATGTAATGTAAGAAGTTACCTATTGTGATCATTTACTTGTACTACAGAGGTATATATATATATATATATATATATATATATATATATATATATCTGATACCACAGTACCAAGGAAGGGGCATGCTGAAGTCAAAGCAAAATTGTAATAAATGGAGTGGGTATAATCACCTCTTTGGAGGAGCCAGAGCTGTATGGACCAGCTATGGGGGACAAAAGATATGGCTTTTTTTGGTACAGGGACCAAAAAGCGGAACAAATCCCAGGATTTTGACTTCTCCGGGTTCTATTCTATGCTCTAGGGGCATGGCGCATTGTGTGAAACCCCCCAGAACACTCAGACAAACTCACCTTTTGCTGGTCCTATGGAGCATGTGCGGGCAATGGCTCTGTTTATATGCAGGGTCTCAGCAATTGGATCCTGAGCGGTTGCATCCCCAACAGCATGCACGCTCCCACCCCCTGCCTGAATCTGAATTGCTGGGGACGGAAGCATGCTCACAGCCCGAAAGTCCAGGCATACAGCCGCTGGAAATTTTGCGGGGGGTGCCAGGAAGCAGGTAAGTTTTGTGGTGCTCCGAGGGGCCCAATATTGGATGCCCCAGATTGGGCATCCAGGGGTCAAGTCGTGAGGCTTTTGTTCTGCTTTTTTGCCTGTAGGTCCACTTTAAAGAAAAGAGTTTTCCTTGGTTTAGCCGTAGGAACATCCTGAAAGCTATCAGAAGCAGTCTAGTATATGTTGTCTGGGCTTCTTTTCTATAGTTAGATGTCAGTGACAATTGTGGTCAACAGGTTGCGACCCAGCAATACTAGTACTTCACTGTCTGTGCAAGTAGTTGTGTAGCTGTGTTGTTTTTCTCCAGATATAGCTAAACGTATTATGCAGGTCACACAATATTTGCTTATGACTATGTTTTATAAATGTGAGGACGTTTCTGTTAATGTTTTGGACATACACCTTATTCAGAACTGTAAATGTGACGAGTACTCTTTATAATAAGAAAAAGTTCCCCTGAGTACTTTAGTTTTCAACTTGCAGAAGTGTCATTACGTGAGGCATGTCGGATCTCTCTTATCCTCCATGCTCTTTATCCATTTTCCCTGTCCCATACTGGAGCTGCTGGCCGTTCTCACAGTGTCAGATCTCCAAATGAGAGAACCTGTAGAAATAAGTGAGGAGCACAAGACCGTATCCAGGCTAATTCAGCTAATTGAGTAATTCGAGACCATTAACCAATTAATTTAGATCAAAGCAAATTAGAGCTACTGTGTCAATTAATTGTAGAGCATGTGTAAACAGAGCGACAAAACAACACATTGCTGAAACAAAGGAGGGGTGACGGGCAGCACCACTGTAGCCAGCATTTCATTTCCCCAAAACCACTAAGAGACAATTTTGTTTTTCTAATAGGAAGTATTTATTCTTCAGATCTAAGAAAGCTTTGGCTCATTAATCAATAATGTTGTTTGCTAATTAAGTCTGATATTACATGTCTTGCATTTCTCAGAGCAGCTGGTAGGGAATCTCCTACTTACTGCCCTGAATATTAGGGAAGATTTAACTGTGATGGTTGAATGGTTACTTGATATGACATTTATTTTTGCAATGGTTCGGCATCATGGGCAGATGAGTCTGCCAACTGAATTTAGACAGGATGACAGGTGTACAGAACAGCGCTAAGCTCCCTTGCCCAGTTAAATAAGCTACTTACATAACATCCCTGCTAAACATTCATAACATAATGGTGATGTTGGAAAGGCGAGGAGTCCTCATACAGCGACTAAGCTTTGCCAAAATACACTGATATGCCTTGGCTAAATTGGAGCCTTTTCGAAGATAAAGCAATATGCTTTTCTTGTTTGCTTTGAATGCACACCACACAGTTTAAAGGAAAATATTCCTTTACCTAACACTCAAGCACAGAGGTGTTCTTCCTTACTTTTTCTCATGGCTCGATATGTTTTGAGTGTCACACAATGAGCCACTTCTCAGTTTTTGTTCCCTTTCACAAGATGGTTACCTGCTCCTCTTTATTGTATTCAGATAGGCTGGGGACAGGAGATTGCCACAGACTGCAAGGAAAGCAGGGATATGGGCGCACCCAACTCTATGGCGACACTCTTTATGCCGTGCATTAGTATAGCCGCTGGGATCAGATGAGAGGTAAGGTGTGTGAGCAATATGGAGGTTTCACCCAGGTAAAAGAACCTATCACCAGGATATCAAGGTAATGCTAAGGTGAGAGTAGAAATAACATTGCAGCAGAGGAGGAGCTCAGGGATCTGTGATCTGGAACTGGTTTTCCTAAAGCTATTAGCATCTAGTACTTCTTTCAGGGTCAGTGTCAGCATCCACTCATACCAGGAGAGGTGGCTGGGTCCATTGTGCCTTGTGGGTCCACTTGGTGATATTCTTCCCAGTTACTCAGGGCCAGCATACTACTAGGTAACGGGGGTGGCTATGGTGGTGGAAGTGTCAGAGGGTGTGTGTTTGGTATACCATAAATGCAGCTTTACTGTGTGTTGATATACTGCCAAGGGGCCCACTATTGCCCTGGGGTCCACTTAAACATTGAGCCCACTTTGGCTTCTTTCACCCTCTTTTCTGCCCCAAGCACCGGCCCACCCCCCTTTCTGACCACAAATCAAAGCCAGAGACTTGTGTCAGGTTAACAGCCCCTCTCTTAGTGGTAGGCTGGAATGGAGCCCTCAGCACTGTCATTCAAGCTCAGCTCACTCCCGCTAATGCCATCACAGAGGACAGCACAGCAAATAACTTCATTTTCAGGAAAAAAAATTAATGTGTAGCCCTAAACAGTCTGTATACTTTTGAGTGTGTCTGGACATGGGTTAAAGCAATGCTTGCACCTTATAATGCAGAACCAAGTTGTATGTTCATTTTACTTACTTTACAGAGAAAGGCTTTTTTTAGGAAGCATGTTGGAAGTACAACATAATAAAAATAGTTGTATTGGATACACAAAGAAAGGAAACCATAGAATGATTCATTTTGAATCATAGAAAGGTAAAGCCATCACAAAAAAAAGGTTTGCTAAAGTTTACTATAAGGCTCTAGTCACACCTCTCCGCTAGCGCTGCGTTGGGCAATGCAGTCACAATGCAACGGAAAATGCTGCCCATTATTTTTAATGGGGCAGTTCACATACGCAGCATATATATATATATATATATATATATATATATATATATATATATGACTGCTTTGCCCAATGCAGCGCAAACAAAGAGGTGTGACTAGAGCCTAAAATGCAGAAGATGACAAAGAGCAAAGGGGACTAATGACCTGTAGCTGGATGTCTACCTGCCACATTGTTCTATAGGCAGAAAGCCATCTCTAGATAATGGGTTGGGCTTTCTGTGTTCATAGTCTGATGGGTTAGAAGCCATTACTGAAGTTGGGGTACTAGGAGCATAGCGTGCACCATGCACAGACTCAAGCATTAATGTGGAATCAATATTTCCATGGGCAGAGACATCTTGTACATGCATAATGAGCTTCATGTATCTAATGGAGAAACACTGGGAATTATAGACATGCCCATTTATCATGAGATGTCCCCAGCGTCCTTGAAGAAGTCACAAGTGGCGGAGTGCTGAAATCAAGACACAGTTCAGTCAGCTGTGAGTCACCCGCTATGTGTGGTGCTTGTTTTTGCCTAGAACCCAAAATATATCAGAGCTGATACAACATGTAAAAACTCTCGCTGTAAAATGGATGAGCTCCTGAATAAGATTAAGATGCTGGTAAAATAGCAATAGTCAGCAAGCGGCTAACCAAATGCCCGTCCCATGGACCTCTCCTCCATTTCCTACAGCACAGGGTAGAAACTGTAGCAGGGCTCCGAAGTTTGACTTCAATTTCATTCCTCCAGGATCACAGAAAAAATGGTCTAACAGCCACTCTGTTCTGTGACTCTCTCAGTGTTAGTGAGGCAGGCAAGTTACAGTGATCCCGCAGCTGTCTCTAACCGCAACAGAGCATGTTCATGACTCTTAGAACAACCCAGTAATTGAAAATACATAAGGTATTTACCTATCAGAGATTTTGTGATTCTTTGAAATTTTACACTGTTCCCATATGGGACCCTGCAGCCTTCGTAATATCGGGACTGCCTGATGTAAAGTGCCATCTATCCAATTAAAATTGGCAGATTTCAGGGGATTTTACCTACCAATCAGCGTTTTTATCCTGATTTCAGGCATTTGTAAAGTTTTAATAGTGGACAAGCATTCCTATTTGTCCAGGCAAAATGGAAAAAAACACCATTCAGCAGTTTACCTCAGCACCTAGAAGCAGAAACTTGCCACTGATTTCTGGCACTCCCCATGATTCCCCCAGCTGTAGATCACCAATCACAGGGCTCGACTGGTGATCTATAACTCTGCCCCCTGTGGCCACCTGTGTATTGCAGCATTGTGATTGGGTGTAAAAGTATGCTGATATAAACACTCTGTCTGCTGTTGAACTTGGCCAATGGCTGGAAAAAAGATGAATGAAAACTTCAAAATAAGTTTTTGGAAAAAAAAGAAACTGGGAACATTAGGAGCTTTAGGGCTAGGTGACTATATGGTCAGTGTAGTTGCCTGGGCAATCCATTAAATCCTAATATATAACAAATAATAATAACACATATAATATATAACATTAGAAGGCCTTCTTTTTGCAGTAATTAGCAACAGGATTCCCCAGAAACCCATCCATTATGCCCCCAGTTATTATAGAGTTGCAAACCTCCACATGCCCTGCCACCTGACAAGGTATTTGCCTGTATGTTTAAAATTATTCAGTTAAATCTAACAAACCACAAAAACACAAGTTATAGGAAAATAGTTTGGTCATCTTTTCTTTACCTTGTTGGATGACACCCCCCACCACTTCATGTGCCATGAAGGCAGGCAATGACTTAGCCAGCACAGGCACCCTATACTTTACTAATTATACCACATTAGTTCTGGTGACACCCATAGATTGTTATTCTACTTTGTTTTGACAAAAAGTTGGGGGTAATATCTTCCATATCTTAGCATGGCAAGAACTGTTTTCATGTCTTACCCCTGCTGGTACACACCTTCTACTGCAGCTTCTTTCAGTTTAAGTGGATCTATATTGATCCTTGCAACTCATGCAACTGCATTACAGACATACTCAACTATTCTAAGTATACAGCACGTCCTGTTCCAGAAGATATTCCTTACTCTTGGGTTATACATCCAGTAGATGGCGCTGGACTGCAGAGACAGAAAAGTGGCTCCTCCCGACCCCATATATACCAGGGACCTCCCACAAAATCCCCAGTTCTTCTCTGCAGTCTGGGCTGCGATGACTAGAAGATGGCTTATTAGCCTGAGGCCCTGTAGGACTATTTCCACCCGTTCTTTTCACTGCCTCCCAGCTTAGGCTGCGCTGGTCGGGTGATGGTAGGCAGCACCGCTGTCAGGTGCTAAGGAGCGCTGCTCCTACCGCAGTCCCCCACCAAAGGGTAGGCGGTACAGGGCCGTGGTGAGCCTTATGGGATGCCCCTCCCGCGGTCATTGGCCCCTCGCCCCCTGTCCCCTCACTTAGGCTCCTCTTATGTCCGCTGCTTCCCCTTCGCTCCCCCTGGATAGATCTCCGGGGGGAGGGGGGTGTATATATTACTATGTGTTTCTTTTGCTAAGACTTTGTACTGGTTGCACTGGTTTGCTATTGCCAATGCCACCGCGCCCTTGTACTCCGCTCCGCGGACGGCGGCGACATCGCCTCAGGCGCTGCTGCGCCGTCATTGGCTGGCCTTGTCACGGGGGCGCGTTTTCACGCTCTTCAGGGGGGCGGGCCTTGCGGATGACGTTTTTCGCATCACTTCTCCGCGGCCCGCCCCTCGAGGTATATGCAGGCGCCATTTTGGAGCTCCTGTGCTGCGTGTCTGGCGTCCCCCTATCGCGGTCCATAAGTGCCCCTGCGGGCTGGATTTTCTTTACCTTTCCTTGTATTATGCTTACGGGTTCTTTGCTTTATGTCTTACAGGCGGGTCAAACTTTTTTGTGGTTTCTCCCGGTCCTATCCCCTCTCTTTAGCATTACCTACTTATTGGAGGGCTATTGTATTGTATATCTCCCACTTCCCTAGCGGGCTATTGGGGCATCCCGGGTAGCCTTATTGGCGTCAATCCCAATTGGATCCCACAATAATCACCATATGAAGGCTTCTCAGGATAATGTTCTCGGGGTTCTTTCTGGACAAGCTCGGCTATGTGTGGCGTGTGGGGTATCCCCTATAAGTGATGATGTCAGGGTGTGTGTACCCTGCACCCAGCAGACGATTGTGTTGCAGTCTGGGTTACCGGCGACTGGGCCTGCTCTCCCTCTGGCTTCGCCTACCCCCCCACGCTTACATCTGACTCCTAGTGAGGTGCATACCAGTGGGGAGTCTCAACCTGATTTGGCTGCACGGGTGGCCAGCTTTAAGAGACATATTGCTGGGTCTGGCCCGCGTAAGGCTTCTGCTAAGAAGCGGCATTTATCAACCGGTGTTTCCCTCTTTCCTATGGAGGCTGAGGAATTTTTTGATGTTACCAATTATACCCCCTTGGAAGAGGGGGAATTATTTTCTGATTCAGAATCATCTGAGGAACAATCTAGGGTGTATGGTGCCGATTCTGGGTCTGACCCATGGGCTTCAGATGATACTGACAGGCTTTTAGCTCACATTTTTGAAGTACTCTGTATCTCTCCTCCTGCCGTGGCTCCGCGGCAGCAGGGGGAGCTGTTTCATACTGTTAAACCACGCTTGGAGTTTCCTGAACAAACTAATTTTAATAATCTGGTGCTCAAGGAGTGGGAACGGCCTAGCGGCTCCCCAGGGTGCCGAAGAATTGGGATAAGCGGTATCCCTTTCCTGCTGAAATGGTTAAACGGTGGTCATGTCTTCCCGAGGTGGATGCTCCAGTTCTGGGGTTGTCCAACACATCCGCCATGCACTCCCCTGACTCTATTACACTGAGGGATGGGGAGGACAGGCGCATAGATAAGCTGGCTTGCCATGTCTTTGCCTGTGTGGGGACCGTGCTGCGTCCGGTCTGTGCCTCTGCCATTATGGCTATTGCTATTAAAAGCCTGCTCAGGGGCCCCGGTCCTTTCGGGGTTCAGGTGCCTTTTCTCCTTCCTTCCGGGGCTCCAGAATTGGATGGGGAGCTTCCTTTGCTGGAGCCCGTGGAGATTTTTGGGGCAGGGGCAGAGGAAGTGGCCGCTCTGGCCCCTCCTGGGGTCCCAAGCCTAAGTCCTCCCCAAGCCCCCTCAGGCATATAGGGGCACCCTCACCCATCCGGGTGAGGGTACGGCTTCGGCCCTTGGCTCATGTCTGGAGGCGTCATGTCTCAGACCGGTGGATTCAGGAGGTAGTGTCCTCCGGCTACAAGATAGAGTTTGCAGCCTGGCCGCCCCCAAGATTCATCAAATCCCGGTTAGCTCAAAACCCCCTGTCAGCTCAGGGTCTGTCCCTGGCTGTCCAAGGCCTTCTGGAACTGGGTGTCATCTGCCGGGTGCCCTTGAGGGAAAGGGGCAAAGGCTATAATTCCAATCTTTTCATTGTTCCCAAAAAAGATGGGTCCATCAGACCCATCCTGGATTTGAAGCACCTCAACAAATTTGTCAAATTCAGACACTTTCACATGGAGACTCTGCACGCTGCTGTGACTTTTCCTACGCCCAGGGTACTTCATGACCTCTGTAGACATCAAGGATGCTTACCTTCACGTACCTATCTTTCCAGGTCATCAGAGATTCCTCAGGTTCGCTCTGGAGGATCAGCACTACCAATTTGTGGCCTTGCCCTTCAGTCTTACCTCGGCTCCCAGGGTATTCACCAAGGTGCTGGCAGGTGTGATGGCTCTGCTGAGATCTCCGGGCATTCGCATCCTACTTGGACGACATGCTTATCGCTTCTCAGTCCTTCCATCAGGCAGAGCTGGACACTCAGCGGGTGGTGTCCACACTGGAGTCATTCGGCTGGCTGATCAACCACCTTAAATCTTCCCTGTCTCCTTCCATGGTGAAGTCCTTTCTGGACATGATTCTGGATTCATCTCAGGTCAAGATCTTTCTTCCTCAGCAGAAGGTGGAGAGTCTTCAAGAGAAAGCTCAGCTCCCTCTGTCTTGTCCTCATCCATCCATCAGACAGGGAATGCAGCTGGTGGGCCTGATGGTGTCCTGCTTCGAGGCGGTTCCATATGTCCAGTTCCACATGAGGCCTCTTCAGCTTCACCTCTTGTCAGTGTGGGATCGGGACCCCGTGTCCTTGGATCAGGTGTTTGTCCTGTCCCCTCTGGTCAGGCGGTCTCTGTCGTAGTGGCTGGACTCCAGGATCCTGCTGGGGGGCAGATCCTCTCTGGCCCCTTGTTGGGAGACTGTCACCACGGATGCCAGTCTGACAGGTTGGGGGGGCTTTTGGAAGTCCCTGGAATTCCAGGGTCAGTTGAGGGCGATCAGGTTGGTTCTCGCCCATTTAACCCCACACCTGCGGAGTCGGGCTGTTCAGGTCCGCTCGGACAATCAGACGGCGGTTGCCTACATCAATCATCTGGGAGGGACTCGGAGCAAGAGGGCCCTCAAGGAAGTGTCCCTGATACTGTCCTGGGTGGAGGAGAATGTTCTCTGCATCTCAGCTGTGTACATTCCGGGGGTGGAGAATCTGGAGGCAGACTCCCTGATCAGGGGGACCTCTCTTCTCGCAGAATGGTCCCTCAGCAGCAGGGTGTTTTGCTCCCTGTGCCACCGCTGGGGTGAACCGGATGTGGATCTGTTTGCGTCCCGTCACAATCACAAGCTTCCAGTCTTTGTCTCTCTGTCCCAGGATCCTCTGGCCTTGGCCATGGATGCCTTGGCAATGTCTTGGACGAGTTTTCAGCTCCTGTATGTGTTTTCCCTGTTTCCCCTGCTGGGCAGGGTGCTGCGCAAGATAGCTCAAGAATGGGTGCCAGCCATTCTGGTGGCCCCCTGTTGGCCAAGAAGAGTGTGGTTCGCAGACATCGTGCAGCTGGCAGTAGATCAGTACGCCCTGCCCCGGGTTCCAGATCTGCTCACTCAGGGGCACCTACGCCACCCCAATTTACAAACGCTGGCTTTGACGGCCTGGCTGCTGAAACCTCCATCTTGATGGAAAAGGGGCTGCCTGCCTTGGTGGTTAATACCATGATCAGTGCTAGGAAAAGGTCCTCTTCTTCTATCTACTATAGGGTTTGGTGTACTTACATTGACTGGTGTGAGTCTATCTCGCTTCCCTGTCGTGTGTTTTCTATTCCTAAGATTCTGGAGTTTCTGCAACATGGGTCTTCAGCTCAGTACTCTGAAAGGTCATGTTTCTGCCTTGGCCATTTTTTTCCAAAGATCCTTTGCTCAGCATCCCCTGGTCAAGACCTTCTTCCGGGGGGTTACTCACATGCGTCCCCCACGTAAGACTGTTACCAGTCTGGGACTTGAACTTGGTCTTATCTGCCCTTCAGGGGATCTCCCTTCGAGCCCTTGCAGGTCGCCCCCTTGTCCATTCTTACGCTTAAGGTAGTCTTTTTGGTGGCTATCACTTCTGTTAGGCATGTTTCTGAGTTGGCGGCGCTTTCCATCAAACCTCCTTATTTTGAGAGACACCAGGACAAGGTGGTGTTTCGTTTTAGCCAGATTTTCTGCCTAAGGTTGTTTCTGCGTTTCATCTCAATAAGGACATTGTTTTGCCTTCTCTGTGTCCTAATCCTAGTAACTCTAAGGAGAGGGTTTTACACTCTCTGGATGTGATTAGGACTCTGAAGTTCTATCTGGTGGCTACTGAACCCTTCAGGAAGACTGATGCTCTTTTTGTGCTCCCGTCTGGACCTAAGAAGGGTCTGGTTCCAGCTATCAGCAACTGTATCCGTCAGGCTGTGATACAGGCCTACTCTGCTAAGGGGAAGGAGCCTCCCTTCCGCCTTACTGCTCATTCTACTCGTGCTATTGGTGCCTCTTGGGCCTTTCAGCACCAAGCTTCTGTTGAACAAGTTTGCAAGCCCGCCACTTGGTCTTCTGTTCATACTTTTTTCTTTTAATGGTTAACAAAGTTGATGTTAAGGCCTCAGCTGATGCTGCTTTTGGTCGCAAAGTTCTGCAGGCGGCAGTGGTTTAAACTGTCTGCTGTTACTTTTGGGGATCCCACCCTACCTTACGGACACTGCTATTGGATGTCCCAAGAGTAAGGACTATCTTCTGGAACAGGACTTGCTGTATACTTAGAATAATACAATTCTGTGATTACTCACCTGTAGAATTGGTATTATACGTATACAGCACGTCCTGTTCCACCCCACCCTTGTTATCATTATTTTTTGTTACCTCTTTATGGTGATTGTTCTTATGTTCAATTTTTATATAATGGTTATAGTTCTTCCGGTCTCATTTTAACTGCTTTTCAATACTGGGGATTTTGTGGGAGGTCCCTGGTATATATGGGGCCGGGAGGAGCCACTTTTCTGTCTCTGCAGTCCAGCGCCATCTCCTGGATGTATAACCCAAGAGTAAGGAATATCTTCTGGAACAGGACGTGCTGTATACATATAATACCAATTCTAATTCTCTAATTCTCCTCCAATTTGATGTCTGATTCATTGCAGTGTGCAGCTATGGCTTGGTCCTCCACTCCATGAAGAAAAGGTGAGGCTGCAGACCTGGACCCTTCGTGGCCTTAAGAAAGCTGGGGGGGGGGGTTCTGTGGAGTCTCTTTTTGTATATTTGTAGCTAAATTCTGCAAGCAGTCTTGTTTAATACATATAGCGACACAGAGCCCGGCCCTCATTGTAACTCATCAGTGTAAATGTATGGCAGGGTGATGCCAGCTGCCAGTTACTGTTCCAGCCAAGTTGGTTGACTTTCATCACATGTAAACAAAAATGAAGATGTCAGTGTGGTGAGAAGACACTTGCATGGTATGTTTGTTGGCACGCCACTTCCAAGCAGCAGTCACTTGCAACATATTTGAAATTTGGCTGACATCTTTGATATTCATTTGTAATGTTCATACCCTTACCCGAATTAAGTGCGAGGGAGCTCCAAAAAGGTAAGACGCAAATTTATAGACACTGAATTTCATTTCAAATCACACATGTTACAATGATTTGTTCTTAAATAGGAATGCCATCAGGATTATTTTTCCTTGGCACTTTGTAACAAGATAAATAACATTTGCGAATTGGTTTAATATGGTTCATTGTGTCATATAAGTGACATTAGATTCTACTCTATAAAAGGGTAGAAATAGCCTAAATGCCTCACTTAAATTTATCCAGAATTAAACAGTACTAAAATGTATAATGGTGCTCATATTATTGAATAACATTTACTGTTAAATGCAATCTTTTAAGCCAAACAGAAAAAAGATTCCAGGGCCAGCCCCCTGGGGCATCCGAAATCTAGATGCCCCGCTGTGTGAAACCCCCCAGGTAGTCCACAAAACGCACCTTTTCCGAGGCTCCCACAGCTCTATCCACAGCTATTCTTTAGCTGAGGTGCACTCCCACACCTTTGCTATCATTGAATATAATTGTGGTGTATTGCCTTACCCACTTCTACTTTTTATTGTATAACTTACCATTGGGCTAGAACTCCACACTCCTCTAAATGTGTAAACATATTTCTGGATTGATGTAACCCTTTTTTTAACCATCTTCTGGGTTCCTTATTTAAACAAAATATACTGATATATATATATATATATATATATATATATATATATATATATATATCTCAATTTGTGCAAGCTAGGGGAGCCAGTGTTTAAAGGGTTGCCCATCGTTTTCAGCACATTTTAATCATTAATGAATTCTGACATGAGATGATTATGGTATTGCACAAATGCAATGCACAGACAGTAGTTGGTACTATACAGAGATAATTTACTGTTTTTGTTAATGTGCAATGGACCTTTCAGTAATGCTGGACACAAAAGTTTCTTCTCAGTTCCAGAGACGGACAGCTTCTAATTTTCAACATGAATTTTCCCCAAAGCGACACTGAAGTTTATGCACTGTTTCCTGAAAATTAAGGCCAAGTGCTCACATGAACATTTAGCTAAGTTTCCTGGGTGCCATATATTACTCTAACTGGCTAACCTGTATTCTCCATCCCTAGCTTACAGATATATAAAAGACAATAAATGGTTAGATGCGTTAAGGGTGCTTCTGTCACAATTTTCTGCTAACATGTTGCGCCTGAAAGGTGTAATATTAGGAAAAAAGATTGCCTAGTCAGACCAATAATCAGCCCCCACCCAGTACTGCTATTATTTTGGGTGGAATAAAATCTCCCATTTTGGGACACCCATAAGAAACAGTACAGCAACCAAAACTCTTTATATTGTATTGTTACTTATTAAATATTTATTAGATTTATTTTTATTATATTATATTTATTATATATATTTATTTATTTATTTAAGGATACAGGATGACTAGTTTTGGGTGGAAGTGTGCTGGTTAGTACTTAAAATGGAGACAAGTGCTTTAAGCCAATTAATAGCTAAAATTTCTGTCACTGCATCCCATACAAACCAGACATCCCAAATCAGGGCGCCTTTCTGCTGGTAGTCCCCTAGAAAGGGCAAAAATCATACAAAAAATTCCCTATTGGTTTCCAGTGGAGTAAGAAGCAGGCGACATGGCTGCTACAGCTGTGGAACTATGAATGTGCGCGTAATTGACTTTCTAGAGGATTTCCAGTCCAAATCAGGATGCCCAGGGATTGGGTGATAAAATGGCCTATGGACATAATTATTATTGTGACTAGTGTTCAGTGAACCCGAATGTACCAAACTTTGCGAGTTCAGGTTTGGCTTTCAGCTCAAACAGCCTTTGAACCAGCTTCACCTAAGGGGTACAGGAAGCTGCTGTACAACTTAACTGCATCCCGATTTGCTCCCTGGTCGCAAATGGCCTACGGCGGAGGGCCACAGAAACATGGCTTCCAATCCCATGAGTGAGGGCATTCCTAGTGCCAGCACTGCGTCCAGGACCGTGTTGAGACTCAGCTAAGTTGTACAGTAGCGCTTTCTGCTGCACACTCTGTTTTCAATGGCGACCAGACCTTTAAAATTTTTAATCAAAGTTGCCAAACCCAAACTTTGAGGGGTTCACCCAGCACTAATTTTGACTGAATGCTCTGTTTTCTGCAATCTGAGCAGAAAGACAGGTGTCATCTGCCCCTGCCCTGAGGCAGGACAAGGGGGGGGGGGTTACAAAAAAAAAATAAACTTACCTTAGCTGTGGTCCAGCGCCACTCTTCCGTTTCTGTACGACCCTCCATAACAAAAAGGGAAATGTTGCTATCTGAGGTGAGGTTTTTTTTTTCTATGTAACCAGGAGACTATGTAATCAACAAACAACAATGTAATCAGCGCCAGGAGAGGGTTGCAGGGGGGGGGGGGGGTTAGACGCTCAAACCATACCATTCAGAGCATTCGCTCACAATTAGTGCTGAGTGAAGTGGGCAGGGGATGTTTTATAACTCCATACAAAACTCCATACAATTATTACTCCTGTCCACTTATAACTCCATACAATTCCTGATAACTGAGCAGAATGCTCACCCATCCATGTCCCTTCTTCTCTGGAGACCAAGAGGGTTCGCCAGTAGCAGCATTCCTACAGTATGTGAGATTGGTAAGTCATGACGAAACTCACATTTCATGTACATAAGTGACGCCCAGAGTCCTGGAAGCAGGCTGTGACTGCTCAAAAGTGTATCAGAGGCCATTACAATAGATACTGTAGTGTATAATAGAAGTACAATACTATAGACTATAGTCTGTATGTGTTTGTCAGAGACGGGATTATGATATTTCATTTTGTTTTTGTTTGTTTCATGCTTGTTTTTGTAAGAGGTTTGGGAGCACACTACTGGATTAACTATAGTCTCAATCAGAAGATACAAGTGGCTCAACTAAGCAACATGCATAGATGGCTTAACTGCTCTCCCAAAGGTGTGGATGGCTTGCTAATGCAGATATAGCTTTTTCCATTATACTGAAATGTTTCTACTACTTTATATCCACAGGAATTACTACCACTATACTGGCCACAAATACAATTGATATGCCGTACCTGTATAATTCAAAAGTAGCAAGTCCTGGAAAGCATTATGTATGTCATTAAAGCACGTCCAGCATTGTCTGAGTTAAAATCTGGACTGTCGCCAGGAGCCAAGTGTCTCTGGCATTACACAGGTCTCCCCCCTGCCTCCTCCTACTGCCCACCGCCCTCCACCTCCCTTCTGCCTGTCTTGGCAGAAAGAATAGGGAGACAGTTTGCTGGGTGAAAACTCTCATGGCTTCCCGCCAACAGAAGGAAAAGAGGTTAGAAAGCGGGAGACAGGAGGTGAGGGAGGCTGATGGAATTGAGGGCTGACTCCTCCAAACAAAGAATTTAAAGGCACAAGTTCTTAACCCTATAATGCTGTTAGAATAATGTACAGTTTTCAGATTAACATTGTGAAGAGCAAATCTCATGGTATTTGTTATACATTTGGATGTATAAAAATAATCCTTGTTAAAGGAATTAATTACATTAGTGTTATTCATTCAAAAGTGGAGACTCCCCCAGCAACCTGTAGACTCCTCCACACTTTAGTGACTACCCTAAATATAGTTTTATGTGACCGATGTCAGTGCTGATAACCTTCTACAATTGCAGTGTCGGATGGAGGTGTCGTGCTAGGCCCACCTGTGGAACAGACTCTGGGGGACCTACCCTGCAAATATTTTATTTGCACATGAAATGCCAAACTGTATTGTGTGTAGTGGATGACCTCCTACCTAATTTTACCTACTACTGAAAAATAATGGCATTATAATTACATTCATACAGTGTATCATCTAAACACTGGAGCTCTGTTTAGAGCAAAAACTAAAAACTTGACCATTTTGTTTCCAGGCGCTCAATAAACACAGTGCTGGAGATATTAACATGGTGCAAAACTTGGCACCCAGTGCAAGGAGCTATTTTGGGTATAGAGAACCCTCTGAGTCCACAAGCCTGTGGGGGGGATTCCCTGGTAACCTGGAGGGCCAGTCTGAGCTTGCCATTTCATCACCGAGAGTGCCCTTACTAAGAACTTCACATGTCTCTTTGCTAATTACCATTGGGAATAAGGTACGAGAGCATCGAGAGACTTTGTAAGTTGCTACTATAGTTTTTAAAGTTTTTACACCCATATATGCCTAGCAAGTATACTTGGCTATGTACCTTAATATAATTCGGTTTGCTTTTACACATGTCTCTGACTTGTCTATGGCACTGCTGTTTGTGTTTCTTACATACTGTACAACACTGCCATTGTACAATGTATTTTGGTCATAAAAGATCATGAGTATTAAATCATAAATGGCAATGTTGCCTTAAAACAGATCTCCTGTCAATACATTTTGCAGCATCCCATACCGAAATACCCATCCACAAAAAATTCCAAAAGAAGCATAAAATCAGGCATGTCTGCTCACCTAGTCTATGGTTCTGCTTTTTGTTGATGCCCATGTGATCCCCAGAGCACCTTTTTGGTCACCACTTACCAGCAGTGCAGAGAAACTGCCAGTATTCAGAAGGGAGAGTATTCCTTTCCCTGTGGTGGTTTATGTGGATGGCCATCATAAATCAGGATGCTCTCAGAAGTACAGGACTTATTGACAGGGTGTGCAATGTTGGCTGCCTGTGTAGGAAGCTACTAGTTCTGGATAAACCCCCTTTCTTCCACACTTTGCTAGCTACTCCAACTCTCCTCTTAATGGGACCAGGACCACATCTGACAAGTGACGCCATGGAATTGTTGGCATGGGCAAGAGGCTTTTTAGATATTAAGGATCCCTTTCCTGATATTATAAATGCACCAAAAGCATCGCTGGAGTCTATCAGAATGCAGGGCCACCTGATTTACCAGTTTGTATGTCCAATGGCACATGTGCGAGCCGCAGCCACGCACCGCTATACATTTAGCCAGGTGTCTGCCGCACCAGTTGCTTGTAAATGGCCAACATGGGCAGGTCTCAGCTAGAGACTAACGGGCAATGAGACCTCTCTAAGGGAAGTTGAATAAAGCCTAGCAAGCTGATTGGCTGTGTGCATGAATATGTACCCTTGGATCAACACTTGGGTAAGTTTTACTGGGGATTTGGGGGTTTAACACAGTGGGGCACCCCAAATCAGAATACCTCAGGGGTAAGGACCAAAAGTTTGGATAGTACTAAGCCTTCCTACCACAAAGAATTTCTATAATATACAGTAAATACCTGGTCAAAATAAATCTCATTCTGATGGTTATGTACTGTAACTATAGGCTGCTAGATGAAGTGCATTAGCATCATTCATAAAAAACATTTAATTAAGAAACATTCAGCCTGGCTTCTGATTGGTCTGTAGTGTGTGGGGCGGGGGGAGTGTACATCAGGATACGCATATACAGTAGGTAAAGGGTGTATTTGCAGCATGCTGCTTCATCACAAATGGCTGAATTGATTTATTCAACCTGACCTGACAAGTCACGGCTCTGGTTGCTTTCTAGCTAGAATGGCTTTGAACAAAACTGGGACATTGACTTTCTAAGAAAAACAGAATCCAAGTTCTAGCAGCAGGGTATATATATTATTTAAACTAACATCTACAATACTAGTTAGACCCCTCTATTTAAACAGAACAACAGTCGTGACCTCATTATTCTGGTAAATGTACTTCAGCCAATCCCTTTCAATACAGTTAAAAAAAAATCTTTAGGGCAATTAATATTCATTCATTTTGTTTCACTGGCTCTGTTCCCACAGTGAAACTTTGAGATTACTTAAATCTGTAATGGTTGATTAAGAAAACCTAATTAAAATGATGATCCATTTTACAGATTTCAATGAGCTCAAGCTGCAGGTGGGGAGCTGCATTGTGTTGCCATTGTACTTTGCGAACTGTCAACATGTAGTTGCTAGATTAGACTTAATGCGAGGATATCATATTTAGAGATGCATGTCAAGACATAAAATGCTGACAGAAAGTTGTATTTACTCTGAGAGTGAAATAATACTGACTAAACATGCTTTATGGTGTGATAAAGAGATGGGAGCGATACACAGCTAACAGAAGTGAAAAGGAACTATACACCAGGCTGAGAGATATCTTTTCATGCTTAATTTCATTACTTCTTCACTTCCATATTTTATTAAAGGGATTGTCCGGATGCAAAAAAATAAAAACGGCTATGCTCATCTTTTTACCAGTGTAGCTCCACCTCGCGGGCCCCGCTAGTGTTAGCTTACCAGGAGTGGAGTACCAACTCCCTATTAATCCGCTCCGGTCCAAGGTGACGCCCCATAGCATGTCTACTCCATTCATTGGAATAGAGGGGGCCGGGTCATGTGGGTGGCTTATTCTACTGTTCACCATGGGCTGGTTTGGGGGAGACAAGCAATTAGGGTGAGCAGGTCTCCCCTGAAAATGTGAAATGTATAAGTGACAGCTGTTTTTTTATTTTTTCCAATAGTGGACATTTTGTTAGACAGGGCACCTCTTTGCTCTCAAGCATGTTTATGTTATACTGTGTCGCAATAGAGTCTCTTTTAGGTCTTGTATGTCATAGACTTTATATGGATAACATAGGTGCATAATTGCTTGAGGAAGATGAAATGCATTGTGAGCCTATCTTGGATTATGTGCCTGCATTCTGCAGTCTGCACATTCTTATTAGAGGAGCGGCAGCAGCCATTTCCTGCTTGGTTCTGGTCTTCTTGGCAATCCCAGCCTGCTGGTTCCTGGGGAGAGTGTGGGTTGGGGTTCCTGCAGACTTACACCGTCTCTAGGGCTAAACTGCCAGGAAAAGTGTAGGGACATTTTAATAAAGAGAATATGTGTCTGCATGAATTATTGGTTTCTCTACCAACTAAATAACAAATCTGTACCTGTGATATCGTCACCATGAATATCATATTATAAATGAGTCACTGGGATACTTATCATTTTCCCATAGAAGAACTGCATCTGCATTAGTGTTCATTTCCCAAAGTAGTGCATTTAAAGGCCATCCCTATTACCTAGTGTACCTATTAGCTGTTGTTTTGTCCATTTACTATATGCAGAACGTTAAAGCATAATCACGGGATATCCATATTATTTGTGTGCCAGTGCCCGGGTATTGTTTACTATCCACTCCCCTTCCTGAAATGAGTCTTCTGGCTGATTTGTCCTTGACGGGGGAAACAACACTGAGCCACAAGTCATGTCCAGTCACTGTCCCCTCTTGTCTGATTAGACTACAGTGTTTGTTGTGATGTGGTCCAAATACCTTCTATGTAATCCTAGGAATGTCTCACAACCTGCCTACGCTTTCCATAAACCCATTTTAATATATGATTTATTTATAGAGCTCTGGCACACTCAACGTTGAATGGAGTTTGCGTAAGATTTAAGCACAAAATAAAAATTACATTCAGCAAAACTCCTACACTGCCACACTGAAATCTAAAAGATTTTAGGGCCGGGCACTGGCTTTTCCCAGAGGCATTCTGAATTGGGATGCCTCACTTTGTGTACCCCCTTGGTGCCAGTATTCACTTGTTATTCCCCGGTCCAATAGCACATGCTCGGGCTCTCGTCCAATGAGAGCTGCCTTGACGTGACTATGCCATTCGACAAACGGCTTTTATTGTTTTCGAGGGGAGCGCATCCCCCCCCCGTCCATGAGAGCTTTTAGTTGAAGGCTAAAAACACGGGATGTGTGAATGGGCCATAGGAAGGTGGAAGAGGCGAGTTTGTCTTGGGCATTCTGAGGGGTTTCACACACTTTGAGATGACCCTGGGGAATGGAACAAACCCAGAAAAGTCAAATTCACGGGTTCTATTCCACTTTAAAGAAGAACAAAGCAATTGTTCTTGGGGCATCCTGATATGGAATTCTTCGATGTTTGAATTTTCCCAGTTTGGCCAGTTTTGAAAGTTTTGTTTTAAACTATGGCCGGACAAGTGTATTCCTGTTACATAGTATAACCTCTAATAGAGATGAGCGAACTTTTGAAAAGTTCGATTCGGCCGATTCGCCGAATTTCACAAAGAAATTCGGGTTCGGCCGAATCGAACTTTTACGAAGTTCCCCATCATAAATGCCGGCATGGTGGGAGCGGGCCGGCCGGTTCCGCTGTCAGCGGAGCCGGCCGGCGGGCCGGTAAAGCCGGCCGGCCCGCTCCCACCATGCCGGCATTTTAAAAAAAAAAAAAAAAAAAAAAAAAAGCATTTTTGCCGGCATGGTGGGAGCGGGCCGGCCCGCTCCGCTGTCAGCGGAACCGGCCGGCCCGCTCCCACCATGCCGGCATTTCAAAAAAAAGACACTTACCTGCAGGTCCGGAGCGTGGAGGCCGGCGCCGCTCTCAGCTGTCATCTGAGGGCGCGTCATCAGAGGGCGCTCTGATGACGCCGGCCCGCTCCCACCATGCCGGCATTTTTTTTTTTTTTAATTTCAGAAAAAATTCGATCGGCACGAACCACAAAATATTCGGGTTCGTGCCGAATCGAATATTTCCTGAAATTCGGAGCGAATTCCGGTTCGTCCGAACCAGTTCGCTCATCTCTAACCTCTAATATGCATCACTATATGGTCATTGTAAGAAAATATATGTCCATTTTAAAGATATTATCCAGGCTAAGTGTAAAAAGAAATCATTGTTGGTTTACCTGCAGAAGGTTCATCCTGGTGATCTGCTGAATAAAGCTGTTGTTGCTGACATTCTGCCCCTGTTCCATAGCCTATTCCCTGGATCAAATTTGATGACCACTTTTCTAGCACTGAAAGGTAGACCTAAAAAATAAGCAGAGAAAAGACAGACAAGCACAAAAGGGAGCAACTGCCCTCTCCTGTACACACAAGCCTACGCATGTTTTACCCAGTTTTCTTTTACAAAGGTTTTTATTGGATGTATACAGTCAAACGCAGATGTTCCAGTAATCAAAGTACAAAATGGCACTTGTCAATATAAAATGTGTAAATCTAAACCAAATGATTTTTAGTATGGAAGCAAATGTTAATCATACTATTCATTCATATTCATAAACTGAGATCATAATTTTGGGGAACAAGGTAGAGAAACAGATTTGTGGGCATGACATGGGTATGACCTATACTAGCTTTTATAAGTGCATGTATGCTATCCTATTGTAATACAAGAGGGTATAGAAGAAAAGTGTTTAGAACAAGAAATAGAAATAGGGAAAATAGAAAGGAAAAGGGCGGTGGGCAGAATTGGTATACCCAGAACTGAATGGATCTAGCACTTCATCGTAGCCACTTACAAAACCCACAGTTCCCAGATCACCTCAAAAAGAGGAAGGTAATCTTGTGTAATGGCCATCAGCTTTTAGTTGACCTAAATGTCTGAAATCCAAAGTAGGACCTCCGTGCAATGCTGCAGGTTTTTCTGGATCGAACAATGGTTTGTCGGATGGCTATGAACACATGCAAAGCTTCCTCCAGCATCCCATTCAATTTCCAATCCAGCCACTGGTGTCAGATGCCATCCCATTAAAATTTTATTTGAGTTTTCAATGGCTAAAATGTTACACAAACTTTTCTGAATTGCGGACCACGTGTCACTCCATTGCTCTGGAGAAAACGTCTTTTCCAAATATCTCTCCCCCATGTGCATGTATATATGCTTGGTACCAGGGTCCTCACTGGCCAGCATGTTATGTAAAAGGGATAATAAGCCTGCAGTCCCAGATTCTTTAAGGGAATAATGTTCACAGTTTTATGCATGGGAGTGGAGAGAGATCCTCAATGCTAAAAATGGTGGTCATGCATAAATAAATTCAAGGGGCTGGGCTACAGGAAAAAGGCTAAATCTCAACGACAACTGATTCGATGAGATTAATCCACTGCATGCCTGGTGCATGCCTGTAAGCAGACAATGATTTGTTTTTACACTTAAAGTGGACCAACACCCAGGGGTGATCGGCCCGGAAATCTATAAGATTCCCAGGCCGATCGCCTCCCACCCCGCGGGGCATCCGAGATCGGGATGTCCTGCGGGGTGAAACCCCCCAGAACCCCCAAAAAGATCTTACCTGATCCGCCGCCGCTTCCGCCTCCACCGCCTCCCGCGCGCCCGCGCCGGCCCTCTGTGAATTCACAGAGGGCCAGCGGGGGCGCGCGCGCGCCGAGAGTGACGCGCGGGAGGCGGCGGAAGTGGCTTGTACGTTCCTGTCCCCCGCCTGGACGTTGGCGGGGATTGGCTGCGGCGTTCACGTGGGAGCGGGGAGAGGTGAGTTTTTTGGGGTTTCTGGGGGGTTCGGGGTGCCCTGCCGAAGTGGACCAAAACCCAGGATAGTCAAAATCCTGGGTGTTGGTCCACTTTAACCTGGACAATGCCTTTAATATGGGGTAACCATTCCTCAAAATTACCTTATATGCATGCATATTTGCGGCTACACTCTGAAACAACCATACTCTTGTCTCGCCAGAGTTTAACACAAAAGTTGCAAAACTTTCCAAACTGGGGGGATTTCACACAGTGTGACATGCCGAAATAGGATGTCTCTGGAATAATAGCTTTGGTCATGGAGTGGACCAAACCCCACCATGGAGTCTATGAGACTCCTGTGCAGGCTTAAACCCTCCCCCCGGGCATCCTGAGCTGGGATTTCCCGCTGTGTTAAACTCCCAGGGTGCCCAATATTCTTAACTCTTCCCCGAGCCCACGGAGCATGTGTGTCTGGTGCCAGCATCACTTGCATCCCTTCTCAGCTGTGCACATCCCCTCTAGCCACAACTGAATGGCTGTGCGGGGCCACGCACAGCTGAAGGGAGCCAACTGTGGCTAGCCTCAAAGTAGGCTTGGGGAGAGGTGATTGAGTTCAGTGTTCTGGAGGGTTCACACAGCAGGGCGCCCAAAACTAGGGTTTGTTTTGAGCGCACTCCCCCACTGCATTTTGGATGTCGGCGTTATCTAAAACACCGACACCTGGCAGCCAGCCATCCCAGTGTGAAGGCTACAGGCCTAGCCACCCTTATCTCTAGCCGTCCTCTCTTCAAATGTCCCATGCCGCTCCTCAGAACTTGTGCTCTTCTGCACCCAGCGTCATTGCAGCCTATGCAGTGACACTGCGCATGTGTGAGATCTGAGGGGAGGCACAGAGCATGATGGGATGGCAAGATGGCGCTGGTCGACGAGATGGGATGCCGGATGCAACTGGGCAGTTAAGTCAAAAGTTGTTTAAACCGGACCTTCACCATGATTTAATGAAAAGCCCAAACTCTTAAAAAACGATTCCCCAGCATCTAAAATTAATATATTTAACATTTTTAGTCACTAACTTATTATTCTTTCCCCCACTGAGCTGCAACTCTGTTCAGGAATTTAGGATACGGGCGCCGCCATCTTGACTCAGAAGCATCACACTTACTGAGGAGAGGAGAGTGGGATAAGGTACAGGGGGGCAGGTTATAGCTGTGCTTTGCTCAGACAGAGCAGAGCTGGGGTCAGGGAAAGGTCAGCAGTCCCAGAATGCAGAGCAGCACAGTCACTTCCTGTTTGCAGGCACTTCCTGTTTGCAGGCTGCCTGATAAAATGGCGGCTTCCATAAGCCGCCATCTTGGATGTTTAAAGGCTCATAACATGCAGTAGATGCAGGTAGGATGATTTTTAATGTGAGCAATGTGTATGTACAGGGTGGGGGAAACATATAAGATAGACTCTTATTCAGAGTGAAGGACCGCTTTAAGGTAAAACCGGAGGGGCAGGGGGCGAGCAAGCCATGTCTGGGGAGTTTTTATTAACTCCCCAATACCTAAAATGTTCCTCTTTGAAGAGGAAGTCCAGTCATGGGATAACCCCTGCCCTACCATCCTCCCCTGGCGCAGGATGGCAGGAGGGGGTGGCAAAGAAAAAAACCCTTACCGTTCTCCTGGCTCTCAAATGAATGGGTAGACGGGAGCGCTCACATTGTGTCTCTCTACTGTTGCAGCCATGTGAACCCCTTTTTTTCTTTGTAACCCCTTCTCCCGGTCCAGGAGAGGGTGGCAGGGCCGGGGGTTACCCACTTTAAGAGCAGGACCAGACTTTTAATTATTCATAGTTTAGTTTAGTTTAAGTGGACCATCAACACTTACCTCAAAGCACATTGTGTTCAGACTCCTCAAACCATTAAAGAGATTGACATCTTTGCTCTGCTCTGGTCACAAAACAAAAGGGGAATTTCTTATTCCTCTTCCTTTGCCTCTAGTGCTTCCCCCTGATCCTGACCACAAATTAAATCCTAAGGCTAATGTCAAGTTGACATCACCTCTCCTAGTGATGGGCTGAATTTAAGCAGCCCTCCACACTGTCAGGCAAGCCAATATCATTCCGTTTCTATGCACACAGTGTGCTTACATCACTCAGCCCCTCCAATCCCATCAGAGAGGACACAAGGAACATGAAGTGAAACTTTATTGTTGCTTTGTTTTTTTTAAAGGAAAAAAGTGAGAACTTTGCCATGTGTAGCACCACACAATAGGAATACTTTGAGTGTATGTGGACAATAAATCTAAAGTGGACCTATCGACAGGATTTTGACTATCCTGATGATTGGTCCTTGCTGGCCACCCCCCAAATCGCCCACTCCAGGCACCTTTCCCCCATTCCCATGGCACACGTGCAGGCACTCTTCCAATCAGTGTTTTATGCCGTGCATACTACTGGACAGTAAGAAGGCATAGGGAATGCTGGCAGCCGCAACATGGTTTTCCTATGTAGTGTGCGCTCCCGTGCTTTTGACCTATCTGATTGGTTTGCTAATTTTTCAAATGGACCCTCAAAGCCTTAGAACCAGCTGCCTGGCAGAACAACTAAATTAGGAGTAGTGGCTGGGGTACTTAAAGGAATTTCCAAACTTCCTGCTCCCCAAAACAGACTCTGTTGTCTGAGTACTGCTGCCACCAGTTTACCATCAATGATTGTTTTTTTGCCAATTTGTAAGGCGCTGGCTCCCCTGCCACCAGCCCAATCTATAAACCCTAACCTTTTGTCACTTGGGATGCCCAAGCTGAAATACTTTGCATTTCAATGTTCCAGGACTGCTGGTAAGCTGTATATAATGCTAGCCCACACATGATGATTGGCAATCAGTGGGGTTCAGGCACCATGCATACATGCACAGTGAGTAATGAGTGAGTTACCTGCAGCTCTGGAGTTCAGTGCTGGAACCCAGAAGAATTTCCGCTTGTTCTCAGACTTTCTTAGCATTACACTGGAGAACATCCCAAATTGGCATGCCCTTGAGCAAGGCTGTTTTACAGATCTTTTTAGGTTTTAGGACTGCTTCAAGGCATTTCAATTCTCATTTATAACCATTTAAACAATTATTCAGTCCATGTCAAAGTACCGAACCACCGTATAGTGTTTCTAATAGAGCTATTACAAAGTAACACTATATAAGATATGAGTATATATGAGCATAGCAAAGTTTGCATTGCAATGCATGTTAAAATATCTATGTAATATAAAGGTATATATCTATCTATCTATAATTTACAGTTACAATATAGTATGGTATCACACACAACTATTTTAACTTTAGGGCAAGGCAATTTGAATGTGTATTGTAAAATGTAGCCAGATGCTGCTTAAAGAAAGATACTTGTCTTTATTTTCCTCTTTCTTATTTCCAGAGCAGCATGTGGATGATTTTCAAAAGCCTCTGCACTTAGATCAATAGTTATATTTCTTGCTCATCATTATCTAGTTTAGTCCTTTATCATGCTTGACTCAAAGTTTTACTCTGAAGGCCTCTCTTATTCTCTCTCGATATGCTCGCTTTATTCTGCGTGTTTCTCACCTTCACCCTAAGCCCCTGCCCCCCCCCTACCCCCCCACTGCCCCAGGCCTGTGAACACAGTCCATTTCTGGGCTACAGAAGGCATTAATATTTCATGGCCCACCCTGTGCAGTGTTTTTCTGCTGGAGACCCACTAAGCGCATGAATAATTTTATAAGAACGCAGTGCAGGATCTAGCCTAGCCCAGTGGGAATAGTCAGGCACGCTTTTGAGACTGAGACTTGCCGGCTGCATGAAGACAAAGGACCTTTTATACTTGCAACATGACAACAAATTGCATGAAATAACTAGAGGACTTGTGTGCTCTCTCTCTCTCTCTCTCTCTTCTACAGCCTTTGACTGAGTTTGTCAGATAACAGAGGCAATTTCTTTTTATAGAGTATCAACATAGATTTTAAAAGGATAACTGTCACTTATGCAGGATGTATGTATGTATACAGCTAGATGATCACATTTTGTTAGAGGAGTAACTGGAAACGATGAAAGGCATAAGTGCAATGGCCATTCATATCTCATTGTATGTATGTGTGTCAGGCTAGGATATATATTTAATATTTAATTTGCATATTTATACAGCAGAGAGTATATAGAAGAAGCATTCATGTTTAGAATAGTTTGGGTGAAGGCAGATACACACTTCATTTTATGATAAAAAAAGGAAGAAACTTTAGCACAATTGTACATTTTATATATAATATTACATTTCTTTGTGTATATGGCAATTACTATAGATAGTAGATCTGGCTTCCCTTATTATTCTGTGACCTGTTTTTATTTTGTTTTGGTGTAAAAAAAGAAAAAAGGAATAGTATCGCATTTAAGGCATACCAGTGGCAAAACTATGGTCTGGGCCCTTGTGTCATGGCATCAGACTATATGTTTCAAAGAGGGGAGTCCGTCACAATGTATCTCGTTTTATTCAATCACTGGTGCTGATAGATAGTGGAAAGTTATCATTGTGAGTTTATTAAGGGACCATTTTTTTCAAATAAACATATAACCTACAAAATATCAGCACAAGACCTTGCAGTTGTGGTGATATCTAAAGCTCATCTTTCCCAAAGCAGATCATCTGGCAAGTTCAACCCATTAGCAGAACATAAGAATAATGCCATTATTTTACTTACAGATAGATCTTGGTGGCAAAATGCATTTATCTGTAATTAGAAGGAAGCAAAACACATTTTGCAAGGGCTTCTACAGCAATGTGCTCTAGAAAAAGAGCAGGGGCCGACCAAGGCTAGAAATCAGTATTTTACTGGACCTCAACTCATGTCATCTCTTCTGAGCCCGACTTCCAATGTGCTTCACAGTGGGTCAGCAAGTGTGCTCCATAGCTGAGGCTATAGCCTTGCATCATGGGCGGTGGTGGATTTATCCACTCTTAAAACCTGTTATTAAAGCTTTAGTATTGTAATGCATATATTGGGAGTGATTGGTAGACATAATTCTATGATTATAACATTTAAGAGGCAGAAAATTGGCTGAGGGGTACCGTGGGGCCTGCTATAGGGAGGAGGCAGGGAGTGGAGGGTGGTGTTAGAAGAGGAATGAGTAAATTCTGGTTCATGCTCCGTCCCAGCTGCCCTCCAAAGCAGTATATCCCAACACGCATTCTTCTAGTTCTCCCAATGGCCAGTCTGCCACCGGTACCAAGGCATGATTAGTGACAATTAAGGATCACATTACGCCAAAAGTCAGATGCTAAATTCTAATTGTGAGCTGCATCGTGTCATAGGGACTTCACTATTAAATAGCCAAATATGAGATCTTTATTGCGCTAGAGCAAGCTTGATAATGTGAATCAAAGTGCTCAGTGACACCCAAACAAAACTTTACCACATAATAACCACCAGGGCTGGATTAAGGAGGGGTGAACCAGGGCTCCGGCCCTGGGGCCTCCACCACTTGAGAACCTCCACCACTGGTTAACAAGGGCAGCGATTGATCTATAGTTACTTAGGGGGGCTTTTTGCCCAGGGGCCTCCACCAAACTTTAAAGAGTCCATACTTGTGAGCGATCTGTGATGTTGGTGGGGAGGACAGGACTCATGGCAGCTCTATACTTGAGGTCTTGTGACAGATCAGTACAGAAACACAGATGCAGGGGACTTACAAGTCACTCAAGTTTTCAAGCAGATTGCCCACCCCTCACTGAGTTTGTCCGAAGAAAAGAAGGGCTCTGGGATGACCAAGTCAAAACCCAGATCTCAATACTATTTTAATGTTGTGGGGGAATTTAACTTCAAACATGGCACGGCTGTAAATAATTCTACATGGAGCATTAGGGAAGAGCCCTTTCCAGTCAATTGTTGAGCCTGACATAAGGAGCAGCTAATTGAAATTGTCTACCAAAAGAAGCCAGCCCAGCTATGAGTCTGCATGTAATGACTTTTACAGAAGGAAATTAAATATATGTTAATTATGTGTTGAGTATATAATTGCAGTCAGGTTTTCATAAATCTTAGTTAAGTCACCTTTTATATAGTCACCTTCAATAATGTTGAATTGCATTGTATAATGAAGTTTTATTAATATAGTAGATGTCTAAGGGGCACATTGCTTTCTCACATGATTGTACATCATCTAGTTGGTTCAGTTAAAAAAGAACAACCACTTCCCTAGAGTCTATAAGATTCTAGGGCCCACGGTCTCCCACCAATTCATGATGCCTCACCCTGTGTATTCCAAGAGACCGCCCGGTACACTCACCTCGCCAGTGATGCCAAATTGCATCCCTGCCATACCTTTAGTCTAGACGCATACCTGAGCCAGGCATTTCTGCATAGCTGGAGCTGGCACGCTCCACAGCTAAAGGTGAGCAGAAATGCAGTTGGCTCTAAGCGGAAGAGAAAATATGAATGGAAGTCGCAGATTGGCTGATTGACAGTGGGCATCTTCCGTGGAAACAAAAAAAAGGTGAGTTTTTTGACTATCCCTTGCGATACACACAGTGGGACATCCCAAATTGGAAAGTCCCAGGCAGCAGGAACAAAACCCAAAATAATACATATCTTGGGTTTTGTTTCTCTTTAAATAAAGACACACTACTATATGCACAATAGGTTTATATTTAGACATTTCTAGAGCCCACACTGCTTGGGCATCTGCAATGCAGTGTAAAGAAAACCTTCCATGTTCCTAGGCTAGGGTTGTACATACAAAAACCTAGAAATGAAAGCCTCCTTACAATGGTAATCTCACCATGACACCTATCTATACAAAGAATGTTTTGAAGTATGGCATTGAATACATTTGGAAAGGTGTCCCCCATCTAACAATGATTCTGTTATGAGCTATTGTATTAAATGTGAGATAAAAGCTGAAAAGTGACCAGAAATCACTAGTTCCAGAGCTGTCTGTTACCTTTACCACAAACAAAATTCCTTGGGTGCCAGAATTTTCCTGATGGAAATCCAACAATATAACGTGTTACATATAATCTTCAGTAAAGACTAATCTCTTCTGTGAGTCTATTCATGCTTTATTCCAGAGCTTTCAATTTTACTGTAACAGTAGCAGAAACGGTTTCCTCTATGGCTCTCCAGTATGTTTGAAAATCATTTCTTCTAGGTTAGCACTGCTAAATGAAATTTGGTGCCCCAGTGACCACAAATCTTCCTGGCAATATAGCTCTGTAAGCCTCGTGTTTCATGTGTATACTACCTATGATGATATTTTAGCCTGTCCACAGCCATGAGAGAAAACACAAGGCACTAGAAATGACATTTTCATAAATACAACCACAAATTAATGTGTCTTTTATCTGCTCAGCTGTACTGGTTATTCCTTGAGGGCAGAGCTTGCCAACCAATGGCCTGGGGATCTCAGGTGAAGCTACCTTTGATATTGTTCACAACAGCCTTTTGAGAAGTACTGATGGTGCACCTTCTAAGTGATATTTTTCTTAAAACGGGACTAAATCCAATCAAAGTAAAAACCTGCTTGGTGAGAGAATCCTTTATTAAAACAGACCTACTTATTGTGTGCATTGCATTTTCTGTAATCCAGAAATGTTATGTACACTTCCTTTCTTGCTAGTAGCTGGCTTGGGTTGGTAGTTCCCTGTTTACCTGCACAGCAAGTTTATACAGCTTCACCCTGATTTGTGGGATATGAACTTTCCATCTCCCTCAAGGGTTTTCTTAATCACAATATTGCCATGTCAGTTTGGTTAAAGGAACAGTCCAAACAGAAAAAAACCCTTGATACTCACCTTTGCTCCCCACAGCATTTCCATTTTATTCCAGTTGTATAAAACTTACCAGGTTTATTAGGCCTATCAGTCTAAAATCTTTTTCAGTCAGGTATAACCTGGTAAAAGCTTATAGCTTCTTTCATAATTTTTGTCCAGTTACACAAAACAAGGTTCAAATGAGAAATCACAAAAATAAATGTCAGTACCTTTTTTAGAATTAAAGAGTCCAACCACTGCTTAGAGAATTCATTCATAAAGCTGATAAGGACATCTGTGGTCAAAACTAAAAAAAAGCATCTTCTTTCCCACATCCTTGACTCCAAATGCTGCACATTTTCAGTTGTTATCAGTTGGAATTACAGCTCAATCCCCAGATGGATCTTGCCCAGCCAGGGTGTGTACCCCAACAGCATGGAGGCCTGCTTTCAAAAGTTAGAAGCAACAGCATGTCCTGGAGCCAACGAGGGTAGTGTCCTGTCAGCGTGAGTGCTGACAACTGAGGCCCCATAACTGAGCACTGCATGGAACCAAGTCTATGGGAGGTTTAGTGAGTTTATGGATTTATATATCTTTGACTGCAGATGGACATTAATGGGAAAGTTTGGCTTTCCTGCTAACCTCAGAGCGTGCCCCTCTCAGTTGCTACCCGCTCTCTGACTAGCCACTGCACTGGTATGAAAAGCCGGCATGGTGGATGGGTGTGGCCTCTTTGTGGGCTCCCATTGAGATCACGCTTTGTGCAGAGGCCATACCCACCTATCCATGCTTCTCATACCACTGTTGAGGCTGAGAGAGAAGCAGCTTGGGAGTAGGTGGCAGACAAGAGGGGAGTCTCATGCTAGAGGGCACGCTCTGACTTGAGGTCTATGGGAAAGACCACAAAAGTTGACAAGTAGAACTTGTACAATGGAATAAAGATTTATATGGAAATCTTCCCATGAAAGACATCTTTCCTGCTGTATGTTTGCCTAAAAATACTGCCATATCAAATTGCAAACTGCAGTTAATCTACAAAAAGCCAGAGGGTTTTGAAGACAGCTAGATTCTGAGACCAATGCACTGGTGCAAGAGTTGTTTAAATGAGATAATCATAAATATGGTGTTGCATAAAATCTAATTTATGGTCAGAAAAAATAAAAAGACATTTAGAAAATGGGGCTATCATATACAATGCAACATGTTCTGAGATAAAATGAGTGATTAAAATCCTTTGCTCCAGGTTCCACAGATCCTGCACACTTTGAACAATTACTTGTTACAGAGGAATGAGCTAAGTGGTGTTTGGCCTGGACTCTGCCAGCCTCTTGGCTGCCAGAATGTACTGCAGCAAGCCAGCCGCATCTGGACACCATTACCACAGTCGACAGGCTGGAGGGATGGGCAGGAGGTGTTTGTGTAGAAGCCAGCAACTCCTGAACATCCCTTCTGGCTCTCTTCGTCCGCTATGCATGTTGACCATTTCTTAGAAGGAACACGTGCCAGGATAACTTCACTGTTGGAAGCTAGACCTTAAATCAGAACCTGGCCTTTCTTAGATTCTAAGCAGCCAAAGCTTTTGGAAAGAATTTGTGTAAATGGCTCGAGGGGGTTACACATGAAAACGCCTTATTTGATCTTCATACAGTGAGAAAGGAATTCCATATTTTTGTCAACATTTCACTAGACAGTAGTAAAATTAAGTTGTGAACTTCAAACAGCGATCAGGTTCATACAGTGTTTCTTGAAAGTTTGTGAACCCTTCCAAAATGTGGGTTTTTTTTTATCAATGAGACCTACATCAGATTTTAACACAAGAGCACCAAATCAAAGAAACAAGTTAAAAGTATTAGATTTTGTAATTTATTTAATAAGGAAAAATATTCAATATCACATATCTTTGAGTGGCAAAAGTTTGTGTTCCTTTCAGTTCCTTTCACAAGGGGGGGGGGGGGGGTATAACTGCATCTAAATATTTCCTGTAATTGTTGAGTAGACCTGCACATCAGTGCAAAATAGCTTACGTTGTGGCTATTCCAAAGTTTTAAATGTATTCTTCATCAGCGTGTCTTTGGTAGAAAAATCTTTGTGGTTGAGGTCCTTGATTTGACCCACATTCTATTGTGACAGGACCAAACAATGATAGTCCCGCCATAAAGTTTCAAAGATGGGATGTGTTTTCTTTTTGTTGTTGCTAGAGCCTTTCTTTTAGCATACCACTTCTCATTTAACCCAAAAGCTATATTTTGGCTCACCTGTCCACAAAAGGTTGTTCCAATATCCTTTTGGTTTTTCTAGGTAATTTAATAAAGCAAAGTTTGGCAGAAATATTTTCTTTCTTAGAGAGCAGCACCTTTCTCTCTGCAATCCTGCCATGCACACCACTGTTATTCTATTTCCTCCTGATGACTGACTCATGAGCATTGAAATTAGCAAATGTGTGGAGTGCGCATGCATGCAATGCTGTGAGAGGGCGCTTCCTGCAGAGCTCCGTGCGGCCCGGGTGATTGACACCATCCCCACCACAATCAGAAGTGAGCTGCAGCACATTTTTAGTGCTCCGAGTGTTGGGAATGCTAGGGCATGAAGTTTCTTTTTTTACCAATTAGCCTGAAATTCTCAGCTATTGACCCTGCCCCCTTTTCAGGGCTATTATGAAGAAACAGCATGTGACAATCTAACGCCCCCCTTCAGTCTACTTGTTGATCCCCCCCCCCCCCCCCGGCGGGGTCTTCATGCAGGGGTTTTCTAGTAGTTGTGGGGGTCACCACCAAGCTTTAACTCCAGATATGGGATTACTAGCTCCCTAGCTAAATATGATTTTTCTGAATTTGCAGCTGTATATTTGTTACCATTACTAGCTTTTGCAAGCTACAGTAGTTATTTTTCACTTTAGAGTTTATAGTAGTTTGATCAGTTAATGTTGTATATTATAGATGGTGTGCACACGTCAATGCCACTACACTAACACTCCTTATTTACTGCTCTCGGGATTGTTACCTCAAGATGGATAGTACTTTAGATTTTGGTTTAGTACCATGTTTAAAGGTTACATTCTGTTCTGTCATTGCATTTTTTTCTTTTCTTACTTTTATGTATACCTCTGTATGTACCCTCCCCGCCTCCCCTCTTGCCCGTCCACTTTCCCTTGACCAGAGGTCAGTGAGGGAGTATAAGCCTTTAATCCGCTATGCCCATTTCTCATTCTTCAAATTTTTGCCAATATACAGGGGCTAAATTTTCCAAATAAACATTCTAGGCTATTGCACTTCATGCAATCCCAAAGGATGTGAGTTTGGAAAAATGTTTCCTCACTTCACGCCCCACTCCTTCTGCTTGTGGGTAGCCCCCTCTTTCCCCCAGGTCTCCAGAATCCGACTGATTTTCAATGGTGGACTGCTAATGGCCATAAGTACGTAGATAACTTCTTGTCTAGGGAAAGGCCATCCTCTTTACAAGAGCTTGTTGCAGGCAAAAGTCCCGCTAGCTCTAAACTTTTTCAATTTTTCCATATAAGACATTTGATCCACTCCTTAGTGAAGGTAGGAGTCCCCCCATATCAGGCAACAATTCTGCCTCAAAGGTAGAGGGGAGCTAGGGCTAATATCATTTTTTTATAAAGCCCTTTCCTGTATAGATGAAAATCAGACTAGTCTACATGATAACTTGGGAATTCGATTTGGGAAGGTCCTTCACTGGACACTTCATCAATGGACCAATATTTGGTCTGCAATATGTAAATGCCCCTGTAATTTTCTTTTTTTTTTTTTTCTTACAAACGATCAGCAGTCGATTTGCTCCACATCATCGGGATGTTCCATCATCACAATGGTCTCCCATGACGTCCAGAGCCTAGTTGCAGCATAGTTTGTATAATATATAAAGATTATAAATCTTGTCAATAGTAGATATCACTTAGTTTAAGATATACTCGACCCCCCCCAACCCCCCCACCCATCCCCCTCCCAAACCCCCCCACTCCTCTTCCCCCCTTAATTTTAATTGTTATATCCCTAATATCTAGTATCTATTATCTTCGTGCATAAACTAGCCACAATTGCTGTGTTAGGCTTTCACTTCTTTGATTATTTCCAGTCCTTCTAATAAAATTTGTCTATATTTCTGATCGGTTGCTAGGCAGATTTCATTCTCTATTTGCAGAATCATATGATTTTTCCATTGTACAGGTTCTAGGTAAGTTGGTTCTCCCCATCTAATAACTATACTCTTTCTTGTAATCCATAAGAATTATGAAATCAACATTTCTACTGCGTTAGCTAAACTATCCTCTTTACTTTGGGAACTGCTAACATATGGAGTAATAAGTAAGGCCTCCTTGGCAGTGATGGATATTTCTCCCTTTTTAATTCTTTGTATAATTTGCTCTGTGATGCTCCATAAAGGTTTTATATGTTTGCAGTCCCACCATAGGTGCCTAACCGACGCTTGATGTTTTTTACACCACCAGCAGTTACATTTCGTAATGCGTTGATTGTAGTCCGAAGTATAATAGTATCTATGCCAATATTTCAAACTAAATACTCTTAAAGCTGGGGATTTATTATTGTTAATGGATCTGACTATATTTTCTTTTTGCTTTTGTGATCTGCCAGTTTGTTCCTTTATGAAAATTTGTTGAAATTCCGTCGGGATAAATGATATTCCAGGCAGAGTAAGATTTTTTAGAAGGTGCTCAGCTTGCGAAGCTTTATGTATGTTTTGTTCTCCTTTTTCATCCGTTCCAGTATCGTAGGTTTTCTCTTTATCTGAGTAGTTTTCCATAGGTGATAGACTCTAGGTTCAATATAGGCTTCTAGCTCTAGATCTTTCGGTTCCCATTTTCCCCTGTAATTTTCTTGCTGTGGAGAACTCATATAAGCTAATAATGAGATGGTACCTAACACAATTGAGACTATGTAAATGTTTTTCTTCCTCTTTCCCAGACAGCTTTCAAGGTTGTTCTCATATTGGGGATAACTTGCATATATGGTGGTTATGTCCAGTGGTGCAGAGAATCTGGCCCTGGGCCTAGGACCTCCTGTCGTTGCTCCACAGTAGATCCCTAGTGGGGATCTACTGAAAGTTAATGATTATACAATGGTGCCCCTCTATACAGCTCTTTATAGCAGTAAGGCTAACTATAGCTCATGCATGGAAGAGCCCCAATATACAGTGAACAGCGGTCCTGCTGAGAACCCGCAATATAATGTTAAATGATAGATTAACAGCTATAACCCAGTACTGCCTCAAGGTCTTTGATGTGGTGCGGGACACTTGGCGATTACATTTTAACTCGGAGGGCCACACCTATAGGATAAAATAGGATCTCCACAGCCAGTTTTGCATGGCTTGTTACCTCCGCTGACTTCTTCTCATGTGTCTTGTACTGCTTTATGTCTGGGTATTCCCCCCCCCCCCCTTTTTTTCCCTATCCCTGTCCTATTTTCCCCTCTGCATTTCTCTATCTTTAATCCTTCAGCTTCAAAGGTTATACGTATTCTGTGTTCTTTTCAGTGTATCCATTAGGACTAGTTTCCATCCTGTGTCAGCTTCTAAGAGGTCAGATATAGGCCTCTCTATAGGGGGCTTCACTCCACCCAGTTTAAACAAGTTCAGTGCAATGACACATTTTACTAGAGACTGTCAGTTATGTGCCTATTGTAATCAATGAAGAACATCAAGGTACACTGCTTGATTTTTGGGCACAGGGACGAGGAAGGTGCCACTGCCAGTATATTTCCTAGTCTATCATGTAAACTTTTCTTGCTGTACAATCTTGTTCCCAATAAAAACTTTTGTAACAGAAATTAGCTAATGTGATAAAGGTCCTTAATTTACTTAAAGGTTCCCTTGTGACTTTGTGCTGCTTGCCCCCTTGTGACTTTGTGCTGCTTGCCCTTGGTGTGATTTTTAAAAGCCAAAATAACCTGAGACTGTTAAAAGTAATTATGTATTTTAATTTACTGAAACAAATTAATAAAAATCCAACCTTGCATTTGAATTGTGGTTCAACAGAAACATTTTAATACACTAATGAAACAGGTCTGAGCAAATTGATGATACCCTTAACTTAATATTTAGTTGCACAACCTTTTGAGGCCATCACTGCAAATAAACTCCAGCTGTCTCAGGTTTGAAGTGCTTTCCAGACTGTAGGTTCAGGTTCAGACTGCATGTTTCAGATTAGTTTAATGCTTTGCCCGTAGCCATTCTTGGATGTTTTTAGCTGTGAATTTCCTGCTGGAGAACCCATTACCTGTGTTCTGTAAGTGTGCATCTTCGTGCTAGATGCAGCAAAGCAGCTGTAAAACAGTGGTTTCCTCCTCTGTTGTCTTCCATGAAGTCCACACTGGTGACAAAGGGTGGTAGTTGCATTACACATTTCCTTTCAATTTTTGCCATCATTTTACTGTTGAGACCATGCCCAGGGAGGTTGACTACAGTCCTATAGACCGTACATTTCTGAATAATATGTGCAACTTTAGAAAATCAAGCTGTTTTGAGATGACCTTATAGCCTTTACATTTTGTTTGTCTTTATTTTTTTCTAATCTCCTGAGACAACTCTTTCTTTAGCTTCCTTTGGTTCATGTTCAGTGCAGTGAATACTTTTCCCCACTCAAATTGACAGACTGTCCGAGAACCAGGACTGTTCCCTCTGTAGTCCAGCAGAGGGCGCCTGTTCGCTTATGTCGGAGAACCAGGACTGTTCCTCCTGTTGACCTGCAGAGGCCGCCTGTGAGTCCTCTCTACTGAGCATGTGTAGGGGCCTATAAAAACAGACAAGGCCTGTCCTCAATTGCCAGTTGGTCTTGTTCCTGCATGCTCCTGAGTTCCTGTGATTCCTTCCTGTGTACCGACCCGGCTTGCTTCTGACTACGATCCTGCTTTCCTGACGACTTCGGCTTTGTTTTCTGACCAGGATGCTGTTCTGCCTGCCCACGACCTCAGCTTGTTTCTCGACTTTGATCCAGATCTGCCAGTCCACGACTTCAGCCTGCCTCACACTCCCAGATCAGCTCTGGTCTGTCTTCTGCAAAATCCACTCCTAGGTTGCCTGACCTGGGGCCTTCCTGCAGCCCAGCCTATCGTCACCATCAGAGGCTCTAGTGAATACCAGGTTGGTCCTTAGACTCCAGGCTTCCCGGTAGAGAGGTGAGCAGAGTTGCAGTCTCCGTAATCAGGGTTCACACCCGGTGTTCTGACACAGACTGACTGAATACAAGTTGCAAGACAATAAGACAATTGCGGTGAAAGTTACTGGTCACTACCTAGTTTAAAGCGAAATTCCTCTTAAACTATAACCCCCCACAAAGAAAATAACACTTACTTTATCCGCTGGAGAGGGCACAAACTGGTATCTGCTGGGTCCATGTGCTCCCACCAACCATTCACTTGAATGTGCTTTCAACCGAGATGGTGGTCCCCAAAATCTGGAGCAATGGGAGATTGATGCTGGCCCATGGATAGGGTAAGGTTTTTTTTCTTTGTAACACCCCCCCCCCCCGGTCCTGACTCAGCACTAGGTAGGGTGGCAGCGTGGGGGTTATAGTTTGATTGGAATTCTGCTTTAACTTGTCAAATCATTTAAAATCTTTTCTATTTCATCATTTTTGTGCAGGACAGTTTTATTAGTTTGGTTCTTAAAATTGGTTTGTCAGTTTCAAATTATTTCAGTGACCATTGTGTTCTTGATGGAAGGGTACCAACATTTTTTACCACATGTTTAGGAAAATCTGTTGTAGCTTTAGGTCAAATTATGGTGAAATATAAAACATTCTGAATGGGTCACAAATTTTCAGGGCCTTATTTAAGAAGTGGGCCGTTTAGCATTTGTTGGCATACTGCCAATTTTGGGGTATGAAAGTGAATACTTAAAAAATGTATGTTATAAAGATTTGAGGTGCCACACACAAAACCACTTTAGTTTCCAGTGTAAATGGCTTCTTTGCTACATTAATCCATCATACTGTGCAAGTCTGACCTTTAATCTCCTGGACCCTACACAATGGCACTTAATGTGTTGCTTCCACATTGGGCCAGTGCTGTGATATGAATTTGACTTGCTTATCTACACAGTTGGGCTACCGCTTAGTTAATCAATGACCACAGGGTCAACAGGAAAGCTTGTGTGACGCAGGCCTTGTGTATTTGATTAGTGTATTAAACATTTGTACACAGTGTGTCCCCATGCTGTGTGAGCTGTCACCATGCCGGATCTCCCTGTTGACTATAGAATGAGCAGGGCTAGATGAAGCTCTATTGATCTTTTTCTATGAGGTTTGAATTTACTGCCTACTAAAAAGGCTTAAGCCTAGAGGTGGACAGATTTTTAATTTAATTCCCCTTGAAGTGCTTATTGTTTGTGGAACAAACTGTATATCTCTTGTAGGCTAATCCCATGTAAATAACACTGTCACTGCTAATGTATTTATTTATTTCAGTGACATGACCCTGTAAGTTCCTTGATTACATTGCTCAGTTCCATTTATCAGCTAGTTTAAATGTATATGACTTGTAAAATATTGTTGTAATAACCCTATGGAGCCAATTTACTTGTCTAATGTTAGTTGTTTCATAACTGCTGCTGGCCATCTATAAGGAGATCTGATTATGATCATTATCGGTTTAGTCCCTGAAAAGTCTGTTAAGCTGGTTGTATGTGAACCCACTATCCCTATCTATTTGTACTATAGTAGTAAACATGAATAGTGCCACGTCTACATTTAGATAATTTTTTAACTGATTTTGAGATTATAGCCAAGTGCTAAAAAAATCCTGGTATAGTAATCCAAGCTTTTGTGGATGCCATCTAAAGTGGTATAAAGCTGGGTAAAGCATGCAGCAAAAGTCAACAACTGTTTGGCTGACTACAAACATTCACAGTATTACCTGTCCTGTTTACTCACTTCCACCAAGACAGAACATTGAAAAAATTTAGCCTGGCCAATCAATATTTTGATATAGCTCAGTTAGAATCATAGAAACATAGAAGGTTGACAGCAGAAGGAGACCATACAGTCCATCTAGTCTGCCCTTACGTGTATACTGTATGTACTCTTTATCTTAGGGTAGATGTGTGCTTATCCCAGGCATGTTTACATTCAGTGATTTTTCAACTACCTCTGCTGGAAGTTTGTTCCAAGCATCTACTACTCTTTCTGTAAAATAATATTTTCTAACATTGCTCCTGATCTTCCCCCCGACTAGCTTCAGGTTGTGCCCCCTTGTTCTATCGTTAAGTTTCTTCTTAAAAACACTTCCCTCCTGAACCTTATTCAATCCTTTCACATATTTAAAGGTCTCAATCATGTCCCCCCTCTCCCTTCTTTCCTCCAGACTGTACAAATTAAGTTGTTTAAGTCTCTCCTGATAAGTTTTAAGTTTAAGTCCTTCCACCATTTTCGTTGCCCGCCTTTGGACACGTTCTATTTGAATAATGTCTTTTTGCAGGTAAGGTCTCCAGAACTGCACACAGTATTCTAGCTGTGGCCTTACCAGGGCTCTATACAGCGGCATCACAACCTCCCTCTTCCTACTGGTGATGCCTCGAGCTATGCAGCCGAGCATCCTGCTTGCTTTTCCCACTGCCTGGCTACACTGTCCACTCATCTTGCAGCTATCAGTAATCAGTACCCCTAAATCTCTCTCCTCCGAGGTCCTGGCTAACACAGTACTGCCCATACGGTACTCAGAGCAGGGATTCCTTCTACCCAAGTGCATGATTTTACATTTAGAGACATTAAACTCTAGTTTCCACAGTTTTTACCATTTTTCCAGTAAAGCTAAATCATTTTCCATGTTGCAGACACCTCCAGGAATATCCACCCTATTACTAACCTTTGTATCATCAGCAAACAGACAAACTTTTCCTTCCAAGCCTTCTCCTATGTCACTTACAAATATATTAAAAAGAATGGGGCCCAGGACAGAGCCCTGCGGCACACCACTTGTAACTCGCCTTTGTTCAGATTGCACACCATTTACAACAACACTCTGTTAGGTCGTAAGCAATAATTTGCTAGATTTTTGTTTTAACAGTTATAAAACGATTTGATAGGAATCATTTGGTTTGGTGTTCTAATTGACATCTGTAGCCAATATCGGATCGGCAGTACCTTGGGCCCACTAGAAAATATATTTCCAATGGTCCACCGCTCGGCTATATAAAAACAATGCAAGACTATTTTTAATAGCGTTGTTGCACAATATAAAGTGAAATGTTTATTCATTAAATAATACAAGTATCATACTGAATAATCACAAACTCACAGAACTAGGCCCCTTTCACATTTTTTTGTTTGCATCACATTGGAGTAAAAGTACTTCAATGTGTCACAAACTGGAAAAAAACTTAGCCCATAAAAGTAAATGGTCCCTTTCTCAACCCCCATCACAACCTCAATGAAGCCCACAGAAGTGTAAGGATATCACAGGTAAGTGACATGCATTGTAATTTACCCATTGATCAGCCATTGTATTTCTAACCATTTGCAGTTTACCTGTTCTAGTAATTATCACCCTAGGCAATGATCCCTAAAGCAGTGGCTGGTTGTGGCTGTAGTTATGTTTTGTCTAGTTTATTGGTCGAATATACAGTACATACAGTATGCTTATTGGTCGCACTCGTACAATATACATTAAAATGTTTCTTTTCCACTGCTCAAGGATATGATGTAATACTACAAATGCTAGTGAAAGCAGGCAAACAAGAGTTTTCCCTTTAGGTCATTTTATAAATGAAGTTTAGGTTCAAATAAACGGGTATTTCCAGCCTTGTTTATCTCTGTACTATACAGGTTGACATGCTACCCCTTGTCCCAGGATTTGTCTGGGACTGTGGTTTGCCTATTTGTATTGCTGGTGCTTGCAATAAAACTAGTGAGGGTGTTAAGAGGGGCTTTGGTCCTAACTTGATTTAGGGTCCGGATTGCCTGGAGAAAGAAGCTTGTCTTTTACTGGGTTGGACTGTCATCAGAAATTTCTGGCTCAAATACAGCCCAATTGTAAGGGCCCATTTAAACGTATGCTCCAATGGCAGAAGCAAGGAAATAACATAATTTGCCACACTCCACCCAGGGGCCCACTATACTAGTCAACACACCGTGATGATACCCTAACATTAAAAAGGTCCCACATACCACCCAGAGGCCCACACATTATGTCTGAGGGTCCCTTAACTCTTATAGTGCCAGCTACGTGAGTCTCACGTAGCTGACTTTAAACCCCCACAGAAAAAAAAGTATAAAAGTAAAAAACTCACCTGACCCCACGTTGGATCGGGCCGGGTCTTCTCTTCACCCAGGGGACATCCAATCCCCCCCGGGGATCTTCTCGCTTCAGGAGGGTGCCCAAAATAGCACCCACCCACGCTTTGGAAGCTGCTGTTTACTGTAAAAAAAATAAATAAATACAAAAATGACATCTACCCACCTGCAGCAGTGATCCCTCCCACGGGGTCTGCTCTTCACCGGGGGGGGCCTCTGATCACCCTCCCCCCGGACTCTTCCGTAGTGAGAAGAGGGGGCGAGAAATTACCCTCTCAATCACTTCCTGGTTCGCGGCTGTTAGCCCTGGGGCTAATGACGTCATTGTGACGTCACCTGTCAGTCAACACCGCATCTGAGCTGAGAAGCTCAGCCGATGCCGGCAGGTCAGAGGGGGCAGATGGCTCACTCCACTGATCACCTGCATCTGTCATCTGAGCTTCGTGGGACATGATCGCCGGGGGACAGCAGAGGATCGGAGGTGAGTAAAGTAAGAAAAAAATAATAATAAATGTCATTTTTTTGTGTGTGTGTTTTATTTTTTACTGTTAACCCCTTGTGAACTGGTAAGGGATACATGAGATCCCCATACCAGTTCACTAGCGGGTGACTTTCCATTAACCCCCGGCACCCCAATTACCTGCCTCCCCAAAGCCCAGGGAGGGGGGGCAGAAGAGCCCAGGCCCACAGAGGGTATGTGGGCTTGTAGGCTGCAGGGTGGGGGCCACAAAATCTGGCCCCTGCACCCTGTTCCTATAAGCCCCCATAGCTGGTCCTGGGCTTGTTACACTAGGCAGGGGGGACCCTATGTCATTTTTTTTATTAACCCCTTATGCTCTGTTGCCCAGCAGCTATAAAAGGCTTCCAGCAGCAACAAGAAAGCAGAAGCCAGAGTGATCAGCAAGGGGACACAGTGCCCAGAGATGGATGAGAGGTAAGTATTTTTACACTTATCCACTTGTGAACTGGTAAGGGATCCATGAGACACCTATACCAGTTCACAAGTTCACAAGGCTGGGGGCTAGCAAGTCACCTACGGCTAGCGGGTGACTTGCTATTAACCCCCAGCACCCCCAATTACCTGCCTCCCCAAAGCCTGGGGGGGGGCAAGAGAGCCCAGCCCACGGAGCTTGTAGCCGACAGGGTGGGGGGGGTCACCAAATTGGCCACTGCACCCTGTTCCTACAAGCCCCTATAGCTGGTCCCAGGCTGGTTGTGCTGGGTAAGGGGAACCCCATATCATTTTTGGGGGGATTTTTAAGGGTTTTTAACCCTTAAAATTCCACAAAAAATGGTTCCCCCCCTAATTTTTAAATTAACCCCTTATGTTTATAGTGTGGATAGTAGTTTTATTTTATTTGTAAATGTTATAAAGTGCTCTTTTCAGTTTGGGGTGGTCTCCTGGGCAAGAATGGGGGACTACCGATACATATGTGGTACCGTTGTAATCGGGAGAAATGGGGCTATCACATGCAATATTGTCAAAAAAATATTTTTTATTTATTTTTTTGCATTTTTATGCAAAAATATTTTTTAAAAAAGTAGAAAAATTACAAACAAGAAATTTCATGTTAAAGCTTAAACTCTGCTGCAAAATATATATCTATAATTTTCCTGGAAATTCCCGCAAAAATCACAGTTAAACATGGCGCAGAATGGGGAAAAATGACTTGTCAACGGAGGGTGACAAAACTTCAAGTAGGCTGGCAATTAGGGTTATTAGTACCTATGCATGTTGGGTATTGTTCTGCTCAGGGGCCCTTTCTCTTTCAGATTTAGCTTGTTTTTTCTTGTTTACATATTGATATTTTAGGAAAACATGTTATTTATTTAGCTTTTTTATACCAGAAACCCTGTGCAGTATTCTTCGAGGGATTACTTCCAGAAAGATGAGCCCACTACAACAAGCTGGGTACGCTTAGAAAGCTTAACATGTGTACTTTCAGGGGATGTATGGGGATATTTCAAATGTAAAGGGTTGTTTTGGTTGAAAAATTCCAAGGTGCGCACTTTGCAGAGCTGAAATTTTCAAGTAAAATTACCCTTATGCGCATGCTTTACTTTGTGGTGTTTGGCAATTCTTTCTTTGACAGTAGCTATGCATGTTGGGTATTGTTCTGTTCGGGGCATGTTGCTTTTTGAGATTTTACTTGTTTTTTTCTTTTTTGCATATAGTTTTTTTAGGAAAATGTGGCTTGATTCTTCCTTTTTATTCTTTTTTTAGGGAAACTCTGTGCAACCAAAGAATTCATTGAGGGATTACTTCCAGAAAACTGTGGCCACATAAACAAGCTTGGTACGCCTAGAAAGCTTGAAGTGCTTCCAGAAAATATATAGTTTGTGGGGGGTATTTCAAATGTAAAGGGTTGTTTTTCTGGAAAAACTGCAAGGTGCGCATAGCGCATATCACAGTTGTATTTTATCTGAAAATCTCCTAAAGCTCTGTTTCAGTTTGGGAGAGTCTTCTGGGCAGGAAAGGGTGTCTACCAATACATATGTGCTACCGTTGTAACCGTGAGAATTTGGGGTTTCACACGCAATAAGATTTCATTGACAAACTTAAATTTTTTATTACAAAAAAACACTACAAATTGCAATAGATTTTTTACATTTTTGCACAAATTTCACCCAAAAGTATTGGGAATACACTACAAAAAGGCCATACAAGACATTTCATGTTGATGCCCAGACTGAAAAAAACAATATATAATTTTCCTGGGAAATCCCTGGAAATCCCTTCAAAAATCAAGGTTGAACATGTGTAGCGCAAAATAGTGAAACGTGGTCTGGCACTCATACAACCTTGTGTTTCCCCCATACAATATAGAGAGGACCTATATAATTGAGGGCTCATTTTTTAGATTTAAAGCCCATATAACCAAAGACCTCTTATATGACACTGTGTACCACCCTGCAACCAGCGGTGTAACTATATGGGGTGCAGAGGTAACATCCACACTGGGGCCTGTGTATAGCTGAATCCAACTGAGGTAAAATGACAGGAAAAATGTTACTGTATGAGCCATGGTGGGCCCCATTTGATGTTCACACCAGGGCCACTGCCTGCAACCCACTAGTTTAAAGCCCCCCATACCACCTGCAGCCCACTTGAAACATATGAAGTTCATACTACTAAATAACTTCTATATTATGCTGGAACCCAATAACTGTGTCTTAATAACATGTGTGGACTTCTTCTATAACTCCAGAACCAGGCAGCGCCAGCAGTAACTAGTAGATCCACTTATCTTACCGCCACTCTCACACCACCAATTGTCTTCCTGGTTTGTAAAGCCGGATGGTAAGTGTGTGTGACCGAGTACAGGTTGCTCTCATTGAAAACATTGGGAGGCTTCCCTGCCTGCAGTACAGTGGACTTTTTAATCAAGAGGATGTTGCCCTTTTCAGAGGTACTTATGATCATCTTTCTAGATCCAGGGGCACTGGGTATCATAAAGATGTATACCATTTCAGAATAGCAATTGCAATTCAACTGTGACTTGTTGGCTGGAGTAGCCCTTTAGAATTTACTGAATCTTGCAATACTGATCAACGTTTAATACAAAGTGGATCATCACATTGCAATCAGCCCATAGTTCTTTATCATTGTGTTGTGGTATTCTGGCATCTGTCACTGGCATGTTGGATTATACGAGGGGGGAGTGTTTGCTAGAGCCCTGCTCCCCGTGTCAGAGCATGTGTTCTAGAAAAGCAGAACATAACTCTCTCAACAGGAGCATTAAAAGTACATCATGCCCATCTCTCTGTGGAGTGGTTTTCTTTATAGTCCTACACCCTTGAAGTCTTCATAGAAAAGTTTGAGCAGATATAACAAAAAGGAAAAGGAAGTGTAGGATAATCTTAGCAAAGGAAATTCCAAGAACTCGCTTGTTCCTTTGCGGTGAAATAACATAACAAATACCAATACCAAGTATTCTGCTGTCACGACGGTGTGTCATTTTCCAATTATTATCTTATTACTATGCATATACTACCCTGCTAATGCCTCCGACTTAGGACTATGACAAAAATGGACCAATGATAAAAATCCATATAAATATGCTGAACGGTAGGACATCAAGAAATATGCAGCCAGGCTTGTTTCTTTCTTTTAATGGAAGGAAGAGAAAATCAGGGGTGGCGGATTCTGTCTCCCCGATACACCCAGAAATTTGTCACCCCTGGATTTTACAGGTATTCCTGCCAGGAGAAGAAAACCACAAGCTTGGTGGGAGTTTTATTCAGTCCCACAATTTATTGATACTCCTCCTTTAATGGGCAGTGTGAGTCAGCCTACATGCCTATGATCATGAAAATTAAGGAAGCAATGGTGAAATCACATGTAAATGGTCAGCTTTTCAGCAGGGCTGTGGAGTCGGAGTTAGTTTTGTCTGGAGTCAGAGTTGGAAAAAAGGTACGGACTCCAGCATAAAAAATCTCTTATTTATATTGTATAATGAATGTAACTTTCATAGAAAGTTTAGAAACATTAATATATTTGATGTTCTCTCAATTTAAGGCCCTTGTGTATAACAGTCCGTAATAAGCAGCAGCAGTGTGTTCTAGGGTGATAGATAATGAGCTCCACAATCTCCCCTGTCCCTTATTATTTTTACTACTGTATCTCATTCATGGTTCAGTGGAAATCAGGGGTGCACTCTAAGCTGTCATGTTTTTCAGTTAATCATTGGTGGCTCTGTGGTTTTGGCCCGACCCCCACTTCCTGGATTGCTCTATTGAGAAGTGGAGCTAAACATCTTGGGGCACCTTTCTATAGTGTGCCTCAAGCACTAGAGAGATTAGGTTCATCCCGGCTCCAAGGCCCTTAGTTACAATGGCTGAAACTTACAGGAATGTAAAGTGATTGTTCAAGCAGAAACAAAAAATAGTCTATACTCCCCTACAGCTCCTCCAAGAAGGTCCAGTGTTCCCCCACAGCTCTTCCGTGCAGGTCCAGTGTTCCCCCCGCAGCTCCTCTGTGTAGGTCCAGTGTTCTCCAGCAGCTCTTCCATGCAAGTCAGGTGTTCCCCTGCAGCTACTTCATGTAGGTCCGTGTTCCCCCGCAGCTCCTCTATGCAGTGCCGGCATCTTCAATGAGTCCATCTTCCAGCGCCAGTGGCCTTTCATGGAGGCCTCTATGGAGCCATGTTTACGACCCCACAAGTCTCCGCCAATCATTGCAATGCAGGGGTCATCCCAAAGCAGGTTCTGTACACCTGGCCTTGGCACGCCCCCTCCATTGCAATAAATGGAATACGAGTATTAGGGGATGTAAATGCCATGTCTGCCCAGCGATGAAGGGATTGATGGGGGGATGAGTTATAAATATGAGACCCATATATTTGGAGAGGTAAGGCAATCAGCATGTGTACTGGTAGCATGTGGAGATTGTTAGATGCTTTATGTTCTATATAAGAAGCCATATTATATAGTGGTAAGAAAAAGGCCCACGTACCAGTTTTACTACAGGAAATTCCATACTATGTGCTTACAACACTTGGTTTAAACCTTGTGGCATTTAGTTTGTATTGTTCCCTGTTCTATATTTTTTACCTTGCCTGTAATCACACCTTGTGAAGCGCTACGGAGGATGATGGCGCTATATAAATAAACAATGATAATAGTAATTATTGACCATTTATGAAGAAATCAGGTTGAGGTTGGTGTCAGGGGCGACTCCACAGCCCTGCTTTCAAGGGTAATTCCACTTTCGATTTTTTTTCAATGTTTCTATTATTGTGTGCTGAAATGATGTCCTCAAGGTGCTGAGCTGATCTACTCATTTCTTTAGTTTCTATTTGTTTGCAACTCAGAGTTATAATAGAAAAAAGTTTTTTGCTAGACTTCCTGATTCTAGCTTGCCAATCATCTGAGACAACAGGTTTAACCCCTTCATCCCTAATTTTTCTAGTAGCTCAAAGGTTACTGGCAGTGTTCCCACCTGGTAAGGTCATTACTGCTGCTTTATTTTGAGCTGCTGATGAGCTCACCAGGAAAGCCTCTCCCATTTAGCAACACAGAGCCAAAGAAATATAAGAAACTTGGAAATGGCATGCTGATAAGTAAATCACATGCCTATCCTAACAGACATTTATTTTAGAGGAAAACAAAAAGGCAGAACACCAAAAACCTGACAAAAAACGATAAGTTTTCCTTATATACCTCTTAGCATTGTAATGTCTTATAGGCCAGAAGTTAGACTGTAAGGATTTTAATAGAATTCCATAGGCAATGTGGGGTAAATCCAACACTTATGGGTGAATCTAAGGGCTTGTTCTAAATGTTTAATTTAGGAGGTGTATCCTAAAATATATACATTACAGTAGTTCTCAAAAGTTTGTGAACCCATCAGAATGTTCTATATTTCTGCATAATTTAAACCTAAAACTACACCAGACATTCACACAAAAATTATACATTTTTCATTGACATAAACGATCCAATATTACATGTCTGTGAATGGCAAAAATATGTGCTTTCTCCCATGAACTGCTTACTTCTGGTCCTTCTACAACATTTCTCCTGAAGTAAGGTCAGAACCTTAGATAAAGAGAACCAAATCGAAAAAAGTCAAACATATTAAACTTAAGAAATTATTAATCTAAGAAAATTAGCCAATATTACATATCTGTGAATAGCAAAACTGCTGTCACATGAACTGCTTACATCCGGTCCTTTTACATTCATACTTCTATATTTATACCTTATAAATTTATAAGGTCAGGACATTGGGAGTTATTCAATTGATTTTTAGTTTCAGGGGTGCTGAGAGGTTCTCAGAGGCCTCACTTAGCACACAATAGGGTCAATTCATGGTCATGCGCAAATTACTTTTTGAAGAAATGAAGTTTTTTAGAGCGCCAAACAGTGCTCAGGCTTCAGTGCCTGATTTATGGAAAGTTTAGAGGTTAGAAAAGCGTGGCAACTTGAAGAGTGAGCCCAGCAAATAGAAGGGGCAAACTGGCAATTCCAATGAGTAACAGGCTTATTTCATTCTGAAAACACATGCCGGCGGCATCCGGCATGTTTTTGAACAATGAAAGTGTCGGCCGCAAATTCGTTTGCAAACAAAAAAAATGATAATGTTTAAAATCACAAAAATTAAGGTCAAAATTATATATATATATATATATATATATATATATATATATATATATATATATATAATTATATATATATATATATATATATATATATATATATATATATATTATTATATATATATATATATATATATATATTATATTATATTATTAAAGTGGACCAACACCCAGGATTTTGACTATCCTGGGTTTTGGTCCACTTCAGGGGGGCACCCCGATTAGGGGTGTCCCGCTGTGTAAAACCCCCCAGAACCCCGAAAAACTCACCTCACCACGCTCACGGACAAGTGGCGGACAAGACAGTGCGCCCGCCGCCGCCTCCCGCACGTCGCTCTGACAGGGCGTGCGCCCGCGCCGGCCATTCACAAACGGCCGGCGCGGGCGCGCGCACGTCTAGGGGATGAGGTGAGTTTTTTGGGAGTTTTGGGGGGGGGTCCCTCACCGCGGGACATCCCGATCTCGGATGTCCCGCGGGGAGGGAGGTGATCGGCCCGGGAATCTTATGAGATAAAACATTGGGCAAAAAGGGTTAACTGGAATCAGAATATCCCCCCAAAAAATGGAGAACAGTTCTCCAGAGAATACACTCCGAAATGGCAAACAGAGCTTCACAGAAACATCACAGAAGCTGGAGACAAAAAATTGCTATGTAGTAAAGGAAAGAGGAGAAACATGGTGGACCATTGGGAGCAGTTAAGTGCTTAGCCGGCCAAATGTGCATGGGACAGGGCCATTTGTACGTCAAAACAGCAGATTTTTTGACAAATTGGAGCAAAAAGGGTCAATTTGCGTTTTTCCTATGCACTTGCTATTTGGTGAGATTCCGGTGTGCACACGCAGCTATGAATCATGCTCCTAGGTGCATGCGAAATCGTTTATGCCCCGCCTAGGCTTTTATGCACCGACCATGAATCGACCCTAATAGAGCAAAAGAAAAAAAAATATTAAAATTCCTTGTACCTTCAGTGGGTCAACTCCATGTGTGAGGTGCAGATTATTTCTGATGATGAATATGTTTGATTTTAGAAGTTTTGACATAGAAGCAGCCTTTAACCTCCCTGGCGTTATGATTATGTCTGGAATTTTGTGCCAAAAGCGTTACCATTTTTTTGTATGGAAATTTGGTGTTATGTATTGTAGGCCTGCAATTCTTAGTAATTACTTACTTAAACCTGACCATAGAAGACTCTAGTAGACCTCTCAGATGTGATAAAGTTCGAAACATAAAATCATGAATTATAATCTAATAAATAATATAATAATAATCATCCCAGGTGATCCAGTAAACAGAAATCTTGGCGGCGGTACCTCATCCATCACTGAGCTCGGGTGCAGAATCGTTGCTGTCGCCACTTCTCTGGTCAGTGTCAGAGTCAGATGACGAATCTTGCCACGAATCGCTATCGCTCATTTCTGCGAGGGGCTCTGTGTCGCTGCCGCTGTCACTTATCTGATCCAAAACCGCTTTGGAGATGCTAAAGTGACGCTTTGATGCCATGGTAAAAAATTTATTTTATGGGCAGAAAAAGGGCAGGCAGGGCATTGTAGGATGATCAAAGGGCAAATATGAGGTGTTACAGTGTCAAATCTGAGGTGATACAGTGTAATCTCACAGGATTTCACTGTATCACTTGACTTTGTGTGTGTTTCACTTTTACATTTGAATCTGCCGCCCAGTTCCGCCCCCATGAGCCTCTGCGGCTCACAGAGACGGAACCAGGAAGTCAGAGGGACTCTGCCGGGGCTCTCACCGGCGATCACAGCGGGGACATCGCTGGATCGCAAGGAAAAGGTAAGGAGACTCCGGTGCCAGACTCTGCTCCTCTGCCTAATCTACCCCGAGCGTGACTCGGGGTTACCGCTACTTGCAGCGAAAATTAACCCCGAGTCATGCTCGGGAACACTGCCAGGGAGTTTAAAAGGAACAGCGAACCTGAATGTCCACTTAAACCGTCGCAATGCTGCATAACTTTTGGATGTCAGCTTGTTGCAATTCGCCTATATTCTGTATTTTCCACCCTCTCGGCATCTTAGCCATCTGTGACAGACGCCGGGTGAGCTTAGCCATCCTGCTGTCCTCTGACGTCCTCTCCTCCTCCTCTCCCCCGCCCTCTCTGCCCTCGCAAGTTGCTCCGAAGTCTCACGGTTTTCCTGCTGATGCAGCCGCCTTGGGCCGAGATGAACACTACACTGTGCAGGGGTGAGATATCGGGCACGGCGCAGTGCATCGCGGGACAGAGATGGCGCTACCCTACAGAAAGTGCCTGAGAACAGTGGTCGGGTGCAGGAGGAAAAGCAGAAGACAGGTAAGTTAAACCTGCTAAATGCAAAAGTAAATGTCTAAAGGGAACAGAGGGTGAATTTTGGGGAGTTTTTGTAAACGCCCCACACTGTCCAATGTTCCTCTTTAACAAAAAGTGGTAAAATTATTTACATTCCCACAGCCTGCTGTTATTTCTAAAAACTCCCCCCCAAAAATTAGAATGAATCTATTGCAGATTTGTTTAATTTAAAAGGCATAGACCAGGCAATAGTAATACTTACCTGGGAGAGCTCTCAGGTAAGCAACATTTGGACAGGTCATACTGGATCATGTATCAAGCTTCCTTCATGTGAGAGATAACAAGATTTCTATAGTGACCCCTTTATTAAGAATGGCTCCGCAAAACTGGAGCAAAATTGGACCAGCTGCCCTAAGATGCTAATCTGATATTTCTTTTTGTTTAAAAGATCAAACATGATTTCAATGTTGCTTCAGTTTTCCTGGTGTCATTTGTAATAGTCCCCAAACCGTTTGCTCATGTCTGTAAGATCGACCAATCTGTGACTTGTGTGTGTGCAGCTGCTTCCAGCACAGATACACAAAATACACTACAACAGTTGAACTGCAATTAAAACAGCGCCAGTGGAATGCCAATTGATCAAACCCTGCTGGCAGCAAATAACACCAGTCAGCATACACACAAGCACTCCTCCCCACATACCAGCAGGGCACAATCCACACTAATCCCTTCACCCACACTTAGATCAGAACAACACCAACTTTAAACAAAAGCCCCCCCCCCCTAAAACAAAAAATCTTACCTTCAAATCGCTCCCCCAGTGAAATTGGAACTCGCAATTAGCTATTGGCCAGGGTCACATGGTCCGCAGGTATCGTTCTCAGGTATGACAAAAGCCTTTGAATGCCTCCAAATAGGATTTATCAAGATTTGTCATGTATGATCAGAACACAGGTTCTGCATCCCTAAAGTTAGTCAATTGGGGTCATTACGGAGGATACGTTTTCAGGAATCTCATAGAGAAATCAACCCAATGCTATCATTCCTTATTTCTGAGTTATTCATTTTTAAATAAAAACAATGACTGACATTCCATTGTAAAAGTGGCTAATGCACACAAATGATTTACTACGCAGCTAAGTAACACCTCTGTTCAGACAAATCCTAGACCTGATCACACTAAGGCTTTGTTACAGGAAACTTTCCTTTAAATATCTAACAAAAATAAAGGCTATGTTATGCTTTATTTCAGAATAAGGAATGAAATCAAATAAAGTCTAATTTAAAGAAGAGACAACAATACATGTGTATATCATTGCTGAGAGATGTTCCTATTGTATTTTGGTTATTAACTTGTAAAACTTTAACTCAGAGATGGTAAATATATCTACTGACTACTTGATTGTCCATCCTCTCTAGCCAGGGTTATTTTCTGGTAGCCTGGGTTGTGGTGATGCTACTAGCAATTTTTATATTAAAAACAAGGCTTTTAAGCCTCAAAAATCCAGCCTTAAAATGTACTTATCAATGTTGTTGCCGTGACATCTTCCCGGGCAGTGAATGTGACTGCTGACCGGGAAAGACTGGGAGCCTAATTTAATAAAGAATTCAGTCTCTATCTGCATCCGCACTTGTGCTGTGGAGAGCAAGGCAGCGCTATGGCTTATCACAAGTTTGCAGTGCCACACAAAAGTGCCTAAAATACATACAAAAGCAATCCCAAACAGGCCAGGGATCCCATGGCACATGCACCAGCCTAAAAAAATGTAAAAAAGGCTTAAAAATGTAACTATCCAAGCCCACTAGAATGTATAGGATACATACATGTATAGGCCACACAGTGCAGGGTGAGCGCCTGGTTTTATCTGGCGATATAGGGAAATCAATGCCGGCACTCATCCCATCGCTGGAGCTGATGATAGATGGGACACTACCTGGCACTATCAGAGGTGCTGCTCAGGATTTTTAACTTGATATATACACTTTTTGCACTGGGACCTGTCATTCACCTGACATATCTGGCACTACGTGGTATTAGCGTTTCTTAAATAAACCCCTTAATGGATTATGCATAAGGGTGATCTGTAAGAATGCCACTATGCAAAATACATGCGTGCTCAACGAGATCATGATTGTAGCCCTGGCCAGTGCCTGCGCTGATTGCTAGGTGACCGGGGACACCAGCAGCGAAGCATATATACGCCTCTCCCCAGCATGATTATACTTACCGCCATCTTAATTCAGTGTCAGGCAGTGTCCTCCCTCTGGCACCTCTGTGGTCACTGGTCAGCTCCACTTCTGGCAGCAGAATCTGTCAAAATGACCACTCTGCTGGCGTTTGGACGGAAGGAGGACTAGGGTCTCCCTTCCTTTCAGCCTGGAATCTTTCCAGGCTCTGCTTGCTCCCCACCCCAGGGTGTGGCAATAGGAGGGTGGGATCCAATATCTTACAAAATGTGGTATAACATGGATTATGACATTAATATGTGACAGTAAACACTTCACCTGCCCTACATATAGCCATGAAAAACATTTTCCTGAAAAAATATGCCCGAATTGCTGCATGGCCTGTTAATGTGGCCTGTCCTTTATAATGTTCATTGGGAGTTAATGTGATAGATGCTGAACTCTTCTGACCTCCTACTGTTAATAAGGTGTTACAAAGAATATTGCTGTTCACTGCCTGTTTTTTAATAGATAAGCTCAGAATGTGAATGTGCTAAGACGCTGCCACTGCCCAGAAGGGACTTCATTGTCAAAGCCATTTATATTGTCCATCACTAGAAACCACCAATAGAAATAGAGCAGCTGACAATGTCGGCATTAAAGACCAACTCCAACACATCTTATGTAGTGGTGCTCATTACACTGTAATTGTACAATAGACCGGGACTTATCGATTGATGTCAGCTTAGCAACAAAATAGTTTGCTGTACTTCTTACTTCATTGGCTTATGGGCGCTTTTCCTTAGTGAAAGATAACCACTCACACCACTGTATCTTGCCTAATATGTTATTAAGCTGTGCAGGAAGACAGACATTGGGTATGACTGGATACAGCGTGGATTGCATAGTTTTCCTTTGCAAGTCATTTTGCCAAACACACCAAAAATAGTTTACCTAATGCACAAGTTCGCTAACCTTAACATGAGAGCCACATTCAGTGCTGAGAGTTGGCGGGGAGTAAAGATGAATGAAATTCCTTAAAATTCGATACGTATGATGCACTAAATTTACCCAAGAAATCACATTTTAAAAACAACAGGTTCACTTGCTGCTTCACTATCCAGCGGCGGATGTTGTCCAGTGCGCTAAGGGCTCCAGTGGCCAGAAATGCGTCACATGTGGAGGTTGAGCTGTTGTCATGTCACTTGTTTTTCAGTGGATCCTGACGAATTTGTGCTATTAAAGGACCAGATTAAAGGTGAAGTTTCAGCCATTGAACGGAGTGCTGGATTCCTTTTTACAGTTGTATCTCCGGCTCCCGGTCAGCTGCATCCAAGCACCTCAGAGATTTCTGAAGTCTGAGTGAATCCTGCATGTTTCTAACTGTCCTGTGGTAATCTGCAGCCGGGTGGAGGACACAGATCCTACACCTGGCAAGCTGAACTGCCACCCTCACGAGTGAGCTGACGGGCAACATCACTGGTTATGTCACTATTACTGACAGAGGACTGTAAAGGCTACCCCAGTTAGATCACTCGTAGGGGTATAAAGAGCTGGTCAGGTGTAGCACCGGAGTGCTCTGCTCGGCTGCGGAGCAGGGTAACCATTACAGAAGAAAAAAAACTAGGACTGATTTAAAATAAGGCACCCACACCTGTCACTGCAGATGATGAGTACCAAGGCTGTATGCAGGGGTGTAACTTGAGGGGGTGCAGGGAGTGTGAAGGTGAAGGGGCCCCATCTGGAAATAATATTGTATGAGCTTTAAAAGACCGGACCAACACCCTTAGATGAAACAGTGCTCATATGCATCCCTCCCCAGGGCAATTCAGTTGCACATAAAACTGCTGTGGCCAATTTTACGACCATAATAGCATCCTATAGACCTGCAGGTATCCTGCAAAAAGAAAGTGCTTCTGGGTTTCCTGCCGCTGTGCATTATGGGTTATGTCGATTTAATCCATGTGGCAGCATGGCTTGGAAGCTGGAAAAGAAAGTCTCAAGGCACTCCAAGACGGCCACAGTCAGGAGAAAATTGGTGAGGCAGCGTTGAGTGAATGCAGGAGCAAATAAATGTAGGTGCTGACAATGATTCAGTATCATGCATCCAGATGCATGCAGATTGGGGAGTTTTTCTTTTTCAACTGTACAAGGCTGTTGGTCCAGTTTAACAGGCTGTGGCCTCCAGCAACCCAAAACTTAAGTCATTAATTTCTCTAACAGGTAGCCTGGGCATATATTTAGGGGGGTTGTGAAGCTACCAAACTATTGGCATTAAGGAGTCGACAAGGGACCCCAGAGGTTCCGGAAAGAGGGAGGACACTGTCTGGCACAGGATTAAGATGGCAGAAGTATAGTAATGCTGGGGGGTATATATATTGAACCTCGCTGCTGAATACTCGCTGCTGGCATCCGGAGATCAAGTCCTTGGCAGCAATGAGTGCAGGCATTGGCCGGGGCTACAGTCGTGATCTTGTCTGTATTTTACATAGGTCTTTCAGACCGCCCTTATGCATAATCCCCTTTGCCACTGCATTTTAATACATGACGTAGCCCATCTTATAGAACTTCAAGGGGCTTCTGACTAATACAGAAACAGATGTATCATGCCATAGAGACACATGTTAGGCTAAATAAAGTGGGCCAAAAGAGACCACCCCCCTTCAAAGTACAAGGTGACGGGTACTTACTTAAAACAGATAATATTTACATAACACATACAGACCAAGAATAATTATATTTACTTATGAAATATAGTAGTATTTATTTACTATTTATTATTGTGATGTCTTTGAATATTTACACAGCCATCACTTCCTACTTGGAAACAGCAGTTTAGGGCTAGTGGGCCTGTAGCCCAAAACAAATGTCCACAAGTAGGAAGTGATGGCAGCATAAACATTAGAAGATATCACAAAAACAAATAGAGGTGATTGGCATGGCTCTGCCTACTACTAAGAATCATGGGTAATCCCTGTTATTTTTGGTCTTTATGTGCCATATAAATACCTTCTGTTCTAAGAAAGCCCTTCTTACCTTGACTATTGCAAAAGAAGCCTCTGGCTGAAGCACCTGTGTACAGGAAGCAACAAGCTGCAGATTATGTGAATGTTTTCCTGAATGTTTCCATGAATATTCATGTGCAATGTTAGGGCAAAGGGAAGTTTGTGAACCGAGGATGACTCTAACCCCAAACCCTTAGTTAGAATGAAATGAGCCATTATGCTAAATAAAACATATATAAAAAAGGTCCAGGTCATGATGTACCTATAAAGGGTCAGTGCAGCTGGATTTTCTGTGTTTATCTTGGATATGTTTTATTAATCCAAATGAGCATGTACATGCATCCCATCATGTCTATTTAAAGTTAAACCTTCCTGCTTGTACTGATTTCTAGTTATGATATAAACCAGAGGAGATCACAGAAGACCAACATCCAATCCATTTCGGTTGAGATTGAAAGCTTTTCTGTTTCATTAGTCATTTCACAAATTCATAAGTGACAAATGTCATTTTTTTTCTGTGCTATGCTGTTGCAGTGTGCTTACCGGATTGTTGCCTGGGATACAAGACATGTTTTTCTTTTGCGGCAGAGCCCGCTAGCCCAACACTAACCTCAGCAGGGTGCTGCCACACTCTGCTGCGTTCCTCTGGAAACTCATTTAGTATTGACAGCACATGAAGAACCAGAGTGGGAGGGGAAATAAGATTCATTACTAATTCAGCCAGGAGTAGAATATTTGCTTCTTTTGGCTATACTATGTGCGGAAACACATTGTTATTTGTCTTAAAAATCTGAACTTTTCAATTACTTGGTATGTTGTTATCTTCCTTGTACCACTTTCTATGCAGTTTAAGGCTTCTTATTATGAGACCTTTAGCAAGCAATATATGTGCCATACATGGTGATTGGTGAGGTGCAGAATAATGTAATGTTTCAAAAGAGCATAACATGGATAAATATTACAGTATGTTAATATAATTCCTATTAAAATAATATTGTCATACCTCGTGTATACCACGTGTATTTAGCAAACCAAAGCAATGCCAAAGCAAAAGAGTAGAAATTACCATATATACACAGGATTTTAATCTGTCCTTGCTGCTTAAAGGGCTGCTTCCTTGTCTGCCATACAACACTTTAAACAGTGGAAAAGTTGTTAATCATTGTGTTAATGGGGCTGCCCAGGCTGAACAAAGAGATCTGGTGCTCCAAAACCCATTTCTGAGATCAGTGTGCACAAGCCCCAGCATTCCTTGGGTGCCCGGCCACAATTCACATGGTACGTGGCCCGACCCCCATGTCAGTCACAGTGACTAGGAATTGTCCAACTTGTTTCACTGCAATAGAAGAGGCATGCCAGGCTTCTATAGGAGGATGTCGGGGGGGGTGACCTCAGAAACTGGTTGGACATCAGAATCTGATCACTAGACAGAGAGGAAACTGCTTTAGGAAATCGCTGGTGAGAATGTATTTTTTATATTTTAAATGCATAAACAGTCTCTTTAGTGCTCGGCCTGCCTGTAGCCCTGCACAGGGTCCATGGGAATCAAATTGCATCACTGAACATTGCCCTGTTCTGTGACCCTCCTGAACTTAACATGGGGCAGTCAGAAACACACCCCTTGAGTCTTGTGGGGGGTTGGTCTATCTCTTTTTGGGGCCTTCTGAATGGGCAGGGCCTGCTTTGTGAAACCCTTCAGATAGCCCCATCCACTCACCAAGCATGCTCATAGCTAGAGGTGGTGGTGAGGATGAAACCGGTGGTGCTCACGTCAGATAACAACAAGGCCCAAGAAAGTCAGTTTTGGGTCTTGTTCCCCTTTACAGCTGTAATAACTTGAAGGTGGGTTCTGTTGACAAACCATATAAAGGACAAGTGGTTGGAAAACCTTTAGCAACACTAGCAGCATAGTGTCAGAATGTACCGTTTTTTTATGTTTTTCTCTAATTAAAATATCACTTTTACATGAATTGCATTTCTGATCAACATATTAAACTTTAGCTTGGCTGGCTGGAAGGTCTAGCAACCTATAACTATATTCATGTAACGAGTAACTGGTGCAACAGAGGAATAAGGGGGCGGAGGAGGAATGATGCAATTAGTGACATTGCGTGATCATGTGTAAAAGAAGTCCTGCTGTTATTAAGAATAAACCAGTAAGAGCCACACGTACAGAATTGGCCCATTTGGTAAAACAGCACTAGTGATTGTTTGTATTAGCAGCTTTTTGGCAAGCGTCATATGGAGCACAGTGGGTGAAATGTGTGGGGTACCCTGCGCTAGATGCCAAGATCAGAGGACCTTCCATAGCATATAATATTTGCACACTGAATGTTATTTGTTATAAACTTGGCTATGTGAACATTAGTTTATAGATGTGCCAGGGTATAAGGTTATGCTTATTTGTTCCATATGCTCCTGCGATGCTATTGTTTAGCCTGTGATTGCACATACAGACATGCAAAAAGTAAATATAATTCAAAAAAGTGTTTCTCTACACTCATGTGTTGGATCTTCATTTACTAATATTAATAGATAAGGGCGAAAATTACTGAAAAATGAAGAAAAACTAAAATAAATAAATAATAATTTAAAAATTAAAGCCTTCTGTATAAAACGTTTTACAGTATACTCATAGCTCTTCTATCTTGTATATACTCATTGCCTCAAGTAAATGTAGACTAGGGAATGTTCTTTCTGTCCTTTCTAGTTTTTCTACTGTGGGATTTTCAACTTTTTAGTTTGTCATTATGATCTAAAGTTATATCTTAAAAGTAAGCTTTAGGTAATGCAACATTGTCAGTTTAAATCGGACCTGCAGCATCATTTAATAAAAAGCTCAAACCCTTAAAAAACTATTCCCCAGCATCTAAATGTAATATGTGTAAGGTTTTAGTCACTTATTTATTATTCTTTCCCCCACTGGGCTGCAACTCTGTTCAGGACTCAAGATACAGGCACCTCCATCTTGCCTCAGAAGCATCACATGCTGAGGAGAGGAGAGGGGAATTGTAGGGGGGCAGGTTATAGAGAGCTGAGCGGGGGTCAGGAAAAGGACAGCAATCCCAGAATGCAGAGCGGCACAGCCAGAAGACACTTCCTGTCTGCAAGCAGCCTGAGACTTCATGTGCCGCCATCTTTAATGAGAATGCACTAGGTGCAAGTAAGATTATTTTTAATGTGGGCAATCTGTATGTACGGGGTGAGGGAAACATACAAGATAGTCAGGTTTAGAGGTTCATGTACCATAGTTTTCGTCCTATAAGATGCACTTATTTTTCCCTAAAAGTGGAGGAAAATGTCAGTTCATCTTATTGGGCTAATGTAAACAAATAAAGTAAACTCACATCCATCACTCCAAATGTCCCCACCATTTGCACTATCCCACTATCCAAATTGTCCCCGCTGTCGCTGCTTTTTTTGGCCACGTCCACCCACTGAACAAAGCCCGGTGTTTGCACAGTGTATCCAGGTGCCGCTGGAGAAGAGGCAGCAGCTTGGATGGCGGGGACAGCGCGGACCGCAGGGACATCAGGAGCAATGGATATGTGTGTTTACTTTTATTTCTTGCCTAAGGGGAATGGGAGGGGGGAAATGCCACACTGCCTATAGGGAATAGGAGGGGGGAATGCCACACTGCCTATATGGGGAATAGGAGGGGGTAGTCTGCTACAATGTCTATATAGGGAATGGGAAGGGGGAGACTACACTACCTATATGGGGAATGGGGGGGATGCCACACTACATATATGGGGCATGGGGGGGTGCCACACTGCCTATATGGGGAATAGGAGGGGGGAGACTGCTACACTGCCTATATGGGGAATGGGATGGGGGAGACTGCTACACTGCCTATATGGGGAATAGGAGGGGGGGAGACTGCTACACTGCCTATATGGGGAATAGGAGGGGGGAGACTGCTACACTGCCTATATGGGGAATAGGAGGGGGGGAGACTGCTACACTGCCTATATGGGGAATAGGAGGGGGGAGACTGCTACACTGCCTATATGGGGAATAGGAGGGGGGAGACTGCTACACTGCCTATATGGGGAATGGGATGGGGGAGACTGCTACACTGCCTATATGGGGAATGGGATGGGGGAGACTGCTACACTGCCTATATGGGGAATGGGATGGGGGAATGCCACACTGCCTATAGGAATGGAGGGGTAAATGCCACACTGCCTATAGGAATGGAGGGGTAAATGCCACACTGCCTATATGGGGAATGGGATGGGGGAGACTGCTACACTGCCTATATGGGGAATGGGATGGGGGAGACTGCTACACTGCCTATAGGAATGGGATGGGGGAATGCCACACTGCCTATAGGAATGGGAGGGGTAAATGCCACACTGCCTATAGGAATGGAGGGGTAAATGCCACACTGCCTATAGGAATGGAGGGGTAAATGCCACACTGCCTATATGGGGAATGGGATGGGGGAGACTGCTACACTGCCTATATGGGTAATGGGATGGGGGAGACTGCTACACTGCCTATATGGGGAATGGGATGGGGGAGACTGCTACACTGCCTATATGGGGAATGGGATGGGGGAGACTGCTACACTGCCTATATGGGGAATGGGATGGGGGAATGCCACACTGCCTATAGGAATGGAGGGGTAAATGCCACACTGCCCATGGGGAATGGGGGGGAATTGTAAAGTAAGTAGTAAGTAGGGAAAGTAGGGGATTCTGGGCCTTGCCTATTATTAGGTCTTGGGGGTGCAGTGTTTTAGGACACCAATTCAGAATATTTTTCCTCTTATTTTCCTAGTCCAAATCCTAGGTGCGTCCTATGAGCTGGTGCGTCTTATAGGACAAAATGTGGTAAATGTTGGGGTTAACTTTGTTAGGTAAAGATTTAGGTATATATGTAGAACCCCAGCCAACATGAATGGATTTGCCCATAGGCCTACTGTAATATTTACTGACATTATTACATACAAATGATGACCCTTTAATTACACTCCATACACTCCGTGTTGATTTCCATATAAGGCAGCCTTCCTCCATGCTATAATTTTGCTCTCCTATATGTACCATTGTTTACTTGTTGAACCCTCTCTGCTATTCATATACCTTTTTATGTGGTTACTGTGCTCATATCATAAGGAATTAGGTAAGGAACTTACCCTGCGAATGGCAAGAAGCTCTGCATTACACATTGTTACTATGTAAATAACTGATTAGCAGGATAACCGCAGAGGTAACAAAAGATAAAACCATTCAACATGACTGTTTGAAAGAGTTTACCCTAACTTAAAAGGAAGCTTCACCCTGAATTAGAGCCTAGCTTATATATTCCCCCCACCCTGTACATACAGATTGCCCACATTAAAAGCTATCCTACCTGCATCTACTGCATTTTACGAGCCTTTAAACATCCAAGATTAAGTCTCAAGCTACCTGCAGACAGGAAGTGTCTTCTGACTATGACTCTCTGCATCACACAGTTTTGCCCCCCTCCTCAGTATGTGATGCTTCTAAGGCAAGATGGTGGTGCTCGTATCCTAGTCTTGAACAGAGTTGCGGCACAGCGGGGGGAAAGAATAAAAAGTAAATGACTAAAAGCATAAAAAATATTCATTTTAGATGCTAAAGAATATTTTTTTAAGAGTTCAGAGGGACAAATTTGGGATGCATAACAAATCATTAGGTTAATATTTGATAGCAACAACATGGGTCACACATCATACAATGTTATTGCTATAGAAATTAACCTGGAGTTGTTAAGCTGTCAAACTGTAAGTGTCCCGAATTTGTTCTGCTTATTTTAAACTGTCCTTTATAAAGACCTTCAGAATTTCACTGAGTAGTCGGTAATAGTGCTGCAGTAGGTCTTTGTTCATTATGGATAGTGGCTAGCATTAAGGATAGTGGCATACACCATGACCCACCACCTCCTGTGTGTTCAGTACCATGGACAGAGGGATGATTCGAAGAGGTCTGTTGGCCTTGGCTTCCAAGGGCAGCTTTGCTGTGCACTTTCTGTGCATAGTATAACATTAACCTAAAGTAGCATTAACTTGGATTTAGAAGAATAATCCCCTTAAATGCACTTGATAGACTGCTGCAAATCACAGTGTAGTACTAATCAATACTTGTTTGCTGTGGATTAAAGCACATTTGTTCTGCTACAGCTAATTTCATATTGTTTCTGTTAAGAGTTTCAGTTGTCTTTGTTCATTATATCACAAAACTATGATCAGGGTGGTACTCAAGATCTTAAAATTGTGATGCATGGCACGTGTGCTGCAGCCTGTAATGGTCATTCAGAATTCTTCTTTTGCTATAAGAAATAAGGAAACAATTTGTATTCACTCTGTCTATCAGCATTTACGAGAAAGAAAGGAGCTTATATCCAGTTTGTGATGACCTTTACATATCATCACTAAATGTCTTGTTTTGTTCATTACCATATTAAAAAGTGTCGCTGGTGTATTTTCTCTTATCAAGGTGTTACTGCATATGTTTCTGGTTCGTACGTTCTTCGAGTAACAGAAGATATGAATCAAAGCTCATTCACATTGTGAGGAGCATACGGGGAGGGGAAGTGTCCAACATAAGGCTTTATCTTGGTAACACTGTTGAAGGAAGCCTTTTTTCAAACTCTGAGGCTGCTTTTTTGATGAAGATGTTGGATTTTTTAATGACTATCTAATAACAGCACATGTTAACGAGCATGTAATTGGGGCTGGTATTTCAAACATCATGCCTCAGTGGAGATTGGCTGAGTAAAAAGGAAGTCATGCATAATCAGCACTATAGTAACATTGACATATTTCATTGACATTGTTATGATTTGCTGTTAATCACATTGTGATAACCAGACTAATTTGATTCTTCTAGTGCTATGCAAAGGGGACAATTGACTTTGTATCAATTAAATTATTTCTCAATATTTGTCACTAGTGCAATTAGCATTTTCTTAAACACTGCTTTGCCAATATAATCACTCAAAGGTCTTCAATTACTTATGTTAATAATCCACTTTAAGGTTTGCAAGCCATGCACACATGTTGCATTGTCTGGGGAGCGAAGTCATTCTCTCTGGTTGTCTGATGGCACTGGTAACAGACATTTTAAAGAAGACCTTCAGTCAAAAATGGCTGAATGTCCACTTGGTACTGCTAAATGGATGCCTCCAAGCAACACACACCTATGGTTGGTTGAGGCGAAGCTGCTGCATTTCTGCAATAGTTTTCATGTGTATCCCCTGTTGGTGGACAGCTCCATGCTAAATCAGTATCGCTGCTCTGGGGGGGATTCAAACAGCATACATCCAAAATCAGAAGATTGGGGGCTCACTTTTTAAAACAGACCACTACCCAGAACTTTCACCTCCCTGGCGTTTGATCCCTTTTTGCAGGGGCAATGAACATTCCCCCCAAAACCTGTCTGATCTGAGAAAGGATCTCAAGTGCTTGCTCTTCACCTTTTGCATGTATCAATGATCCCAACACAGCATGGTAAACTGATACTAATTGGATAATATTGTCCTTAAACATTTAAAGAGGAAGTCAAAGCTAAAAATATTTTATTTCCTGTATGTTTTTTTTCCCTGATATCAGCATCATTAGGGCACCCCCCAAATTTGGGAGTGCCCAGCATGACCTGGTAATCTCAATACAATTGTATGGGACATGCTTTGCTAATTTACATTGCATATGATTCCACGGGATTCTGTATGGAGAAGTGTTTTTTAATCCTCTTCTAATTTTTCACTTCCTTTAAATCACATCTACTTTTCATATTCGAAGCAAAGTAAGTGGATTTTTGCACAAATCCTGTTAGAAATAGTTTTGAAAGAGATACGCAGATTTCCTTAGAATTAAAAAATAAAATTGCCTGAGACAGTTTCTGCTGCTGGCAAATATATATTTTTTAAACACAGGAAAACACTGAAAAATCTTTGCTCCTTTAGAGAGGAGGGGGGGAAGTACGCTGTATGCATAAATGATTCCTATTTTAGAATTAATGAGCTTCTCCTGAACAGAGACATACTGCTTCAGAAGCCAGTCTGCCTTGCAGGTCAGCTGGCAGGTTTAGGCCCGGTTGCCATGGCAGCCGCTGTCTTGAATATGGAAAATCGGAGCCCGCTCTGGGACTGTGTGAGGCATCGGGCGCCCTCAGCCCGCCCAAGGTTAGATAGATCTGGATAAACAATAGACAAAGGGAGGGGGAGGGAGAGTTGAGGGGGTGAGAGAAAGGACAGACAGACACTAAGGAGAATAAACTATAGAGGCCTTCTACTTTATTGCCTGTAGCACGCTAGGAGTCTTTGAAATTACAGGTTCATATCTGTTGAAAAAATGTATATATATATTTTTCTCGCTGTTTTTTTTACCACACATTATACAATTATACACGATTATAGGAAGTGGTAAACAGAAGCGGTCCCTTGATTAAAACTTGTTATGGGGAAAGCAGCAGGGGGTACTGTGTAACCTCACACGCTGAATTGCACAAGGGCTGTTTACGTCCACTGAACACATTTCAATATTTACTGGCACTGTATATTGTCATATAATTCTATGGTGAGGACTTAAATGATACCTTCACTCTTCTACAGCTTTTTAATGCTAACATGATGCAACACTTCAACACAATCACATGTGACTGTAGTCAGATATTAACCATGGATACCTTTTAAGACCATAGACATGATTTTTTTAATGTTACCTCCCTGGTAGTTTCACTTCAAGTAAGACTTTCATGAATTTAGAAAATAGGCAATAGTTTTAATATATAATATATCATGTATAAATTGTACACACATATTTTTCCTCTGGGGATGGTGCTAGCCCTGATTGAAGGTGTGCCTAGTGGAGCTCTTCACTGTCCAGTTGAGAGGAGTTTCAAGAAAGGCCTCTTTTGAGGTGATCTGCTTCTTCCATTTGTCTGTTGTCTGGAAAAAAAAATATATAAATAGTGATGGACTAAGCTGAAGCAAGATTTGACCCGGATTTTGCCCTCTAATTATCCGAATTATGGCCACCACAAAAAACAAAAAAGGACTCCCCTCTTGCCATCTTCCTCCTTCTGTCCTTCATTGCGTGATGTCCTCTCTTGGGTCAGGTGCTCCCTCCTGGTCTGGCCTGTGGTGTTGTTATGATAGGTAGTGACTTTTGCAGATGTTCCTCCGGCATCTGTATTAAGGCGAGACTCAGGCCCCTTATTTTACTTGCTTGGGTTCCACCAAGCTAATAAACCTTTTACACCACAGGAGGATCCTCTGTAGAATCCCCCCATGTGACTAATGATGTCACTGGGGGTGGGACATGGAGGGAGATTAACTGGGAAATCCCCCTCTTTTTTAATGCATTTTATTAACAGTCTGTGAACTCTTAAGGGGTCCCGGTGAGTTCCCGAAACAAATTGTCCCTTTTTCGACTCATCATTACTACTACCCCAAAAACCTGGACTTTTGAGGCAATATGCTGTGGACAGATGAGGCAAAGGTAGCACTATCTGGTTGTACCCCCCCCCCCCCCCCTCTGTATTATATCATTGAGACTTTGGTTATTCAGTATACTGGGAATATCTTGGGACCTGTACAAGAGTTCAAGAGGGAGCTTGGGAATCAGAGAGTCTAAATTGGATCCCAGATCACAGGTGGCCTTCAGAATTCAAGGCTTTAGTATTGGTTTAAAAAACACCTTTCATAATGTTGTCTTGCACATAATGTACATGAAAAGGTACATATCTGTACGCCATAATTATTCAATCCATAGTGTGCCAAATTATCGGCAAATTTTCTGTATTGACAGAATACTAGAGAATACAGAGGAAAAGCTGTAGTGAATAAACAAAGATTGCTTTTTACCAGAAGAAGCTTTTGCCACATGTATGAAATGAGGCTAAAATGTAATGGTTTGGGGATGCTTTGCTGCACCTCACCATCTACCATAACATTTTTTTTTTGCATGAGAAGAAGTCAAAGCTCGGATATAAATTCCATTAAGTCTAAGTGTCAGGGATTTGAGGCGCCCATTTTTTAATGTATATATGTATATAAGAAAACGACATATCAAGTAATTTTTTGTATAAATGATGGTGTTGTTTTTAGTTTTTAATAATTACAACAATTTTATCAATATTGTTGAGATGTCTGATAAAAACATTTCCATTGGGCAAACTTCACAGGCTTTGTCAGAGGCATTAGACGGTAAGCTCCTTTGGGTGCAGAGACTAACATGGATGGATTAACATAAATGAATTACATGTTCTTAGTAATGCACTGTGACGCAAAACATAATGTAAGTGAACAACTATATTTATATACCACTCCTATAATGCTGCCAATTTCCACATGATTTACCTGCTTTATATAATCACTTATGTCAGTCCTTTCCCCCAAAGGAAATTAATCCAATTACAAATATATCAGTGCCAATATAGGATAATAGTACAGAGACAGTAATCTTGATACTCCACAGGTTGGCACAAATATCAGGAGATTTGTATTCTTAAAGCAATGGAAACTTGTTTTTAATAGACTTAAAGAGTGGTGGAATCCCCTATTGTAAAATGTGTGTTGTTAGGGGTCCTGTCATATACTGCTGTGCAGGGCCGGATTAAGTGTGGTGGAGGCCCCTGGGCACAAAATCTGGTGGGGGCCCCAGATACAGTATTTTTTTTTCCTTTAAAATAAAAGTCCAGTCAAGTAACTGACTGGTGGTTGTCTTCCCTTCAGACAGGGTCAGAATCAGCAGCATGCAGGATTTGGCCACTGGCATCAGTCAAAAAGGATAAATTATTTGGGCAGGAAAGTTAATGTTTTTTTTATGTCACTAAAACTACAAAATATGAATTTAAGAATACCTGCATTCTACTGGTAGATCAAAAACACAGTCACAGCTCAACCTGCAAGGAAGAAACCGGCAAAGCTAAAAACCATAGCAATACCACCACCATCGAATTGAAAAGTCCAAGTATCCAGCACCAAACCTAAAACTTTTGATAGAAAATAAATACTAAAAACATCTCGTACAAATAAGGTTGAAGCTGCCCAAAACACATCATTATGGTCTTGATGTGACTACCACTACCTTTGGATGAACAGATGTTTTCACTATTTATTTTCTAGTAACCTCCTGGTAGGCCTGTGCCTAACTCATAGGCTTACCTTTTGAGCCCAGCTCACATTCTGATATTGAGAATACACTAAAAAAGGTCAAACACAACATTTCATGCTAACATCCAGACTGCTGAAAGAAACAATATATAATTTTTCTGGGAAATCCCTTAAAAATCACAGTTAAACATGTATAGTGCAAAATAGTGAGAAATGGTCTGGTAACAAAGGGTGGCAAAATATTTAGGTAGGCAGACAGTTAAAGGGTTAAAGGATTGTCCAAGCAAAAACACCTATACTCTCCTTTTGCCCCTGTGACTTCTCTGTGCTGGTTCGTTGTGCACGCACAGCTCCTCTGTCCAGAGCCGACATATTGCTTACTGAGGGTGGGAATCCACCAAGATGGCCTCTCCTTGCAGTGTCCTGGGTACTTTGTTCCCACCCCCACATGCCTACTCTATTCATTGCAATAGAGGGAGCATGACATGTCCCACCTTGGCATGCCCCCTTTATTACAATGAATAGAGTAGGCATTTAGAGGGCATGAAGCCAACCTGATAGACGCTGCATGAAATCGCTGGTTCTCTGTAACTGTAAGTAAGAAGATGTCGGTGCTGCATAGAGGAACTGTGTGGAACAAAACCTGAGCATTGACTTTTTTTCATTCCTGGACAGGAACCTTAAAGTAATTCAAATGTCAAAACAGAACATTATTGTGGCAAAAACTGTATTAGGCATATGCCATGAATATGGATTTGTCTATGTAGTCTTTAATCAGACAACTGCAAAGTAGAGCTATGGCATGTCAAGAGAAGCAACTGAGACTGGCTGTTGGGAAAGTAGAGCATGAAATATAAAAAAAATAGCTCAGTATTCAAGCTGCTAACTGTTTGACTGAAATCATGCAAATCACTTTAAATACTAGAATTTTGGGTCTAGGAATTTTTGATGTCAGACAATCATATAAAATAGATGAAAGGAAATGCAGCCTACAGATATTCAAAAATCTGTATATCCAAGAACATTTGGAATGCAGTAATACTAGAGAAGGAGCTGAAGATCAGACCGTAGAATAACGTGTACAGAGTAAAGCGCAGTACTGTGGAGTCAATGGTGGCAAGAATATACAGTGCAGGGTTTGTGACATCAATGGTATCTCTACCCTGCTTTTCTAGATCAGGTACGTGAGGGAAGAAGACATTTTTTTGTAAGTAAAAGATGGGGGAGCAGTTTGACCTGAATATTTACTCTATTTAGTCTGGCAGAGTGAAAAAAAGAAGCAATATTTGGGTCGATTATAACAAGGTCCCAAAGCCAAAGCTCATCACAATTTAATAGCAAAGCATCACTCTGTATCCTATATGTCTTCGTTCAACCTAACTTTTGACAATATTTTAGGGTCGATTCATGGTTGTACATGAAACCATGCGAATATTTTTTGAGCTCCAAGTCGCACTTGGGCTTCTGTCTGATTCATGGATGTCAAAGTGTGATGCGCATTTGTTTTTGCTCAAGTTTGCACACTAGCTAGCATTCACCAATGCACCTATTTGCACCTGAAAATTTTCACTCATGCGCCTGATTTATGGTATGTTTAAATGTGCAAATGTGGCAATTTAAAGAGTAAATTTCCTCCAGCAAATGAGTAACAGGCTTATTTCATTCCAAAAACACATGCCAGCAGTGCCCAGCATGTTTTTGAACAATGAAAGTATCAGCTTCAAGTTCTTTTTAGGGATTGAACCCTTTTTTGGTTTTTGTCAGAAAAGAAACAACAAAAACGAAACAAAAATTAAGATCCAAACAACAAAAATGTGGATATTGTTATTGTATTGGATAGAGCTAAAGGGAACATCTGGGGCAAAACATTGGGCAAAAAAATATTAAGGGTTAAGGGAATCAGAATATCCCCCCCAAAAAAGGAGAACACAGGTTCTCCAGAGAATACACTCTGAAATGGAAAAACAGTAAAGGAAAAGGGGAGATTCATGGGGGACTATCGGGAGCAGTTAAGCATTTAGCCAGCCAAAGGCACATAGGGCAGGGCTATTTGCACTTCAAAGATTTTCCTTGCACAAGACACAAATTGGCGCAAGAAGAGCCAATTTGCACTTCTGTGAGCATGCCATTTGGTGCGTTTTGCATGTGCGAACTGCGTGCGCATGTGCGACCTCTCGTCCAATCAACTTCTCCGGCCATGCATATTAATGAAGCTGAATGGAATCCCAGCCAAACACATCAGTGGTGCGTGCCTTTACTTGAATCCTTTGGTTGTGGCATGCGATGCGAGTGATGCCACCACCGGATTTGCATGCACCATGGGCTCGTCATACAGGTAAGGATATCGGGGGGCTGGGGGAGTTTCACAGAGCCGGCGCATCCCAGTTTGAAATGGGCCAAGCAGAGGGAATCATCCAGCGGCCGAAGCTGCTAAGATTATTTGGAGCCACCAATAGAGACGCCCCCCAAAGTAATGTAAAAGCTGATCAACACGATTTTCTATAAAATGTTTACAGTTATTCTCATACATAATTATGCCCTGGCAGAATTAGTGACCTCTGCACCAGATAAAAAACATAATCAACATGACTGATCAAAGCTTATTTCAAATATTTTTCATTGGATTATGTTACATTAAGGAAAACATAGCAATACAAAATAATGAGATGATCAATGATGACTTGCAGTCTACAGCATCAATGATGACATGCAATCTTTGGCATCAGTGATGGCTTGCAGTCTACAGAGTCAGTGATGGCTTGCAGTCTTTAGCATCAGTGATGGCTTGCAGTCTTCAGTATCAGTGATGGCTTGCAGTCTTCAGTATCAGTGATGGCTTGCAGTCTACAGCCTCAGTGATGGCTTGCAGTCTTTAGCATCAGTGATGGCTTGCAGTCTTCAGTATCAGTGATGGCTTGCAGTCTACAGAGTCAGTGATGGCTTGCAGTCTTTAGCATCAGTGATGGCTTGCAGTCTTCAGTATCAGTGATGGCTTGCAGTCTACAGCGTCAGTGATGGCTTGCAGTCTTTAGCATCAGTGATGGCTTGCAGTCGTCAGTATCAGTGATGGCTTGCGGTCTTCAGTATCAGTGATGGCTTGCAGTCTACAGAGTCAGTGATGGCTTGCAGTCTACAGAGTCAGTGATGGCTTGCAGTCTACAGCCTCAGTGATGGCTTGCAGTCTTTAGCATCAATGATGACTTGCAGTCTACAGAGTCAGTGATGGCTTGCAGTCGTCAGTATCAGTGATGACTTGCAGTCTTTCGCATCAATGATAGCATGCAGTCTTTCGCATCAATGATGACTTGCAGTCTACAGAGTCAGTGATGGCTTGCAGTCTTTCGCATCAATGATGACTTGCAGTCTACAGAGTCAGTGATGGCTTGCAGTCATCCGTATCAGTGATGGCTTGCAGTCGTCAGTATCAGTGATGGCTTGCAGTCTTTAGCATCAATGATAACATGCAATCTTTGGCATCAGTGATGACTTGCAGTCTTCAGAATCAGTGATGGCTTGCCTACTTTTGTAATAGTTGTGAATGTGATAAAGGTGTTTATTCTTCTGGGCTAATAATCTTCTAGTTCTTCTAGTTCTAGTGCTTGAACTGCTGGTTAGAAATCTGCATGGCTTAGTGATCTTGAGGTCAGCTTGATGTCAGCTCCAGAGTCTTCACTTTCTCAATTCATTCACTTCATCAGATAAACTGAAATTAGTGAAAGTGTCCTTGGTAAAACCTTTCCTCACAGTCAGTAGCCTTATGTCTGTAACAGCAGTTTAAAGGGAAAACCAGCCCCTAGGAAATAAATAGCAGATGCCCAAACTTGTGTGGTTCGAAGCAGACAACATGTGAATAGCTGCTGTTGGGTAGATATAGCACAATACAATATAGCACACAATATAGCTCATACAGTCGATGCTGAAGGTTTTCCTTCAGGTAAGCTGGTGCTATAGAAGAACGTCAGTAAACACTAGATTTTAAAATGAATGTTCAATTTTTAAACCTGCGAAAGTACTTCTTCAGGCACTTCCCCAAGTTCAAGGAAGAGGATTTTACATTGAGGAAACAGAAGTACTTTTTTCTGCTGCAGCAACTGTAGGATCTTAGACTTTGGGACATTGACATTTTGTTAAGTCCAAATGCATGTGCAACTTCAGTTTTTGTTTGCACTCTAAATGCCATGAGGATGTTTTGAGGCTTGTCTAAGTGCTGTTTGACACACAGTATTGGAAGTTCACTGTTTTGTGGCACCTGCACAGTAACAGCTTTTTTCTGCCAACTCAACCATGTATTCTTTTTTTGTTAGTTAATCTTAATCTTAAACTAACTGCCGTGTCACTTTGTAGCAGAGAAACCTGTGTTTCAGCTAATTGTTCCTGTGGGGTTTCCGAGAATAATTCCCTTGGTTGCATCTAAAGTATTTTTTGGTTCACCTGACCATGTTTTTGGTATCTGCAGAATTCCTGATTGTCCACCGCTTTGAGCTTTACTGCATAATGTTTTCAGACCATTGAAACCATTGAAACTTATAACAATGAATTAAGTCATAAGTTTGGAGATTCGGCCCAACAGACCATTAAACCTGTATGTGGGAAGCTTCTGTGTCAATCCAAAAATCCTTGAGAATGTAAGCTTTTGATCAAGGGCATTGGATGCTTCCAGTTATCACACTCAAAAATTGGAACACAGAATGCTGTGATAACCAATGTCTTCTAAACTCTATTCATATTCAAATTCCTTAGCACAATTAGATTTTCCCCCAAAAAAATCCACTAGTGGCACTAGTGGTACGTAAACACTGGGTCATGCTCAGTACCCTTTATACATTTTTAAAACAATTTTTTACTTTAAAACACATAATACATTATATTTTGGTAATAAGTAAACGTGTACATAGGAGAGCAAGTCATTTGAACATGAAGCGTCCCTCTCTGATCTCTGATCTCCTCAGATGTGGGCATTTATGTGGGCTGCACCATGTTTGATTATATGCTTACATGTGCAGGAACACAGATTAGCAATTCAATGATGTATGGCCTGCCAAGCCAAAAGCAGATACAGGTGGACTGGACTGTTTAAATGCTAATTTTATTTTGTCTATTTTTTGGAGGTAAATAAAGTTCTGCTACCAAACCTGTCTAAAGGTGCCTCAAAATGCATTTCCAGAATTGCAGTTCTGGTGGCATATCTTCCCACAAGTTCATCAGTTGCTATTTTATGGTGGCATGAACACTTTTTATTGCATTCCTTGTTTTAAAAACAACTGAAGCCACGTTGCCAAATTTAGTTTTACTAGAGATGCTTTATAACTATGATTTTGATGTGCTTTATAGATGACCAAGCTTTGGGGCAAAAATGTACTGTTTTTCCTTAGTGTGCCTCATTGGAAGCTCTGTATCATAATCACTTGATGCCGGTCTTATTCTTAGGTTCACTATCTGTGGAAGATATATATATAGTTCCTGGCTCCACAGCTGAAGAACAACCATTGGAGAGGCATTTAAAACGGGTTCAGCGTCTTTTGTGAGGCGCTCTGTAGAATTTTGGATAATGTAGCCAGTTAAGTGGAATTGACTGAGAACATTTAGTTTTAGGATTAGAGGTGTTTAAACAGCAAACATAATCAATGTTATCAAGAGGTGAGATGCTGTGCCATTGTGTGGAGAACATTACAACAGTTAGACCTTATTCATTACCCACCGATACACACTAATGTGACACTGACAGGCCTCATACATTTATTACAGGTTGCCCTTGAGAGAAGCCATGGATCAGACCTGCAGAATAGAGGAGGGTTGACTGAAGACGGTCTTTATTTCCTGTACTTAGATAATTAGGTTGCAGTCAATTAAACATCACGTTCTTCCTGAACAGGGCAACAAAACAAAAGGGAAACCACTTGGCGCCAAAAAGTTCTTACTTTGGCATATTTCCCTTCTGACTTTTAGATTTCTTTTATATAACACCTTCTATAATATTTCAGATAAACTAAAGGGCTTGTTGGCAAACCAATTTATTTGGTCCAGATAAAATGTACTGTGCAGGTGAATGTCCTCCAGTTTTAAAACGTAAATCATTGAAAATAAAATAAATTATAATTATTAAAATAAATAAACTGAATCCAAATGATCTGAACATTAGATTAGAACATTAGATATTAGGTAAACTACCAAATACACAGTCAAGTCACATTATTATGACCACCAGTTTTATATGCAGACTTATAACCATGTTCTGGTAGATTGTCACAGGTATCTGGAATCATGCTTATTGCAGTGCATTCCTCAGCTGTTGGAAGGAGCAATCACTATGATTGAGGTGGTCCCTCACATGCTCAATTTTGACTGTGAACTGGGACGGGGTCTATTAGTACTTGGAGGTTTTGGTCATGCTTTTCCAACTAATGTCAGACATTTCTAGCTGTGTGACATGTCACATTGTCTTGATGCAAAATCCCATCTGCCCAAAGGAGGACAATAATCATGTAGAGGTATAACTGATCTGCTAGATTGGATTCATACAAAAAGCGGGTGAGAATACCTTCCACATGAATAAGTGGGCCTAGAGAATGCCATGAAAATATTCTCAAGATCATAACGCTGCCACCATTAGGTTGTGTTCTTCCAAAAATAGTTGCAGGGTGTTTGTTCTCTGCTATTTCTATAGCCTGACATGCCAATCTGTTCGATAAAACAGAACATGACTCATCCAGTCATTGGCATAGTGACGTAAGTTTTAAAAATGCTGCCACCATTGTCCCAAAAGGCAATAATCATCCCTTTTACTAACCCACAATACAATACTTCCTTCTTGAGTTACACGCTGTCGACAACAAAAATAGGAAGTGGTCAAAATAATGTGACTTGACTGTGTGAGAACTTGAATCTGCCATGCATCATGTTGGAATAATTCATTTTATAAATCTACGAACATCTACTTTCTAGTTTTCTATTCTCTTAGCATTATATGCATCCTAATAAAACAGGGTCCTATTCATTACCTAGAATCTAACAGAAGGTATGAGAAGAAATCTGTTTGATTAGGGACGCCCTGAATTGAGAACAATGCTGAAATCTTACATGAATGTTTTTAAGTGATAAAAAAGGATGTGGATGAATCAAGTTAGACTGTGCATGCGCCACTAGCTAGGCTCTACTGAAATCAATAAATCAATCAATAACTCTTTTCAGAGTAAGAACATGTGAAAGTTCATAAGCTAGTTTCAGTGCTTTTAACTAGAGATGGGTGAACAAACTTCAACTTCGTACCAAACTTTGGGAGTTCAAGTTCCCAAGCAGTATGAAGTGTTCGAGTTCGGCGGCCCGAAAATGCAAAAGCTAGTTGATGGGCTGCCGAGCAGCATGGGTGGCGCCAGCGGCATTCGAAACTGGCCCCAGCTGGGGCTACAAAAAGATGGCCGCCAGCTCCCATGCATGAGGATACTCCTAGTGTTGGCAATAGAAGTGTCCTTACTCATGGGAGCCGGCGGCCATCTTTCTGTACTTACTGCTACTACTCCGCTGCGCTGACAGAAGAGGATAGGGCAGGATGGGTGCATCCCACCCAAAGTTAAGGACCCCATTGATTTCAGTGGGGACTGGGTTTCGGTTCGGGTCCCTGAACCCAAAACATTTATTCAAAGTTCGGTCAAATTTGCTGAACCCAAACTTTGGGAGGTTCACCCACCCCTACTTATAACCAGTACTAACTTAAAGGGACATTACACCCAACAACTATAATAAGGAAGCAGGCAGCTCACCTGATTCCTGTCCCATGTACCTCTCCTCCCAATCCTGCAATGTGTGATAGTAGCTGCTGCAGAGCGCCAACGTTTTCCCCTTCTTTGAATTTTATTCTTCCAGTACCACACAAAAAGTGGTCTAACAGCCACTCTGTTTCTTGGTGCTCTTGGTGTGAGCAAGCATTGGAAGCCACAGTGCTATTTCTGACCACAGCATAGCATGCTCATACGTCATAAAACTACACCATGACATGACCTTGCTGGTTCAGCCATGACGTAGAAAGCAAAAAAAAAGTCTTTGCTTAAGATACATAATGTAATTATATATTATCTGAGATTTTGAGATGCTTTCAGAGCCAGATGAGAATTCATACTCCTTTTTTGGGAGAGAAAACTGCCATTCACTGTCATTATCTGCCTTGTGGCTGATTCAGAGCTAGGAGAAAATGTACACATGGTAAACAATGAAAGTCAATAGCAAATTTTTCTCCTAAAATGGAGCGAGAATTCTCACCTGGCTCTGAATCGACCCCATAGTGTATAATATTAGACATCCACCCAGAAATATGAACACATTCCTAAAAATGCCCTGTTAAAACAAATACTCTCTTTTTATACACCTATTAGTTTTCTTTTTATCTAACAAAAAAAGTAACATTCTCATTCAGTTTGCATGTATTTCTCCCAAAAGAAGCAGAATTATAAAGATGAGAGCAGGGACATAACAGAAGCACAACTGGAACATTTGTGTTCAGGTTTAATCTCTAGAGTTAGGACTAGGAGTCTTTTTTTCTTACTCCAGTTTTAAAACACCAACCATGGTACAGTAAATATGTTTAAAAGAATAACAGGGACTTTTCTGTGTAGACATTGAATAGTTAACACTGAAGTCGACTTGCCCTCCGCAAAGCTGCCTTTTTAATTTCCCCTTTTGAAGGCCTTCCTTTCAGTTGAGGAAATGTTTGGAATTAAAACAAGACATATCCAAAGCTTTGAATATCTGAATCCAACTATTAGGACACAGTTTGGCTTCCTGAGTATGACTTGCCTCCTCAAGAAATCCTGGTACTGGAGACATTCTCTAGTTGCTCTGGAAGGTGATGCACTTTTCAACAATGATGAGGGTTTTGCCAGCATGAAATTGTTCATATTGTTACAATTCTTTACACATCTAAATTTTAAAAAGTTTAAGTTTAAAAGTTTGATTTTAAACTTAAATGTTTAAATAGCAAAAATGAATACTTAAGTTTAGACTAGATTTTTTAAAACTCCCCTAATTAAAAATGTGTACCCCCTCCCCAAGAGCCAACTAGCCCAGGCACCAGGCATAGGAGCTGGTAACCCATACTCAGAGGCCCTGGCTCTGTGGATATTCCAGACCTTATGCCCTTTGATATGTGTTCAGTGCTCTACCGATGAGTACCAGGCACTTCTACACCCCTGGTTTATGTGATGGTTGCACAGGTAATCAGGGGGTGTACCACCGCCAATGTCGGCAGGGGACATGGTGGCCCTCTACCCTGTGACCCCATACCAGTTTACCCCAAGTAGTAAAAAATAAGTGACAGAGACACAAATACATTTAATATTCTAAATATCATTACATTCTACGTCTTCCTACTTCTGTCCTCCATTGGCGCTATCTTCCTCTGGTCCGGCTGGGTGTTCCATGCACTGCACTGGATCTTCCATCCATCTTCAGGGCCCTTTAGTGCCCCTTCGTTGTTAAATGCTGATGCCCACGGCACCATTTGTAGAATCCTCTCCCCCTCCTTGCGCACACATTTTCCCCTTGCAAAACACTCCCTAAATCACATGCAATTACACATTTGAGATCTGGCTCCTTGTGGAAATGTACTAAAAAAATGGCTTGCCCCAAAAAAGTCTGCTGAATCGGGAGTAAGGTGAAAATGTGAGTATACGTGCTTTACTCATGAAAAAAACGTGTGCAAATGTCTTGGCTCACAGTTCTAAATCGAGCCCTCAGGGGGTGCAACTGCACCAAAGCCCAGGGATCAGGCGGAGTTCATAATTGTTGCTCCTCGAACTTATTTATCATTTTTGTTGGCATCATTTAGAGAAAGGAAACTGCATTTGTCTCTGCTGTTTCAGTCTTTAGTTGTCTAGCTGCATCCAATTGCGTTTATAAGAAAGATCCTTGAACCCTGAGCCTATCCACACCAGGGCCCCATCACATTTAGTTATGCCACTGCTTTGGGGATTTTTACTAACAGAACATTAGTCAAGGTCCCCAGGATTTGAAGCTGCAAATGTCTGGGGGACGTGCAAAGAACAGTTGTTTAATTAAGAGAAACTAGATTTTTGGGGGGTGATTATTGGGTTACCATTTATAGGGATAAAATGCTTGTTTTAAGGATTTTTTCAGGCCTTATGTAAATAGTTTATTATATATGGGCCTAAATCAGGTCCACATTAAGTTTGTAGCAAGGTGGGTCCTTAATACTGTCCTGAATTGGCCCATTCTTGCTACAAACTATACAGGGAGTCACCTGAAACCAGGAATGTTTGATAAGGTACATCAACCGGTAGTGATGGGTGAACCCGAACCACAAAGTTTGGGTTAGTACCGAACTTTGCGAGTTTGGGTTCCCGAACCTGAACACGAACATCAGCCAGGAATCCATGTTCGAGCTAGGCATCTGGCCCAAACACGGAAAAGCTGTGAGTGCAGCAGCAGGAAGTGCTGCTGTAACTTACCTGAGCCTGCGATCCTCTTGCTGTCAGTGGCGGCTTCCCTTGAAATCATTGCCAACCAGGGCTACAGAAAGATGGCCACCAGCTCCCATGAGTGAGAGCAATTCTATTGCCAGCTGGCGCACTCTGCATTGATTTCAATGGGGACCAGGTTCGGGTTAAAGTCCCTGAACCCAAACATTTATTCAAAGCTTGTCCAAACTTGCCAGACCTGAACTTTGGCGGGTTCGCTCATTCCTATCCACCAACAGTTATTACACACCTTAGAATGCAATATTTTCAATACTCAAGTATGTATTTAGCATCCAGTACCCGCAAGATGGATCAGATCAGTATCCATGAACTGTACAATTATTATTACCCACCTGCATTTTTTTTTTATTATGCTTACTGTAACTCATCTTATTTCCAGACACCTTCACCAATCCAACAACTTCTGAGGAAGGCCTGTATATTTAGGTTGAAATGTGTTGAGTCAGTACATTAGACATCAGACACATTTTAACCAATAAATAATTAATTTGTAATTTTTTGTTGGGATTTGAGGAGGGAGCCAATTAGACTTTAGGTCACTTTAATATCACTACTGATTGTATTCATGTATTTATTTTCAGGCATGGCACCAATATGTTGTGTTAACCGCTGTGTACATTATACACTGAATGTTTTATGGTGTATGCCTCGTGTACTGGGTATACTTGTACAGTTTTTTCTTTAGTCTATTTCAGAAGCAAATGGTGTTAGCAGAAACATTCTTACTAAAGGGCCTTTGCACCTTAAAAACACCACCATTTTTTTTTTTGTTATGGCTCACTTGGCAGACCTTGGGGTCATTCCCTTTACTGGGATCCAAAGCAGACGGGAAGTCCGCAGGATATCCTGTGAGAAGAAGGTCAGGCTTGAGCAGCAAACACTTCTAATAAATCAAATAGGAGACGAGGCAAATCTTATTTAACCATGTGATTCTCTGAATGCTCCAGAGGACCAGTCTGTGGAATCATTTACTTTCACCGAGGAAAGTACATAATACTGTAAATGGTTTATTCTCTTAAATCACATGATGCATTCATTGTTACATTACCAAAAACTCCATATTTCAGTTGTTTCCAACCTCTACCAATAATCTGATTACTAAAAGAACTGCTGAATATTAATTATATTCTACCCTAGGCCACTATCACAATAGGCCATTAAAACGGAACAAAGCCCAGTGCAGCCAGCCCTGGAATTCAAAAGACATCTTAAATCAGGATGCCCCACTATGTGAAACCCCCCAGATCGCCCAAACAAACTCACCTTTCCCCGGTCCTATAGTGCAAGCGCAGGCTCTCGTCCAGTCAGAGCTGTTTGCTGTGCATACGTCATTGCTCTGCCCTTCAGCAATGCGAGTGCATCCGCAGCAGGACTCTCGCCCGACCTATCTAAATTGCTGGGGGTGGGCACACAGCCCAAAGATGCAAGGATGTGGCTGTTTGCAATCCTGATTGCAGAAGGGCAGAATTATTTGCTGAATGACTTATGCACAGCAAACAGCTCTAATTGGACAAGAGCTTGCGCATGCACCATAGGACTGGGAAGAGGTGAGATTTACTTGGCGATTTGGGGGGAGTTCACAGGGTAGGGCATCCCAAATTGGGGCATGGAACAAAACCCAGGATAGTCAAAATGTAAGATTTTGCTTTAAAGTGGACCAAAACACGCAGTCTAACAGCCCTAGAGTCTATAAGATTCCATGGACCCTTGATTCCCTCCCCCCGGGGCATCCAGAATCGGGATGCCCCACTGTGTCAAACCCTCCAGGTCGCCCAGAAACTCACCTTCCTTTCTGGTCCAACGGCACATGCGGGAGCAGCAGCCGCATCTTCGCTATCCCTTTAGCAGGGCACGCTCATATTAGACAAAGGGGCAGGAGCAGATCTGAGGCTACACATGCACCATAGGACCAGGGAGAAGTGAGTTCATTCGGGCGACCTGGGGGGTTTCGCACAGAGGGGCACCCTCGATTAGGGTACCGGGGGGCAAGGACCAAAACCTAGGATGGTAAAAATTCTGGGTTTTGGTCCACTTTCTTAGTTTCTGCCACAATGTAATAGTGTTAAAATATCATCAAGAAAAATATTTTATTGTGACATCTACACAATTGGGCCTTTTACATCTAGGCATTTTGGGGGGATAAGTCCAGCATGCCACATTTTTGTGCTGATAGCACTTGTGATGTCTGCGATCATACTCCATCGCTCGGTGATAAAATAAAATAAAAACATTTTGCATAATGCAATGGTATTGCCATGATGTGAAAGTAGCCTTGAAGCAATACCTTTAGGCCGCATTAACACCATAGTTATGCGTGCAATAACAGTGGGATCACGATTGGGAGCAATATTTCTTGCGATCGTCACTCAGCGGAGGGCGATCACAGCGCTATCACAGCGCTATCACTCCCAAAATGCTGCATGCAGGATCACAATCGTCCCGCAATTGCCAAACTGGTGTCTAAATGGGCCCATAGATAACAATGGTCAGTGTTTTAATGGCATGTATTGCCTTTGCCTAAAGACTTCCCCTAGGCTTCATACACCGTATCTGCTTCAGCATGAGTTATTGTGAGCTAACGTGTTTAAATTGTGGATGAACCAATGCCAACAGAATTTCCAGAAGGTTTATGCAACAGTCCTTTTGTGGTAGAAGGCAAAACTTTGACTCATTTTAGCAGGAAAGAGGATGTGGGATTGTAAGAGTTAATTGAAAAATCTTGCAGTGGGATTTTGTGGAGGGGGGTCGCAGCTGAGGAGGAGGGGGATCCGCTGCTGGCCCTGAGGGCTGTTGGTTTTGGCTATTTTCACAGACATGCTATTGTGTATAGCAAAAATGTTTCTGTAGGAGCTGCAAAGCACGTTCACATGGAGCGATCTACAGTAGAGGTTTTCTGTATGGTCGCATGAAGATTGTGTTTGACACTCGCCACCAATCCAGTATTTAGTATTACCAGTAATCCCTGTCAGTCCATCATTTATTGTGACATTCGTGACCATAAATATTTAACATAGCTGTAAAAAACTTTTTTAGGTAGCTATCCTTTTTTTGGGAAATGTGTAAATAACAATTATCGACTGTAACCACGGTGAGGCTTCCAGACCTCATGGACCCAGGTATGGTTGCTGCCTCTAGTTATACTCAAGGTAAAGTTTCATTGGTAGCCAAACTTAGGACATGAAGCTCTATATGATTGGGGGCAGGAAACTGATGCATTAGCCCCATATGGGGGTGCGATTGCCATATAAGGCTCGATTCAGAGACACATTCGTCTGGACTTTCGTAGCTGTCTGTGTATGTTTTTGTGTGTGTTTGTAATTTTTTTGGGTTTTTACGTTCCATTTTCCATTCGTACGTTCGTTCCCGCTAATGCATATATGCGCTTTCGATGGACAAATCTAAATCTGATCATTTGCGTTAGTTCAGCTCATTTTCAGATCTAAATATGCATTACTTCAGATAACTTACGTTATTGGGATGGGTTTCCGTGTGATTCAAAGACCTGATTGCCGATGGACCTCCGCCCTATAAAACGGATTCTTTTCCGCTTCCCTTACGGGACCTTTGAGGGCTCGGATTGCTATTGTTGAACATGTTTTGCGGCTATGTGGAGGAGTCTGTGCGCCTTCAGCACCAAGGCATTGCATGTATCAGCATGACCGAGCCCATAAATTGTATGGCAATGCATACCTGAATGAATCAATACATTTCATGTATGCCTTATAAAAGCATTTTAATGCTGACCTTAATTAGTCCCTAGCATGTAAACCTTTATTTTCCCACACATCCATATAATTGGTACATTTTTTTAGACTTATTTATATTTGGATTGTAGAACTTGAATCTTAATTTGTTGTTGGAGTTATTGTTTTAGTTGTTTACCTTGGCTTTGTGTAATTATTTTACATTTGGTTGCAGGAACCACAAGATGTGCCACTAGCACAACATACAAGCAGTGTTTGGTCCGGATATGCAATTCCTCAGTGTTGATAACCCATGTCTTAACCTATGGCTGTTTTTAGCCCTTGATGACATGTTAAACAATATTGTTGCTTAGAATGTGTATTTTATGTTAGTATTTTTACATTCTTTCAGGGGATTCTGGATATCTGCTCCTGCCCTTGCTCCTGATGCCCGTTCTTCGCTCGCAGAATGCGGACCAGGAGTTCTATAATCGGGCCCTCTCCAATACCCGGGCCATTGTGGAGAGGGCATTCGGGCTTTTGAAGTCCAGATTTAGGTGTTTAGACCATACAGGGGGGCACTGCAGTATGACCCCAACAAGGTTATACAAATAATTTATTTTACGTTTTTTAACAGGGACCACACGTGCCAGAGTGGCACAACTGAGTGCCAGGGTCCTTCAGTTGGTGGGCGAGATGCAGGAGCTGCGCAACTCGTTGGGGGAAGAATAATGTTATGTGGCCTGCCATTGCTATGTATATATTTTACAACGTTTGTTATATGTGTTATTTTAAAAAATTTAAATCTGTTAAAAGTTTTATATTTTTTAAAATAATAAAAAAAAAAGTTGTAAATTTGTTGAAACAATTTTACTTAAAAAAAAGGCACTTGAAAAATGCCATTTAATATTATTTAAAAAAAAATGTCTCTGTCATTTCCTTTTCTAAATACATTCATTAAGGGTTGGTTACCACAAAACCAATGCAAAACACAAAATTTAGATATGAAGATTTGCCAGACCATGAAGTGATTTAGGTAAGCTTTAGGGGTCAGAAATGGAAGAAGAACCTAACCGCAAAGTGGTTTGGGTGAGTTTTAGGGGTCAGAAATGGAAAAAGAAGGAAAGCGCAAAGTGGTTTGGGTTGAGTTTTAGGGGTCAGAAATGGAAAAAGAAGGAAAGCGCAAAGTGGTTTGGGTGAGTTTTAGGGGTCAGAAATGGAAGATGTAGGAAAGCGCAAAGTGATTTACCTAAGCATTGTAGCAGAAGTGAGTGACCCAAATATGTGAGCGAGCACTTTAATGAGTTAAGTTTGTAGTGCGCAGGCGTAAGATCGTAAGGATTTTCGTCTGGACGATTAGTTATTGAAAAAGAAAATCAGAATCTAACGGGAAACGTAAAGGATTCGTGGGAGGATACGATGGGAAAAGGACAAAAACGAAAGCCGACGTTATAACATGAGAAAATAAAACGGAAAACTAACGCTGGAAAATGACATTCTCGTACTCATACTCTGGCATACGAATGGACGAAGACTTTTCAGAAGGATTGCAATGCATGCATAGGGCCTTATTTATCAAGGGATAGCGCCAGGTAGTGTCTCACTAGCGCCAGGTAGCGCCAGCTATCGGCGGCTACCGACTCCAGAACACCAGGCTGCGAACACAATCACGCATTTATCACGCTAAATGAGGCTAGCGCCGGCGAGAGCGTCCGCTAGCGCGGGATTCATCATGTTGCAGACTTCAGCGAACAGCGCCGCTGCTAAGCCCATCACAGCGCCAGGTATGACCTCTCGCTACCTGGCGCTCTCCAATGCATTTCAATGGAGCAATCTTTAAATATTCATAATACATTGATATTAATGTTTTTTTTTTTTTTTTTTTTTTAAATGTCAAAAATTCGGTGACCACTTCTGCAATGTTATTTTTTTTTTAAGGTAAAAAAAAAAAAAAATTGTGCAGAATTGATATTACAGGTCTGATATTAATGTATTCATATTACAAAATGTTTATAAAAACTTGTTTATTATTTTTTTCAAAAAATAAGGTTGTTTGGGGGTTAAAAAACTACTTTTAACACATCGCCGCCAGCGCTCTGGGGTTTAAACAAGCATTTCACAGCGCGAGAATTTTTTGAGCGTGATTTGTTAATGAATATGCTGGGAGCCGTTCGCTATGGCCATTCGTTGTCATGCGCTCCCATACAGCGCGGAACCTGTCAAACAGCGACTCCTAACCCCGTATTCAACATTACCGCACACCCGACTGAGTCGCTGTCAACAACCGAACAACGGGCAAGCACAGCGAATACTAGCCGGCGCTGTGAAAATCACGCTACTGTCGCTCATCTGTCGCTACCTGGCGCTATTAATAAATCGGCCTCTTAGAATCGCTCGTACACTCATACGAGAGCTGGAACATTAAAAAAAAAAAAACAGATCGACACAAAAACAAAAGTCTTTTTTGTCTCTCTGAATCAACCCTATAGTGTTATTATCTAAATACATTACAGGATTATTCAGTGCCATGTAAAGAAGCCGTTGGTAACACAAAAAGCATTTTGCTTTAGATCTAGCCTAAAAATGAAATGTTATTCACTGTTGTTAAGTCATACCTCCCAAGTGTCCTTCATTTGAAGGGACTGTCCCTCTTTGGAGCCCATGTCCCTCATTGTTCTCATTTGTCCCTCTTTGAGGTGTAACATGCAGATCTGTATAAATAAGTGATTAATGTGCCTGTTTAAAGTGTTTATATTGTTGTAACTGTTACCTATCTCCTATCCATCCCTCAATGAGGGTGCGTGGCCTAATTTAACAAATGTCCCTCTTTCACACACTGAAAAGTTGGTAGGTATGGTTAAGTGGTAGCACTCTTAAGCAGGCCCATCACCCACAGGTGCCATTTCTGGTTCCTGAATAGGTACCCCCCCCCCCCCCCCCCCCAGCCTTCACAATGTGGGCAATCATGCTTTCTCTTAACAGCTGACCCACCATGAGTACACAGGTGTCTGCAACCAGCTTTATGTAGTGGAGAATAGGACCATTTTAAAGTTAAATTAGATGGGTCTCCTGTTAACATATTTCACCCTTTGGTTACACCAGTGGGAGTACAGTAGCACAAGACGTTCATATAAAGGCACACACAAATATCTGTGTTCTATTGTATAAAGTGTGTTGTGTCATAATAATTCATTAATAACCCCCCCAAACATGGGGTTATTGGATAGGGTGAACACATTTGTTACAGGTGATATGTCTGGATTTCTTATAACACTGCTCGCCGAGCCACTGTAGCTGAGTGCACACACCCAACCAGCCACCACTGCACATATGAGCATCCACTGCTGAAAATATACAATTATTATTATTATTATTAATGTTTATTTATATAGCGCCATCAACCTCCGTCAACCTCCGTAGCGCTTTACAAGGTGGTGGCAATACACACTTCAACGCCTTTTATGCTGCATCTGCTTTAATGGTAAATCACCTTGTGCCATGCTGGAAATGTTTCTGTATGCTGTTTAAAAGGCCCTTTACTTTTTTGTACCTTACTCTGACAGGCTAGGGGGGATTCGATTGACACAGGGTAGCCATGGGGGCTCCCCAATGAGTGTGCTGTGACTACCAAATGTAATAGTTTAGCTTAGTAGTAAAGGTTCAATATTAGACTAATGGTGAAAAATAGTGAGTAGTTTGTCACATTATGTTGTCAGTGTTGCAGGAGCTCAGAAGGTTATTGACTAAAATGTGATAAGCTCTCCAACTCAAGTAAGAAAGCTTGTCGAGCACAACTTAGGGTGTTTTAAGGTGGAGAAGATTTCCAGGTGGTGAGTGAAAATTTTGTCAGAAAGATAATAGTGCATTTTTCAGTTAGGAAGTAAATATTCCCTATTGTGTATTCCCTAAAGTGTGGAGAGCTCTTTGCATGAAATGATTATCCTGTCATATTCCAAGATGGAAAGCCAGCCACATTTTTTCTGAATTGTCCTCGTCTATATGGGTTTTCTTTAGTAACTTTTTCTTCCTTTCTAGCCATTGGAAGTAAATATTCTTGTATGGTGATGCCACAGACACTGGAGTTTAAGCTCTTTTGCAGGCAGAAATGCATGTGAATGGTCTACATTTGCTGTAGATAATGATTAATGTAGGCCACTGAAATATAGCCTGCTATAATCCATCAGAAAAAGGCTTACATGCTTGATGAGGTTAAATAATCCAGACCAGAGAGCGGGAAAGTTTTGTCTGCCTCCCAGTCCTGACACATCCCTGCCCATCTAATCATTATGGAGGGGCCGTTTGCAAATGAAGCCGCTTCCCCCTGCCGCTGCAGCTTGCTAAATTGGTGACATCTGTCAGAGAGAGGATTAGTCATATTTCATTTAAATAAGTCACTGACTCCTGAAATGAACTGCAGGGTCTGATGAGGAGAGGAGGGGGAAGGAGGGCTCTGGTGCTCATTGTTTGCGCCTCCAACCTCCCTACTTTTCTCCCTTGTCTACTGTGATGGATCTGGCAGAGCTGTGCTTCCTATATACTACAGATCTGAAGGGTGGGGGAGCGGAGATGTCTGCCGTTTTCAAGAAAATGCACAACAAAGAGCCACAATGTTTAACAGATAAGCAACAGGACAGATACACTGTTCAAATGTTCAATAAGAGAATATTTGCATACACTTTAACCATTGCTAAAACACAACGTGGCTTTTCCAATAATTCTGTTGTTTTAAGCATATGATAAATGTAAAGTACAAGTCTTACAGAAAACCTATCACATGGAAAAAACTGGGAACTGCCATTGCTTGTTCTTTCTAAAAGATGTTCAGTGGCTGTTATCAGGGGAGTAGATATAAAGGGTGCAGGGGGTGCAACCGCACCAGGGCTCAGAATGTCAGAGGGTCCCTTCATTGCAGCTTTGCCACCATTTTTTATCATATTTGTGCATGATTTAGAGAAACATACAGAATAAATAAATGGTGGAGCCATTGCACAACGATTCCCAGGCTGTGCTTAAATTGACACTACGCTCCTTTACCCAATCCAGATACTCTTACCCCTTCAGAGGACTTCCCCCCCAGGAGGTAGCCAGAAGAGCCTTTTAATATCCAAAGTTACACAGCGATTTACTTAGCAGCCACCATTTAGGTAGCTGCATGAAAAAAGAAAAATGCGTCCAGTTGTGTATTACCACCAAAACCCAATTTCATTAATACAAAAGGAGTAAAGTTGAGTACTCACAGAGCAGTCAGCAGAACAGAGCGTGTAACAAGTAGTAAACAAAGCGGCATCCCGCTCTTACTCTCCAGGCTAACAATCTGTGTGTCCTTTCTGCTTCCCTGAAGCTAACCCTTACACTCCCACAGTCCCTGAGTGCTGTAACCTCCTCTACCACCCAACGTCATTGTGTCTCTCTTTGTTTTTATCAATTAAAGAAAGAATGCGCCATTCATTTCTGTTTCAGTCTTAAGTTGTCCAATTGAGTTAAAATAAATAAACTGAGCTGTATGAGCCCATTTAGTGATTGCACCAGGGCCCCGGCACTTTCAGTTACACCACAGGGAACCTGTATTTCCATAAAGTCAGATCTTCTTATTGCAAGGGTCCATAGCTCATGACTGTCTGAGATGAATTAGGAGTGGGCCAGATGGAGAAAGGTGTAAGTGTAGTCTCCCAGCTTCCCCACATGGTGTCATGAGATCCTTGTGCCACCTTCTCAGTCCACATAGATGATAGAGAAATAAGCTGGTGCGCTTCTCTATCTGCCCACCTTGTTTGTGAAGTTTTTTACTCATGGAGGGATTTCTGCATATTCTTCATATTAGATTTAGGAGACCATGTGGATGCACAAGCACGCTTCCTACTTTTTGTGGGGGCTGGATGAGGGGGCATGTTTTGGGGGCCTAGGGGATCGACTGGCACTCAAAATGAATGTATTATTCTGCAGATATCTACAATACTGTACATAAGTCCAAGGAATTCCTTTTGACAGGATGACAAGTGAAGCACATAGGGAAAAGAAGGGGGAAAACTATGCAAGCATGGATTGGGAAGTAGAGATGTGAAAGTGTCCCCTTGCCTTATGAGCTACCTTACCAATCATTTATGCCATTTGGAGGGGTCATGGTATCAAGGAAGTGATTAGAGTATGGACCAAGTAAGTTAAGACATGTTGAGTGGTAAGCATATCCTTGGACCAGGAGTTCGCCGCCAGCTGCCATTTTGAGGTGAAGCTTTCTGGAGTCTTTTACACACACAGGTGTAAATATGTAGTACAGTCACCAACCTCTTTGCCTCAAATTCAGATTGTGGTCATCTCTTTATACTGAATCTGAGTTAAAGGTCAAAGCAGAGGCATAATTATAGGAGATGCAGGGCTAGCGACCATATCAGGGCCAAGAGGGCACCATTTCTCTATGATATCTTAGTCAATAAGTAGTCTAGTTGTATCCAGTTCACATTAGAAATCCTGTAGAATTTATGTTATGACCAGGCCCCATTAAATGTTTGCACCAGAGACCCGTCACATTTAGGTATGCCACTGATTGGAGGAATAGCATGATAGCCATAAGCTAGCATGTATTAGAGGATATTAGAGTAATGTATTTTCCATACAGGTTCCCTTTTTCTTAGATGATTCATCATGCACAAATGAAAAAAGCAGCTAAAAGCATAGGGAAAGGCTTTCAGCCAAAGCTGCATGTGAGCACAAAGAAATGGGTGCCAGTGCAGAGGTAATCAAATGAAAGTTGGTGCCTTAGAGTGAGTAACTCAAAACAGAAGATACCAGGAGAACCTCTTCCAGGTTGGAGCTCTGGGTTGGTGTAAGCACTGAGTAGACCTAGGAGGCCAAATAAACAAAGAGCTCCACTCTTTGCTTTGTATTGAAGAAAAGTCATTTAAGTTTGATCTTGCGAATCACAAATACCTGTTGCCCCACCTCTTTAAGACCTTTCTGGTCAATCTTTTAGATAAATTGAAGAATGCTTAAACCCATGATTTATTTGTTTGTCTGTGCCACATATACATAGTTTCTTAAAACAGGCCTAAAGCAGTAGTTGGGGGGGGGGGGGGGGTTGTAAAACATTTAGTATATTAACATATCCTAGACATGCAAACAGCTGCATGCTTATCAGTGATCAGCTCCTTACTCACCCGTCTGGAAATACGCTGCCTCCGCTGCCATCTAACTGTACCCAGGAGGGTGTACATATTCCACAATCCTTGTGGGTTGTTGATTCAAATCCCACACCTATATACTGACCATTCAGCCTTGTATGAAAGGGCACAGTATTTGAAATCTGCAGACTTGGAAACGACCTCACCTTCTTATTGGTTCATGTAGAGTGGATTTCCATGCTACATGAACCTAGACGCTACAAGGAAGAGAAGCATCACAGCCAACAGCGGTCAGCTGTGTACTGCAAGAATATCCAGACATGCACTGGGAAAGTGACTACGTCCTGGTTCCTTTTTTTATTTTAGACTTTTAGCCTGCCTGTGTACCAAAACCTTTTTCATTTGGCCCTGGTATCTAAAAAACTCCAGCGTTGGACAAATTTCTCTCCCCCAAATTGGATGCATCTCTGTGTGGAATCCCCTGGGATCAGTGTAAATGTACCTTTCTGTTAACCCCACAATGCAGGCCCTGGTGGCATCCCTCGGTGGGAAGCACTCGATTCATTTAGGACAGCTTGTCAGGTATTAATATTCACGGAAATCTTTTCTGCATGCCTGAAAGCCTGCATATGTGTGGTATGAGCAAGTTATATCCTTGGGGTTTCACACACCGGGACATTCCAAATCAGGATGCCCCTGTTAAGCAGAACAAATCCCAGGTAAGTGAAAAAGGTGGGCTTGGACCTGTTTTAAATGAAATCCCTATCTCCTAGTATCTTCCTAATTTGGTTAAAGAGGGCGAATATTAATAGTTCACTCCCTGTGTTATCTTGTAAACGCAAGGTGAAATGGGAGACCTGTTCACATCAAGTTTGGGGGAAATGCAGTTTCATTTTTATCTTATGTTTCTGCTTAACATATGAGTGGAACAGTGAATGTTTGATTCTACGGATTTATTTTACCTTTGGTAAATTTAATGGAAAAGAAAGTGGAAAAAGTTGGCCTGGCACATCATCAACTATTGATGCTCTTGTCCTCCTAAAAGCATATCTCTCGATATGGAGAACATGTTCCTCAAGAGATTGCTCCAGAGCATGAATAAATTGTTCCTCTGTACTTTTTTTGTATGCATCATCTACGTAATGCAGCACACCCGAGTATAGTTGATTTTTTATAATTACCTTATTATGTATGTATGTATGTAAAGCCTCAAATAAAAAATATTTGAAACGTATGTGAATATTTCTAGCCCTAGACTGAAGCTTTTGGTTGAAGGTTGTCTTTAAATTGATACAGCCGGCAAAGGCAATTGTTACATCATTGTGTCAGGCTACATTTGACATTGTCCTAAACTGTTTGTCGTTTTTAAATTGACGAAGAAATGGCCAAGATATCAAGGTTTACAATTTTACCTCATGATTTCTCTTCTGAAAAAAAGTGGAGGTGGCCCTTGGATCTGTGATGCTGCCTAATAATCAGCATAATGGGTGGGCTCTGCACTGACAGCAATGTGACACATCTGGAGGAGGAGCAGGAGGAAGAAGGGACCAGCAATCCTGTCCCGCTCTGCTGTGCTGATTGGGGGACGGGATAAAAAAGAGAATGTCATTAGCTGAACCTGCAAACCTCGATATCTCGGCCATTTCTGCTTCAATTTAAAAACGGAAAACAGTTTAGGACAGTGCCAAATGTAGCCCGACGCAATGGTGTAACAATAACCTTTGCCTGCAGTATCACTTTAACTATCCTTGCTAAACTGTCCCACATAATACCCAGGTACAGGGAGCACTCTGCTGTTTAACTGGTAGTAAGTTTCTCAAGAAGCAGCATGTAATTGGTGGGTATGTTTTTGCATCCTAATACTGACATTTATGTTGGCTGGATGCCTGCCCTTGCTATGTTTTATGCTTGACACCACACTGGTGAAATCGAGTGCTCTTCTATAGCAATGTGGGCATCCCTGAAAGTAAAATCATCACGCAATGTTAGGTAATGTCCGGCCTCTGCTAGAACCCTGGAATATTCCTGGTATGAATGCCGGACATTTACAACATTACCAGGGATTACACATGGGAGCGCTGCTGCTTTCCCATGGCCTAAACTCTCAGTGCCAATATGTCACGATGATTATTGACATGCCGATCAACAGCGAGAGAGCAAATGCAGATCAGGGAGAAAATGTTCTTCAGCTGCTGAAAAGGAGATTATAGGTTTTACATTCACAAGCATTTTAAAGGCATCTCAGACTGCTGTAGCTATTCAGACTTCATTCATCCCGGGAGCCTGTGCCTTTGGGCAAACAAAACACAGCCAACGGTGATCCTTTCACTTTTTATTTTACTATTCTTCTCACTACTTAGTGTCTCAGGACAAAGACATATCTGTGTTGTAGTGTTTCTGATCGCCAGCCAGCTGAATTTGGCTTTGAGTTAGGTCATCGGTTCTTACATTGACCTAAAATACCCTTGTGTTCCTGTCTTTTTTTATTTGTAAAGCAATATCCATGTGCAAATATAAAATACTGAGCATACATACATGTAATAGAACATGTATAAAGTTGGCAAGTGATTATATCTATGAACATGTCAAGACTTGCCATCTGAGGCAAACTCCGTTAGGCTTCGGTGAAACAGAGCAAAAGGGACCAAAAAGTTTTAAAAGAAAAGGGTCCCTATTAAACCAAACCTAAAGAAATGAAAACATAGGCATCTTAACAACTTCACCCTGGGGCATCCTGATTTAGGATGTTTCTCAAGTTAACAATATCTAGGAAACCTAAGATACAGATGCAATCCATGTTTTCATGTTCCTGGGTCATGGCAGCCGACAGCCTGCATATCCCTTTCTATGCTGGTAATGAGTGGGGTTCACTGCACAGGGGCGCACACACCAAGAGTGACAGCATCTGGCTCAGTGAACCCCATTGGCTGCCATTGATTACTTGGGACACATTAGCAGCACAGATTCCCAGACTAATTTGGACCATTTATGTTTCGTAATGTTAGGTAGAGACTGGTATCACAAATGTTGATGCCACCAGAATGGGGACCTAAAGTATTTTTTAAATGATCACTTTAAAACAGAGGATGGTTACATAGTGATTACTAATCAAGAATAACAGAACTTAGCCACCCAAAAGCATCCCTTTATGCCTCTTGGGAAATTCCAAGCTTTCCTGAATCCGTTAACGCTAAGAGATCCATGAGCACCATACACCTCTAGCCAGGGGATCACTACATAGGAATTTGACTGGTTAGTGTTGTAATTCATTTTGCCATCTCAATTTACTAAGCAGACATAGTTATGAACAATGTACTGGAATGATAAGTGAACAATGTACAACAGCATTAAAATAAATCAGACAGTATAAGTCACATTTGTAGAACTACTTTATATTTGAAAATCATTTTTCTCACATTATTTTGAGCTTGCCTACCTGCAGTTCTTTTTCTTTCAAAGGTACTTTATGGTCATTAGCATCCTTTTTTATCCACCTTTGTATTTAGACTATATAAACACCAAAAAGGAATGCTAATGATGGAACAACGTTTTATTGGAATGAATGGAAAACAATAGTCGCAAAAGTGCAAAAAAACATATTTTCTTAATAGGGTGCATGTCCTCAGGCACGCGCCCTTCTAGAGGTATAGCGGGGATGCAGCTGCTGCTCAGAAGTGAGCCATTGTATTGGGAAAAGAGGTGAGTTTATGGACAACCTGGGGGGTTTCACACAGCAGGGCATCCTTATTTTGGATGCCCTGGCGGGAGGGAATCAATCGGCCCAGGAATCTTATAGATTCCCTGGCCGATCTCTGTGGGTTTTGGGCCACTTTAAACAAATCTGAAGCACTCTATGTGGTGTTCAGATTTAAATGCGCTGCACCAATTCTTCATATGAAAATCTGCAGTGACAGCTAACTGTTAAAGGGATTGCCAACCAAAAATAAACAGCTATGCTTACCTTTTGTCCAGAGAAGCTCTACCGCCCAGACCCACTGTTGTAAACCCTACCATAGACGTGACTGGTTTATGCTCGGCAGCAAGGCCACTCCATTCATTGGGGTCATGCAAGCACACTATGGCTTTACTTGACACTAAAGATTCAGGCTCGGTTCACAAGGAAATCGCTTTTGCACAGATATCGTACAGCGATTAGTGATTGTGATTCTGGCGATCAGGCCAGTTGCTGATCGCATCCTCGGACCAATCTGCTTCAGGGGACAAAAGGGGAGTACCCTTGTGTTTTATTTTGAATAGGTGGTCAATCACTTTAAGTGTTTCCTACAATATACCTGTAAGTTCTAGCTATTTGTGTAGGGGAGGTTTAAGAAACCACAGTCCATGGAATTGTAGTGACAAGTGCAATTATTCAAAGATTCAGAATATTTATTCACACACATATGCATTTATTTATACATACATAAAGGGGAAGATAGGGGGGATACAATTTTTATTCACAAACCAACCCTACTTTATTGTAGTGCGGGAGTTTATGCTTTCTTTTTGTGAAGACAAAATAGCATATGCCACCCTCTTAGAGTGAAGTACTTCGCAAACTGCCGCAAGAAGGGAGCACTCTGTGCTCATCACAGCCAGCCGATCGGCATTGCTCTGACAGCAGCTATTTATGGGTTCCTTGCTGAAAGTTCTGTTCTAAAAGCTGCTCCTGAAATGTGAAATAAGCACTTGATTGCATTTCATTGGGAAAAAAATACTTTTTGTTGTCATTTCCAGACTGTATGTGATTGGAATGGTTAGATTAAACAATAAAACTATTGCTTTGAGTTATTTTTTTTTTTCATTTTGATTGTTGCTATAATGCAATATGGTAAAGGTGAGATGCTTCCAAAAAGTGTACAGCTACAAGGTTGCAATGAATAGCCATTACAAGAATGCACCTATTGCTGCAGATGGGGAAGTGCCACATGTAACACATTAAAATGATTTGTTTTGACTGTGATTTACAATATTCTAAAGCTTTTAGTTAGAACCCACTCTGTACACTCTGCTTAGTTTACATACAGTCCACTTGTGCTTCAGATAAAGCTTCAGAAATGTAGTAAATGGACACAATCTGAATCATTGCATTGAGGTGTATAAAATGACCACCTGCCCATGCAGTCTGCTTTAGCACATTCACACTGGTGAAAGAATGGCTCATTCTAAGGCTTACTGAATCTCAGTGTAATACCAAAAAAGGATGGTAGTATATAAAGTGCAGTATAAAAGGATGGCAGTATATACAGTGCAGTATAAAAGGATGGCAGTATATACAGTGCAGTATAAAAGGATGGCAGTATATACAGTGCAGTATAAAAGGATGGCACTATAAAAGGATGGCAGTGTATAAAGTGTACTATAAAAGGATGGTAGTATATACAGTGCAGTATAAAAGGATGGCAGTATATACAGTGCAGTATAAAAGGATGGCAGTATATGCAGTGCAGTATAAAAGGATGGCAGTATACACAGTGCAGTATAAAACGATGGCAGTATATACAGTGCACTATAAAAGGATGGCAGTATATACAGGGCAGTATAAAAGGATGGCAGTATATACAGTGCACTATAAAAGGATGGCAGTATATACAGGGCAGTATAAAAGGATGGCAGTATATACAGTGCAGTATAAAAGGATGGCACTATAAAAGGATGGCAGTATATACAGGGCAGTATAAAAGGATGGTAGTATATACAGTGCAGTATAAAAGGATGGCAGTATATACAGTGCAGTATAAAAGGATGGCACTATAAAAGGATGTCAGTGTATAAAATGTACTATAAAAGGATGGCAGTATATACAGGGCAGTATAAAAGGATGGTAGTATATACAGTGCAGTATAAAAGGATGGCAGTATATACAGTGCAGTATAAAAGGATGGCACTATAAAAGGATGTCAGTGTATAAAATGTACTATAAAAGGATGGCAGTATATACAGTGCAGTATAAAAGGATGGCACTATAAAAGGATGGCAGTGTATAAAGTGTACTATAAAAGGATGGCAGTATAAACAGTGCAGTATAAAAGGATGGCAGTATTAAAGGATGGCAGTATATACAGTGCAGTATAAAAGGATGGCAGTATATACAGTGCAGTATAAAAGGATGGCAGTATATACAGTGCAGTATAAAAGGATGGCAGTATATACAGGGCAGTATAAAAGGATGGCAGTATATACAGTGCAGTATAAAAGGATGGCAGTATATACAGTGCAGTATAAAAGGATGGCAGTATATACAGTGCAGTATAAAAGGATGGCAGTATATACAGTGCAGTATAAAAGGATGGCACTATAAAAGGATGGCAGTATATACAATGCAGTATAAAAGGACGGCACTGCTGCAACAAGTAAATGTATTAATTTCTTTCCTCCTTGGTCAGATTTGAGTTGTGTTATTGAAAAGTTGTTGTGTTTATAAATCATAAAATGGCCGACCATATACAATTCCACTGGACTCTGGAGCACAGTAAACACGCTCTGTGGAGTGTAGAATCTTGCTTCTTTAGCCAAAAGTCCGATGGACGAGTCTGGGTTTAGCGAATACCCAGAAAATCGTACCTGTCGCCACTGTGCCTGTTTGGTACAGAAGGAATAATGGAATTGTCTTTTTAGTGAAGGAAAATGCTAATGCTTCATTCCCAGACATTCTGAGGAAAACCTTTTGAGAACAGTTTGAGGAAGATCCTATTCTGTTGCGCCATGGCCAAGCCCCAGAGCATAAAGCAAGGATCATTAAGGAATAGTTAGCGTTTAGTGTGGAAAAACGAATATAGAGTGCAAGCCAGGACCTCTCTTCCATTCTGACATCACACATCTTGTGGATGAATGGGCAAAAAGGCACCTTTGAGGATCTAAATGTCTATACATTTTAAATGGTATGTCTAAAAAATGCTTGTAGGTTCCGAAAGGGTGCCATTAAATGTGTGCTTTAAATATTTAGCTATGCAGAAGAATGCAATGAACAAAATGGGAAAATAGATTTGCATCTCCACCTAAAAATAGCCTGACAACAATTCAAATGGATGTCTAACCCAGTGTCGGAGGAGCTGCCACCTTTTTAGCCTCCAGGAATACAAAGCAACCAGCACTTGCCATTCCAAGTGAAGGAAGAATTTACTTAAGCCATTTAAAAAAGGTGTTGCAACACATTTCAGAACAGTGTTCCCTTAATCATGCTGCTGAAACTATGAGAAAATAAAGGTATACCTAGCAGCAATACCAGCAATTTGGCTATACCCAGATACCCTTAAAGGAAAACTCCCCTTTTGGCAGGTTTTTGGTTTTCTGCCTTATTGTATTCCTCTTTTGGAATGTAAAATAAACATTTGTGTTAGGATTGTGCCCCCAGATCTGTGATTTACTTATCAACATGCTGGTTCCATGATTCTCATAAAGCTGCTACAGTGGGGGTGGTTTTCATGGCCTTGAGTAAAAAACATGGACTGGCCCTGGAGTCTATTCACGTCCCTTTCATCCTATTCCAGCTGTGTGCTCCCACGCCCACAGCAACTGAATGGATGTGCGTGGCCACGAACAGCCGAAGGATGCGGGTGATGCTGCACTGCTTGTGTGCGTGGCTGGGATTCTGTTCAGCCTCTCCAATCGCACAATAATATGCGCAGCCAGAAAAGTTGATTGGAGGAGAGTTATGTCTGCACCATGAACAGGTAAGAAAACTGGGCGAACTGTGGGGCATCCCAAACCAGGGTGCCCCAGGGGGATAAACCAAAACTTGGGATAGTGAAATTTCCACTTTAAGTTATTGTTTTCCGCGTGTCGAGTTGTATAATGTGTGTGTCTGGTCATGTTGAGTTAAAGTGCTACTGCAGGCAAAAGCTAAACTATTTTCGTTTTAAATTGAAGAAGAAATGACTGAGATATGGAGGTTTACAGGTTCACCTAAGTATTTCTCTTTTGAAAAAGTGGTTGTGGCCCTTGAATCTGTGATAATAATTTGATAATAATCGGCATAATGGGCGGGATCTGTAACATTGCATGCGCGCTCTCCCAAACACGCACACTCTCAATCCCAAACACAAATACATGCACTCAGGTGGGTTGGACAGTGGGTGGGTGGGTTGGTTGGTGGGTAGATGGGTTGGTTGGTGGATAGATGGTTGGTTGCTAGGTGGGTAGATGGGTTGGTTGGTGGGTAGGTCGATGGAACACGAGTAGGGGGGGACAATCTTATGGCAATTCCGGCCTGTTCTGGCAACCTGATTTGGGGACAGGGTGAAAGAGGCGTGGCTTTACCAGGAAATGTGTCCCTCTATCTTCTTCATAGCAATGTTAGCCACCTGAAGGCCAGCGCCAACACAACTGACATAAGGCAAGAGCTGACTATAGCTGGGAATGTAGTTTGGGGGCAATAACCCTTAAAGATTCAATGTAGTGCCAGGCTGGATGTTAAAGTGTAACATGTGGCAAATCTCAGTGCAGGAAAAATCAGGTATGCAGAGAGAGAGAGAGCTACAGAAAAAAAACTTTGCCGACCAAATCAGGTTGTGGGTATAGGTATGGGCCAGTAGTTGACGGCAGTTTAGTTGGGTATGAATCTAAATAAAAAGCACCGTAATGGACTAAAATCTAAGCATAAAACATACATCTTCAGATTTATTTTCTCATGTACGGTATTACATTACACATATACTAGGAATTTGTTGTGGTGGTGAGAATAAGTACAACTGGTACAGAACTAATAATAGACCAATCTAATAACAGCATTGACCAAATAGAAAGGAAAGGGTCATTCAGGTTCCATAATGCACTGCCTGGTCAGTCATTTCCAAGACACCACATAGAAGGGTGGAAAGTAGCGAATGTGTAGTACCAACATTTAATAGGAAGAGTGGAGGTATAATCCCTGAACTAGGAGCCTCCTACCCAGGCAGTCCATTGGGAGGGGCTCTAGTCCAAGAAGTAGCTAGTGAGGGAATAAAACCAATCTTTATAGTACAAGGCAAAAAGGGGGACACCCTGAACTAGAACTCTCCCAGCTGGTGGGGAACCTGGTGCTATAGCGGATGAATAAGTGAATCAACACTGTAGTTTTAGAGTTTGGCTGGGGTAGAGACCCCGAAGAATAAAATAATTAAAAGTATATTCCACAGGGTCTCTAGGTTGGGTGCAGTTGTTCAATGAGTAGACAAAATAGGGCCTGTTTGCGAAGCTGAGGGTCAGACATCTAATTGGAGACACTGGGGGCTAGGTCAAGAGTGTCTTCCAAAATTAATAAGGTTTTTACTATGTAGGAAAGCGAAACATTTGCTTTGGTTTAAGGATGCAAACGCTAGCATTACCCTTATAAAATCGAACACTACATCCCCAGTTTTGAATTTTGTCACCTCTTCTAATTTTACAATATTACACTAATACAAACCCATAGAATCTAGATTTTGCTATAGTGATACCAGAAGCTTCTTTCACCTATTTTATGACAACATTATTGCACTGAAATGTGATTACCTGCATCATCCCTTGTTATGACTGAAGCCTGAAAACCGTGAAGGGTTCCTCCTGACTTGTTGAGTGATTACATATGCAAGATTATTGGAACAATGTAACATACACATGACAGAAATTGATGTTATTTTTACAGCAGATTGTTTTAACTGTAATTAAATTGGCAGAATATTTATGTTACAGTTTGAGGTCGATTCAGAGTCAGGTAAAAATTCTCACTCCTGTTTAGGAGAAATGCCATTCGCTTTCATTGTCTACCCTGGGGCTGAATCAGAGGCAGGTGAAAACTTACACCAGGTAGACAATAAAAGTACACGTCCGTTTTCTCTTCCAAAAAAGGCTCTTAATCGGCCCCCTTGTCTGCTATTTTTTCTCTTTACACTGCTTGCATCCAACCCAGTGAATGTAACACTACCCAGATGTCCTCTTATGACAGCAGAATTTAGTTAAACCTAATGCACAGGATTATTTCCTCAGCCACCTTACCATAGTTCCAGTTCCATCTTCTGAGCCAGCAGAGTGGTGTACCAAGTCCTCTGTCATCCATTTGCATTTCTGCTTCAGTCTGGTATTTTTATTATTATTGCTAATGTTTATTTATATAGCGGCATCATATCCCGTAGCGCTTTCCAAGGTATGAAGGTATGCTGTATAAGGTAAACCGTTGGGGCAGAGTGCTGGGGGTATAAAGTGTGTGTTAGGCCCATGTTTTACATTTGGATGCTTTAAGCAGCAAAACAATATCTGGCCTTTATGCTAAGTGATAGGAAGCAATGGCTAGAATATGTCTGCATCAGGTATGTGCAAGGCTAAGTTGGCCATGTGCACCATGTGCTGTTTATTATTTTTTAAAGTCAACAGTTGATTGACCTCTCTACATGCTCCCTACAAGGTACCTCTATGGGACCACTACACAGGGCCCATAGCTGACTTGGGGAAGGGAAATCTTGCCCAGGGTACCCATACACAGGGCTCCCTTTCTGCAGGGCTGCCTAGCAGATATTTACAGTCAGGAAGGTCAAGAAAAAAGAAGGAGCAGGAGGACTCAACATAGGGCTCCCTGGGACCTAGGAAGGAGTGACTGGGTGGGCAAAATGAGGTTGGTATATAGGAACTGACAGTAAGAAGGAAAAGGAGGGGGCGGGACATTGTCAGACTGAGCTGTTGGAAGGTGTGATGCTGGTAAGCATGTGATGCTAGGAAAGCTAGTAAAAAACTGCTCCAAACCATGGACACCCTTAAAAACCCTTAAAAGCCTAATTGTCTTTTACAAAACTAAACTAAAGTGAACTATAAATAGGCCCAATTTTTTGTTTTCCACATCAGTTACACGTCTGTTTAGGTGGTGTTAGAAAGGTTAATAAAGCAATTTCTTTTTGTTTCCTACTTATCATCCTGCTGAAAGGTCACTTACTGACTGGATTTAGAGAACTTTAAGACGGGAAGTTAACCCAGCAAACAGACTAATCTGTTTCGTGTACTTACAGCCACACAGGCCCATAGGTGACATACAAAATGCATGACAAAAGCCAGAATGACAAATCATATTTCAAAGCTTGTGTAAATATAGGTCACAGTGAAGGTATTACGTACAGTTAACCCATGCCCTCTATCACTATCCTACTGCAGCCCGTTAGCTTTCTTTGATATAGGCTAGAAAATAATAAACTAGCTTGTACCTTATCTTAATAGTATTTCAGAATAATTTGCAATGTTTGAAGCATGCGTCAAATCAAATCTTCTTTTTTCTAGAAACGCTTATGTAACATATCCCCTGCAGCATGCATCAGAAGCACAAGCCTAAACCAATTCCCTATGGGACATGAAGATTGACAGTTGGTATTTGCTCTAGGATCCTTTCATGTGCTTGCTGATAGTTGATTTAAGCCAACACACACACACACACACACACACACACACACACACACACACACACACACACACACACACACACTTACTACATATTGTAATGCCTGCGTACAAAACAACATGCACAAATACCAAAGCTGCCACCTCCATCAGGATGTCTCATTGAATTCTACTTCACTAACCTTCTAAATGGACTAGTATTTATTTAAATGAGAAGAGTTTTTTAACCTGCCATTTGAGTCCAGGTAAAATCACATAGAAAAAAATAATGTTAAGTGGTGGAACAATTTGCTGCTGCAGTTTATCCCCCCTTGTTTTGTGTTTTGAAAGTATAAGATGTACAATTGAAAACTGGACCTAAAGACCCCCCTCCCCAACAGCATCCTGATTTTGCATTTCTGTCTGCTTGACCAATGGACAGCCTAATAATCAGATGCACATCATTATGTGCACGTGCTGGCGGATCATAGTGTAAAACTCTGGATAAATGTTATTAATCTGTAACTGGAGGAGTACAGGTGGATTTCTACTATTATCTAGATGAATATCCAGTTCAATTTTCCTATTCACTGGTGGCCCTCTTTGGAGGACCAACACCTGTGCGGGCACAGGTGTTGGTACCGCCGCTATAAGACAGGCTGGGGATGGGGCATCCAGAATACTGGAGCCCCCCCTGCACATAACCCCCCCATATTACCTTAGCCTCAATATTCGCCAGGAATCCGGCGCCGCGATTGGCCACCCAGCGCTTATGTCGGCAGTGAGCGCATCTATTGTTCCGGCCTCCAGAAAAGACCACCCACATGAGCACCAGCAGCCAATCATGGTGCTGGATTCCTAGTGAGGCATATCGGGCATTCTGAGGGATTATCTACAGGAAAGACACCAACATTCTGGATGCCCCCCAGCCTGTTTTATAGTGGCGGTACAGCGTTTGCACAGGTGTTGGTCCACTTTAAGCTCCTGAATGAGATCTGACTACTTTTCCTAACAGGTTTTCTGTTTAATTTCAGGAACACTATAAATACCTTTTAATTGGAGCAAAATGTTTCTAAAAATAGTTATTCAGCCCCACATGCTGATACCCGTTCCTGCAGATCTACACCCCAGAATCACCCACCACCACCAGGGGTGAACAGGCTAAGAGAAATCATGTGGTCTGCACTGCATTGTGACGGGATGGACTGCTGCTCCTAACACCCCTATATAACCCCTGCCTCTTTACCCCCCAGCCACACTGTGCCATAGCTTTAGGGGTGCACTCCTGCCCTTGATCTGTCACTGCAATGCTATTGCCTTAGCTTTGGAGTTTCTGACCAGCTGTGAAGCATATTCTGGAGGGGTTCAGTGGGAATGGCTGCCCAATGCTGGTAAAGTCCTAGTCCACCCCTGCTCACCCATGCATTGTGTTGTGGCATGTTCTATAACCTCCTGCCTTGATGCTCCTCCATCTCCGCTCAGCATTGCATGAAATCTTGAATTACTTTAAGTACTTTTTACCTATAGATAAGAGACTTTCCCACCCTTGTTCTTGTTGTGAATTGCTAATTAGTCCCATTTATTCCTTTCAATTAATCGCTCGTTAGCTACCAGAGCATACACAGCAGGGTTGATGTGTAATGCTTTGGGAATCTTGGTGTGTGACACAGTCCTGCTCTATATCAAGGGATAAACCTCAAACTACAAAAGGCTATCAAGCATAGTTAACTTATGTAAGATCAGAAGGGTGTGGTCAACTATTGATCTTTCTATGCAGGAATTCCAAAAGATGTGGATAATCTCAACTGTTGGAGAGCTGTTTTATGAGACTTTTTGAAATTTTTGTTTTTACAAATTCCCCTGCACTACAGATTTTTTTCTAAAGGGAGGGAACGTAGTATAGAAGTATATCAAAGGGCATAAGTATATTAAAGGGAATCCATGTAGCTGTATAAGGACAGTTCTGTTTTGCTTTTATCATAATCCGCTACCCTTAAATGACTTGGCCTGTAGTGTAAGGTTTATAGTGTACAAGGATTAGGCAAGCCTTATAGCATAAGTGTAATTGTGGGTTGTTCCAACTTTTCCAGAGGTACCCATCTTCAGTTCCAGTGCTTTATTTATTCTGATGTTATGGGCTGGACTCTTTTCTCTAGGAACATCCAAACAGGTTTGACGTGGACCTGAACCCTACTTGCTCTACCAGGAGCCAGACTGTTCCCTACCCTCCCATTTGGGCATTTGCTCAGCTATTTAAGCAGTCAAACACATTATGGTTCTCATGCTTTTTGGTAGTTCTAAATTCTAGGCAGGTAAATTTGTCAAAAACATAGTTAGATGTGAAATAGCTTGATTTGAGCATCCTGGGTATCTCTGATGTAAATCACCATGAGTCTGAACAACTCCTGAGCAGTCTTCAGTCTTAACTTTCTAAGACTTTCCTATTAGACCTTATATCAGATATTCCCTCAGGCACGTCACTTACTTTCCACCTACTTCCGTGCTGCAATTCGCTCAGCCACAGTGCTGGTATGAAAATACCAAGGGGTGAGTGGACATGGCCTCAGTAGGGCTCCAACTGAGGTCAATGGGTGCTCCCGTATACAGAAGATCTTTGGTTATGCAGGCAGCGATTGATCTCATTCAGAGCGTGCCATACTGAGGCCATGCTCATTCACCAGGCTTCTCATACCAGTGCTGCAAGTGAAAGATGTGCGGCTCGGAAGCAGATAGAACGTAAGTGGAGTGTCTTGTGTCTGAGGGCACTCCTGAGTCAACTTTAAGTGATTATTACTGGTATAGTCACTTACTAACATACTTTTCTCAAGTGCCTTTACATGTATTTCTTCAAACTCGGACTTTCCCATTAGATCAGGGGTGCCCTCAGGCACCTCACTTACTTTCCACCTGCTTCCCTGCTGCAATTTGCTCACCCACAGATGCCCACCCACCATACTTCGAATGCCGGTGCTGCAGATGAGAAATGTGCATCACGGGAGCAGGTAGAAAGTAAGGAGAGAATTTTTCTCATGTGCCTACATGTATTCCTACAGACGCAGCAAAACCTATGTCATATGGTATGGTATGGTATGGTGTGTAGATCAAAGGCTCTCAAACACTCTGTTAATCCCAAATGCCACACTGAATACCGTTTTTGTGGTGAAAAGACCAGGATGTAATACCCCGTTGGGTATTTACCTGGAAGCATTATGTTGTAGTAGTCTGGAAGGTAAGCTTAAAGTTAAAGTGGCAACTTCCTGCAAAACATATGTCAGTGAATAGCTTTTAACATGTTTATCACAAAATTATGTCACTTATATAGCATTGTTTTCAATTTGTCAAATAAATAGTGGCACTATATCACAATGTTGGTTATGCTGATATATTTTATATACATGTTATACATAACAAATATTTATTGAACCTGCTCATGAGCATATTGCATTTTCCGCTTAACAGTTCACTTAAAAATATTTTCTCCAGCCTTTAATCACCTTTACTCGCAGTGTTTTATTAATTCCCACAAACTATGCACTGTTTGATTGACGGGCAGCCAGCTTGAACAGGAGTGCTCTGAAAAGGCAGCCAGGGCTATGGTCTCCATGGCAACCGGTGGTGTGAAGCGGGCGAGCGTTCTGCAAACGAGTCTCTAGACAGGGATTAACCCCTCCAGCACTTATTCTTTGCTATCCACTGAGAATACGGTCCTTCTGCTGAAACACTTGCATTATCTCCAAATATTCATAGTCACAAGCTGTGCTCAGTATTGTTTCATTGGAGTCATGGCTGATATGGCAGGCAGACCAGCTGTCTTAAGAAAATGAAGTTAAGTCATGGAAGTGAGAGAGACCTCAGGTGTACTTTATTATTCATACTATACTTTTTGTTCAGCTAATAAATAATTATTGTGGCTACTAGATGATACAGAATCACTGTAAACTGATCTCTTTTGTTAGTTATCAGCAACATAGCGTAACAATCTATTTGGTGTTGATCAGTCAGCTGTGATAATTATTTTTATACTTTTTTGTAGTGGACAAAATGTTTGATCTGTGGTAGGAGTGTGCTAAAATAATTTGATAATGTTTCTGGGCTCCTATTTTAGGAGCCTTTCTGGGTCTGCTTTTTTGAATCTTTACCAACAACCCATAACCCAGCGGACCTTCACTCTGAATAAGAGTCTATCTTATATGTTTCCCACACCCTGTACATACAGATTGTTGACATTAAAAATCATCCTACCTGTATCTACTGCATGTTATGAGCCTTTAAACATCCAAGATGGCGGCTTATGGAAGCCGCCATCTTATCAGGCAGCCTGCAAACAGGAAGTGCCTCCTGACTGTGCTGCTCTGCATTCTGGGACTGCTGACCGTTACCTGACCCCAGCTCTGCTCTGTCTGGGCAAAGCACATCTATAACCCGCCCCCCTATACTTTATCCTGCTCTCCTCTCATCAGTAAGTGTGATGCTTCTGAGTCAAGATGGCGGCTCCCGTATCCTAAATTCCTGAACAGAGTTGCAGCCCAGTGGGGGAAAGAATAATAAGTTAGTGACTAAAAACGTAAAATATATTAATTTTAGATGATGGGGAATAGTTTTTTAAGAGTTTGGGCTTTTCATTAAATCACGCTGAAGGTCCGGTTTAAGCTTAATGGTGGCCTTTGCTTGTAGTGCAACACAACTTTTAATTCCCCATAACTACTGGCTATATCTATTCAATTTGGAAGAGGCTATAGTTAAATTAGTTATTGAAAGCTAAGCTAAAGGTAAGGCATGGTATATCGATTCTAGATCGAAAATTAGGATTAGAGAAGGGATGTTTTCCAACCAAACCTACATTATAGCCTATTTTTAGCAGCCACAGCTTGTTTAATTAGGCCTATTGGCTACAATAGTCCAAAACACTTTTATTGTAACAATATCTAAACGGTATTACTTTGTGTGTAGAGAAACAATTTAATCCTCCAGTCCATAAACAAAAATGTAAAATTAGAGGTTGGCCTTGAATATAGCAGAAGTTCATCACTAAAGTATTCGGCTTTGCCAATGTATCAAAGTGCCCCATCCAGGTGCTGACATCATCAAGTGTCACCCCCAGTGTGAAAAGTTGCAAAAGCATAACTCTCTGAAAATGTTTGCTCTAATGGTGTTCTGTTAGACAAGTCAAGATGTACTGAAAAAAGCAGAAAAGTCTGGGAGCTCGAAGCATATTTGAAGTGGCAACTTTAAACTTTCAAGCAAAAAAAGACACCAAAACCTGTAATAGCTGAAATATTTAGCGCAGAAATATGTCATTAATATAGCATTGTTTCCACACTGTCAAATAAATAGTATCACTATAACACAGCACATTATCAGGGCACTATACCAGTGGAACTATATGTATTGATGAAGCCTAAATTGTAATGTGACTATAGCAGTTTTTCTATATCTGTACTCCAAGCTCACCAATAATTCATGTAATGTGAATCTCCACAAAGGCAGCCCTATAGCATTGCTAAAGCACGGTTTACTACACCTGCGACTACACGAATAAGTGCAGCAATCTACAAAAAACATCTATTGAATTCATAGGAAACCTTTTCATGTCAAAGTGAAAAAAGATCACTCTAAAGTTATACAAATTATTTACAAACTAGAAAGCTTGGAATAATCGATTTGCATTATTCAGTAGGTTCTCCTTTGGCAGCATTACATTCTTTAGTTTATGTAGATAGGTGTCTGTCAATGTTACTACTTTTCTCATTACAAAAATGACTCTTGGCAAAACGTGTCCTGTCTTGTCGGGTAACATGAGGATATTAAATAAACTGCCCTTTATTAAGTCCAGACGAATATTATTGAAGAGAAATCTAACTTGACACTCTATCAGCCATAAATTATTTTTCGGAATAGACATTTGGAGTCTAATCAAGGCTCTATAGGCCCTTATATTTCTTCTTTTAGTAAGTTGTTCAGTAGCTTTTGCTGTATGTTTGTTATCATTGACCTGCTAGAAAACCCATTTTATTCATGGCTCACATTTGTTTCTGATAAAGGAACTGGTGTATTTGTCATTTTCTTCAATCTGAACTTAGCGGCTTCTACATGGCTTTTCATCTGTCTATAGATGGGATGTTGTGTAACTTTTAGTTAGCAGTGGCTTTCTTTTTGCAACTTGCCCATAAACCTGTGACCAATAAAGCACCCAGTCTTTTGTATGCTTGGTCTCCTCTATGTCACTCACTTTTGATAGACCGTTCTTGGCAGATTCATGCCATACACTTCCCACATCTTAACCCTTTGAACACTCAAGCGATCTGAGCCTGGTACTTTGACTTGCATTCTCTTAGGTATTTTATGTTTAGCTTTACCAATTCCATTTTAAAGTGTTCCCTGTTAAAGCACATCACCTGTCTCTTAAGTAATCCAGACGTATGTTAATGTGTTAATGTGCAGATAGGTAGGGCTAATCTCCAAAAATAGTCAGTGCCCTGTAAATGTTCTTGTACCTAGCCCATAACTTATGCATTTCAAGCAGGGGTGGGACTGGCCATGGGGAGTGCTTTTGGGCCAGTTGGCCTGCTGTTTCCCACACCCCCAATTCAATCCTCCCTAGTCTACCCCCATCCCGCCTGTACCATTCTCCACAGTACCCACTCGACCAAGAAGCCCTAACCCATATTTTTCCCCCAATGCCATAGCCCCAGCATCAAGGCTACACATATGATTTATGTGCATTTGTGTGCATGCACTTTAAATAGTTGTTTTGTGGGTTTGTAAAACCGTTTTAAGCGACTGCCAACCCATACATACTACCCAAGGCGTACTTTCTGCTCTAGAGTGCTCATTACCATGTCACACCCTGGTCTTTGGAGTATCCATAAATACCCATCTTGATTTTTGCATGAACCCTATAGTTAGGTGTTTAGGCTAATGCATATGTTGTGTGTATGTGTTCTTTGCTGATTTCAAATTGCAAAATTGTATGTACATAAAAAAAACCATAGCATAGCATACTTACCTGCTTTTTGTGATTATACAATAGGCTAGATACGAGGCAGGTGGGTGCTACTGGTGACATTTGACTGTGTCTTTGAAGGCATGTATAAGAAGCAAGAAAAACATGCTATAGTCTGCATCAGTGGCCTTCTTTGCCAAAGACTGGGTAGGTAGCTGTGATCATTGATAAGGGTCTGCTCCTGGTTAAGAAAGGTGTTTTCACTTTTAGTTAAAAGAGTTGAATACTTTATACAGAAGGGGGGGTTGAAAACCCCCTGAAATGTCACATTACAAATAGTATCCACGAATTGAATGTTATCTCAGCTATTTCATATTAAAATAACTGTAAATGGCAAATTAAAATTGTGAGATAGTTGCTTTACACATATCACATTGTACCATGCTACTCTTTCTCCGTATGTGTTACATATCAATGCTTTATTACAGGTAGCTAAAGTCAGCTGTACATTTTTCAGTCATGTGATAAGCCTCTTCACTTTTGAATACAAGCTACTATCACATTTTTGCCACTCTTTGTATCTTTAGTAGTGATTTATTTCAGGTTGCCAATGTCAAGGGCGTTTTACATTCACATTTAAGATACAGCACTGACTCCTAAAAAGCTTCCATATAAACATTGCTTGGTTTGCATCCAGGGCTCCAGAGTAGAGAGCGGAGGAGGCTGCATGAAGAGTGTGTGGGAGCAGGACACAAAGGACTCCATGCGTACAAAGACAATAATATATTCCGCTTGTATGTGTGGTTAACCTTGTACAGTGTATGTCAAGCATTCTGTAAGGTGCTAAGCATTCCAGGTCAGCATCCTTATTTCTCAGCTCTTCCTCTTTGCTGGTTCCTTCTATAATAGTATTCAACAAGCACAATGTGGAGCTGCCCATCCACCTAACTTTAATTATTCACCCCACAGTATAACCACGGAATACACCGATGTATGATAACTTAGTCTTTCAGGTCTGAACCTGTGAAGCTATAAATAAAAAATAGAGCAAAAGGCATTTCTGGAGAAATAGTTTATAAATGTTTGTTTATACCATCTGTCTAACATTCAAACATTAAATCACCAGCAAGATCACCCTCGATATAGAATCACTAGCTAAATCAGATAATCTAAGGGTTGTGCCTTTACGCAAAAGGGATTACCTAAGGCCCTTAGATCCATAGAGCCCTTAAAATGGACCAACACCCTCTGTGAGGGTGATACTGGCCGCCGCTATATGACAGGCTGGGAGCATCCAGAATGCTGGAGCCCCCCACACCACCCACAGGACACCCCTAAACCTTACTTTAACTTCACTCCCCCGCCAGGAATCCAGTGCTGCAATTGGCTAACCATGTGACTTTCCGGCCACCAAATCTCCTGCCCACATGAGCATGGGGCAGCCTATCGCAGCGCTGAATTCCCAGCTGAGGAGCAAGGTTATGGGCGGGGGATATAGCAGCAGCACTGGCGGCCACCAACAACCTCGCCGAGTGTGTTGGTCCTCTTTAAAGTCTGCAATCTAGGGAAAATATATATAACATCACAGATAACATTTTTTAACTCTAAAACTCCAGACAGTAGGTTGTCCCCTCCATCCACCCTCTTCAATCTCCAGTAAAGTATTCAGCCATTAAGTTATTACTTAATTATTCATGCTTGTTTTTGCACAGTTTGCCCTGCAGATTAACTAAATGAGGATCAACCACCGGTCTAGAATCTAAAAGACCTAAGGGCTGGTGGTCTTCCTCTCTGCAAGAAATCCCCTGTTGTTGAGGCATGGATACACAAGCCAGAAGGGAGCTGTTTATTAATACGCACAGCATAGACTGCTGGTTGAATGAGAGCCCACACATGCCCCATGGGATTGCTGAGCTAAGTAGACCCAGTGAGATGAGATTTCGCACAATGGGGCATCCCAAACCTAGACCTATTACTTTCTTTCCCCATTGTCAGGCTACACTGTCAACTTATCACTGTCAGTAATCTGTATCTGTAAATTTTTCCCAAAGTCCAGGCTAAAACAGCACTGCCCATTCTACATTTGGAGAGGAGTTTCCTTCAACCCAAATGCATGATTTTACACTTAGAGACACTGAACTCCTTTCCTTTGTTTTGACCATTTATGCAGAAAAGCCTAATCATTTTTCATAATACATACACTTGAACTGTTTTGGGGTTCTCAAAGTGGGGCAGTTTAAACCAGTTTTAGGGTGATGGGCATAGTTGGGGTCTGGTTTAGCATGTGGATTAATTACGGGTCACATGCACTAGGAATATTTCGTCCATAAAAGATGTTGGTGAATGAGCCAATGGTTAGAAGTCCATGCATTCCACTACCACCATTCAACCAAGGAGTCAGAGCAGTTGTAACCCACCCAGACATCCAGCATTATGCATTTGGTGGGACAGTCTTCCTCATGTCAGCAAAGTTTAACTTTCCAGAGTTAAAGTGGGACTGTCCCACCGAAAGTGGGGCATCTGGTCAGTTTAACTCTATCACACAACTTTGTAGCATAATATAAAAACGCAAGCCATTCTCATTAAGCTGAAATGGCAGTTCTGCAACTAGTGTCGCATAACAGCCCAACATTATGCTTCTAACTAGACTCGCAATTTTGGTCGTGAAGCTGAGATTTGTCTTTTAACCCTCTCTAGGAAATACAGCAGTATTCGGATAACCACACAGCTAAAAGACTTGGGTTTTGATTCAAAATGTATCATAATAAGGTGCTTGGAGGAGGACACAGCTTCTCCAATAGACATCTAAAAAACATTACCTTGACCCCCTAATGGCCAATTTTCTTATTAGAAGCAAAACAAATCTCAGATGTGCAATTGTATAACTCATCCTGTTTTGTCTGAAGAGATGATGGTTGGGTGTCTCAACCTGATACTTGGCAAGTTTTTTTGTTACTGCGCATTTTATTGTAGATCAAAACCTGGGATTTTATTATTTCCTGATTTGGTCCTTGTCCCTGGGGCTTTTCAATTTAGGAGGCCCGACGTTTCAACCCATGCCGGTCTTCAGTTATATATACCTCCCTGGTGATCCCACAGCACAGGCACGGCTTTTCTTCTTTCAGCTTTTTTGACCATGCATAAAAAACAAGCGACTCAAACAGCTAAAAGGAAGCTTAGCCGGCTTTGCAATAAGCGGGCCTCCCCTGCATCACTCTATGGCTGTGTTAATATTGGGCCCCCACTAACACTCACCATCAGTTCTTGCCTCACAACTCTGAGAGCGCATTCCAAGCATTGCCTTGGCATGCCCCCTCTACTGCATCAAATGGGGTAGTATACTGTGGCTGACAAGAGGCGTGGAAGTATCACCAGGAGGTTTCTTAATGGTGGACTGGCTAGGAGCTGTGACGGGGGAAAGAAGGTAGGTGCCATTTTGTTTTTTTAAGTGGGATTTCAGTCTCTTTAACAAATATGTGTGTGAGTGGAAAAGTCTATAATATTGTTAATATTTTGGCTAAAAGGGAGGTTATCCCTACTCCCAATACCAAAAATATATTTTGATTCCATATAAATGAGTTGGTCCACTTTAAAAGCAAGCCATAAGGTCATCATAGTTTGCTATGCTGTGCTTTGTAAAACCCCACAGTTTTTCTGTAAACTCACCACCACCTTCCTCTATTTTATGATCCAATGGCACATGTACAGAATATTGGCTCTGAGCATTTTACCTGCCCGCAGACTTGGATATCTGTTGGCGCAGGGTGGATGGATGTCAGGGGGTGCTTGGCACGTACCACACCACCCCCTTCCCCTTTTTCCCTCTTGGGGTCTTTTATATATTTTTCCATTATATATATATATATATTTTATATCATTATATTATTTATATTATTTAAAACCATTTTCTATTAAATCAAAAACAAATACTGATATAATAGATTCTCATCTTTGTGGCAGCCATTTTTTCTGAAGGAGTATAGGAGTCTACTGTGAGGGTAGCAGCCCTAGTTACCTAAATATTTTACTTAGTCTTATCTCCCAAGCTTTCACATGTATCTGTTAACAGTGAATTAGGGTAATAGGCTTAGCTATGCATTTGTAAATACAGCAAAAATGGAATTTACCTTTTAACTGTCCCTCTTGAAGTTGGACATTGCCTAGCCACAGACTTCAGTGGTCAACCCCCATTTCCTGACAGTAGGCTCCCAACTGCTAATACTGTAGTGAACTCAGCAGTGCATGATCCTGTTGCCAATCAGAGGACCTGCACTGTTGTGGCTGAAAGCAGGGGCATGAACTGAAGCTGAACGGGGAGCTTGCTGTCAGCAGTGCTAGCTAATGGATGACAATTCACTCTTGTAAACGTTTCTCAGTGTGCCAGTTTCATTCAGTGAGGGGGCCTGCAAAATCAAGACAGGAGGGTGCCTGAAAAACTCACCTGACCCAGACGTTCACCCACTGCCATGTCGAAAGCTCCATGCTGCAGTCAAAGCTCCTCCTCTTCCAGAACGCTGAAGATTGTGAGTGAGATTGTTTCATCACCCATTCTCAGCGGTACCATTGCTTACGCCAGCTATCTTCAGAGGCTCAGGACAGCTCTGCTTCCACCATGGGGGCAAGCTCACTGCCAGGACAATGTTAGCTTTTTTTAACAGCTTGGCCTAGGGGTTTGGATGGAAGGGGCCCAGCAAGATTAGGGTCTTTTTTGTCCCTTTTTAAGATTAATGACGAGTTTTTACTGTAAAATTGTCTAAAAATTAGATTTTACATAAAGATTTTTGAAAACTTGCAGACAGGACATAACTAAGCACATGAAATCAGGCTCTACAGATTGAAGAAGGGTTATTCTGTCTCTCAACTGCCCGTGAATAAACTGCTCCCCACACATCATTTGCAGCGCACCTTGGCATAGAAGCACCCGTGTGAAGCAGCGTCTGTTGTAACTCTGTACATGCATGGTTTTCATTACCAATATTGGAAACAGACTTTGGCAGGGTGTTTTCCGCCAGCCATCACTTCAAATAAATCTCCATTTGTGAGCCAAGCAAAGTTTGTCTGCAGAATGACTATAAAAGTTCAAGGGACAGCATAAAAATGGATTATGAAAAAAAGATGTCTGTTAACTCTATGCAATACCTTTACATGTGCGCAACCTCCTGCTTCAAGCTTAGAAAACAAAAGGCTCTGCAAATAATCCTTTCTATATAAGCAGACTGACTGCATGTTTCACATGTGTGCTTGAGGTTTACGAATTTATTTTAGCAGAATAGAACTGAATGCTGTCAACACTTAAGCTTCAGGTTTCCCTGACCTACACTGGTAAAAGTGAAGCTGACCAACTTAGATTAATATGAAATATTTGGTTTTTTTTCCGTCATTTCAGTTTTTAAAGACTGTTTAGTAAAAAGAAGAAAAAGATTCAAGCGAATGAAGGAAAATAGAGGCTCCTTACTTTCGTTAAAGGCAAACTCCACTTCTGATGGCATTTTTTAAAGTCATTTTTGTGTGCCAAAGGTGCTGAGCTTATCTAGCATTTATTTATTCTTATGTTAGAAAATTTGTGGTTTGTAGAAGCAGTTTTTACTACCTGCAATCTGTTGCTCATAGCAACCGTACAGTTGTCCGTGTACCAAGATCTACAAAAAGAGAGATGTGAGCCCTGTACACACAGAACTCTTCTGTCATGCTGTTCTGTATGTGCAGGGTTACTTCTCTCCTCTTGTAGATCTTGGTGCACCCTTGATAATAGCAACAGATTGCAGGTAGTGACATAATAACAAATAGAAAATGCTAGATAAGCTCAGGACCTTGAGGACATGTTTTTGGCACATATACACTTTTAAATATTCCATTGAAAGTGGCATTTCCCTTTAAGCACTTACTGTCACATTACTCAACCTGCTGGCTGCCACATAACCAGCTATTTTCCAGGTCTTCATTTTTGTTTTTCCGAATTTTTTGGGTCACCTTGTCTTTTAGTGTAGCTCCACCTGGCTATCCTACAACCACTGGTCCTGAGCTGCCTACACCAGCCTCAGCATACATTACTTTTTATGAAGTGTACCATAAACCATGATAACTTCAGAGAGACACAGCACTCACTTTTACAGCAGCCATTGCAAGTACAGATCATTATATCTCCCAAGCATTCTGCTTTCTGGCAGCACTGTATATCTGAGGTCATCTCTCTAATGAGAAAAAAAGTAATATTTCCCTTTCTTCCAACTACTATCCATTTTTTTATAATATATCACCTGGGTAGTACATGCAGTATGGGTCACCAGTCATCAACAATTTTGAAGCAGTTTGTACATATGGAGTCAGTATGTTATGACATGTTATGTTAGTGTTCAGTCTTACCACATACTACTACTAGATCTTGTGCACTACTAATTGGGACCCCTGCTCTAAATCTATTTCCTCAACCTTGTTGGTGTTGAATTATCCAGGTAAGGTACATATGATAATAAAGATTTGCCCCAGAAGGCAGCCGTAAATAGCCTCTAAGGTTTTTTTATGCAAAGGTGGGTTTTCAGCATACCACAGGACAGCTGTCCCTGCCTACAACTGTAACAACATTGCTCCTGAACACAATTTGTAGCATTAGTTTGTTAAACTCTTTGGCATTGGTTCTGGACACACAGCATATCCAAACTGGATTAAAGCTATTTATGTTTTCTAAATCCCGTTAATCATAGTGTGTTTTCCCTTTGGTCAGATCTGTAGAAAGGAGTTGTGTGTCAGGGATTGCTCATGCGGTACCCTACAGTATCAAATGTGTGCCTGTTTTTGTAAGGGGCCAGGTCAGTTTTAGATGGTTTCTACCAATTATACCTAATGCCTGGCATGTTCAAAATAGTCCTACTACGACTTTTCCATGATTTACTATGAACAGGCCCTGCACCAATAACCAATGGAACTTTATATTAGATAAAATGGCTAATACTGTGTAGATAAGCTCCTGCTAATTCTTGTGTGAACCCTATTTATAGCTATTTAGAACATTGTTGGTGCAATTATATTCCAAATGGCATTCTATTGCATTAAAATAGACTCTTTTCTAGACTATTTCTCTTTAGCTTTTATGAAGAGGGGAATCTTCTAGGAACAAGGGTTGTGATTTTTTTGGGACAGACCCAACCTTTCAACTGTCTCTTTTCCCTGATGCATTCGGTAGACATCAATCACAATGGTTGTTTGGCTTGGGGATTGCCACAAATGGACTTGATCAAGCATAATTATAGGCTAGAGATACTAACTGAAAGCATAGAATAGACCCATCACCTCAAAGCAAGGCCTACATTTTTCATTGCTGTGGGAAAGGGTGTGGGGGAATGCCACATTACCAAATTAGTGACCTGCACCCGTATTCTTGCATTCTTGAGGCCTTGTGAATTGTGAAAGTGGATATAAAGATTGTTAAGAGTATTTGTGGAAAGTCCCACATGAATTCTTAATAATATATTGTATATTAAGTGTTTTGACAAATACTTTTGTACTGTTATAAACTGGTATAAAAACAGTGTAATGTTGATATAGGGATGAAACTTTACTGTTACGGGTATGGGAAGGACCTTGTTTCTAATAAAGCAGTTTGGACCAAGTTTGGTTGGGATCCTACCTAAAGATCAGGATTTTGTGGAGTACCACTTCCCATTTCTCAGTTCTTCAATTAGCAACACCAATACAACTTTCCAAGAGGGTGCAGGTTTGGTCCACAAGGGAACTATACTGTATGTACTTCACATGACCTAATGCCACAGGGTCTTTTCCAGTAATACTATTATCCCAAGATACTTCACACCTGCAGCAAGCATATTCTATTGGAGCTGTAGTTTGGCTTCAGTGCTTCATGTCATTATTTACCACTGCTGGCTTTTGAGCACCACCAGAGAATAGCTGCAGTACCAGTGTTACTAGTTGGAAAACCCTATTATAAGACCTAGAACTCTTTCTCATTGTCAGTCTTGTTTTTTTTGTCTTTTTTAGATAAATACCTTTAAAGCTAGCTTATTGTAATGGAAAAATAAAATGGGTAGCTATGGCTATGAACAACGTTCTTCTCCTATGCACATCACAATGTTCTAAAAGCTGGTCTAATGTTTCCCTTAGTATTTCTCTGTAACTATGATGTCCTCTCCCACATCTGCTAATGTGGCGAAACATAAACTGTAGACATATGTACCTATTTAACATATTTCCCTTCTAATGAACACGTTTGACAAACATTCCAATTTTTAGAGTTTTAGATAAATCACTATATATATGAACCCATAGGAACCCTATATGGTCCAGCAAACCATTTTGGTAGTCTTTTTTTTAACTATATTAGTAATAAGAAAATACCGATGATTTTAAAATACACTGTTTGACATTTGAGGTCATATTTCCCATGCCTCTAAAAGTACTGCACAGGGAGGATTAGGGAAAATCTTTCATGCGCCATCTATAGTTCTGATTTGAATGTAGGATAATCAGATTGTCTACATTAATATACAATACTGTTTTAATTATTAATTCCAGTCTATTTATGTAGTCATTAAAGAATTTTTACATGCATTAAGTCTTGTGTATGTGTTGGCTTTCAGCTTCGTTTTTAGTAGCCCACTGTTAGAAAAGTAAAGTAGCTTGCCAGGCACTGTTAGCCAATCAGACATATGATTATGATCATGTTACATAGTGAATAACCAATGTAGCCATAAGTGCCTAGTATAGTTAATAAACTGCTTGGTGTCCAGTAAGAAAGGAGGTAACACTAATAGGCTTCCTGTCACTTAATCAACTTGCCATCCTGGATATAGGTCCTGTTTAAGAGTGTATTTTCTCCCTCATATTTTCTACATGATATTTTTTACATTCTTTTCTTCTATAGTCATGCAGGACTGCATTCCACATCTTTCCTCTTCACAAGCGCTCGTCAAAATATTCTGTAATAATATAGCTACCATCCTTTAAGCCTGGCTTCTGATTGTCTCTCTCTCTCCCCACATGTTCCCCTTCCTTCTCCACTGTCTTAGCCTGTGCACTCCCCTACTCTCTGCTGAAGCTAAGCTCATTGATATGCTGGAGGCTTTGCTGAGCAAGGTACTTTTCTCCCTTGGCCGATGCGATGTGGAAGCAGAGAAGGAGGTGATAGAGGAGCAATGACGGCAGTGAAGCAATATCTGAATTTTAAGAGGCTTAACCCCCTGTTTTCCAGAACTGATTACATAAACTGAACATTGTAGTGGATACTTCACAGCCAGTGCTGAAACATATGTCTCCCTTTGCTCACTTGACCAATTGGTGCATCCTTGCCTCCTTTTTTGTGACTGTCCTCTATTCTTCACATGTGATTTTTCTTGTATTTATTGTATGTTACTGTATTTACTGATATATACATATATATATATATATATATATATATATATATATATGCACAGTCTGTTATCACGTATTGGGACTCTAGATCTAATATCTGAGGATCTCACCATTGACTCTTTAGCTCTGTGCTTGTTGATGTATTTTTTATATATATATATATATTTATTTAACTCTAAATTCCAAACATTTATATCTATCTGTATTGCATTACATTTTGAGTTGATCTGTGTTTGATTTTGTTTCTTTCAAGCAGCACCACCCTTTTAAGCAGACCAACACCCTTCACGAACATTTCTCCTTGCTTTCCTCCAAAACATGCATTATAAGTGAGATATACCCACTTACTGGGTGGGGAGCACTTCTGTTTTATCAATGTGCCATTGCTGTGACCCATGGGGCAGGAAGCTCAGCCATTACGCATTCTCATTGGCAGAGTTCATTTTGCCAGCTGGCGACAGAGCAGTGGCAACACCTCTGACAGCAAATATAAAATGTCCACACACCCCAGTTACATTTCTAGAAAACATTGACAGTTTTCCATAATCTGTACAATTCCACTAAAATACCAACCAACTACAATTTTGGAGCTGGAAATTTTAGTAAAACTTAAATAATATAGTTGCATAGCCACGAACACCCACTTGTAATAGGAGATGAAGTTGTGTTCAGAATTAGCCAATCAAATGTAAACTCCTGTACTCTGTACCCTGCTGAAATAATTTAAAGTGATGCTGGTTGTCCCCATGTTCTGCTGTTTTCTGTGGATTTTACCAGCACCTCACAGCTATCTTATTGTTGAAAGGTCTCAGTCAGTAGAAGGCTACAAAAAGGCATCATATATACTGCCAAAAGCATGTTGGAAAAAGTGTCATGGTCTGATTACGTCTGAACTTTTTGGACCATAACACTGTGCATCACAAAAAGATGGCCACAGTAAAAACCATGCCCACAGTAAAGCATGGTGGAAGCAGTATTGCGTATATTCCTAAAATTCACCCAAGGTAAGTATTTGTAACATTAAGCTGCGCTCAAAGATTTCTTTACCAGTTATTTCTTTATTTAAATGTTTCTACAACACTAGGAAAAGCTTTAGATTTCACCATCCTACTGAACAAAATATATGTATCCGCTGTGTTTTAGGGGAACTAGCACAGACTCCCTATGTAGGCTGTGGGGTGTAGGGTAAAGCCCAGCATACGTTGTGCTGGTAGTGGAGAGAATATGGAAAATTCAGCAGGGCCCAACTACCTATTAACATTAAATGTTTTTTTCTTATTTAATGACATCAGTATTTCTTAAAATACATGTGCTAGGTCTTTTATTGGACTGGTGAATGGGACACAATACTTCCCTTGACCTGGATGTTGGCAAACACATGCTATGCCACTGCCTTAAAAAAAGTTTATGCACAGGTAACAGTTGCAGGTTTGGAGACCACAAAACACCCCACAAAAAATAACGGGGATTCTGATTTATCAAACATCAGTGCCTATTAATACTACTAACACAGTGTGCGATTGAACAAACAAAAAACAGGCATCACCGATGCAGCCGCCATTATACCTCTAATTTATCACTAGCATCAAATAGTCTGCAGCTCCGGGTGCTCTTGTTTTAGCTGCGCCAGTTTATAGTGGCGCCGTAGGTCGAGATCCCATAGAGCACAATGGGTACAACTGTATTGAACTTATTTATTTGTACAGAACTTGCATTGTGACTTGTCAATAATGGAAACACAGGACCTAGATGTCGCCAAATGTCATTTAATTTTTTTTCGTGGCTTCTCTTGCTTACCAATGTGTATGTTATACAACAACAGCTAAAACGCAGTCCAAACCCACTGTAAAGTCTGTCCCTAGCAGTAATATCCCGTATGTGTAACAATTAAATGCCGACCAGCGCCAATCTTTTCGGCATGCCGAAACAAAGTGGCACACACTAGCGCTGTTATAATCAGCGTATCAGATAAAGCCAGCACCCAGTTAAAGCTTGTACTTTATTCCATTCGATATTTAAAAAGAGCCTTACAGGTGGCAAGTTTCAACTCAATAAATCACGCTACGCATTTCAGAGTTTTCCCTCCTTATTCAGGCATGTATCAGCAATACAGCCTGTCCCAGATAAAGCCGGTGAAGGACCACACCCTCCCACTCCCCCCCACCCTGTTTCCGGCCAGGCAAACCCAACAAACAGTTATAATCAGCAGTCAGATCAAACAGACACTGACATAGGCCGGCCACTAACTAGTGCAACAATAGCGGCGCTAAAAAAGAAAGCGATGCTGAAATGGTGCTAAAGCCACCAGAAAGATGCTTAAACCGGACCTTCACCCTGAATAAGAGCCTATCTTATATGTTTTCCCTACCCTGTACATACAGATTGCTCACATTACAAAATCATCCTACCTGCATCTATTGCATTTTCTGAGACTTTAAACATCCAAGATGGCGGCCCATGGAGGTGCAGGCTGCCTGCAAGCAGGAAGTGTCTTCTGACTGTGCCGCTCTGCATTCTGGGATTGCTGACCTTTTCCTGATCCCAGCTCTGCTCTGTTTGTGCAAAGCACAGCTATATCCCCGCTCCCCTGCACTTTTGACCCCTTTCCTCTCGTCATTATGTGATGCTACTGAGCCAAGATGGCGGCGTCCGTATCCTAGACTGCTGAACAGAGTTACAGGCAAATGAGGGAATTAATAAAGAGTAAGTGACTAAAAATGTTAAATATATTAATTTTAGAAGCTGGGGAATCGTTTTTTAAGGATTTTGGTTTTTCATTAAATGATGCTGAAGGTCCGCTTTAACTGCACCTTTCGTAAATAAGGCCTGTAAACTCTACCATGCCAACATGTGACATATATTCATAAATAGTGATGGGTGGGTTTGGGTTTGTACTGAACTTCAGCTAGAAGTCTGTGTTTGAGCTCGGTGTCCGGCCGAGCATGGAAAAGCTTGTGGAGAGGGTGGTGACTGGCTGTGTGACATATCCAGAATAGTAGTTGCATAGCAAGCAATTCAGTGACCACTCATGTTACTGTACCTACCTTGTGAGCCCAGTACTGCCTCTCCAATAGGTTGCAGAGAGACTCAGGCCCTTATTTATGAAGGAATAGCGACAGGTAGCGACTGGTGCGCTTGAATTTTTTGAGCGTGATTTTTTAATGAATATGGTGGAAGCCGGTTCGCTCTGACCAGTCGCTATCATGTGCACCCATACATCGCGGAACCTGTCAAATAGCGACTACTAGCGGGCGCTGTGAAAATACCGCTACAGTCGCTCAACTGTCGCTACATGTCGCTATTAATAAATCAGCCTCTCAGTGACTGGTAGGTATTAACCCACTCATTGCTAAACATATTTTTTGTACATTTTGTAAGATTTTGTAACATTTTACAGGCAGCATATTGTAGAAACAATAGCGTTCTTGTTGTGCTTAGACTTTTTTCTCTAAAAAATGTTTTGCATGTCTGGTATACATTTGTGTGTTGCTGTTTTTTTTAAATAAAATGTTACTTGCTAAATTATTAAAACTGATAAACTCCTATTTGTCACTTGAGTTAATGAAGTTAACACAATCTACTTATGTATGGTTGCGCCTAGTTTGAAATAATGCCATAGGGGTCAATTAAACACCATTTGTAAAAAGTTCTCTTTTGGGGAAATATGAAATCGAACTGCTCAATTTACACCTGGTGCTGAATTGGCTCTAGGAAGACATTGAAGGTGAGTGGCACTTTTTACTCCCAAAAAAAGTAGTGCCCTTTTTGTCCCTGGAGGTAAATCAAGGGGTAATTCAGCAGAATAAAAAGTGCCTATGCTGTCTTTGGAGTGAAAAGTCAAAACCATTTTCAGTGTCTACCTAGCAACTGATTTAGTACAGGTGTAAAAAGCACTTCTATTTCAGTTTTCACCTAAAGAGAACTTTTTTTTTTTTACAAATAGTGCTGAATCAACCCCATAGAGCTTATGTCTGCCTCCTCCTCTGGAATACTGGCTCGAAGGTTTATTCTTGTATGAAGGACCAGGGTGTGCCACTCTTGTTCAATTACTAAACACAAACCTTCAAAAAAGCTCAGTTGAAGAATCAAAATGTTTTGCTTAAACAGTTGAAGCGTTCATCTCAAATAATGAGGCAATGTTTATGTATCTTTTTTTTTTTTTGCAGAGTGCGGCAGCTGCTCCTAGTCCTGTTATGGGTAACATGCCTCCAAATGATGGAATGCCAGGCGGTCCCATGCCTCCAGGTTTTTTTCAGGTACTTCAAAAATGTATTCAGATCTTTGTTTCTTGGTAGTCATGGTAGTTTTTTTTTGTAGTTTTATTCTAGACTAGGGGTTCTCAACCTTTTGTTCTCAAGTATCACCTTCCATTTTTTGATTACCGTATATACTCGAGTATAGGTCGACCCGAATATAAGCCGAGGCACCTAATTTTACCACAAAAAAATGGAACAAGTTATTGACTCGAGTATAAGCCGAGGCGGCTTTTTTCAATTGGAATTGGAGTTGACACCACACAGAAAGAGAGACACACACACAGAAAGGGACACACACACAGAAAGGGACACACACACAGAAAGAGACACACACACAGAAAAAGACACAGACACAGACACACACACAGAAAGGGACACACACACAGAAAAAGACACAGACACACACACAGAAAGAGACACACACACAGAAAAAGACACAGACACACACACAGAAAGAGACACACACACAGAAAGGGACACACACACAGAAAGGGACACACACACAGAAAGGGACACACACACAGAAAGGGACACACACACAGAAAGGGACACACACACAGAAAGGGACACACACACAGAAAGAGACACACACACACAGAAAGGGACACACACACAGAAAGAGACACACACACAGAAAAAGACACAGACACACACACAGAAAGAGACACACACACAGAAAAAGACACAGACACACACACAGAAAGAGACACACACACAGAAAGGGACACACACACAGAAAGGGACACACACACAGAAAGGGACACACACACAGAAAGGGACACACACACAGAAAGGGACACACACACAGAAAGAGACACACACACACAGAAAGGGACACACACACAGAAAGAGACACACACACAGAAAAAGACACAGACACACACACAGAAAGAGACACACACACAGAAAAAGACACAGACACACACACAGAAAGGGACACACACACAGAAAGGGACACACACACACACACACACACACACACACACACACACAGAAAGAGACACACACACACAGAAAGGGACACACACACAGAAAGACACACACACACAGAAAAAGACACAGACACACACAGAAAGGGACACACACACACAGAAAGAGACACACACAGAAAAAGACACAGAAACACACACACACACACTGTGGGTACCTGCTGCTGCTGCCGCCGCCGCCGCTCTCAGACGCGCAGGTGTCGGGGGTCAGGGTTTGGCCGAGGTTACCCTGCAGAGGGGCAGCGGGGTCCCCCTCCCCTCCTCCTCCTCCTGCCGCCGGTCGCTTGGCACACAACACCCTCCATTCAGCTCCGCCTGGCAGCCGCCAGCCGCCGCCGTTCTCATACACACACCAGCACTTCCTGGCTGTTGCGCGCTGGTCGTCGGTGGGCGTGCCCCATATGGCCGGCGTCCAATGAAAACATTGGACGCCGCCCATTGACGACCAGCGCGCAGCAGCCTGGAAGTGCCGGTCAGTGTGTGAATGTGTGTTTGTGTGTATGAGAGCGGCGGCGGCAGCAGCGGGTACAGCAGGGACCCGCAGCGGCCGCCCCTCACCCTCCAGCATCTGTTGGGTTCAGGGTTGCGGCCTTCCCTGGCAGTCCGCCCCTGGACTCGAGTATAAGCCGAGGCGGCTTTTTTCAGCCCAAAAAGTGGGCTGAAAAACTCGGCTTATACTCGAGTAGTAGCATATTAAAATAATTGAATCACGCAACAAATGGGGGAAGTTATTTTAATTTATGGTCCTAATCACGTTTGAGTAAAGTATAGATGGCAGCAGATCAGGTTGGGGTAAAGGTAAGTCTGCCTCTTATTGAGTTCCAACTGAGTAGATGTTGAGTACCACCAGTGGTATTAGTAACACCTGTTGGGAACCCTTGGTCTAGACTGAATTTGGACATTCCCAAACCAAATCATTAATTTTTGTTACATGGTGCATGTAACACTGTTACTAGGCTGTACTTATTCTTAATGAGTAGATGGCACTATGCAAATAATTCCTTCCCAATCCCAATCCTATCCCAATGCAATTCCAAGAGCTCAGAAACCCCCTGAGCATGCCTGTCTTGATTATATCTTCTAATATTTATACCAGCACCACTTTCTTCTTGTGTACATGTGTTTTGGGCTTGGGGCCCTCTTCATCACAGATATACCCAAGCATTGCACCCTCAGTGGGTTTCTGAGTGTTTGGGATACCAGAGATGATTTGCATGGCTCAAACTTCTCACTAAGAATAATAGATATAGCCTGTAATTCTTGGTCTGTATGTGCCATGTAAATATTTGTTTTAAGAAAGTGCACATTACACTGTACCCTTTCTGTCTATTTTCTCCACTGTATTAAGCTTAACATGGGTGTATTGTCCCCTCTGGTACTGTACCACCAGTATCCACACAATGCATGTTAAGAAACATGTATGATGCCATTTATTTCTATTTATCCTTAAAGCAGACTTATTTTTAAAATGTAAATTGAGCAGGACGGGAGGTGAAATACATTTTGCAGCATTGTGTAGCAATGTAAGGCCAGCAATTTCCCTAGCAATGTGGGTATGAGTATCACAGCCTTTTCCTAATGAGGAAATGGGACAAGGAGAAAGGAATGCAGACCAATCCATAAAGTAAGATTTGGATCCCTGGATTTTAGGGGGGGGGGTAGTTATTATATCCCATTCTGCATTAGAATTGTACAGATATTTCATCCATCGCATACCAGTGTTAGGTCCCACACAGCGAGGCATCCCCTATTGAGGTGCCTCGTGGCAAGGACCAAAACCCAGGATAGTCAAAATCCTGGGTTTTGGCCCACTTCAGGGTAGGATAAGGAAGGATAATGATATATTTTATAAGCACAAATTTAAATCTGTGGATATTTATAGTAATTGTATGTACAACAGGATCCAATTAGATACTATGAGAATGTGGCCCTCTCAATTGACAGCTTTTACAGCAGGCTGATAATAACCATATTACCTGCTGCTGTTGGTAGAAATTGTGCTCTCTAGGCTAAATCAATTCTTCCTTTCCCTCCTCGTAACAAAATATAGTACGTTTCTGACTCCATTGCCATTCCAGATTTCTTCTCCCAACCATCATTGGACATAGGGGGCCTACAGTATGGCCTGTAGAGCTAGGCTCTGCCAGGCAGTCTTTGCAAAGTTGCCTGAAATGGTATATTTGCTCCCCCTACCCCTGTGTATGTCTCCTCTCTTCCTTCTGCAAAGGTTATCTAATGTCATTATTTTCTTTAATTGAAGGAATATGGAAATGTTACACTGTCATCACCTAAAGGATTTGAATATATATATTTATATATACATATTCTACACATGCCTATAGATCCCAATTCCTCTAAATTAAAAGTTGAATAAACAGGTTGCTGTTTGCTTTTTCAGCAGAAAGGGCAATATTTCTGTTTCAATCAGACGTATCTAATAATATCAGTCAGAGAACAATGCAACCATGCAGACATTTCTAGATTGATGAACCACTTAAAGTACAAGCAAAACCCTAAAATACAGTGGAGCTTGAAAGGTTGTGATTGTGAACCATTTGTAATTTTCTATATTTCTGCATCAATATGACCTAAAGCTATTTACTTGGAAAAGTTTCATGGCACAAACAAAAAAGATTTCTGAGGATCTTTGGAAAAGAGTTGTTGATGCCTACATCAACAAGGTTAAAATAAAATCCTGAAACAGTTTGGGCTCCACCAATCCACAGTCAGACAGATTGTGTACAGAAGTAGGAACATCAAGACTAAAATTGCTTTCCCCAAGAGTGGTCAACCAACAAATAACATGACAAGAGCAAGGGATATAATAGTCTCCTAGGCCACAAAGGAAGCAAGGTAACCAAAGGAAACCAAAGGAAAGTTAACCAAGCAACAAAAGTCCTTTCTCTTTTTAACTAATGTTATATAATAATATTCATAAGTCCACCATCAGGAGGACAAGAGTAGTGTGCATGGCAGGATTGCAAGAAAAAACACTGCTATCCCAAAAAAATGTAGACGGTGTGTGTTTGCTAACCAGAAGGAAATGGGGACAATGTTTTGCAGATAGAGACCAAATTAGAGCTTTTTGGTTTACAGTAAATGATGAACCTGAAAGGGAAAACACTGCACTCCAGAATCAAAACCTTCTCCCATCTGTGAAATATGGTGGTGGGAGTATTATGGTTTGGGCCTGTTTGGCTGCACCTGTGCCATGGTGGCTTGCCATCTTTGATGGAAAAATGAATTCTGAATTGCAACAGAAAACTCTATAGGAAAATGTCACAACATCTGTCCATAAGTTGAATCTTATACGAACAACAATGACCCTAAGCACACATGTTGTTCCACCAAAGAATGGTTAACATTTTAAAATGGCCTGACTTACTACATGTTTTTTTAAATGACATGAAGCAAGCAGTTCAGGAAATCCAACATAACAATTTTGAAACTGTTTTGTACAGAGGAATGGGCTAAAATCCATCCAACCCTTGTACAGGACACATCACCAATAACCCAAAACATTTAGATTCAGTTCCTTCTGCTTAGAGGGGTCCCACCATTCCCACCTCCCACTCACCTTACAGCCATCAAAAAATACTGGAATAGCATAGAAGCAAGAGTGCCAATCTTATACCATATAATCAAATATGATTGTTGCTTTCATGTTGTCATGTGCTGATATACTCCTGGGATTCCTAGTCTCTTAACACATAGTTGAGAGGTGCCACCAGCCACTTGCTTGTTTACCGCATTGCTGAGATACTCCAAGATGATCTCAGTACAGACTCCCAGGCTGCTGCAATATGCTGTGTGCCAGCAATCAATAAAGGAAAGCAGCCTCTGCTTGCTCTATTCATCCAATATTCTAAAGGAAACAGGTGAGTAAATGGGCTGTAAAACGTGTTATTTTCCTGTACAAAAATTTATTTCATTTTTAAGGTACTATTTATTGTTCTCCTGCCAGTAACATGTAATTTAGACGCATGATACGCAAAAATAAGTCTAGGCTATGTAAAATGCCGCACAAAATTGTAAAAACATTACTTTCAGTATACCTGTAAATGGTTATCTTGATTTTTTTAACTTCGAAAGCCAGTTTCAGTATGTCCTCATTTTGATGACAAGAGCAGACATGTTGGCCTCCCAAATGTAACATTTAGGTTAAGTTAAAGGCACAGTCCAGGCAACTAAATATAATTACTGGTGCTGAGATTGAGCAACCTGCCGCCCAGCATCAAACTCCATTTACAGACAAGCTGCTGGGGAACTCAGCCCTTGGAGCATGCTCACTTCATTCACTACCCCCCCCCCTCCCCCATCTGACTTGAGCAAATCAATGTATGACAATTTTTGTAGTTTGAATTTTCACTTGCACAGTTACCAGCCACGCCACCCACCTATATATCCTTTTAGTGTATTATCCTCAAAATATACCCACTGGGATCAATTCTAGTTCTAATTCTGGTAGCTGACTTTATAGTCACTATATTCTTCCATGGGCAGTCTGCTATAAGTATCTGTTCCCTGAGTGGTTTGGGAACCTGCCTAAGGACATAATCCATACAGTGAGCTTTCTAATACTGAACATGCATAACTTTTTTACTAAGTACCAGTAATCGCCTGTCTGATGAAGCACATGGAGGTGATCAGGCCATAGAGAGAAACAGGAGAATTCCTGGTTGACTGTACTACTTCGGGATGGCTAGAAAGCCCACCTCACCTGAAGCCAGTGCTTAACCCTTCTAGTGCCAGCTACGTGAGTCTCACGTAGCTGAATTTAAACCCCCATTAAAAAAAAACTATAAAAGATACAGACTTACCTGACCCCTCGTTTGATAGTGCCAGCGATTCTCTTCACCCAGGGGGCATCCAATCCCCGCTGGGGCTTTCCTCTCTTCAGAAGAACGCCCGTAATAGCGCATCCCCTCCCCCCAGTGATTTGGCGATTCCTGTAAAGAAAAAAAATAATGACATTTACTCACCTGTGCTCGCGATCCCTCCTGCTTCCTCTGTTTTTCACTGGGGGGCCTCCGATCGCCCCCCCCCAGGCTCTTCTGTATTGAACAAGAGGGCCAAGATGTCCTCTCCTTCCTCATGTCGGCTGCTAGCGCTGCCCCTTGGGGGCGGGGAAAAGTGACGTCTATATGACGTCACTCAGCAGCCTACATCTCCATCCACATTGATGCCGATGATCAGTGCTGTTGGATGCTCAGCAGAGGAAGGTTGGAGGGGGGAGAGGGTTGTGATCGCTCTCTCCCCCTCCAGCCCTTCTCCACCGAGCACCCAGCAGCTGTCATCATGGATCTACGAGGGACAGAGAACACAGCATGACCAGAGGTAAGTCAAGTTAAAAAATCAGTGTCGGAGTCATTTTTTTCTATTTAACCCCTTGTGAACTGGTAAGGGATCTGTGAGATCCCTGTACCAGTTCACAAGGCTGGGGGCTGGCAAGTTACCTGCTGCTAGTGGGTGACTTGCCATTAACCCCCGGCTCACCAATTACCTGCCTCCCCAACGGCCAGGGGGGGGGCAGAAGGGCCCGGGCTCCGTAGGCACTATGCTGGCTTTTGCCTGCAGGGTGGGGGGCCACCAGAGCTGGCCCCTGCGCCCTGTTCTACAAGCCCTGCATAGCTGGTCCACGGTCAGTTATGCTGGGTAGGAGGGACCCTACGTCATTTTTGGGGGGGATTTTAAGGGTTCTTAACCCTTAAAATTCCCCCAAAAAATGGGGTCCCCCCCCCCCGGGAAGGAGGGACCCTATGTTGTTTTTTTTTTTTTAATTAACAGCATAGTTGTCTGAAAAAGTGTTGTTTCAGTTTGGGGGAGTCTCCTGGGCAGGCAAGGGTGTCTACCAATACATATATGGTACCGTTGTAATCGGGAGAAATGTGGCTTTCAAACGCAATAGGATTTTGACAAACTTACATTTTTTATTACAAAAAACACTACAAATTGTAAAAAATTGATTTTTATTTTTAATTTATTTGCACATATTTCACCCAAAAGTATTAAGAATACACTTTAAAAAGGCCAAACAAGACATTTCATGTTTAAGCCCAGACTATGCTGAAAAAAACAATATATCATTTTCCTGGAAAATCCCTTCGAAAATCAAAGTTGAACATGTGTAGCGCAAAAAAGTGAAATGTAGTCTGGCAACAGGGTGACAAAAAATCTAGGTAGGCTGGCACTTAAAGAGTTAAATGTACTCTCTTCTGTCAATGTACTGCTGCTTCTAACAGCCCCCTCTACTTCCTATTCCTTCTATAATCAGCCTCAATGTGCCCCCAGCTCATGTTCTGCCCCTGCAATGCCTCAGCATCATGTCTAGGTGACCACTCCTACTCCTGGGCTACACTGCTTTGGGGCACCTGGGCAGCCCACCTCCCCTAGAGTAAATGCTTTAATGTACTCTTGTCAGTGCACTTTCTTCTCCACTACCAACCCCAATCCTCCTCCAGTCCATATTCTGCCCCTGCAATGCTATGGCCTCAGCATCATGTCTGGGTAGCTATGCCCACTCCTGCCATATTATCTGCCCCTACAATACTAAATAATTGTTTTAAGAGTGGGTATATTCACCCCTGCAATAGAACACACTTGTTGACTGGCGGAAAAGGACATTAAAAGATGGGTGTCATGCGCTAGCCAACAGCCAGTAAAATCCCAGGCTCATTGTTTGCCCCAGTCTGCCCCTCTTAATAGTTCATCTACTTATTTTTGTCTTGGCGCTAGACATGGGTATGGAGAAAGCCTGCTATAGTATATTGTGGACAGACAAGATCCCTCTCATTTGCTTTACTGTCCCAGTAGGAAACCAAACTTTTGTTCCTCCTCACAAATCTGGGTGCATAATTACCAAGAACTCATGGTAAAGTGGTTAGAATCTATGCCTTGCCGCAACAAGGAGGTTTAAATCCCACATAAGGCTTTCTTTATATGCACACAGGTTACTTGGTGTCTGACTAAATTGTGTCTAGGCAATGGATTCTTTCTTATAGAGGAACAGCACCTGGGATTTTCATCTTGATGTGTGAAATCCCATGGATCGCCCGAAAAAACTTAAATTATGGTGAAACCAGGTCGCATGCCGGGTCGCCAACCAATCAGAGCCAAAGCTCCATTAATACCTTCCTTAGCTGGCAGTTTTGATGTCTGATTGGCTAGGATAGTTGAATAGAGCACACACCGCTGACTGCACCCCTGCTCCTCCGCGCACCTCAGCTAACAATATAGTGGGCATGGACTGTGGAATTGCCTGCTACATGAGTATACCGGGTGATTTGTGGGTCCCAAAGATGAGAAAACAATTAAAAATGTGAATTATTTGCATGTATTTAGAACTGACATATTTGTAGGACAAAATCAAATATATGCCTTTATAATGGCCACTGTCCTCCAGTTTGTGTTGTGTGCTAGTAGTGCTAATGAGGGGTAACACATCAATACACATTTCCAATGAGAAGTAAATGACTGGGTAATAATTTATAAGCTATATCTGAACATTGCAGCCTCTGGGAGCTTGGATAATGGTCTTAGAGTCCTAAAAGACTCCAGGGAAGCAGTTGATCCTCTTTACATCAGAAATATTTTGCATGGTATATACAGACCAAAAATAACCACCCCTTCCGTCACTAATACAGACTTCCCTGGGAGGATGGGGGGTTTATTCTGGCCCAGCAGTGCAGTCACCCCAAGATGCAATATACCATGTACATTTTATATGGTATATACAGACCAAGAATAATCTGATGATACTTAGCAGTAGGTGAAGTAATGCAAATGATCTATTTATGTCTCTTAGGCCAGGGTTTCCAAAACAACAAGGAGCACCGCTTCCCATGTTGAAGTGTCACCTTTTCTGTCACTAATACAGACTTCCCTGGGAGGGTGGGGGTTTATTCTGGCCCAGCAGTGCAGTCACCCCAAGATGCTTCACTGCTGTTGTAGTGCTTTCTGACCCCCACCATAGGGGGCTCTAGTATTACCCCCTGTCTGGCTATTATCTAACCTCCCAGAAGCAGCTGGTTGAGGGATGGATGCATTTCTCAGGTATAGCTTAAACCGGACCTTCACCCTAAATAAGAGACTATCTTATATGTTTCCCACACACTGTACATACAGATTGCTCACATTAAAAATCATCCTACCTGCATCTACTGCATGTTATGAGCCTTTAAACATCCAAGATGGCGGACCATGGAGGTGCAGGCTGCCTGCAAACAGGGAGTGTCTTCTGACTGTGCCGCTCTGCATTCTGGGATTGCTGACCTTTTTCTGACCCCAGCTCTGCTCTGTTTGTGCAAAGCACTTTCAAACCCTCTCCTCAGTATGTGATGCTACTGAACCAAGATGGCGGCGCCCGTATCCTAGAGTGCTGAACAGAGTTGCATGCCAGTGAGGGAAAGAATAAAATGTAAGTGACTAAAAATGTTAAATATATTCATTTTAGATGCTGGGGAATAGTTTTTTAAGGGTTTGGGCTTTTCATTAAATGATGCTGAAGGTCCGCTTTAAAATATCAACACTCTGCACACACTGGGGGGAACGTGGCCCCTATGGCACATCTATGTGATTCTGAGGAGCAAAATATGCCAGTTATTTATAAATGCATAAAATGTATATAGAATGTAATTACATTTAATGTATAGCTAACCAAGCATGAAACTGCTAATACATTTCTCCATGTTTTGCTGTATTTCTGTGTCCAGACTCACATAGCTCAGATGCTGCTTGACAGGATCCAAGACAGCTGTATTAAGCTGTGTTTTTTCCCCAGCAAGTGAAGCATTTAAACACTAGCCATGTAGTCTAAATCAAGCGGTGCTAAGCCCTCTGGTATCCCAAAGGGTATATATCAGCGAGCAGGAGACCTCTCCAAACAGGATTATCAGACAGTGCTTGTCTGTGCTTCACAAGTACAGGGATAGTAGGCTTTTAGATCGGAGAAGTGTAACCAAGAGCTCTATGCCTGCTGCCAATTCATCCTGTTGTCATTCCACAATGGAGGGGTTAATAAGTGCAGATGAAAGTTAAACACTAATTCCAGAATGTTAGATGAATGCCTTATTGTTTCGGAGCCACATATAAGGGTCACTTGCGTGGAAATGTGTTGTTGTACTGCTATTTTATTATGTCTTCTGAGGGTTTGAATGAACTTTATTAAGTGTTGTGAAAACACAATTTTCTACTATGAAAATGCAGCAGGAAGTGAAGCTCACAGACACACTGATCACTATCCAATTTCTGGCCTGTTCTTGTTCTAATATTGGTATTATTGATGCCTGTTAGAATTATATTTGGATTTCTTATTTGTATAGCACAAACTGGACAGCTACCAAGTAGTTTATATGGCAAGCTTAGTCCCATACAGCATGAGCATTTTCAATAAGTTTTTCCTATGACAGATGTAGCGTTCTCTAAGAAGTTTCTTCCGATGTAAAGCTTTCTTTCCCTACCTCCCATGCAGCTGATCCATTCTGCTGGTCTGCTGCATGAGGCTATTGGTCTATTTCTAGCCCCTTCTCTATAGCCATGGGGCCCCAACCTCTCTTAGCATGGAACTCACAGTCAGTACTGAGTGTTGGAATAGATTGTATACATTATATAACCCTTATAGGACATAAGGAATGGAAATATGTCCAAATATCAAGTGGAAGTGGAAATCTTGAAAGCATGAGCTACAGGTTGGGCACCTCTGCTATTGCCAAACACCTAGTCCAAGAGGTGGACTAAACACCACAACTTCCTATTTCACACTGTGTGATACACACCATTCACTGTGTATTCCGGGCAGTGTTTGTTTCACTGTGTGTCTGTTACGTTTACTTAAACAGCTAAAAAGATAGGAAAAATAGGAATCCCACTGTTATGCTGGCTATATGCTTAGCTAGATGGGAATACATGCTTATTAAAGCGGACCAACACCCAGGATTTTGACTATCCTGGGTTTTGGTCCACTTCCCCTGCTATGTGAAACCCCTTAGATTTCCACATAAAACTCACCTCACCCCGCTCCTAAAGCGCATGCGCGGCCGCTCGTCCAATCAGCGCGCTCGGAGCCACTGTGGTATGCGCGTCAAAGTGTCGCCTAACCCCAGCGGCTCCGAGCCGGGAGGGATCGATCTTATAGATTCCCGGGCTGATCCAGCAGGGTGTTGGTCCACTTTAATGACTTACTTACCTTACCTGCCCACTAGCTCCCACACCGCCATCTTGCTACACCCATATGTATGCCACAATCCTCCGGGGTGCAGCCTTTGACCCTGCCTCTCACATGTGGCAGTCGCATTTCTGACATGGAGAGAAGCGGTGGCGTGTGAGGTGTGGACGACATAACGGTATTAAGCAGCGCAAGTCGCCACTTGATGAGGTAAGGAACTGCTGCTGGAATCGGCTTGCAGAAGCAGCTGCACAGCTGACATGAGTCGGCTGTGTGGCTGCAGGGACACCGGACCTGCACTGGAAAGGTGAGTAAGTCCTCTGGGCTTCTTTTTCTTTTTAACTGTTGGTTGAATTTAAGTTAATTTCAAGGTAAGGATTGCTATATATACTGTAAGCTGTGTGTGCAGAGACAGAGGCCCTTATTTAACAAGGGATAGCGCCAGGTAGCGAATGGTGAGCGAACGGTAATGACGCTCACCGCCACGAGAACGCCGGCTCCCTTCCGCAATCACACATTTATCAAGCCGATCCTGCTTAGCGACTGACAGAGCGCCAGATAGCGAATCATTCATCATTATTCCAGCCTCACCCCACAGCGCCAGCGAGCGACCTTGAACAGCGACAGGTATGACCTCTCGCTACCTGGCGCTCTCCAATGCATTTCAATGGAGCAATCTTTAAATATTCATAATTAATTGCTATTATTTTTATTTTTATTTTTTTTTAAATGTCAAAAATTCTGTGACCACTTCTGCAATGTTAGATATTTTTTTAAGGTAAAAAAAATAAATAAATAAATTTGTGCAGAATTGATATTACAGGTCTGATATTAATGTATTCATATTACAAAATGTTTTGAAAAACATGTTTTTTTTTTTTTTTTTTAAATATGGTTGTTTGGGGGTTAAAAAACTACTTTTAACCCATCGCCGCCGGCGCTCTGGGGTTTAAACAAGCATTTCACAGCGCGAGAATTTTTGGAGCGTGATTTGTTAATGAATATGCTGGGAGCCGTTCGCTATGGCCGTTCACTGTCATGCGCTCCCATACAGCACGGAACCTGTCAAACAGCGACTCCTAACCCCGTATTCAACATTACCGCACACCGACTGAGTCGCTGTCAACAGCCGAACAACTGCCAAGCACAGCGAATACTAGCGGGCGCTGTGAAAATAACGCTACTGGCGCTCATCTGTCGCTACCTGGCGCTATTAATGAATCGGCCTCCCCGTCTCTTCTACAACGTTTTGAAGAAAATGTACTACTGATCCTACATGCAGACCATTGATCTAACCATTTCCATTTCCTAAATAATTTTTCATATCTGCTCTAAATTGTATTGCCTTTTGAAGGTCTGTATATACAGTATATTTTGTCCTGATATAAGCCAGATAAATACTGTCTATAGCAGGGGTGTCAATCTGAAATACACAGTGGCCCAAAATTAAAAACATGGACAAAGCTGCGGGCAAACCTTGATTTATTGAGAAAATGTTCATCCAACGGCGCACGCGCGCAGCCAATCGGCACGCTTTTTTTTTTTTCCCAATGAGATCTCTTGTCGGCTAAGGGGCTAACTGAGCCAAGTGCGCCGCAAGCCACATCCTCCACTATGCTCCAGCTGGCCCACGCTGGCCATTGAAAAATACCAGATGTGGGCACAGGTCCGGCTAAGGGATATAGGGGAGCGGAGCCGCAGCCCACGCATGCGGCCTTGGATCGGTGGTCAGGTACGTTTTATTCAATCCGGGGGGGTTCAAACAGTGATTTGGGATGTCAGAGGTAGTGAAGATCAGGGGGCCCTAGAATCTTATATACTACAGGGGTGCTTTTGGTCCACTTTTATCGGCCAACCCTGAAGTCTTTTAACCCTTTAACCGCCAGCCTACCTTGAGATTTTGTTGCCAGACCATTTTGCACTATTTTGCGCTCCACATGTTCAACTGTGATTTTTTTAAAGGATTTCCAGGGATTTCCCAGGGAAATTATATATTATTTTTTCAGCAGAGTCTGGACTTTAACATGAAATGTCTTGTTTGTCATTTTTTAGGTGTATTCTCGATATTTTTGGGTGAAATATTTGCAAAAAAAAAAGGAAAAATCTATTTTTTACAATTTGTAGTGTTTTTTTGTAATAAAAAAATGTTTAACTGGGATTTTGCAGGAATAAAATTGTCTCCTTTATTTTAACTAAAACATTTATTTTATTAAAGAAAACCATATTGCATGTGAAATCCCCATTTCTCCCGATTACAATGGTACCACATATGTATCAGTAGCCCCCTCGTTCCTGTCCAGGAGACCCCCTAACTGAAAAGAGCACTTTATAACATTTACAAATAAAATACAACTACTATCCACACTATAAAGGGTTAAAAAAATTGGCGTAGGGCCCGCCCTTCTCAGAGGGGAACTCCATTTTTTGGGGGAATTTTAACCCTTAAAATTCTCAAAAAAAAATGGCGTGAGGTCCCCCTACCCAGCATAACCAGCCTGGGCACCAGCTATTGGGCTTGTAGAATAGGGTGCAGGGGCCAGCTTTGGTGGTCCCCAGTCCTGCCAGCCCCAAATCCTAATAGCCATGGGCTCTTCAGCCCCCCCGGGCTTTGGGGAGGCAAGTAATCGGGCAGCCCCATTGCATCCCACTCATGGGCACTGCACAGGTGTGACCCTGGGGGCAGTGTGTCGGAAGATTGCTCGGAAACCGAGAGACCTAGAAGATGGATTCCTTAGCGAGGTGAGTAAATAATGCCTAAGGTGAAACTGGAGGGGGGCAGAAGATCAATGGGGTTTGGGGAGGTTCAAAAGCTGATATCAGGGAATGCAGCTTCATGGAGCTAAACCATCTACCCTACATTCCAGACCTGGCTCCCAGTGATTACTTTCTCTTTCATAACCTGATCACATTTCTGTGTGGGCAAGGATTTCCTGATGATCAGAGTCAGAGGCAGTAACAGGGTTCCTACAGCAGCAATAATTCTCATTATATTCTGAGTAGATCTGATCAATGGGGGCAAAGTGGAAAAAGTGTGTGGAAGAATAATAGAAAGTTCAATCTTTTTCACAAAATGTTGTGTCGTATAGTGTAACCTCTTGTAGTATGTAACTATATATATATATATATATATATATATATATATATATATATATTTACAAATATATTTTAAACATTTTTTCTCCTTTCACGCCAAGGCAATTTCGGGGCAATCACTATAGCCTGCACTGTGGAAGCGCTGCCCATAGTAACCTATAGACATCTTCACTTATCATTGGCTCAACTGCAAAAGTCCGACATGCTGAGTTTTTACAGCAATAGCCATTGCACTCAATTAAATGCCGATCGTAGGTGCTAATGCTTGCAAAGCACAATCGCAAATGAATCGCCATGGTGTGAAAGTAGCCCTTCACTTGCAATGCTAATGCAATGTAGCATTTAGGAGCTGTAATGACCAATATGCTCCCAGATAATATATATGTGCATTTCAAGTTAGCATAAAGCTTGTCGGGTCCTTGTTACACATTCATCCAGTACAGTGAAGTTGCTGTTTTGGGCAGCAGGACTCAAAGAAAATTGCCAAATTGTGTAACATTATTACCAGACGTGTGTGTTGGAAGCTTGCTTTTACATGATTTATGCCTTTCCCCACACATGTCAATCACCAGGCTCACATCCTGTTATCCTTGCCTTCAGCAATAGTAGAATGCAACAGTCATGACCAAGAAAGGAAGGAAGGCTGGAAAAAGACATAGCAGCATATAAAGAATTGACAGTCAAACAATGTGCAGTGTGAGCGGGAGTGTGATTGGGATACACAACATTGCAGCCCAACAATGCTTGTTCCTCTTCAGTTGTGCTGCTTGGTTTTCCTATATGCCTTATTACCATCTACGTTACTTCTCCTGAAACTGTAAAATCCTACTTCCTATTATTACATAAATAATACTATTTGTCTAGGAACTGTACTGAGAAAGGAAAAGGGAATTACACATTTAAAACTCCTTCCCGGTCTTATGTAAAATAATTTCAGTACTTTAACAAGACTATAAAGCAATCTAGCCCCATACATTGGATGTCCTAGTTTAGTGTTTCTCCCTGTACATACAAGCTGATACATACCCCCTTTTCAAGTACCTGGGCCTCTACTTCCATCGTATTTCTTTTCCACTTCTACTTAGCAGTGCAGCTGGTCATAAATCTTATCCGTGAAAAGAGGGGGGGGGGGGGGGGCGCCTTGTATTCCCTCTGATTTTCTCTCTCTCTCCCTGTGTTTTCAAAAAACATTTCTTCTCTCTTTAATTGTTAACAGCTTCTGAAGCTGCCATGGGGGAAAAATAAAGACTAGCTGGGAATCTAAGCATCATTTGTTAATATGTGTGTGTGTGTGTGGGGGGGGGCAGAGAGCGCTTGAATTCTCAAGATTTCACCAAAACCACATATTATATTCAGGTGTTTGATCGGGGTCCATTTAACACATAATTACAATGACAATTCAGTTGTGTCTCTTTTTCCTACGTCTCTATCCCAAATTAAAAAATGATTAAGCTAACCTAATAACCTAAACATACAACAACCTAACAACCTAATAATAACCTAACCATAAGGCAATGCAATGAGTGTCTTGACTGATGCTTATTATTTCCAAGGAAATGCTGGAATGGAAAGCATATTAGCTTTATTAGGTCATCAATGCTATAGAGCATCAGAGCAGTTATTGTGCTAAAGCACAACCATCCCATCATCACCTTTTTAAGACTGTTACCAGTCATCATGAAAGCCCGAGGCAGAGTGACAATAGTGAGGAACAGTTTTATTTTGATTATATATAAATGTTAACATCCTAATATGTTTTAAGTACAACCTAAGTATTGACAACAGATAATAATACAACAACAACGATAAACTGCAAAAATATTGATTCATCCCCTTCATTTAGCACCAGGTACAAAAAGTGCGCTACTTTGTTTATCTATGGGTCGATTCAGCACCAGGTGTGAAAACAGCACTTCTATTTTATTTTTTAGCTAAAGTATACTTTCTACATATGGTGCTGAATCGACACTATGGTCTGAAAAATCATTGGCTGCAATTAAATGTACCACTAATACACACTGTGTCTATGGATCTGAATTATCAAGCACTTCTACCAGACTACGCCACATGAGTGTATAATAGAATTTATATATATTTTGTTACACGGTCACACATTACTCATTTACTAAAACATTTATATTTTAGAATTACTCTAATTTGCACCAATGTGGGTTAGTCTGACAGAAGCGTTTGATAAATCTGGCCTTATGTGTCAATACCAATAATAATACCAACTGCTATGCTACAACTATATGGTGCAGCTTGAAATTGGAACTGCAGCGGGCTGCAAGAATGTAGGTGCAACCCATAATAGGAAATCCAAGTTAAAACCAAACTCAGAATGGTAACTCCAGTTTATCAGCAGAGGATTAGCTAGGCTTTTTGGCACCCAGGGCAGAGATTCAATATGGTGCCCCCCACCTGTGCTCAGACCCCCTTTGTCGCCCCCCTGACCTGCTGCACCCAGGGCACCTGCCCCCCTGCTCCCCCCTAGCTACGTCCCTGTGTACCAGTTTGGATAGCAGAAGGTACAGCAGCTCAGACATGGTCAATTATGGTACTGATCAGCAAGACTGGCAGTGGCTCAAGTTTGACACTGGTCAGACTTAGTGTTTTAAAAACCATATTGCAGTCAAGCATATATAACAGATGTGCCGGCTTCAATGTGCCCCTGTATCATGTCCAACAAGAATGAGCGACTCTAAACTCCCTGTGATTTGCTGAGTCTCTGTCCTCCTCCTCAGTTAAGCGGAGAAGCTCCTACTAACCATACCTGTCTTCAAAGCAAATGGAAGACTAGAAGCTCTTTCTTCTCCAAGCAATCATATTCCTGTAGGGTGTGAGGGGAGAGAAAAGGGCCACTTTTCTCTGAAAGAGTTTATGACTCAAAATTCCAGAAATAGTTGACTGAAATAGCGGCAGTTCTGATATCATTACACATCACAGGTAGATTTGAAACTGAAATATCACTTAACCACTTAAAATGTACTCCTCAGTAATGGGTTCCCTGGTGTTTCTCCCTTGTAATATCATATTTGTTGCTCCAAGCCTCTGCTATCTATCTATTATCTATCTATCTATCTATCTATCTATCTATCTATCTATCTATCTATCTACCATCTATCTATCTATCTACCATCTATCTATCTATCTATCTATCTATCATCTATCTATCTATCTATCTATCTATCTATCTATCTATCTATCATCTATCTATCTATCATCTATCTATCTATCTATCTATCTATCTATCTATCTATCTATCATCTATCTATCTATCATCTATCTATCTATCTATCTATCTATCTATCTATCTATCTATCATCTATCTATCTATCATCTATCTATCTATCATCTATCTATCTATCTATCTATCTATCTATCTATCTATCTATCTATCATCTATCTATCTATCATCTATCTATCTATCTATCTATCTATCTATCATCTATCTATCTATCATCTATCTATCTATCTATCTATCTATCTATCTATCTATCTATCTATCTATCATAGCCTATGATGTGATTTGTGGAATCAGATCATTTTGTTTAACCAGGTAGTTACACAGGGGGACATATTATGATGTCATTTTAAAGAAATGGTACTAAAACAGTTTTTTTATTGAAACATAGATCTAAAATTTGTATATTAATTAATATTAAAACCATATCATGGGAGCCCGGCTGATGTCACTGTCACTGGAATCACGTACTACATGTTCCTTGATACTGGTCAAATTACCCTTACCTACAACTGCAGGACCTGGCACCACTGAACAGAGACTTGCCAATCTTTTCTTACTGCCCTCAGCTCTGTCGATACACCCCAGTTAGCGGGAATATATTGGGCCAGGAACCAGCCCTAGTAGTGTATAACCAACAAAACCCAGACAATGGGTTCAAATTCAGGGTAAATAGAGCAGCCTAAGATTAAATTACATATTTGATTGCTGTAAGTGCACACTAAACAACTATATACATATGCAATGAACAGATTCATATACAAGTCTGAAGGGCAAGTTATAAGTGAATAGTTACAGTCAGAATGAGCATAGAGATCAGTTTCCATAGTCAGACAGCTGTTTTGCAGAGCACCACAGGAGGCATGTAGAGTCTGCTTTATTCATGGGGCTTTTTCTCCATGTCAGGTGACCCCCAGTTGAAAGACACTAGCCAGTCCCATCCCTGGGCATTTAACTCTGGGTGATCGATGTTGGAGGGAGTGCGAATCTCAAAGGGAACTAGAAGATTGCTGTTAATTATATCTGCTGTGGCACGCAAAACTATTTTGCAGGCCTGGATTTATCCTGACCCACCCCAGTTTAAGGTCTTCTTAGAAAAATTACAACAATTCTTTAAATTTGATTGGGTTGATGCGGCATCTCACAAGGAGGCTAAAGTGGAGTTCTTCTTTGCTACTTGGGAGAGCTTCATTAGTTTGTTGACGCCAGAAGTTCGAGCTAAATTACATGAAACTTTTAGAGAAACTGAATGGTATCTTGGAAGAATGGTTGAAAGAGACCCGCCAGTTGTATTAGGTTAAGAGGTGTGTCTCATTCTATGGTCTTTATTATTACTACCTGGAATACTATGTAATGGGCAGATGTAATTGTTGATGTTTTGGGCCTTGTTCATTGTGGGATGTGGGTGGAAGGGACTGGCGTAGCCTTCATTGTTCTGTACATTTGACCAGTATGATTATAATTTTTAATGTTTACTCGCTAGTCTAATTGCTGTCTATGACCTGTATGATTATGACTTGCCTATTCTCAATAAAAAAGTTTGAAAATAACTCTGGGTGATCACTCCCACCCTTGCCCTGGGAGGAGTCTCTGATCCCTGCCCTTAGCCCTTGGCTAAATACTCTTAAAACTATTATGGAACTTTTAGTAGGAAAGTCAGAGGACACTGATTCTGGTGTTAAACAACCCGAGTAGTCCAAGCACAGCTGTTTAATATGGTTCTGGAACCCAATTCTCCATAGCTTGGTTCCAATGCTCTTTAGGACAAAATTATGCATATGGATGTGGCAGTTAGGAATTAGAGATTCCAAATATATGCTAAGCTTATGGCTAGGGTGAATGGTGGTCCAGATGTTCCCGGTAGCTTGCTGGAGCCGGGCTGTCTGTGAGATTCCTGTAAAGTTTCCCTGCCATTAGAGTTTCCTGGCAGGGTGTCCGTTTCGGTTCCTTTAGTCCAGCGGAGAAGTAGGATGAAGTAGCAGGGGGTCTTTGAAATGGGGATTTCCTGTGATGCAGTGTATTTACTTATCTCTCATGGCAATGGACAATTTCTCCCTCCCCCAATCCAAATATGGTTGTTCCTGATATGAAAGGGGACCTGGGTGTATCAAAAATGGAATAGCTTTCCGAAATTCATCACAATTACATATAACAATAAAGGCAATAGAAAGCCCCTAATGCTTTTTTTATTGTAATTATAAAAGTTAACCCCAACACAAATGTAACAGCAACAAGAGTACTTTAACTCCGCATTCTCTGCTTCAGTATTTTCTCTGCTGTATAAGTTATATCATTTACAGTGGAAACCTGATAAGCAAGGTAGAGGAGCCTTTTTCTGTCTACAGTTATATACATGGGGCAGGGGCTCATTTATTATATTATTATTATTATATTATATTTATTATATTTTTAAGTGTATGCAGGAAAAGCTATCTTGCCCTAAAAAACAAAACAAGCTTGTGTTTCTAATTGTGAGTTGCATCCCCCGCTACCCTCTAACAGGGAGCATGCCCGCGCCAACCATTCACAAATTAAATTAATTATTTTTGTAATAATCTAATTGAGAATCTTCAGATCAGACATGGCTATAATTCAGTTGATTTAAGATGCATGAACAGAACAAGTCTGGATACCTTTAAACTGTGCTCTTAATACTCCCTGGCAAATCATCCTAGGTAGACCAGCAGTATGGGGTTGCAAACTGGTTAACTAAATGAGCCCTCACCATAAAAAGCAATCTAGCTTTTGCTCGGGATGTCAGGGAGTGGTGTAAAGCTTACCATATAAAAGTGTACTATTGTACTAGTTTTGGCAGACACCTTTTTCTTGGGAATCATTGATCATCTGCACTGTCCCCACTGCCTGTCCCTTCTGCAGCATCCATCTTTATACTATTCCTCTTGTGCGGTTCCTTTGGCTGATTTACCAGCTTTTCTTCTGCTCGAGGAAAGCTCAAGCTGCTTTGGAATGACATCAGACATTGTGAACTTTATAAAAAGTCTGGACACACAGTGGAGGATGGTACTATACACATGTACAGGGAGGATAGTAGAGATGGTGCACCAGGCCTTAAACAAGATGGATATTTACTAGATGTGCCTGTGTTGGTGATACAATGTTTCTGATCTTGGGGGTCCACTCTTTATTCTGAATTGATTTCTGAAACCAACCCCGATTTGGCAGTAAATCTCCCAGTTCCACCTCCCCTCAGTCGTGATAGGCTTCTGCAAACCCCTTCCATTGTAGTAAATGAAGAGGACATGGTAATGCCCCTGTGAGTTATAGCAGAGGTGCTCAACTGCAACATGGAAGTGCCAGTGACTGGAGTTCAGACACAGCTGGAGTGTGTTGCGATTCGGCGATCAGGTAAGTTGCTGATCGCTAGAGTAGGACTGATCAGCTGCAGGGTGTAGCGATAACCCTTATCGCCGAAGGGCTTCACCGCCAGAGACGTCCTTTTCCCAATCGTAAGAGGTGCTGCTGGAATTCCAGAGTCGTCCGTGAGGAAACAGGAACAGCCCTTACAAGGGCTAGTGAATTGTAATATAGCGTTTCCCCCAATAAGAGACAGAACTCAGTATTGAGGGTGAAGGTGAAGTGAACTTTATTAGTGCCACTCTAGGCCTTATATACACAAGTCTCCATTGCATGACACACACACCGACCAATAGCAGCAGGGCACACAATCCCTCAACTCTGCCAGTGACGCAATCAGCAATACAATAGACGTCTGTAATACACTCAATCCGAACAATGCCATTGTCTGTGATGTAATCAATCAATACAATGGCAGTCAGAACAATGAATAACGTAATCAATCAATACAATGGCAGTCAGAACAATGAATAACGTAATCAATCAATACACTGGCAGTCTGTAACATGCTTAAGAAAAGGAAAGTAATGAACCTGTGTAAAGTCCAAAGGGGCAGAGAGTCTGTCACACAGGGGACCACCCTTTGTTTTTTATTTGGGTGGTCAATCCCTTGAAGAATTTACAGACATATACAGGTGTACACCTTCCCCACCGTAAATGTGTATTTCTGAATTTGGTCCAATATGCATAACGGAAATATTTTTAATATTAATATTTAATGTACCTTAATTTCCATTTGGGCTGAGTATTGAAACAAGACTATTGGCAATCCTGCAAAAAAGGAATGGAAAACATGGAAAAAGGAATGATACTTGGCATCCGGTACATATCAATTATTTACAGTAGGACTCATGATTTCAGACAGGTCTCCTAAAGCAAGCTTCTTGTGGGTTTTAACAAGAATCAATACAAATGGTTAGTACAGCATCCGAGTTCATGCTCAGGTCTGTCTTGGAAGAACTGTGGAGGATTCCACTACTTTTCTTCCATCTTTCACTCACTGCAGGTGTGTACATGTTCCTGCTGGGGGGTGGCATGCTTTCTTATGTAGAGGGAATGATAGGCTCAGTGATTTCTATTAAGCACTGCAGACAAAAATGCTTCACTAACTAATGTATTGGTAATATCCATGTAGAAGTGCTACAGAATTTGAATTTCATTGCATTAACTTTCAAGGAAGACAGTTAAAGGGACTACCCATGCAAGGGGGTTAATAAAACCTACAGCCTCCTTACCTCTTAAGTGTATATTGTTGAGCTGTGTTTTGTGCTTCTGTGCAGCTTGGAGCAAGATTTACAGTGTCTGATTTCTCCCCATCCCTATGGGCTCTGCTTTGATGCACAAATACAAATCCTTTGTCTCTTGTGACCAAGGGCCACCTCCCGCCAGCTCCCTCTCAGCTTGTGCACAATCGTGACATTACATTCCCCCCTGCTCTGCATGGCCACACCCACTCTCCTTCTGTGTATGAAAAAGAAAAACTGAAGATCTCACAAAAGCTTTTTAAGACATTGCCAGGTGTAGCCCTACACAATGGCATTGCCTGTATCCCTTTGACGTTAAAGGCAATGGCAGCATATAAAGGGTTAGTATTAAACTGGGATGTTTGGGCCCCACCATGGGAACTGACTCTGGGGGCCCACCCTACACTTAGATGCAAGTATCATTGGCTTATATACAGGGCCTATGGGCAGAAACATTATGCCAAGCTGCATTGTCTGTGTCTGCACTTGGAATGCTACATATACGCAATATATATTTTATATTTTGGTAATACAGACCCTCAAAGATGCCCCTATGTCCCACTGGGGGATTCCCTAATAACCCTGTGGGCTAGTCCAAGCCTGTAAAGATGCAGACCAAAAACCTGTATACACTGCACCAACATGCACCACATCACCACCACATAGATTACCTGTAAACTAATTTAGGCCACAAGCACCATGAACAATACAATACATTACAGGTCCATCTACTGTACCCATGCCCTAAATAAGCCCTTGTGCGGTTACGGTAAGTGGTATGTGAGAATATCAGGGTTACTCCCTATCTATTAAAGCGGAACGAAACCTACCAGTGGCCAACCTGGAATTTAAAAGATTTCAGGGTCAGCCACTGGCTTTTCCCCAGGGCATCCTGACTCTGGATGCCCCACTGTGTGGAACCCCCCCAGGTTAAGGAGCAATAATAATAGGCCCACTGTGAAAAATGTTACACTCTGTCCGGACTTTGAGAGACTTAAAAACTACATTAAGTGATATGGATAAAATTTCCAGAACATCCAAAAATGTGTCTCCATTAGCAGGGGCAGCTCCAGACACACAGAGCAAGTGTGGGGTCCTGGCACACAGAGTGAGGGGGGCAGTATGGGTCAGCAGTCTGTTTAGCCAAACCTTAAAGTTCCTTTTATTAAGGGAAAAACCTGTCCAAAACAGTTAGGGGGTTAAAGTGGACCGAAACCCAGGATTTTGACTATCCTGGGTTTTGGGCCTTTCTGCCGGGGCACTTTTTGAGCCACTTTAAGATAAGTGTGCACAAAATTAACTATGGTGCCCAGCTGCCAACTAGGGGTCCCCTTCAAAATAGGATGGGTTTTACACGCCCTTCCTTAAATTTATCAAAATAACCATTCACATTTCCCATGTGACTGCCGGTAGCCAATGAGGTTTGCTTGGCTAAAGAGAGGAGGGTTCACTTATACACCTGAACTGAATAAAACTCCCACCAAGCTTGTGGTTTATTCTCTTATGGTAGGAATAACATCCAGGGGTGACAGGTTTAGTCTATCAGGGGTGACAGAGCCTGTCATCCCGGATGCCATTTTCCTTCCATTAAAAGAATGAAAAACAAGCCTTTTCTTGATGCTGGGTGTATAAGTGACCCCTCCTCCCGCCATCCAGCAAATTTATGTGGATTTTTATCATTGGGCCATTTTTCGTGATAGTATTCCTTTAACCCTTTAAATGCCAAGCACGTAGTTTCTACGTAGTTGCTTCTCCTACCGTTAAGTGCCAAGCACGTAGAAACTACGTGCTTGGCATTTCCCCCTGCTAGTTAAAAAATAGAAAAAAAAAAAAACTTCCCTTCGGTATCGATGTGAAGCTGGGGGTCTCCTCTTCCTGGGGGGGGGCATCCGATCCCCCCCTCGGGGTCTCCCCCGTCTTCAGGCGGGGGCCCGAAACTGACCGCCCCCCCACCCCGTTTTCGTTGCTGACTTGCGGCTGCAAAAGAAAAAAAAACAATGACATTCACTCACCTCCTCGCCCGATCCCTCCGCCGTGTCCTCTCTTCACCAGGGAGGGTTCCGATCCCCACCCCTGGGCCCCGCAGGCTTCAGGTGAGGACCCTCTTCCGGATCCTTACCTCCTCTAATGACGGCGCTGGCCGCCGCCCCTAACCCCGCCTTTTGTTGGAGGAGTGGGATGACGTCATCCCGCTCCTCTTAGTCTTAGGTGCTCCTCTCAACCGCTCTGCACCGGTAGTTGCGGTGCAGAGCGGGTGAGAGGCGAGAGGGCTCCGCACTGCTCTGATCACTATCGGCATCGGGACAGCGGCGAGGGACGCAGGATCGGAGGTGAGTAGAGTAAAAAAAATAATAATAAAGGTAATTTTTTTCTCTTTGTGTCCATGTCTTTATTTTTTACATTTTACCCCTTGTGAACTGGTAAGGGGTCCATGAGACCCCTATACCAGTTCACAAGGCTGGGGGCTGGCAAGTCACCTGCGGCTAGAGGGTGACTTGCCATTAACCCCCGGCACCCCCAATTACCTGCCTCCCCAAAGCCCAGGGGGGGGGGGGCAGAGGAGCCAGTGGCCATGGACTATCCCTGGGCTAACCCTTAAAATTCCCAAAAAATGGGGGGACCCTATGTCGGTTTTTTTTTTAATTAACCCCTTATGTTCTGTCACCCAGCAGCTATAAAAGGCTTCCAGCAGGTGAGCAGAAGCCAGTGATTGTCAAGGGACACAGTGCTCCAGGATGGATGGGAGGTAAGTATGAAAAAAAACGAATAAAATATTTTTTTCTCTGTGTGTATGTGTAAGGGGTCCATGAGTCACCTGCGGCTAGCGGGTGACTTGCCATTAACTCCCCGGCACCCCCAATTACCTGCCTCCCCAAAGCTCAGGGGGGGGCAGAAGAGCCGTGGCCATAGGTTATGCCGGCTGGTAGCCTGCAGGGCCAGGGGCCACCAAAGCTAGCCCCTGCGCCCTGTTTCTACAAGCCTTGCATAGCTGGTCCAGGGCTGGTTACTTCGGGTAGGGGGGACTCTGTCATTTTTTTTCTCGATTTAACCCTTTGTAGTGTGGATGGTAGTTGTATTTTATTTGTAAATGTTATAAAGTTATAAAGTTTCAGTTTGGGGGGTCTCCTGGGCAGGAACGGGGGGCTACCAATAAATATGTGGTACCGTTCTAATCGGTAGAAATGGGGCTTTCACATGCAATATGGTTTTCTTTTATTTAACCCTTTAAGTGCCAGCCTACCTGCAGCTTTTGTCACCCTCTGTTGCCAGACCATGTTTCACTATTTTGTGCTACACATGTTCAACTGTGATTTTGGAAAGGATTTCCAGGGATTTCCCAGGAAAATTATATATTGTTTTTTTTCAACAGAGTCTGGGCTTCAACATGAAATGACTTGTTTGGCCTTTTTTAGTGTATTCTCAATACTTTTTGGTGAAATATGTGCAAAAAAAATAAAAAAAATCTATTTTTTGCAATTTGTAGTTTTTTTTGTAATAAAAAATGTAAGTTTGTCAATAAAATCGTATTGCGTGTGAAATCCCAATTTCTCCCAGTTACAGCGGTACCACATATGTATTGGTAGACACCCTTTCCTTCCCAGAAGACTCCCCCAAACTGAAACTGAGCTTTAGTTGATTTTCAGATAAAATACAACTGCGCTATGCGCTATGCGCACCTTGCAGTTGTTCCAGTAAAACAACCCTTTACATTTGAAATACCCCCCACAAACTATATATTCTCTGGAAGTACACGCCTCAAGCTTTCTAGGCGTACCAAGCTTGTTTATGTGGGCTTAGTTTTCTGGAAGTAATCCCTCAATGTATTGTTTGGTTGCACAAAGTTTCCCTAAAAAAGAATAAAAAGGAAGAATCAAGCCACATTTTCCTATAAAAAACTAAAAGGAAACAAGAAAAAACAAGTAAAATCTCAAAAAGCAAAGAGCAGCCTCGAACAGAACGATACCCAACATGCATAGGTACTGTCAAGGGAAGAGTTGGCAAACACCACAAAGTAAAGCATGCGCATAACAGTAATTTCACTTGAAAATTTCAGCTCTGCAGACAAAGCGCGCACCTTGTAATTTTTCAACCAAAACAACCCTTTACATTTGGAATATCCCCAATAAACCATATATTACCTGAAAGTACACGTTAAGCTTTCTAAAAGTACCCAGCTTGTTGTAGTAGGCTCACCTTTCTGGAAGTAATCACTCGAAGAATTCTAAAAAAATGAATTTAAACTGAATAAATAACATGTTTTCCTAAAATATAAATATGCAAACAAAAAAAAAAGCAGAACAATACCCAACATGCATAGGTACTATTAACCCTTTTAATTGCCAACCTACTTGAAGTTTTGTCACCCTCTGTTGACAGGTCATTTTTCCCCATTTTGCGCCATGTTTAACCGTGATTTTTGCCGGAATTTTCAGGAAAATATATATATATATTTTGCAGCAGAGGCTTTAACATGAAATGTCTTGTTTGTAATTTTTCTACTGTTTTTTTAAATATTTTTGCGTAAAAAAACAAAAAAATAAAAAAAATATTTTTTACACAATTGTCCCCTTTATTTTAAATAAAACATTTACTTTATTAGAGAAAACCATATTGCATGTGAAAGCCCCATTTCTCCTGATTACAACGGTACCACATATGTATCGGTAGCCCCCCCATTCTTGCCCAGGAGACCCCTCCAAACTGAAAAGAGCACTTTATAAGATTTACAAATAAAATACTACTATCCAAGCTATAAACATAAGGGGTTAATTAAAAAAAAATTACATAGGGTCCCCCCTCCTGGGGGGGGGGGACATTTTTCTGGGAATTTTAAGGGTTAAAAAAACCCTTAAAGTGGGCCAACACCCAGGGGTGATCGGCCCGGGAATCTATAAGATTCCCGGGCCGATCACCTCACACACCGCGGGACATCCGAGATCGGGATGTCCCGCGGGGTGTAACCCCCCCAAACACCCCGAAAAACCTTACCTCTCCAGACGCTGCTTCCGCCGCCGCCGCCTCACTCGCGCTCCTCCAGACGTGCGCGCGCCCGCGCCGGCCGTCTCTGAATGGCCGGCGCGGGCGCGCACACGTCAAGAGTGACCCGCGGGAGGCGGCGGCGGGCGCGATCCCTTGTCCGCCGACGGACGTCACTTGTCCGTCGGCGGGCATTGGACAGCGCAGTCACGTGGGATCGTGGAGAGGTGAGTTTTCGGGGGGTTTTGGGCAGCGGGGCACCCCCGATCGGGGTGCCCCAAGGAAGTGGACCAATACCCAGGATAGTCAAAATCCTGGGTGTTGGTCCACTTTAAAAATCCCCCCAAAAAGGATGTGGCCCCCCTTACCCATCATAACCAGCCCAGGACCAGCTATGGGGCTTGTAGGAACAGGGCAAAGGGGCCAGTTTTGGTGGCCCCCCGCCCTGCCGGCTACAAGCTCGTGGGCCGGGCTCTTCTGCCCCCCCCTGGGCTTTGGGGAGGCAGGTAATTGGGGGTGATCAGAGCATGCCCTGCCCCTCCACTGCTCTGCCCAGCGATCACCAGGGCATCTGACAGCTGAGCCCAGGAGAGCCGGGACGACACCCAGGAGTGATGTCATAAGCCCAAGGGGGAGGAGCTAGTCATCAAGATGGCGGCGCCCATCGGAAGGCAGGGGGAGAGGGCATTTTGAGCCCTCTCCTGAAGACTAAGCAGCCTGGGGGGTTGATCGGAGGCCCCCCCCCCAGTGAAGAGGAGACTCGGCGAGAGGCAGCGCAGCTTCAGGTGAGTAAATGTCATTTTTTATTTATTTATTTATTTTTTTACAGTTAGCAGCAGCCGCTGCCAAAGGGGGGGGGGGGGGTCACTATTCCGGGGGTTCTCCTGGAGCCCCCAGGGGGGATCAGATGGCACCAAATTAAAGAGGAGACCTGGACGGATCGATAGAGGGGTCAGGTGAGTATTTTTTTAATTTTTTTTTTTTTTTAGCTAGCAGGGGGGAAAGTCAAGCACGTAACACCTACGTGCTTGGCACTTAACGCTTGACAATTTTCTAAAAAAAAATTTTTTTTTTTACTTAATAATATTGTAAAAAACTGAATAAAATTTACAAACAATACTTTTCATGTTAAAGCCTAAACTCTGCTGCAAAAATATATATATAATTATCCTGAAAATTCCAGCAAAAATGGCGCAAAACATGGTGCAAAATGGAGGACAATGGCCTGGCAACAAAGGGTAACAAAAACTTCAAGTAGGCTGGCACTTAAAGGGTTAATGTAAGCGTGAGCACCGGCTGCTATGGAAAGTAAAGTATTCAGACAATTTTAAGCACCCTATTATTATATTGGGGTGCCTTACAAAATTGTAATTTCATTTACAAATAAAGTTGACAGGTAAAAGAAGACAACGCAGACTCATAATGTGGTTCACACTTGTGCATCCTTTATTCACAAAACTTCCCCATTTAACTTTTTCCTCATAAAGGAAGCAGGCCCCTAAAATCTGGTCCACCCTCTATTCCCATTATATTCACATTTACCTGTTCCATATCAAGTCTGGCCCATACTAAGAAGGGGAGAACGTACAGGGGAGCCAAGCCTCTTAGGTGATAGCCAAGAATAGGGTGTAAAGTGCTTTAAGATAGCCTGCTTCTGCCCACCTCTGCCACTGGGAGGGGGCTTCCAAAGTGAGGAGTAGGCATGAAAAAAATATTTCTTCTGTGACTAGTCTTCCTGTGTACATGATCTTCATGCTAAACGTATGTGCACAGCCCTGGTCGTTTCCTTTCCCTGTAAAGTATTGAAGTATGTGAAAACCTCACAGGCTGCCCCCCGCCCGTCCCAAAGCCTCCCTTGCTTCCCAGCTTATAGAGGCGGGTGTTTTAAGAGGGAGCAGAGAGAAAGAAAAGAAGGCCCAGCTGTAACAGCTTAAGCCGTATGTCAGGAGCCAGCGCTCTGCAGGAGAAGTGATGCTGGAAATGGGCTTGAAGCCTAGAACGTTGCAGCTCTGTGTCCTGAGGGAGCAAATTGTGGTTTTCAATAGTTCAGAGGGAAGGTATTTGTTGCTCAGCTCTTAAAGGGAGCTGCACTCTGCAGCCAGAAAGGCAAAGACCATGGCGAGGTGGCTCATGTGCACCATTTGTGTGTTCACTGTACATGAACCCATGACATTGAGAATACTACACGACAGAACATTCTTCAACCATTTTTAATCATTTTTTACTTTATTATATAAATACGCAGATGTAGATGACTTCTGCTAATTCTTCCCACAATGCATTCCACCTTCCAAGCTGCATCAATGTCATTGCTACTCTTACAATTAAATAGATTAACCTATATATATTTCTATTTCACCTGACCTGACAATGTCCTGTACAATAAACATTCAGCAACCAAAGAAGGCTGTGTCTGTCCATTAAAGTGGATCTCCAGTCATTTTGTATCAGAGCTGCGCCGCCCAACCAGAGCCGCTAGTTTTGGTTTGATCGACAAAAAGGACAATTTCTGTGCTCCTGTTCACTGATGTTGGCCAATGTGGTTCACAGTGAAGGGCCAATGCAGTGCATGCAACCCTACAACCCTGTTTGTGGTGCAGTGAAAACATGGATGCGTTAGCTGCAACCGAAGGAGCTTAAGAGGGAATAATAATAATGCTAATAATGTGGAAATTTATAGGAATTTGTGCTATACATTTATCCCATCCGTGCAATGAGAACACAAGTGAACCACACTAGTGAGTGCATGCATGTGCCCAAAGTGGTGGGTTACCCTAGCCAAAGGTGAGTATATTTCCCTCATTTCAGGTTTCCTAGGGTGCTTTCAGTGAACTGGTATGTCAAACCTAGATGCTCCAGGGCTGAGGATAAAACGGCCTTATGGCCCTATGGGCTGTTCCTGGATGTTCGACTGACAACAAAGGGGCATTCATCTGTGTGTGCTTTAGCTGGGCATTGCTTAGGAGTGTAAAGTTTAATTAATTCTTTCTGTGAAATCACTAATCACTAATTTTGACTATCCTGGGTTTAGGTCGCCTAGGTCGCACAATCTGAATCACCTTTCCCCGGTCCTACAGCGAATGCGCAGCCTCTCGCCAATCAGCAGGCTGGCGGCCACATGCCCTGCTACCGTCTAACAGGGAGCGTGCCCGTGCCGACCATTCACAAAATGCCTGGCCCGGGTACGCGCCCTACTAAAGGGATAGCAGGGATGCGGATGCTGCTCACACATGCACTGTTGGACCGGGAACGAAGGTGAGTTTCCAGCCAACCTGGGGGGTTTCACACAGCGGGCCATCCCAGTTCTGGATGCCCTGGGGTGGGGAATCTACTGGATTTTATAATCTTATAGATTATAAGATTATAGGGCCGTTGGAGCACGGGTTTTCGGTCACTTTAAAATCTATTGGTTTCTCCTTGAGTTGTTTTTTATTGTTTGTTTTATTTGAGAATTTATCAAGATACGGCAAAATATATCTTTATTATAAAGTTTATTTGTTTGAGTCTGTATGTTACTTCTCCATGGACTTTTTGCCTAAAGCCATACTTTAGTCAAAAACAAAAAAAACACTATACTTACCCTTCATCCCATTAGGTTATTGCTGCTAGTCTGGTGTTAAGACACTTACCGGTTCGCCCGATGCTGGGCTCCCTCCTCCTCCGCTGCATCGACACATTCACAACAATGTACAGAGGGGGCTATGGCACACCCCACCCCATCATCACAGGAACTATGGCACGCCCCTCTCTATTGTAGTGGTGTCAATGTGGAAGGGGAGGAGGGAGCGGCACTTGGCACGGTACTGGCATCGGACGATCCGGTAAGTGTCTTAGCACCAGGGACTAGCAGCAATAGTGAAAGGTGAATATTGTTTTTTTTTTGTTTTGTTTTTGACTAAAATATGACTTTAAACCATGAGAGTCTAAAAGGCCAATAATTCCTTTGTCCTTACACCCAAACAGGACAGCCCTCTAAACGGTGAAAAGAGAAGAGAGTCTGAGCTGAAACATTGCCCCATAAATTGGGGCAAGGAGCAATGTTGGGGATTTGCTTTCTGAGCAAGACTGGTATCAAATTTTTACTGAGACCAACACCTGTTTCCCTGCTAAAGGGTGTTGGTCATCAGCATCTGTGTGTCTATATATCTCATTATACATGTAACGTAATGGATTGAGGGTCTGAGCATAAATGCAATGAACAGCAATGGATCAGTGTAAGACTGAGCACTGTAAATCTAAGCACTTATTCCAGTGCCTCTGGATAGCCCCTTAATTTCACGGCCTGGCCATGGTTTATCATCTGCTACATTTATCACAGACTCCTTTTTACTCCTCAGCACATAATTGTATTTAGATTCTGGAACACACGTTTAGCACTAAACAGGTTATTCCACAGCTCAACCATCCAGTGTACGATATTGGATTATTTACAGAGGACATATGACCTTAGGGGAAGAATTGCAAAAAATCTAGCTGTTTTACTTACTATCCCTAAGTTCCCAAGCTCATAAGGCTCCCCGCCAATCAGGATGGGCCACAGTACTCTATACACACACAGCTGGCAATCTCCATTAGTTGCTGGCTGTCACATTTCAGTGGCATTTTAAAAAATTTCCATTATTGTGTGGCAAAATTGTGTCTTCAATGTGCTAAGCTTATCTATTATTTTTTTTTAATTTTCTGTTTGTTTGCAACTCTTGGTTTAAAACGAAAACAATGCTTAGCTATGTATACCAAAGTGGTGATTCCGAGCACATACCATAGACCTCCTCCCTCTCGCTTGCTAATCATCTGATTGGCTAAGGCATGAGTGACAAGTTTAACCCATTCTGCTGAAATTCAACTTCTTCAGTTTGCAAGGATCACAGTCAGGTGTTCCAGTAGCAAGGTTTAATGGCTGGGCTCTCAGCTGGAGAGGTCATTAGGCTGCTTAGACTTAGCCAAAGCTGCTAAAGAGTTCACTTTTTACATTGGAAGAATTGTGGGACTTGTAGTCCATGTTTTTAATCATGGCCATGAAAACCACTCCCACTGTAACAAAACAGGAATATGAGAATCATGGAAACACAGGTCTGGGAGCACAATACTAACACAAATGTTTATTTTAAATTCCAAAAGAGGAAAAGAACACCAAAAACCCATGCAGCAGCCATGAGGGACACTGTGAATTGTTTGGGTGCAGGCCTGCTTTAGCTATACATTTGTCGCAGATATGGATACTAGATTTTTAATTTTTATTGTAACACTGGGGGTATACAAGATGTTTCCATGCTGCAAAGTGACCTGTACCCCAGTCCAAACTGTATTCTAATCTATGCCCAACTCCAATTGCTCCAAAAGGGGACAGAAACTATTAATGTGCATTTTCGTGTAAATTGCTGTTTTGTGTTTTTTTGACCGATCTACAACCTATATTCACCACCTAGGTGGTACTTGAGATAATTAAAAAATAGAAAGTGCTACCTGATAAAAACACTGGTTTTCATATTTTTAATGTGTGCATATATATTGTGTGTTCATAAAGCAAAGTTGCAGACTGTACAGTTGACCTATCAGTAAACCGTAGTATCTACAATAATTTGCCAGCAATGGTATCCAAAGGACACAATGTGGTTGATTCAGCACCAGGTGTGAAAATCCACAACTGCCATTTACTTTTATTGTCTAACTTGGAGGTGATTCAGCAAATGGATATACATTTTGAGTAAAAAAAACAAAACAAAACAATATAAACTCGGGGCGTGGCCAAGCGCCGAGGAAGATGTCTGCTTCCTCTTAGTGCTATGCACCTTGGAGCACAGAACCCACCCCACAGCAGCTTCATCGCCGCTAAGGCAGCCTTTAGCTTTGCAGCCAGCACCCCCAGTTACCTTCCCCGGCCCGCGGATGGGCAAAAGCGGGGTTAAAGCCAAAGATCGGAAGACGGGCAGGGAGAGGAGGAGTGCTGTGTGCTCCCGCCAGCCCGGCATCATGGCGGAGCTTCGGCGCCAGACCCAGGCTGCCCAGCGTGTGGTCTCAGGACGCGATCTGTGGCGTGTGTGCCCGTCTGACGTCGCTCGAGCCGGAGGAGGCGACCCCGTCGACGGGACGGAAGGTGGGAGCTGAGGGGGGCCCCGACCACGTGCACGGGAGACGGCCGTCCCCGCCGCCGCCTTCATTATCCCGGGGGTTGAATGCATTGCCCCTGTCACCGGGCTCATTACGACATTCCCCGCCCCAGGGGCCCGACGTGGGCCAGAGGGGGGGGAGCGGGGGAAACACCTCCTCTTCGTCCCCACATCACAGGCACCGAGGTCCTCCCCGCATACTCGCGCATGCGTCCCTGGGCATGGCGGAGTAGCCCCCCTCCACAATGGCCGCATCACAGCCCCCAGTCGAACACAGAGGCTGGTGCCCCCCGATCCCCGTATCACGGCTTCCAGATGCTGGAGAGCCCTGGAGAAGGGCAAGCCTTGCTCTTAAGTCCACCCGGCCGCAACAGCCATGAGCCGGGCAGCTCACCCCTGTCCCTTTCTAATGGCAGAGAGTTCCCGCAAATTTTTGAGGAAACCCCTATGTCGGGCAATAGTGATCTATCTCAGCCCTTGGTGGAGGATGTCCGAGAGGGAGACCTGCGGAGTGCACCTGGGACCCCCTATCCAGTTGATCCATTTGTGCGAGACGAGCAGCTGTTGGTCAAATTTAAGCTCCTGTTGCAACAAGAATTCGCCGCAGCAGTGACCCAGCTTACCGCCAGTGACATCAGGGACCTGGGGGACCGAACCAACACACTGGAGGTGAGAGTGGATGAAATTGTGACGGTCCTGGAGTCCAGCGAGTCCGCTACCGGGGCCACGCGAGACGGGGTGGCCCAATTGCAACAAAAATTAGAAGATCTTGAAAACGGATCTAGGAGAGAAAACGTCCGGATCCGGGGTCTCCCGGAATTTATGGAGGATGTACCTGCCACGGTCACAGCGCTACTTCAGGAACTTCTCCCTTCTATGCCGATTGATCGCTTGGAATTGGATAGAGCGCACAGGGCCTTGGGTCCGAAGAGATCGGACGGTCGCCCTAGGGATATTGTCATCAGGCCTACATTCTATCGCACAAAAGAGGCCATTCTACAGGCATCTAGAGAAAAGATCGACCTATCTTTTCAGAACCATGCCTACCAGATATTCCCCGACATCGCTCCCCAGACACTCCAGCGTCGGCGGGAGATGAAACCGGGGCTGGACATTTTGAAGTCGCATAATATCAGGTACCGGTGGGGGTTCCCTTTTAAACTGCTGTTCTCCCATGCGGGCCGACAGTGCGCTGCCGGCTCCCTCAAGGAGTTACAGGGTCTCATTTGGGAACTAGGTTTGCCTCTGGCTGACCCGCTTGTGGCCTCGCCTGACCAGGAGGCCCAACGGATGCCCAGGCGCCAGCCCCTTGCAGCCCATATGGGAGAAGGTTCGCCCACGGAGGAGGCTCTGACCCGGGTTGAGGTTTTTTGTCCTCGAAACGGGTTTGAGCCGGCGGCCTAAACGCCTCCACTCCTGACCCTGGGGGGAACTGGCGGACGTGTATAGGTTGCCCATATAAATCCCACTGAGCTCCCTTCCCCCCCGGCACTGTTGTTGGTTAAATATATTGTTCAGTTAACTTCTGCACATCGAAAATGAAAGAGTCCAATTCCTTTTTTGTCTTTGTTGCTGGACCCCGTGCGCGCTGGGTTGTGGGAGTGCCGTTGTTCTCTTGTCCCCGGGTGTTGACAGTGCCTCGTGCTGGACGCTGCGGGTGCGGGGGGCCTCCCTGCCCGCTTGTCTTTCCGCCGTGGGCCCTCGGGATGCTGCAGCCTTAGGGCTCTGTGCCCTGGGGGGCCCGCGGTGGTGAGATGTGGGTCCATCGGGTTCCTGTGGCGGCCCGCCCCCCCCTTTCTTCTGGGGGTGGATGGACGCATACGAGGCCCGGTCCCTCTCCTCTCCCTATTTAGTTAAGGTGCTGATGTTGTTTGAACTGCCTTCGGCTGCCATTTTTTGACACTATCTCATGGGATTACTTGCTCTGGATTCTGAGGAAGTGGGGGTTCGGGCAACGTTTTTTAGATTGGATTAAAGCCCTCTATGATGCTCCGACAGCACGGGTGAGGTACTTGGGCTTTACTTCTGAGACATTTCAAATCTTCAAAGGTACAAGGCAGGATTGCCCCCTCTCCCAGATTCTTTTTATATTAGCTCTAGAGCCTCTGGGTATAGCGATAAGGCAAAACCCGAATGTCAAGGGATTGGAAATAGCAGATGGCGCTATGTTAGCGGTCTCACAGCCCATTACCTCCCTTCCGAATCTATACGCTATTTTGGACTACTTCGCCCGCGTCTCCGGCTTAACCATAAATAATGATAAATCTCGGGCACCTAATATATCCCTGACGTCGGAGGTGGTGACCCAAAGTAAAGCTAATTTTTCCTTCAAGTGGTCAACAGAACCACTCTTATACCTGGGGGTACGTATCTCGGCAAAAATATGAGGACTAATTATCCACCCTTATTTGGGTCCCTGACACACTTGCTTGACAATTGGATGCCATATCCACTCTCTTGGCTAGGTCGTATAAATGCAGTTCAAATCTCTATCCTCCCTAAACTTCTATACTTTTTTAGAACGCTGCCAATATCGATCCCATCATACCGGCTTCGCACTTTGCAAAGGAGAATATCAGCCATTATTTGGTCTGGTGCACGTCCGCGAGTGCCCAAGCGCACTATGTTCTGTCATAAGTCTCTAGGCGGGCTTGGTGTCCCTAATATTAGTATGTATTACAAGGCCTCCCAAATAGCCCAGCTGGTCCCCATGCATTCCTCTCTAAAGCCTCCCCTCTGGACGTTCCTGGAACTTCCTGACTGCTCACCAGTTTTAATAGATGGCTTGCTGTGATTGGACCCGGCGCTCAGACCTAGGACGCTTAGCCCCCTGATGAGGCACTCTCTCTCGGTGTGGGACTCGGTGAAATATTCCGCCTCCCTAATGTCTCCTCACACTCCTCTAGCGCATCTCTGGGGTAATCCATCCTTCCCCCCGGGCATGGAAAATAGATCAACCTTCAAGTGGTGGATGGAGCATGGGATTACTAGGGTGCTGCACCTTCTCTCGGAGGACGGGCTTATACCTTATATGGCCTGATGCAGAGCCTCCCCAGAACTGACCTTATTTTGTTCCGTTTCTTTGAAGTCCCGTTTTCATTCCGTTTGTCTCGGGGTTCAAATGTGATTCAGAGCCGTCGTCGGGAGAGCTCCGTTACTGATCCGTTTATGTGTTTTCATTCGGAATGTGTTTTTTCCCCTCTCGGGTGCTTTCCGTGTGGTCGTGAGTTCCGTTGCCGTTCACACGGACGATCCGTTTTTGGGTCCATTTTAATGCGTTTCCAAATGTACCTTCTTGCCATCTGTTTCCGTTTTCACCCCGATTCCGATTGTTTTTCCATGTATACTTACATTTCCATGGATTTCCTGTGGACTATCTGTGCCCACGCAAGCGCACATCCCTAGTCCTCCCTCAAGCTTTCCTCATACATCAAACTGACACTTTTACCAACACCAAAACTTACCTTAAACTAATATCCTTCTTCTTCTTCCTCCTCGTCCCTGTGTTTAATGCTTACCTGAATCTCTTCTCCTTCTTCTTCTTTATCTTCTTCCCTGTGTTTAATGCTTACCTTAATCTCTTCTCCTTCTTCTTCTTATCCTTCTTCTTCCTCCTATTCCTTGTCCCATATACTTACCTTTTGGGACATGTAACTGTATGGTTATGTTGTGAGAACGTACAGTGGCAGTGGAAAGAGAACACACCATTTTTTGTTTGTTTTTTTTTTTACTTACATTTTTTTTAAGAAATTGTCAAATAATTTTTTAAAAAATTGTATTTTTTTTTTTTTAAACATTTTAAAGAACAGCACAGGCAGGAGGCTCTTCTTGGTGCTCATTGTTGGCCTTTTCTTTGATCTGTGAATGAAAAACATCATCAGTTTTGCCTTGTAAGTATGTTGTGCTTATCTAGGGGTTTTTTTTTTTTGGTCCATTTTTAGGGTTAATTTTTTGCTAAGTTTTTTCCTTAATGTTTTTTGGACCTGCCATGCTCAAAACAACCAGGCTGCGTAGCTGACGCCTTTGATGCTCACACACAGCAGAATCCATTTCCAAGTCACAAAGATCAAATACGGCTGCTAAGACCGTAAGTGAAGCGTCGACACCCTCGTTAAATTGGGCTTGTTTCAATCAGAAATCAAGGCTCTGAATCAATTAAAAAACGGAACAATCAACGGCCCGTCCGTTTTCACGGAGTTCAGCCTCTTGCGAGCCGTCAATCGGAAAGGCGCCTGAACAAACACCTGAGCGCATACATGCACAAAAAAAACAACGTAGCACCCTTTCCTGACCCGATCACAGCCCAAAAACAACGGGAAAACGCACGGGATAGCTGAACAAGGAGGCTCTGCATCAGGCCATTAGTTCTCTGACAGAAAAGTTTGATATTCCCCAAGGGGCCTTTTTTCAATATTTGCAGTTGCGGCACTGGCTATCACCCTTAACTAGACTGGGACAACCCTTCCGGAAATGCACCCCCCTTTGAGGAGGTTTGCAGTGTAGACCCGTTCCGCAGGGGGTTAATATCCATGCTGTATTCTATGCTGAACAACATAGGGGCGTGTACCCATGGCTACGTGGGTAGGTACATGTTTTGACAACTGAAACGGCTTACAAAGTTTTGTTCCACTGGTACCTGGTGCCCAGTCGCCTCGGTAAAATGTTCCCAGGGCAGACCAGTGCATGCTTCACGGGTTGTAATGTAGAAGGTGATTTTATGCACATTTGGTGGACATGTCCCATGCTGACCCGTTTTTGGTCCCAAGTACACAGGATAGCCAGTAAAATGTTTCGGACAAACATCGGAAAAGATCCCTGGGTGGCCCTCCTTCATTGTAGACCTCCAGAACTTAACAAAAAACAGACCAAACTATTCGTTTATTTGCTCTTGGCGGCTAAGCAAACCATTGCCAGGGCCTGGAAGAAACAGATTGTTCCGCTGTCGGAGGTGTCGTCTAGGATGAATGGGTTTATGGTCAATGAGAGGCTCTCCAGCATCCTAGCCGACACCCAAGATAGGTTCCTCTCCATTTGGGAGCCCTGGATACAATTTGCCTGGCCTAATGCACCATTGGATATGTTGAGTTAGGCGACTGGTGTGGGCTAGGTTGCGAGAACCCCCCTCCCCCCCGTCCCCTCCTATTTCGTCCCTCCCCCTTTTCCCTCCCCCATCCCGTTTTTCCCCTTTTTTATTTTCAATTCTGGGTCTATCCCCCCACTCTTTGTGTCTTCTGTCGTGTTTGTTCCTTTTCTTTTTGTCTCCTACCTTTTGTTCTGCGGCCCACCCCTCGCCGGTCTCCTGGGCTGTGGCCTCGGACGCGGGTGCGCCTTGTGGCGGCTGGCGTGCCCTGGCTTGGTGTGGGTCGGGTTGAGTGGCAGAGGGTGCGCTGTGGTGAGATGCTCATAAGGTCTACTTGAAATTGCTATTTTCCAACGCGGGAGGCAGTATAATGGAATGACACAATACTGACAGATCTCAGTGTACCAGTTGTTTATTCATGTTTCAGCTGTGTTGTAGTTGTGCTGCCATTTGCTTCCTAGACGATCTGATTTGCTGTGACCTGTTCTCTTGTCAGAATACGGTAAATTGTTGTACTCATTGTAATGCTTGCCTCCCCTGCGCTGGATGGATTTCTGCTTGGCTGATCACCCGCACCTGTATTGCCTTCTTTTTCCTAAAAATAAATAAAAATATTGAAAGATAAAAAACAAAAACAAAAAATAAAATAAATAGCTTCCCCTATTAAATAAAATAAAAAATAACTTCCCCTACCCCAACACCCTTGGTTGAACTTGATGGACATATGTCTTTTTTCAACCGTATTAACTATGTAACTATGTAAATAATGCTGAATTAGCCCCAAATTAGACAATGGGGTCAATTCAGAGCCAGGTGAGAATTCTCAATGCTATTTTAAGAGACAAAACTACCATTGGCTTGTCTGCTCGACAATGAAATGGCAGTTTTCTCTCCTAAAAAAGTAGTGAATTTTCTGATGTGGTGCTGAAATGACCTTAATATGTCAAAGCACTGGGTAGACTGGCCCACCTCTCCTGTACCATGCCCCACTGTATCCCTCCCACCCTTATGTTCTGCCCCCAATGCTATAACTTTAGAATCATGACTGTTAGGGCCATACCCACCCCTGCTGCACTATCTGCCCCAACAAAACATCAGTAGCATTGATTTATCCACTTTGGCCCATGACCTGTTCCTGCAATGCTATAAATGCAGCTTTGCAGCACTCATTGGCTGTCCTGATAGGACATTTGGAGGGGCGGGACTTGTCGGGGAACACAGCCTGCTTATAGTCTGGCCCGTGGCCGGTAAAATCCTGGCCTGATTTTTAGTTTCAGTCCCTCAATGTAATAAAAAGTGATGCTGATCATCCTCGGGGTGAAGGCTTGCTCTAAAGAAGTGTTTGCTTAGTGTAATGTAAGTACTATATGCTACAAAAATGCATGCATTATCATTTTCCAAAGTACAAGGAAAATGGGTTTCAATTATTCTGTTACATCAATTAGATTTAGAACATCCTGACCTGGAGTAAATTTTACATGCAAAACCATTTTTATCTGTCAAGGCACTGTGCTTGTAATTGCTTTTGATATACAGCAAATTGAGCCTTGTATTTTGACTGCTGTGTTAAAAAGGCTATGCGGGTTCAGCACTTCCTTCTTTCACAATGGTAGACAGCATACTTGTATTAATGTGTCTTTTGATTCACCCTGCCACAACATTCTTCTGTAAAAAAAAAACCCCAAGCCTCCTTTTAGAGACAAATCTGGAGATTTCCCCAGTGACAAATTGAACATTTCACAGTGCTATCCTAATAATTTAGTATATTCTCACTGGCAGCCACCTTGACCCTTTTTTGGAAGCCTCTTAGTAAAGTTTAATGTGGACCAAATCTGACTAACTAGACCGGTGTCAGGTATGCTTCTCCACTACATAAACGACACATTTTTATACTGTAGAGGCTAGAGTGAAAGAAACCAGGGGCCTTATTTATGAAGGGATAGTGTCAGGTAGTGCCTTGTTAATGAGAGTTAGCGACAGGTAGTGACAGGTTAACGCCGGACACGGCACGCAATTACACATTTATCAAGAAGAATCTGTTGAGAGACTGGGATAACGCCATGTAGTGTCCGATTCATCATTATCCCAGCCTCAGCGAACAGCGCCGGCGTTCAGCCTTGCACAGCGCCAGGTATTACCTCTCGCTACCTGTCGCTCTCCCATACATTTAATTATGAAAAATGGGGGTACCCACAACCCCCCTATAAACCAGAATACAAACAGCACCACCCAATCGTATTTAAAAGATATAAAAGTCCAATTTATTGTTACATAGAATACACATAATTACAGACATTTAAAATACAATTAAAAACATAGTTAATGACCACCGGGGGGCACTGTGTGCAAGTCAATCCTATTAACCAACATCTAATGTAAACCAATTATAGTCTCAAAAAACCTTCATACAATCAATCCTTCCCTAATTCAAATAACATATTAAAGTGCATCCAAAGTGCATATGTAAGTGCAAAATACTGTACATAAAGTGCTAAACGTGCAATGGCCTTCTATGAGGACCGCCAAGTAAGGGAAAAAAAGAAAAACATCAAAAACATAGTCAAATGTGCCAATGAATCATTGTATATAATTACCCACTAGGTAGCCTGCCACACAGCATGACGACCCCCGCGTTTCGTAACGCCACAAACACCCGTTACTTCATCTGGGCCAAAGATCTAACCTGAACCCCTCACTACTCCCTTATATACTGACCTGCCACGCTCCCACGCCAATGGCTGACACACGCTGCAACGCCGCCGCACGCACCCTGGCCGGAAGTGCGTCAGCGCCCCTCCGCACCAGCGTCCTAAGACGCCGGCAGCCAGGGATCGCGAGCAAGAGTGGAACCGGCCACCGTGTGTACTAGAGTACTACAGACAGTGGCGCGCAGCGAGGCAGGTAAGTACACGGCAGCAGATTATCCTCTTGGGGAATTCAATGGTATTAACCTACAACGGTAAATATACATATGTATATCCACAACAAACATATATAATCCGCAATTATCAAATAAAGAGCATCTATAAAGAATTAACCCTGGAGATAATCTAAATTACCATAGGCCAAAGGCCTAACAATACAATGGGCCCCATTGGATGGGGCCATACATAAAAGAGGACCTACAACAAGGGAGAACCAAACTCCCCTAGATACAGACTTCAGTATCCGCAAACACAATGGTTACTGGGCAAGACACTCAAACATGAGTAGTACTCTTGGTATCAAAATAAACATGAAAACATCCCTGAATAAAGGGTATCCAGTATCTCCTATCCACCCCCCTATATCCAAGGCTGAATACACATCACAAACTGTAATACTGCAAAGTCGGGATGCCCCCAACCTCCCAAAAATGTAATCATAAACACCCCATATTCACAGTCTAGCCCTCAATCCCACCTCCACATCGACTAAACACCAGCCGGGAGGGGGGGAAGGGGAAAGAAAGGAAGAGAAGGAAAAAAGAGAGAAGGGGGAACGCACAAGGGAGAAAAGAGGGGGGGGGGGAAAGGCCGAGAGAGGGGAATATGTATCTTATAGGTCTATATGCGCTCTAATTCTGGGTATCCATAAACTAATACTGGCCACCTACTGGGTGAACGCCCCAAAGTACATCATAAAGACACACCCCCAATATCTAGTAGGCCAATTCTAGCACCCCTACAGGGCCTACACCCCAATATACAACATGAGGGCACACCCCCAGCATCTAGCACAAGCCCACACATCAAAAATCCAGTATACAATATAGGTAAAAAATGACAACAGCGGATTTTGAAGGGGAGTGGGTCCCCCTAAGATGGTGCGCATCCCGCCTCCAATCATAATCGTAGGTTCAACGACGGAGATCCAGCCATGTTGTTGATGGTATGATTCTCCAAGCGACTCCCACACCATTCCAACTCTCCACAAGGATGTTACTATTCAGGACACAACTTCACTGAGGACGAAGCAGTATAACTCATACGTGAATCTAGAAAACTTAAATACAAAACAATTACCACCCTCATCACCAACCAATTATAATGTGACTGTGCATAGCTAAACCAACCCCTATAGTGATACCCTCAAATAATATTAAGACCCAAAGGAAAGTGCCCCAATACCCTAATTCTCCCCCCAAAAAAGGTGTAAAGGCTAGGTCCTCATTGAGGCCAATGGGTGTCTGGGAATCAAGGTTGAAAATCCATCGGAGTTCGTGCTGTTGTAGCCGACGTTTCAAGTTACCGCCTCTCTGCCCCATACTTACCTTCTCTAATCCTACCACCTTCAAACTACTGAAGTCACCATTGTGCACACATAGAAAATGGAGCGCCACCGGGGGCACCACCTTACCTAGCTGTAAATTCCTAGAAGCCAATCGTATATTAGAAATGTGGGCCTGTATACGAGCTTTTAAAGCATTCTTTGTTTCGCCCACATACAGTTTCGGGCAGCCACAGGATAACGCATATACGACTCCCACAGACTTGCAATTAATAAACTGTCTAATTTGATATTTGGTACCTGTATGCATATTGGTCACCCATTTCTCTTTTTGCATGTATGGGCAAATAGAACAGGCACCACATCTATGGCTACCACCCACATCTTTTCTCTCACCAAGCCAATTCCCTGGTCTCTGGTAATGGCTTCTGCATAGTTTGTCTCTAATATCGGGGGCCCTCTGTGCCATAATACGGGGTCCCTGTCTAACCCATCTGGCCAGCTGAGGATCTGTCCTAAGTATCTTCCAATTAGATCTCAAGATTTGCTTGAGTTTTCCCCACTCATTATTATACCTAGTAATAAGTCTTACCTGTGTATGATCTCGGTGTCTGTTCTTGGGGATCAACAGCCTCTTTCTCGGGGTATTACTGGCTCGTTGTAAGGCTTTTGCAATCACCCGTTTTGGATACCCTCTCCTCTGAAATCGATCCGAGAGTTCTCTAGCTTGTACATGGAACTCATCATCTTCAGAACAATTCCTACGAACCCGCAGGAATTGTCCCACCGGTATGCCATACTTCAAACTGGCAGCATGAAAGCTGTCAAAATGAAGAAGTGAGTTTACCGAGGTCTCCTTGCGGTATAATCCCGTCTCCAACGTTCCATCCCCCCGTCAATTTAATATCCAAATCCAAAAAAGTTACCTGTTAGTTTCCTGTTAGCCATGGACTTATCATTATCTCCTACCCTGTTTGGACAAACACTAATTCAATTTATTGGGGTCGCGAGATTCAGCATGTTCAAATGTAGGCATTTCATTGCTTGATCCACAATCTCTGGTCACTTAAACAAATAATACATTTTTCTTCCTCTAAAGCAGAGGTCTCCAACCTTTCTTACTGAAATGAGAGTTGGTAAAGGATACCACTATTTTTAAAGGAGCGCTATTGCGAAAAAATGGGCCAATGATATAAATTCATATAAATATGCTGGATGATGGGATGAGAGGTCACTTCTACCCTCAGCATCAAGAAATATCCAGCCAGGCTTGTTTTTTTTTTTATTTTAATAGAAGAAAAAAAATTCATTCCTACCATGAGGGAATAAACCACAAGCTTGGTGGGAGTTTTATTCAGTTTGGACATATAAGTGCATAAGTGACCCCTCCTCTCATTAGCCGATGTGCTTATATGGATTTTTTAATATTACACAGTTTTGTGATAGTGCTCTTTTGATGTCTGTTTGCAATCACCGTGCATATGAATAACATAACTTTATTCCCAGAAGAGTGAGGGAGGATCCCCTGGTCCTGATCAACTGCTAAAACTGACAATGCACAGTGACAGGAAGCCCAGCAGCACTTCCTGTTTGCAGGTGGTCTGCAAATGCATGAGCTGCCGTTTTGTTTCTAAAATTCACTACAACAGGAGTTAGAAAAAAGTAAATTATTTTTTATGTGCAGCAATCTAAATTGCCCTGGGGAGGGATGCATATGAGCACTGTTCGTTGTGTTGGTCTGGTTTAAGTTTTACAGCTGTAACCTTTATATATTTTGTGTATGCAGTCTCCCTCAAAAACCTGAAAAATGAATGCATGTTGTTACTTGTTTGATCATTTATATGGAAAAAAATAGAACTACAGTCAAATTACCTGCAGTGGTCCACGGGCTGCTGCCACTTCTATCGGCCTAAATCATAAAAATACGTTCCACCCCCCATTCCACCACGCTGGCTGCCAGGCCCCTGTACAGTTGTACACAATGAGTGCTGTAGAAGGGTTAGTAGCCTACATGTTTTTGAGGCCTTCCCTATGGCAGGCCTGCCTGGAATCAGGGACAAAAAATAGAATTAAAAATAGAATTTACATGGGTCATTATATTTCATACTAAAACTCTTAAATGAATCAATCTTTGCAGATGATACTAAGCTGTGTAAAGTAATTAAATCAAAAGAGGACAGCAGGTAGCTACAAACAGATTTAGATAAATTGGAAGCATGGGCAGTTAAATGGCAAATGAAGTTTAACACAGATAAATGTAAGGTTATGCACATGGGAAGGAGAAATCTGTGTCATGATTACATACTAAATGAAGAAACACTTGGTAAAACAACAATGGAAAAGGACCTAGGGGTTTTAGTTGACAATAAGCTCAACTGTAGTAATCAATGCCAGGCAGCTGCTGCCAAGGCAAAAAGGGTCATGGGGTGCATCAGGATGGGGCATAGGTGCTCATGACCAGAGCATCATTTTACCCCTGTACAAGTCACTGGTCAGACCCCATATGGAATACTGTGTACAGTTCTGGGCACCTGTGCTTAAGAAGGACATATCAGAACTGGAGCACGTTCAAAGAAGGGCAACAAAGTTAATAAAAGGAGTGCGGGGGCTAGAGCTAGAAAAAAGACGATTGAGGGGTGATCTAATAAATATATTTGGGGTCAATACAAAGATCTGTCCCACAATCTATTTATACCCCGGAGTGTAACTATAACCCGAGGGCATCCACTAAGGTTAGAGGAAAGGTGCTTTCTCCACCGACATAGGAGGGGATTCTTCTCTGTAAGAGCAGTGAGACTATGGAACTCGCTGCCAGAGGAGGTAGTAATGATGGATACAGTAAAAACGTTCAAAAGTGGCCTTGATGCCTTCCTGGCATGTAATAACATTACCAGCTATGGCTACTAGACCACTGGAAGGAATTAAACAGGCTGAACTGGATGGACTAAAGTCTTTATTCAGCCTTACATACTATGTTACTATGTTACTAAGGTGCATGAAGGAAGAGCAATGTCATAATGTGACGGGATGTTACTCGTTCTACCCTAAGGGCTTTACAATGGAAGCTATATAATAGAGATATCGAAACTTGGTCTACACCTTTCCTTTTCTTTCTTCATTAGTCCCCTAGCTTCAGTCCATGGTGTTTTATCATGCACTCAATTTCATTTACTGGCAATAATTATTACTATGGGTGCTATAAAGATCCTCACAATTAAACCAGTCCAACAGCCTGCCACAGTTTAAAAAGAAAGGTAGCGGCCATTTTGGAGCTTCCTCTCCCAGCATCTCAGCCATTCTGCTGCCTGGATTTAACTGACATAACTGACAATGCACAGTAACAGGAAGCTCAGCAGCACTTCCTGGTTGCAGGTGGCCTACAAATGCATAAGCATTTTTGTTTCTAAAATTTACTACAACAGGAGTTAGAAAAAAGTCAAATATTTTTTATGTGCAGCAATCTAAATTGCCCTGTGGAGTTATGCATGAGCACTGCTTGTTGTGCTGGTCTGGTTTAAGTCATTTTTGACTGTTGGTCCACTTTAAAGAGGACCAACACCCAGGGGTGATCGGCCCGGAAATCTATAAGATTCCCGGGCCGATCACCTCCCACCCCACGGGACATCCGAGATCGGGATGTCCCGCGGGGTGAAACCCCCCAGAAACCCCAAAAACACCTTACCTGATCCGCCGCCGCCGCCTCCCGCGCGCCCCTCCAGACGTGCCCGCGCCGGCCCTCTGTGAATGGCCGGCGGGGGCGCGCGCGCGCCGAGAGTGACGCGCGGGAGGCGGCGGCGGCGGAAGCGGCTTGGACGTTCCTGATCCCCGCCTGGACGTTGGCGGGGATTGGCTGCGGCGTTCACGTGGGAGCGTTGAGAGGTGAGTTTTTTGGGGTTTCTGGGGGGTTTCACACAGCGGGGCACCCCCGATCGGGGTGCCCCGCCGAAGTGGACCAAAACCCAGGATAGTCAAAATCCTGGGTGTTGGTCCACTTTAAGAAAGAGAGCCTAAACTGGACCAACACCCGTTTTCACTTTAATGGGTGTTGGTCCCGCTGTCTGTGCTTCAAAATAACCTTGGGGGAGCATCCAGAATGCTGGAACCCCCTCGCAGATAACCTAGCAGAACACTCGTAAAACTCACCTTCATTACGAGCCACCGCCGGCCAATCGTGAGACTCCTTTCCAGACGCGGGCTCTTAATGCTATAACTGGAAAACATTTTATCAGATAAACATAAGGCTTTAGGGAGGTTTCTCAGCACACCATTTCCGTATGTAGTGTTTTGGTCTGCTTTACAGGATCTTGGTTTGGGACTCAAATCCATTCATGCCCCCAAAGCAAATGTACAGGCACATCCAATAGAACTCACCACGGTGCATATTTATGCCTGACAATGAGTGAATGAATTGATTCAGGCTAGGATTGGTCACCAGAAATGGTTACCAAGAAATCCCACGGTGGTCCCTTGAACCCAGGGGCCTCTTTGAGGGCTTTTATCAAAAAACCTGAATTATGTACAGCCTATTTGTGGCATCCTACAATACAGCTTGGCATACTTTTTCTGCACATAGGCCCTGAATATAAGCCGGATATAGTTGTATTAAAGTGTGGGGTGGGCCCCTGGCAACCCAGTCTGATATTGAATGATATGCTGGTTATCTCCAGCTAGCTGCTCCCCTACCCTATTCACACCCGCCGCCAGACATTCAGCCATGTGCATGTGTCGAAGGATCAATTCTAGAGGTGAAGATCTGGTGGCCCAAAACTGGGAGGATTTTCACTGGGCCATGAAGTGGCCAGATGCATGTGACAGGAAAGCTACAGACAACAAACTGGCTATATATACACTGGCTATATATATATATATAAACTGGCTATATATATACTGTACATACATCCGTTAGCGATAGACCTTCTTCTTCAGAATTAGAGAATATATGAAGCCCACGACTTAATGCTGAAAGCCCAGAAGCCCGATTGTGAATGATGTAGTGTCAATCCCGGTAGTTGAACTGTAGAATTGTAATTACTTTTCTTTTTCATCTTAATCACCTAGACGCCTTTCATCTACATTTCCCTCCTCCCTGACCAACTAGTTTCTCCTCCCCTTTGCTTTTCTCCTCATTTGGGTCTCATGAGATATCCCAGCTTCCATTAGGATCTATTTAACAGCTGCTATAGCCCTACTCTTCCGTCCAGAATTGACCTTTGTTAAAATATTTAACAGCCTAAGTGGCTACCTTACGAGATCTATTTTAATACTGGTGATTGGTGGCTATATTATTATTGAAAATACATGAATAATTAAATTTATTGGGAGTCTCCAAATGGGATGCATTTTCAGTTTTTAGTTAAATGTATATGTACATTTTACCATTGAAAATAACTTTGACTCATTAGTGGGCTGGTGCCTGTTTTTCAGAGTAAATCATGTATTACTGGGATACAGTATAAAAGAATGGGTCTGATATACTATCACGCTGTGTTAAATACTTGGTAAGTCACTGACCAGGAGCCGATATTTTTAACACTTCACAAGCTTGTTACAGGTCAATGACTTGCTAATTATCACAGATGGAGTAACTGCTTAGCAGCTAGGCAACTAGAAGCAAATACCATAAATGGATTATATACTTTCATCTTGAAACAGGAGTCTGAACTTACTAAATTAAAACTTTACAAGAACTAAGTTCAGATGCTACAGATCCCCCCCAAAAAATACACAATTTTAGTCTTAAAGGTACATGTATCTAATTGGAGATTGGATGGGAGGATTAGGGGTCCTAATGTGTAGGCCCTAAGACAAAAATCCTATTGTGCTACTGCCTATACATTATAAAGATTTAGCTTATTGTGTAAAATGTTAGTCACAGGCTATTCAACTGGAAATCATTTGACTACAGTATGTCTAGTTATTTTATTAGAATGAGCTACAGAATATGGGGCCCTTAACGTTTCTAGCGAAACAAAATTTTAGCCAAGCACAATATTTAAAGCCTAATCTAGTTTGTTGCTTTTATAGTTTTTAATGGAGCGGTATAAGGTGTAACAGACACTTTAAAGCAATCATGAAGTCAAACCCTACTAGTGTCCCTAGAGGACATCACAATTTGGGTTTAATACTCATATTCTTCAGGGTTACAATGGCAGCAGGGAAACAAAGTAACAGGTTTGCACTACAGAGAAGCAGTATCCCAATTCTAGAGACATTAGTGAGTGATCCTAAGAACAGATTTTAGGATCACTTTAAGGTTCGTTCTTGTGGTCTCTGGCCCTGTAACGGAGATGTAGCTTCAGTTCACATTTGCTCACCAGAGAAAGTGCGTAAAAAAAATAGCTGCCTTTGGTACCAATAAGGCAATCAGTAGTGTTGGACCAACCCGAACCGTAAAGTTCTTGTTTATACCAAACTTTGCGAGTGGGGGTTTCCAAACCTGCTGCATTCAGCCGAACCCGGAAAAGCTGGTTAATGGGCTGCTGAGCATCGCAACAACCAGCTTTTAGCCCATAGCTAAACTAATGCAGTGTGCAGCACATAGGAAGTGTCTGTCCGCGTTCTTTCCTTTCACAAAATGTACAAGCTTCAATAAGAAGGCCTCCCCCGTGGAGGAGGACACTAGCAGCAGCCAGCCAGCCAGCCAACTGCCAGTGTCCTGGTGCCCATCTTAGTGAAGCCTCAGCCATAGACATTTTGTGGAATAAAAGAACGTCAACCTGATTGCTGGCTCAGGAAAGTATACAGCCATTTCCTATGTGCTGCATACTCTTTTTTTTCTAACAGTCTCGGTCCGATACTGCTGCTGGGCCGCCCCAGGGGCAGAAAAGTTTGGGGCCCTATTGATTTCAATAGGGTTCCGGTTTGGGTCACATTGGGGTACCCAAACCAACCTTTTAATCAAAGTTTGGCGGAACTTGCTAAACCCAAACTTCTAGAGGTTCGCCCAACACTAGTAATCAGCAAAAAATATGAGGTTCCTTTACCAGGTACACTCTCCGGTCTCAGTGACAGCCATAGCTTACTGTTGGAGGAGTTTACTGTTTGGTCACCACATACAGGTTAGGCTAAATTTTCCCAGTCTAGCCACAAACTTTATTTAGAAGCTAAAAAAAAACATGGAGTTGCGCTTTCAGCAACAAAATGTTACATTTTAAAAATGTGTTACATGTCATCAGGGTGTTTTTTTCCTTAGAATAGGGCAAGTGCCGCTTTTACAAGTAGCCATGAGTGGGCACGAATAGTATTCTATACAAAATTGTCTACAAGGGCTATCTCAGATTGGCTGTTTTCTTTCTAAATATATATATACAAGCATCGACCACCTGGGTGGGTGGGTGGTAGTATCAGCCACCTTGTGAGATGCCCTCAAATGAAAAGATAAAGTCAGCCATTTTATTGTAAACCTCTACAAATGATAGGTCAAAATGACATCCCCTATTTAAATTTTGCAATTTACTATTGCATCCTGAAGTATTTGGTGAGTATGGTTTAGATGCCTCCTAGGGACTATATTATGTGAGTAGGCTAACATCTTATACTACTCACCAACTATCAAAAACTATAAAAACATTAAGCTAAATTGGGCTATACATATCTTGCTTGACTAAAATGTGGTTGCAATCACTTTGAAGCGAATTTCGGCTCCAAGCATTATGACTAAACCTGTGGGCAGGGGGCATCTGTAACCAGGCAACGGGACCCAAGGAATCCCAGGGCTCATGCATGTTGCAGGGTTCAGTCTCGGAAACATTTATGGGTTTTGGACTTACTGTAGATGCAGCAGCTGCAGGGGAGAAGATGTAATTTTTTGTTGTACACTATTTAAGAAAAATGTCTCCTTAAGGAGGTACCAGACTGTATAAACCTTTTTTACATATACAAAATAGTCTTTAAGAGCCGCAGATATGGTCACAGGTGCCCCTACAACAGCGTGTAGTTCTGCTTTGTAGCAATCTCCTGTGAATACTATGCTGTGTGGTGTGAAATCTTTGTCTCCCTGGCACATTCAGTTCAGCGCTATTCCTGGGCTTTAGTAAGCAATCTCTTCTCAGACAATGACAGCCAGCTCTGCCAGTCTTTACTTACATTTTGCTCTGCTTATTGTTGGCATAAATCACAAGCACAAGAGGTGGAGAATCTGGAGAGCAGTGCTATACACACACCTTGCTGGTTTTTCATTTTCCTCTACAGTCTGTTAGGGCTTATATCTACAGTCTATGTCCATAGGCATGAAGGGGTTTGCCTTCTGGGTGGTTGGCTTTGGCCTAACCCTTTGATGGCAATGGGCTCTTTTATAATTATAGTGTATGCATTTGTGAGCAGGCCATGTAGACATAAGGCTGCCAGATGGAGAAACATGCTGCCAGTATGTTAGTACTAGTAGCAATGATGACATGCTCCATGAGATCTAAGCTCCTCCATCATTGTACAGCCATCTACAGATATAGTCAAGGTCAACTTGACACTTTTTTTAACTAAACAATGGGACAGAATGTTATCTTGAAGTGTTGTGTTGTTAAACTTTCATATCTGTGCCAGACTTTTATTTTAGTGATACATACCGTATACCGGCATACCGGCTTGTGCTAACAAGGGTCAAAAGCCTGAAACACGTGTCCACATGGAGGAGTGGATTGTGACATATTTTCTTATGTGCTGTTCCAAAGCATTGCGCACTCTGGCAAATCCAGGCACTTTGGATATAGCTTTAAGAGGTGTAAAGAGATCATTTGAATAAGGATACCCCAGGGGGTCGTAGTCGGATGGCCCTTGAGCTGTTTGGAAACCCCAGTGATCATTGTTAAAAATTCTGCGCCAGTGATAACAAAGCACCCAGCACTCTTGATACATAGAACGTTACACGGCACTAGGAGAGGCGCTAACAAATTTTTTTGCGTCATAAATATGACTTGCTGGTAGCACTCAAGGAAAACACCTGCCACTACAGATTTTCTTAGCTATCACAGTGGCTATGTATCTACAAACTATGTATCTTGTAAAGAAAATAACTGTACATACATGTATATGCCTAAGTGGGGTGTAACAGTTCATCATTCTTGAGAGATTTTAGCAAAGTAACTGTACAGATTAGAAATTAGGGTTTCAGATTTACCAGATTTACTATTTAAAATCAAATCTTTAATATCAACTGCCTGGCAGTTTACCTCATGCCATGTCAGTCCCTCACGCTCTCTTCCAGTCGCCAAAAGGATGGGAAATTTCTTCTTCCTCTTTGCTGTCTCCAGGACCTCCCCCCTGCCCCTGACCGCGGCTTGTGTTAGGTTGATGCCCACCGTTATAGTGATAGGCTAGAATGGAGCCCTCCATTATGTCAGTCAAGTACACACTTCAATGCAATGCATTGCAGGATTGATTATATAATATTTAGTTTATTAATTGTGTATCGATATTTATATAACACTAGATTTGGGGATTTTTCTTCTGCTTTTTGGGGGGCTTCTACCTGGGGAATGTAATTTTTGTATTTGGATATGTAAAATGCCCAGTATTATTTCATTAGCGGTTGGCGTATTTGCGCCAAAAGCCTAGGGAAAGATTGGTGATATTTTTTGGTTTTAATCATTGTTGGTGTCTTGTATGTGTTTTAATAATTCAAGCAATAAAGTTTAACCTTATACATTTTTCAACATATTTTGAAGTTGTGCCCTTTATACAGACCTGTAAGGGTTTCTTGGTGTTATATATAATAATAATTAGGAAAAATACGTTAACCTGTGTCAAGGTCCAATAACCACACATGCATTGTAAATGGCATAAATGCTTGATATATGAAAATAATAATAATTAGGCACATGTAAGCACATGTGCATTGTAATGCAAATCTAACCTCCCGTGTTTAATCCAAATAACTTTCAAGCAGCTAAAATGCAGCCATTCTTGGGCTTGCTGTTTTATTTTCTTGAAAACATTTTTACTAGTCATCCAACTGGCTTTTTTAATTCTGAATTAAGAAAGTCAGTCTGGTGACTAGCTTGAGTTTGAGCTGCTAGAACGCTGTGGGGTCAAGCTTGCAGGAGGTAAGACAAGTATAATAGTTGTGTTGCCTTTACATGCACTTTAATATATATATATATATATATATATATATATATATATATATACACAGGGAAAATTAAACGCAACCATGGCTCTCTTATACTCAAATCTGTTCTCCTTCAAACGTCTGAGCTTACCAGTATATTCTGTAAAGATTCACAATAACCAAGCCTATTTCTGGGATAGACTGCTTGTAATAAACTTTTATGAGCAGCAATCAGATATCTATATTAAACCTACATGTGGCCAGATGCTGAGAGGACAGTACCGAGAAACTCTAATCCCCATTGTTGTTGTCCTTCAACCTGGAAACAAAAACTGCAGTGCATTGCAGCATCTGTGGCCCGTTATTAGAGGGGGCCAGTTGCCACAGTACTGTAAATTAGGTTCCAATCGGAGGAAGATCTACAGGGAATAATTCATGATCTCCATTGGGTGTTGACAGAAAGCAAATCTGGCTTTCAGCAGGCTTATGCCTACCTACCTAGAACATACTTGCCAGAGAGGTTGTAGATCTACTAAAATAACCCAAGGCAATATCGCTGGGGGATTCATTCTCCACAAGGGGGGCCAGTTGCCACAGTACTGTAGATTAGGTCCCAACCGGAGGAAGATCTACAGGGAATAACTGATGATCTCCATTGGGCCATTAGGTGTTGACAGGGGATTTGGCTTGCAGCAGGCCTATACCTACCTACCTACCTAGGACAAACTTGCCAGAGAGGTTGTAGGTCTGCTGAAATAACACAAGGCAATTCTCCACAATGTATCAGAGGAACGCAATATTTATTGCTGCAGGTGATGACATGCAGACAATGTGGACAACAATACTGGAGGCACGGGGGGGGGGGGGGGGGGGGCAAGGCCAAACTACAAACAATGTAAACAAAGTAGAACAGCTCACGATGGCAATTGTAAAAAAGCAAGTTGTGGGACATGACACAGCTTGTAAGAATAAGGCTTCTGATCCACTGGCATGATATCATTTCTGAAAGCATGGAGCACTTCTACATGTCTCTGTGCTGAATAAACCTTGGCATGCTTTATTTTCTGGTGTTTTGCAGATCGAATAGAGATGAGGAGCAGCCCAAAATTTCCACAAACCTGTTGCTGTCATAAATGTGGAGATAACATTTCTCCAGGCTGCTCTGTGTGGCATAGAAATGGCTGCAGTGCCATCTATTGCCGGCTCTTAGGCAAGGCCAGTGTGATTATGCCAACCGTTTATCTCCTTAGCTGGATAGAAAATGATTTTATTAATTGCTTCATTTATCCCCCTTCCTTTTGCCTAGATGGGATTGGCTAGGCTGCTACCTAGTGGGACCGGGCTCGAAGACTCAAACCAGTGACTGCCATATGTCTCTTATTAGCCCTGGACATTAATTGCAAGGCAGCAGGAAGAAGCATTATTAAATATCAAAGCAAGAGCTCTCTCTGTAACCCCTTGTGCACCAGATGTGACTGGAGCTAAGTATTTGTACCTCATGCAAAAGGGAGTTTTAGAATGTACAAGGAATTCATTGAGAACATTTATCTGCAGAAAGGCAACTGTTCCTCTTGTGGGGATGACATGCAGTGCAATTGACTTGCCCTAACTTTACGTTGGCTGGTTAAAACACTGAGCAGAAAACACACAAATACAATGGCCTTGATTCAATAAGACTTGTAGTAAAAAATTCACTTCATGAGGAAAAAGCCTGAGAATTTGCTGAATCCCCGGATAAAAAGACAATGAAAGTCAATGGCACTTTTTACTACAGTGTAAAAAGGAGTAAAAGGTTCTCTTTTCTTAAGAGTAAAAAAGTACAATTGACATTGTCTTTTTATCTGGTGGTTCAGCAACAGTGACATTTCCTCATGAAGTGAATTTTTTACTACCATGAGAATTTTTTTCAACTCCTATTGAATCAAGGCCTATATCTCTCATGCTCTCTGCATCGTGCTGGGTTTATGAATAGGGAGAGTCTGTGTTTCTTATACATGATGGCAGTAAGGCATATTTTTACAGGTTATTGTGTAGCATCACAACACATCAGTATTTTGTTCTTCAATACAACGGTACAGGGAAACACTGCAACATCTGCAGTTTGTGTGATTAAAAAAAGGACACATCACAATTACCTGTAAGTTTCTAAAGATTTAGCCATGTCATTCAATTTTAAACAATACCATACGAAGACCACTCATTACCTACAAATTCCTGAATATTGTTTTCTACGGCTGCATAAGAAATCTATTTGGTGTGACATATGACAATTCTTATCAGTAATTTTATTTTCTAGGGGCCTCCCGGTTCTCAGCCTTCACCTCATGCGCAACCTCCTCCACATAATCCCAACAACCCTATGATGGGTCCACATAGTCAGGTAATATAAATTAAAAATGAATAGACAGCCTATTTGACATTACAATCACATTACATTTAACTTAAAATGCAATAGGTGTATGTATGATGACTGAAGTACAAAGAATGTTTTGTAAGTTTTATTGCTGCATTTTATATACAATTATGCGATTAAAACCTGTCTATAGTCAAATGTATTTCTGTTATAAATTGAATTTGGCTCAAAGTAAATTCATTGATTGTGCAGTGAAGAGCAATGTCTCTAGCCAATGTTTGTCTGGAAAAAAATGTTTATTTTTTTTATTTTATTGGTGCAATTCAGCATTGTTTTTAGCTGTGGAAAACAATTGCACAGCTAAAAATGGAGGAAAAAAAACAAGAACTACACATGGCAATATTCATTTTTTTCCTTTTTGGGAAATATTTTTCTTTTTTGAAAACAAAGCTATATTGTGCATTACATTGGAATGATCTTGGCTTCAGTGAGTGTGGAGGGTTCCATTCTGGCTAATAGAGGGACACATCCCCAGGTTTCGATTTGTGGTCAGGATCAGGCACTGCAGGCAGGGAGGAAAACGAAACTCCTCTTCCTGCAGTGAATGGAGCAACGTGACAGCGTGGGACTGACCAGGGCCGGATTAAGTGTGGTGGAGGCCCCTGGGCACAAAATCTGGTAGTGGCCCCAGATACAATTAACTGATTGGTGGTTGTCTGGCACCCAGTCACTTACCGTAATGTCAGATCGAGTCCCTTGTTCCACCCTTGTGCGTGTGCGTGCTGCTCGGGAAATCCTGCTTTGCCATTCTGGAGGGGGGTAGTATAGTCACCCAGCTGGTCCAGCAGAAAACAGTTCCCTGAATTGAGCCACCGGCCGCTGTGTTTGGTGGCTTATGAGCAGTGAGCGGCCACCAATTGAAAGCTCTGAACGCACCCATCACTGTAGTGTTGCTGACAGCGGCTTTGCTGCTCTAGACTCTCCGTCCTTCCCTGTGGCGTCTTTGGCTGCAGGTTTGCAAAAACAAAAGAGGCTTACCCAGGCACAGGGGGCCCCTACTGCCACCTATAGCTTTGTTGCCAGCTCTTCCGGCCAAAGAATCAAAAGCCTCTTGGATCAGACCCATAGGTTGGTGGAGGCCCCCTTTGCAGTGTAAATGGTGGAGGCCCTGGGGCTCACCCCCTTGCACCCCCCTCATAATCCGCCCTGGGACTGACTATTCATGAGAACATGTGTAGCCCCACACAATGGGGATACCACAGGAATGTGTCTGCACAATGGATTATTTATTGCATGTGGTAAGGCCTAGAAACTCTTATTTCGAAATACGGACAGATCCAAGCTTTTTACTTGGACATGATTAGCAGTTATAAAATAGAGCTACACAATAAGAGTGATTCAATTATACAGACTCATAAACTATAAAACAGCAATATGCTCATTCAGAAAACATTCTTTAAAACATTTAATGAAAATAAGGGTTTTTTTTCAGAATAAGGCATGGGATAAAATAAGGCATGATTGAAGAAAGAGAGTACATTATATAAGTGTATAAATAAGTGCACATATGTTGGTTATTAAAATCTAAAATCTACACTCTTGTTCACTTTGGTAAAAGATCACCTGACTGTATGATGAGATACATGGTCATATTGCTCATACTGATGTGGTCACATTGCTCTAGTGTAAGTGTAGGTGCAAATCATTCTTTCCTTTACTGGATCACACCTTATTTTATTTCATGCCTTATTTTGAGATATTACAAGAAGCAGTCCTAATTTTCATGAGATATTTGAATTTGAGTTTACTTAATCGCAGTCCAACTATCTTTATTTCATACAAGTAAATGATCCCAAAAGCCCTACTCCAAACATAACTTTGTATGCAGTAGAGCAAACTCAGTTTTGTGTTTATGGTCTGGGCCTCCGTTGTGAAGACTGAGTCTCATTACATACAGTATCTGTGGTAACAGGAAGTTCGTCTCTGAGTATTACGTATATATATATATACTTAGTGGGCCTAACTAACTGTGTGACAGTTGTCTGTGTTTATTTATTCCTATTAGTGGGTCCTACATTAAGTAATATGATATTATGTATATAATGTGGTTACTTAAAACAGCCTGGCAAAGAAAGGTAGCGGCCATTTAGGAGCGTCCTCTCCCAACATCTCAGCCATGCTGCTGCCTGGACTCAAATGACAATGCATAGTTGGTCCACTTTAAGCTCTACTGGGGGCTAGATCATTCTAAATATCATTATTTTCTCCTCTTTGTGTTCATAGCCATTCATGTCCCCTCGGTATCCTGGCGGCCCTCGACCTTCCCTCAGAATGCCAAATCAGGTCAGTGAACACAATGTTTAAAATAAAAATTAGAGCTAATTTTTTTTCAAGGCTTCAAAAATGACCTGAAATTCCATCTTATTTTTAGTATTTTATGTTCAGAAGTGTCCCTTTACAAATAAACATTTAAAGTGTACCAAAAATATAAAAAGACTTAAATTCCTAGGGGCGCCACAATATACACCTGTTCACAAATGCCAGGAGCCATGGCACACATTCACCTTCGTCCAGGGCCCCATAGCAATGAAATGCAGTGGCAGTAGATTGAGCTGAGATTTCCAATAAGTCACTGGTTCTCAACCTTTCCAATGCCGTGACCCCGGAATACAGTTCCTCATGTTGCGGTGACCCCAAACCAAAAAAATATTTTGGTGGCTAATTCAAAACTGTAATTTTGCTACTGTTATGATTCGGAATGTAAATACCTGATATGCATTATGTATTCTCATTGCTACAAATCAAACATCATTGTGTCATACATAGTGATTAATCACAAAAACAATATTTTAATTATATGTTGAAAAATATTTATTACTAATTCCAATAAATAACATTTCACCATGGCATAGCATGTGTCGGAAACTGTCATTTCTCCGCCTCTTATTGAAATTATTAGGAGGCTGCGACGGATTGTGTGGTAACTGGAGATTCTTGGGAGCTCTCTTCCACAAAATCCGCCGCACTCACAATGAAATCAGTAGGAGGCGGATTCAATGCCGGAAACCGCTGATTTCAGCAGTTTCCTTTTTCAGAATATGGGAAAATAGTGGGAGATATGGGAGATAATTATACATTGGGGAACAGTGTGAACTACATCTTATAGTGGTCTCTTATAGTATAAGACCGATGTAGTTCACACTGTGTAAATGTATGGTGCTTTGTGTAAGTGTAAGCTGCTTTGTGTACTGTGTAATGATTACACACAAAGCACCTTACACTTACACAGTATTGTGTGTATGGTGTGTGTACTGTTTTTACATTATTAACCTTTTTTACACCAGCAGACTGTCTCGCGGGCTCTCTTGCCTCTCCGCCTCCTAGGCTTCTGTCCTCCGGCGCTTGCTGCGTCCGCCCACTGATGACGTCAGCAAGCGCCGTACACACGTAATGCGCTGCTATGGACTGTGGAACATTCCCCCCGCTTCCCCCGCCCCTTAGGCCCCAGACGGATGATGCAATCACGTCTGCGCATGCGCGCAGGCATTCAGTTTGGAACGCGCATCCATAACGGCGTGCGTTCCAGCTGAATAGCGCTGCTGCAGACGGTAGCGTGACTTCTCAGCGGCTAAAGCCATTGGAAATATGTATTTTCCGATGGCTTTAGGCGACCCCTGTGTTTTGGTCGTTCGACCCCCGCCGGGATCCCGACCCACAGGTTGAGAACCGCTGCACTAAGGGGAGAGTCGCAGGTGCTCTACAGCGCCACCTGCTGCCACAGCATTTCATTGTTGCAGGAACACAGGAGGTGAATATATGATACTGCTCCCGGCATCTATGTACAGATGTACACTGTGGGGCATACCAAATTGAAAAATACAAAACTACCCCTAGAAATTGGGTAGTGTATAGTGTCTATTTAGACTTTTGTCACACTTTATTGTATTTAAATAGAGATCGTTACCAATGTAACCTCTAAATGGAGTGCACACATAAACAGCAGTTTTCTCATGTAGAAGTAAATATTCAGCATTGTGTGTGCCACTGAAAGAGTCCAAACAGATGCATCATGGGTGAAGGAACATCTAAATGACAGCTTACACTGTCTCTTGTATGTGCACAATGCGCTTCCGATGTATTATAGCTGAAGAAACATTTGCTATCTTTGCACCTCACTCTTATCAGGGATTGGCAGACATTTGCTGAATATTTACACTAATCACTGCAGCATTAACCGCAACAATTCATGGTAACCAGTAACTAGTTTGATTTAACTAACCTTAGCAGTCTTTTTTTACATTGCATTATTTTAGGGCTTGGAGTTATCCATAATATGAAGTATACTGAAATGAATGTTACATAGTAAAGAGTCATAATGCCTTTTATGTGATCTCAGATATTTATTACTATTTCCATAGCCCCCTGTTGGGGTCCCAGGATCACAGCCCTTGTTGCCAAACTCAATGGACCCCACGCGGCCACAAGGTATATACAATTATAACTGAGTAATGTGTTTTTATATGTTTGTGCTCTAGTGCTTATTGTTTGTGTAATGTATATGCTGTGATCATCTTGCTTATGACTATTCCTAAAACTGATATCATAGAAAATGAGGAGTATACTGAGCTGTGGGTAATGGGCAAAACATTTGCTGTTACATTTAAGTGTGTCTACTCAATTTAAAGTAATAGTCCAGAAATGAGTTAAACGTTTCCATGCAGGTCCCCTGCCTATAGTGCTGCCGACCTTGGGGTTTGCTTTCAATTTCAACATAAGGATCTCTCCTTTTTGGGCTCCCTTTGCTTCTTTGAACTCCCCCCCCCCCTCCCCCAGGCATTGTTCATCAATTGAGGTGATGTTCCTGGTGATGGATTGACCCTCTCATTCAGACGTTATGCCTCTGTTCCTCCCCTCCTAGCTGCTATCTAATTACCCCTTTCCCCTTCTTATCCATCCTCTGAGCTCCTCCCCCTCTGCACAATAAAGAAAAGCCTTATGGTAATATAAGCAGTACGCCCAGAGAGAGGACACTCCCACTGCCTGGGGAGTGTTAAAAATAAAACCAAAACATAAAGTATGTAAGTATGTAAATAAAAAGCAATTGCTTATTAGGTTACCATGAGTGACTGGACAATAACTTTAAATAACTCATTTTACATTTTAAAGGGGGGACCTTTTTACTGTTTTAGTGTAGTGGTACTGATTCTGTTTGATCATAGTGCACCGTGGTGCTAATCATTGTGATTGGCAGGCATCATGTGACTGTCCACTGTTGATGTACTATACAGGACTGTATAGGCAGGGGGTGAATGTAGTGTTTTTTATCTTTCCTGGACAACCCATGCTACATGTTCATTATCAACATTTAGTTAGGTATTCGTTAATCAACACTTAATTGTTTAAAATTGAATCATTCTTCTGGAGAAACAGACAGGGACTGACTCAATAGTTCATGAAAGTTGTAGAAGTCAGCAATGAAAGTGGTTCTGATCGCCCAGTGAAATATCAGACCCCATTAGCTGGAATGTATTGCCAAGTGTCCAAGCCTAAAATGTTGCTGAATAAGAACTTTAGCTCACCTGCCCCAGTTGTGGCTTCAGTCTACTTGTGGCTGGGCATTCCCCAAACACTCCAGGGCAATCATTTGTTCCTCTCATTGCTGCCTGTTCAGAACATTCCCTTTTTAGAAATGTTCTAGGTGTTGGTATTAAATAAATACCAAGGCAGCAGTAGTAAGACAAGGCAACAATGCAAATACATAATGCGTTCTATGGGGGTTGGAGTGCTTTGTTTTTAGACTGTTTGGCAGTTCTGTTTTACAGTATATAGTATGCCAGACCAGGGCAGTTTCTAGGCAAAACAGTGCTCAGTGTGGAAATACTGTTCCATCCCGGTATATGCCATGCTGTGCCTCTTCCTTAGCAGCTGTCATTTCTAACCCCTAGTGGAGGGATTGGGGGACTGTCGTTTGGCCTGCACCACTAGTCCTGACCCACCGGCAGAAAACAGGAATGTTGGAATAAAGGCGCCCCCCAATATCCTTGGTGCCCAGGGCAATCACCCTGCTCGCCCTCCCCTAGAAACAGCCCTGTGCCAGACTTCCAGAATTGGAATCTAGGTGAGTCAGTTTTACACCTATGGACTGTGTTTTCCTTAAAGTGGACCAACACCCAGGATTTTGACTATCCTGGGTTTTGGTCCACTTCAGGGGGGGCCCCGCTGTGTAAAACCCCCCAGAAACCCCCCAAAACTCACCTCACCACGCTCCCACGTAGCCACGGACAAGCGCGGACAAGACAGCGCGTCCGCCGCCGCCTCCCGCGCCCCTTTGACGGGACGATCACCCCTGGGTGTTGGTCCACTTTAAGAAACCTTTGTATCTTCATACCTGTAAAGTACAATGAGTTAGGATCCACCAGAACACTTCATCTGTGATTTTTTGAATCACAAAATGTCTACAGACCACAATGGGCCCCTATGCTTCTAATTTTTGAATGCACCCTTATCTGCCACTAAAATCAGTTAAGAATGCCAACATGGCGAATGATAGAATTCTGATAACCAATAGTACTGGGGACAACTTGTTAGGTTTTTTCCTAACTTCTTATCTAAAGTAACCAACGTTTATCTAACCGAAAAGCCAATGGTTGTTACAGGGCACAGGATTCCCCTATATTATGCTGGTCACCATCCAAAAACCTAGGAATATCTGTTAAACCAGCCTATGGGTCACAAAAAGAAAAATCAACGCCCCTATGTCTAAAACTAAAATGGCTGGAGCCCTGCTTTAAATTGATTCAAGTTATCTTTTCTAATGGATGTGTTTTGCAGTGGTGCCACAATCATGTGGTTTGGGTTTGGGACTCAATGAATGGCTTAAACCAGACCTTCATGATTTATTGAAAAACATAAACCCTTAACCCTTTACGTGCCAGCCTACCTGGAGTTTTTGTCACCCTTTGTTGCCAGACTATTTTGCACTATTTTGTGCTCCCCATGTTCAAATGTGGGAAGGAATTTCCAGGGATTTCCTAGGAAAGTGATATATTGTTTTTTCAGCATAGTCTGGGCTTTAACATGAAATGTCTTGTTTGTCATTTTTAGATGTATTCTCAATATTTTTGGATGAAATATGTGCAAAAAAATCTATTTTTTACAATTTGTAGTGTTTTTTTGTAATAAAAAAGGTTTGTCAATAAAATCTTATTGCGTGTGAAATCCCAATTTCTCCCAGTTACAGCGGTACCACATATGTATAGGTAGACACCCTTTCCTGCCCAGGAGACTCCCCCAAACTGAAATAGCGCTTTAGGGGATTTTCAGATAAAGTACAACTGCGCTATTTTTGCAGATTTTCCAGAAAAACAACCCTTTACATTTGAAATACCCCCAACAAAGTATATATTCTCTGGAAGTACACACCTCAGGCTTTCTAGGTGTACCAGGCTTGTTGATGTGGCCATAGTTTTCTAGAAGTAATCCCTCAATGTATTCTTTGGTTGAAAAGAGTTTCCCTAAAAAAAGGATAAAAAAGCAGAATCAAAGCCACATTTTCCTAAAAAAAACTATATACAAACAAGAAAAAGTTTAATCAACATGCCCCGAACAGAACGATACCCAACATGCATTGCTACTGTCAAGGGAAGAGTTCCCAAACACACCAAAGTAAAGCATGTGCGTAACAGTGATTTTACTTGAAAATTTCAGGTCTGCAGACAAAGTGCGCACCTTGCGATTTTTCAACCAAAACAACCCTTTACATTTGGAATATCCCCCATAAACCATATATTCCCTGAAAGTACACATGTTAAGCTTTCTAAGCGTACCCAGCTTGTTGTAGTGGGCTCATCTTTCTGGAATTAATCCCTCTAAGAATTCTTTGGTTGCGCAGGGTTTCCCTAAAAAATAAATAAAAAAGCTGAATAAAAAAACACCTTTTCCTAAAATATAAATATGCAAACAAGAAAAAACAAGCTAAGTCTGAAAGCACAAGGTGCCCCGAACAGAACAATACCCAACATGCATAGCTACTTTTAACCCTTTTAATTGCCAGCCTACTTGAGATTTTGTCACCCTCTGTTGACAGGTCATTTTTCCCCATTTTGCGCCATGTTTTGCGCCATTTTTGCTGGAATTTTAAGGAAAATTATATATATATATATATATATATATATATATTTGCAGCAGAGTTTAGGCTTTAACATGAAATGTCTTGTTTGTAAATTTTATTCTGTTTTTTACAATATTATTAAGTAAAAAATAAAAAATAAATAAATACATTTTTTTTTACAAAATTGCCTCCTTTATTTTAAATAAAAAATTTATTTTATTAAGGAAAGGCATATTGTATGTGAAAGCCCCATTTCTACCGATTAGAACGGTACCACATATTTATCGGTAGCCCCCCCCGTTCCTGCCCAGGAGACCCCCCTAACTGAAACAAGTAATCTATAACATTTACAAATAAAATACAACTACCATCCACACTACAAAGGGGTAAAAAAAAAATTACATAGAATCCCTCTTCCCAGGGGAACATGGCCCCTGGCCCTGCAGGCTGTGAGCCTGCATAGCCCGTGGCCACGGGCTCTTCTGCCCCCCCCCTGGGCTTTGGGGAGGCAGGTAATGGGGGTGCCAGGGGTTAATGGCAAGTCACCCGCTAGCCGCAGGTGACTTGCCAGCCCCCAGCCTTGTGAACTGCTATAGGGGTCTCATGGACCCCTTACCAGTTCACAAGGAGTTAAATGTAAAAAATAAACACACCACACACAAAGAGAAAAAAAAAAAAATATATATATATATATAATATATATATATATATATATATATATATATATATATAAATATATATATATATTTTTTTTTTTTTTTTTTTTTAATACTTACCTCCCATCCATCCAGGAGCACTGTGCCCCTCGGCAATCACTGGCTACCGCTCACCTGCTGGAAGCCTTTTATAGCTGCTGGGTGACAGAACATAAGGGGTTAATTAAAAAAAAACGACATAGGGTCCCCCCTCCCGGATTTTTAAGGGTTAAAAACGTGCTTGGCACTTAACGGTAGGAGAAGCAACCAAGTAGAAACTACGTGCTTGGCATTTAAAGGGTTAAAAAACGATTCCCCAGCATCTAAAGTTAATATATTTTAAGTTTTTAGTCACTTACTTATTATTCTTTCCTCCCCTGGGCTGCAACTCTGTTCAGAACTTTAGGATACGGGCGCCGCCATCTTGACTCAGAAGCATCACACTTACTGAGGAGAGGAGAGTGGGATAAAGTACAGGGGGTGGGTTATAGCTGTGCTTTGCTCAGACAGAGCAGAGCTGGGGTCAGGAAAAGGTCAGCAATCCCAGAATGCAGAGCAGCACATTCAGAAGGCACTTCCTGTTTGCAGGCTGCCTGATAAGATGGCGGCTTCCATAAGCCGCCATCTTGGATGTTTAAAGGCTTATAACATACAGTGTATGCAGGTAGGATGATTTTCAATGTGAGCAATCTGTATGTACAGGGTGTGGGAAACATATAAGATAGACTCTTATTCAGCGCGAAGGACCGCTTTAAGCTAAATATGTGCTCATGGGGAAGAAAGAAATAATATTTCTCTTTCACTAATAAATGTCTATTCCGCCAGCAGCCAATTAGCAATTGGCACAGAAAAAGATAGAATGCTGAAATAATTTTGATGTCACCTAGGCCAGGGCTCCATTTTTCCAGCAGTTTTCTAGAGCAGAGCATCTATTTTCTGAGCACTCACTAGACAGAGCTTTCTGCTTTTGTGGAGAGCTTGTCTAGTGCAGCTTAAGAGCATGAATTAGAATCACTGAATGCTACTTTAACACCATATGGTAACTTCAACTTTGCTGGGGAACTGGCCTGACAAATGGGCTTTTCTTTTGCGAACATACTATACCCTCTACTGGCTTTGTACTATACGCCATTTCTTGTGGATGCCAATGAATTTTATTTAGTTTGTGATCAGGCAGCTGGTGTTCTCAGTAACACAGAGGGTCCGTATGAACAACAGAATCTCGGTGAAGTACAGTAGGATGTCTATTTAATGCATTTTCTAATAATCTTGAGTTATATACAGGCTCTGCCTAATGGATGCTTGGACACTGCACAGGGTATTTATGTATATCTTTATCCTGCACACGAGTTGTGCCTTAGCTTAGCTAAAGTGTCTGGATCTGTAATGTACTGACATTTCATTCTGATGATTTAGAGTTTTAGAAAGAGGCAACACTTTGCCATAGACCTCCCTGTGTGTGTGGTGGTGGATTGGCAGTCCTGAGCACATCCAGCAGGCATGCACTGATTAGCTAAGGGAAGCCACCGCACTTGGGACAAAAATAGCAGCCGCTACCTCTTTAGCAGATAAGACATTTAGGACTTGTGGTGTCAGCAGGGCAGGAGCAATTTCTTACGCTAGTAAGGTTAATAGGACAGGGGAGGGAGAAGATTGAGGCAGGACGTATGTGTAATGGTATCAATCTGTTTTGAACACACACTAAAAAGCATTGATACTGCATTAACCCTCCACCATTCCTGAATGTAGCCCCAAAGCAGAGGGGGGTCAGTAGAGAATACCTGTGAGGGTTCTCATATATCCAGGTCTTGGTATATGTTCAGGCTTTAATCAAGGCAACTGGACTTGCTATTTTATTTTCTAAAAGACTCCTAGTTCCACTTCTTACAGGGATCCCGAATTGGGATGCCCCATTGTGTAAAACCTCCCAGAAGTTTCACTCACCTTGTCCCAGAGCCCGCATCCTGGCTAACCTGATGCGGCTGGAGGCACACTCGGCTCCCTTCAGCGCTGCTTGGCTGCTCAGCCTTCAAAGTGGCTTAGCTAGTATTGGCGTCGAAGGGAGCCGAGTGAAAGCGAGCCCGCTGATTGGTTGAGGAACGTAGGAACGGTGAATGGGGCAATCTGGGGGGATACATACAATTTGGGATGCCCCCACTGAGAGGAACAACACCCCGAAAAGTGAAAATCAGGTGTGTTGTGCCTCTTTCATCAGATGTTTCATCAGCAATTCAACTGGGTTTCTCAGTTCAGACTGAATTCAAGGAAATTCAAGAAAATATAACAGCTAGTGCAGTTGCCTTGATTTATTTTTACAGAGGGTAGCAGTTTCATCTGAGTAGTATTTAGATTTGAGTGGCACTTAGAACATACACACACACCTTGAAACTTTTTCCATACCCCTTTTTCTTTGCATTTTTCTACCCTATTGGCTTTTGTAGGCTGTTTTACCAATCTATAAAGCTCCACACCCTGCTTTTGTTAAATGCCCCTTTTTTTCTTGCCAATGGTCACTTTGCTTCCCCGTCCCCCACCCGGGGGGTAAATTGTAAAACTGCATTAAGTCCCTTTCCGGCATGCAAGTATATCTTCTTTTTAGTCAGAAAGGTTAAAGAAACAAAGGCCCTTATTCATGAAGGGATAGCGTCAAATAGTGCCTTGTAAATGAGAGGTAGCGTCAGATAGCGACTGGTGAACGCCGGACACGGCAGGCAATTACACATTTATCAAGCAGAATCTGTTGAGCGACTGGGATAGCGCCATGTAGCGTCCGATTCATCATTATCCCAGCCTCAGCGAACAGCGCCGGCTTTCAGCCTTGCACAGCGCCAGGTATTACCTCTCGCTACCTGTCGCTCTCTCATACATTTCAATGGACAATCCTTTTCTTCTCTTTAAACAGGGTTTTTATTTATTTATTTATTTTTTTAATTCAAAAAAATGTTCATGTTTTATATATTTCTGCAGAAATGACATTACAGGTCTGGCATTAAAGTGTTCATGTTACAATGTTATAACAATGTAATTCCATATGTTTTCGCTTTGCGACTGGTGGATACATGCTGAAAAACAGACTTTAAACACACAGCCTACGGTGCTCTGGCCTTCAGAGAAACATTTTTCAGCACCAGAGTTGTGTGAGGATGTTTTTTTAATGAATATGTTGTGAGTCGGTCGCTATGAGCAGTCGCTAACATGCGCTCCCAAACAGCGCTGTACTGGTCAAATAGCGACTCCTCACAATGTATTCATCATTACTTCACAGCGACTGAGTAGCTCTGAACTAGCAACCCACGGCTGAGCACAGCGACTACTAGCGGGCGCTCTGAAATGCCTGCTACAGACGCTCATCTGTCGCTACCTGGCGTTAGTGATGAATCAGCCTGAAAGTAACATTTTGGTCGGGGCAAGCAATTACATAGAGGTGTTCTATGATAAAACAGACTGTTGGTTCTCTGCCTTGGATCCCAAGGGGATCTTGACTTGAATATGTAATGCAGCATAAGACTAAGATGGGCTTCCTATGCATCTTTTTAGAGCAGCGGCATCCTTGCACCCTTCACTCTGCATGCTTGGCAATCTGATGGTCTGTTGGCGCTGACATGCTGAGAAGAAAAAACACCCAGAAGAATGATATACTTGCAATTTGTATTATTATTAATGAAATATGAAAAACTTTTATTGTCAGTGTGTTTTTTTATTGTGTGAATACAAGCTACAAATATGGGTATTTATATGCTGCTTTTTTTTCTTCCAGGACATCCAAATATGGGGGGACCCATGCAGAGAATGAACCCGCCACGAGGCATGGCAGCTATGGGACCTCAGGTATATCAGAAAACACCCATAAGGTTCCGTTATCACTTCTTTAAAGTGCTACTGCAGGCAAATGTCATTGTTACACCATTGTGTCAGCCTACATTTGGCGCTGTCCTAAACTCTTTTTTTATGTTTTTAAATTGGAACAGCAATGGTCGCGATATCTGGGTTTACAGGTTTATCTTATGACTTCTCGTCTGAAAAAAGCGAGCGTGACCCTTGGATATGCAATACTACATCATTTGTGATGAATCTGAAGGTGAAGAAGGAGGCAAAGGAAGAGGCGGGGGGGGGGCTGCAATCTTGTCCAACGCTGCTGTGCCGATTAGGGGACGGGATGATAAAGAGCAAATGTCATTGGCTGAACCTGTAAACCTCCGTATCTTGGCCATTTCTGCTTCAGTTTAAAAACGGAAAACAGTTTAGGACAGTACCAAATGTATCCCGACACAATGGTGTAACAATTGCCTTTGCCTGCAGTAGCACTTTAAGTAATTTCTTTATTTGCAAAAATCAAGCAGCTATTCCAAACTAACAGGCTTGTGTACTTCCTGATCCTGTGAGAAGGAACCCTAGGGATGCACATGCTGCTGGTGAGAACATCTGCCTTGATGCTTACTGAATATTGTGGTATATATGTCTGTCCCCTGCTGTTTTTACACAAGCTCAGTGTGCAAAAGAGGGGGTGAATGCCAGCAAGCTGACTTGTTTTATTGTGTTATAGAATTATGGAAGTGGAATGAGGCCTCCTCCAAATTCATTAGGTGGTCCTGGAATGCCAGGGATGAACATGTAAGTAAGCGCATGCTTAGGAGACTGCCTGAGCTATCATTTAATTGTTTTACAGGGTGAAAGTGATTTGCAAGTCAAAATAAAAAAAATATCAGTAGCTTACCTTTCATTGCGTGCCTGAAGTGCTGTGATTCCTCCTCTGTCAGTCTCCTTAGTGAGGAAATCACTTCCTCATTCATATTATTATTATTATTATTATTGTTTATTTATATAGAGCCATCAACTTCCGTAGCACTTTACAAGTTAAGAATACAGACAAGGTAAAACATAGCACAGAGAACAATACAAAATTCGATGCCACAGGTTAAAACCAAGTGTTGTGAGCACAGGAGACAATAGGGATTAAAATTCATATTTTAATCCCCACCCCTCTAACTTGGTTCTTCAACCAAACTTCAGTGGAACAGGAACAGAAACACCCACCACTCCCTCCCCAGACATCTGATCAGCTGCCTTTCTCTGCAGCTATAAAACCCTGCCCTCCTTCCTCCTTTCTGGTCACACTATGTGCTGGCAGACTGGAGGCGCTCTTAGCCTACAGCATCTCTCACCGCCTTTTTCTGATCATACTATGTGCTGGTAGTAATAACTAAAAGGCACAACAATGCACTTATTTTATTACTATGATATATGTAAAGCACACAGTGTGCTTACATCACATTGCTGTTGCCACACCCCCCGTTTCTCCTCATTTTTTCTCTGCATCTCCAATGCTATAATACTTCTATATTACAAATAACTTAGGAACTACAGGGTCTGTTTGAAAACAGATTGAAGTTTGGGACAGTGCAACATGTAGCCTGATACAATGGGACAACAATCAGGCTTTTAGTATAACTTTAAGTGGCCCTGGCTTTGTCACATCAGTCGTCACAATTTATCCCACAGTCAAGAGCAAGCCGTGGGAAAGGTGTATCTATAGTATTAAATAATGGGAAAGCCAGATGAGTGGAGAAACATCTTGAAAAAATATATAGTAAGTTCAGTTCCTATGCAGATGCATATACCAAGATATATCTAGACCTGGATGAATGAGAACCTTTAAACCAGACCAACAGTTATTAATTTAATGGGTGTTGGTCCCTCTCTCTCTCTGCTAGCAAGAACCATGAGAACATGCGGCGGCCAATCGCGGGACTCCTTTTCCAGCGCTGGCTCATAATGGAGGTGAGTATTCTCAGCTATGCAAATAGGTGAGAGGGGGCTTCAGCGTTCCGGAATGCCCCCCCCCCCCCAGGTTCTTGCTAGCAGAGAGAGAGAGGGACCAACACCCGTTAAATTGCTAATGGGTGTTGGTCCGTTTTAAAGATAGCAAGGACAGCGCATACAGAAGACTTTGGGTTCTCTTATGGCAGTCAAATACTTTGTTTTTAAAGGAAAAGATATGAAAGTGATTCAGCAGGCTAATAAAAAATAAAAGGGTATTTACCTTTTGTTCTGGGCCGCTGATCAGTGCAGGTTCGGGGATTAGGAAATCACCTGACTGCAGGATTTGTACCCCCGCTGCAGGCGCAGCATCCTGCACTGTCCGGAGCCTGACCATGGGGACGGTTAGATGGTGGGTCAGAATCACAGCTCACCATCAATCGCAGCTGCGCTGCCACACCCTCTCAGTTCATCGTAATGGAGGTAGTAGGCTGAGGCCTGACATGCCCCCCCTCCATTAAAGTGAATGGAGAGAGCGTGACCACACCCTCTGACTGATGGTGAGGGTGGGGTCTGGCACGGTAGTACCAGAGAATGGTATTTGAAGCTCCGGATGCCGCGGGATGAGGCAGCTACGACAGGGGCTCCGATCAAGTGATCAGCCAAGTGCCTTATCATTAGACCTGCACTGATCAGCGGCATGGGACTAAAGGTAAGTACGCTTTTGTTTTTTCATTAGCTCGTTAAATTACTTTAAGGTTAACATGGGTCTCTCCACAAGTTGGCTTGTAGTTTTTAAAGTGAACCTGAAAAGTCAAAAAAATACCTGTACCAAAGGGCATAGGGGCTGGTGTGCTGTTATGGCTGGAGGCCTCGGAAACATGGGGATCTTAGTCCTTATGCGTGGTGCATGAATACAGTAGTGGTCTGTGGCTGCCAACCCTCTGTTTACCCTAGCCACATTGGTGGGAATGCTTCTCTTTTATACATGGATGTAGTTTTTACAAAGCATATTAGTCCTGTGAAAGGAACATACAGAATATTAGGAGTACAAAACAGTTACAGTTATGGTCTGTTGTAAAAACTATTAACTTTTGTATTAGAATGCATTTTAATGATTAAACATTCTGTAGGAGATTATACCTGCTTCTTTCTTTTGTAGGGGTCCTGGAGGAAGGGGTCCTTGGCCAAACCCCAATGCAAATTCAGTAAGTTGGACATAACATTATCCTTTACAGTATATGAATACAATTTGCTATGGCTATATCTGTTTAGACAAAAAAAGGTAACAGAACACAGTTGATGGAGGGAACATGGGAATTACTTTAATCCAGCCCCAAGTTTATTTGGTCAACTTAAGATATAAACATTTTTGAAATTTTCAAATCATCTTTGAAATCAACGTATGAATATATTCTTAGTATACAGTACGTCCTGCTCCAGATATGATTCTTTACATCTGGGTATTACTCCGCCAGATGGCGCTGGACTGCAGAGACAGCGAAATTGGCTTTTCCCGGCCCCTCAAATACCCGGGACCTCCCACAATCCCCAGATCTTCTCTGCAGTCTGGACTGCGAAGGACAAGAAGATGGCTCTCCCTTCTCGCAGGTGAGCGGGGCTATTAGCCTGCGGCCCTGTAGGACTATTCCCACCCGTTCCATTGTTAATTTGCCTCCCAGCCTTGGCTGCGCTGGTCGGGTGATGGTAGGCAGCACCGCTGTCAGGTGCTTAGGAGCGCTGCTCCACCGCAATCCCCCACCAAAGGGTAGGCAGTATAGGCACTTGGTGAGCCTTTGTGGGATGCCCCTCTCGCACTATTGCCCCTCACTATTGGTGGGCCCTACGTTGCGTGGCCGCTGCCCTCCCTCGCTCTCCCTTGTAGTTCCTGGGGGGGGGGTGAGTGTGTGTTTCTGTACATTCACTTTTGTATGGTATGCTTGGTTTGCCTTTAATCCTGTCACCGCACAGCCTTGGTTGCACTGGTTGCTTTTTGAATATGCCGCAGCGCGCTTGTACGGCATTCCGCGGTCGGCGGCGACATTACCTCAGGCACTGCTGCGCCATCATTGGTTGAATTTGTCACGTGTGCGGCTTCGCGCTCTTCGGGGGGGGCAGGCCCTGCGGCTAGCACGTTCCGCATCACTGTCTCTGTGGCTCGCCCCTCGAGGTATACTCGGCGCCATTTTGCTTCCTCATGCTGCGTGGCTGGCGCCTACCTACCGCGGTCCGTGAGTGCTATCGCGGGTTGTTTGTTCATATTTTAATGTTATGTATGCATGTCGCTTACGGGGTTTTCTCGCTTATGTCTTACAGGCGGGTCAAACTCAATTGGTTTCTCTCGGCCCTACCACCTATATAGCGTGAATCCCTATCGGCCTATTGTGCCGCTATAATCACCATATGGAGGCGTCTCAGGATAATGTGCTCGGGGTTCCTTCGGGACAAGCCCGGCTGTGTGTGGCGTGTGAGGTGTCCCCTACAAATGTTGACAATGTGCGGGTCTGTGTACCTTGTGCCCAGCAGGTGCTTGCGCTGCAGCCTGGTTTACCAGCAGCTGGGCCTGAGCCACGTATGGCTTCGCCTACTCCCCCAAGCTTACATCTGACTCCCAGTGAGGTGCATACCAGTGGGGAGTCTCAGCCTGATGTGTCTACTAGACTGGCTAGTGCTGAAAAGTTGCTTGCTAATACTATGGCGTGTAAGGCCTCTGCTAAGAGGCGGCATTTGTCGCGCCGATGTCACACTTTTCCCTATGGAGGATGAAGAGTTTTTTGACCTGTCTGGTTATACCCCCCTGGAAGAAGGGGAATTGTTCTCTGACTCAGAATCATCTGATGAACGGCCCAGGGGTTATGCTGATTCTGACTCTGATCCCTGGGCCCCAGATGATACTGATAGGCTTTTGGCTCAGATCTTTGAAGTGCTTTCTATCTCTCCCCCCAGCCGCGGCTCCTCAGCAGCAGGGGGAATTGTTTCATGTTGCTAAGCCACGTTTAGAGTTCCCTGAACAATCTCATTTTAATAATCTCTTACTCAAAGAATGGGAGCGTCCTAGCAGGCTCCCCGGAGTCCCTAAGAGTTGAGATAGGAGATATCCCTTTCCTGCTGATTTGGTTAAACGTTGGTCATCCCCTCCCGAGGTGGATGCCCCAATTCTGGGTTTGTCTAACACCTCTGTCATGCATTCCCCTGACTCTACTACCCTGAAGGATAGTGAGGACCGGCGTATTGATCAGCTGGCTTCCCATGCCTTTGCCTGTGTGGGGACGGCACTGCTCCCGGTTTGTGCCTCTGCCATTACAGCTGTGTCCTAGATGGAGCTCCTGATGATGTTTCTAGTGAAGAGTATAATGCACTCTCGCGTTGTGAGGTATTTGTTGCTTATGTCCTCTCTGCCTTGGATGATACCATTAGGATGTGTGGCAGAGCCTTTGCCTTGGTGGTGGCTATACACCGCTCGGTTTGTGGGCAGCTGACAACGCTGCCAAGAAGGCTCTCACTGGTTTTCCCTTCAAAGGACTACACCTATTTGGGGACCGCCTGGACCTGTTTGCTAAGGGAGGCAGGTTACCCCAGCGCAGAAGACAGTCTCGGCCCTTTTGGGGCCCGAGCTCCTTTTCTTCCCCCTACAGTGGATCCAGAACAGGGAGAGGGGTCTCCTTTACTGGGGCCCGAGGAGATTTCTGGGGTAGGGGCAGAGGACGTGGGCGCTCTGGCCCATCCTGGAGCTCTAAACCTAAGCCTTCCCCCAAGCCCCCTCAGGCATGAAGGGGTCCCCTCACCCATCCGGGTGGGGGGACGACTTCAGCTTTTTGCTCACGTCTGGAGGCATCATGTCTCAGACCGGTGGATTCAGGAGGTAGTGTCCTCCGGTTACAAGATAGAGTTTACTGCCTGGCCACCCCCAAGATTCATCAGATCCCGGATGTCTCAGGACCCCATGTCAGCTCAGGCTCTGTTTCTGGCAGTGCAAAGCCTTCTGGAGCTGGGGGTCATCTGTCAGGTCCCCTTACCAGAAAGAAGCAAGGGGTTTTATTCCAACCTTTTCACAAAAGAGATGGGTCTGTCAGGCCCATCCTGGACTTAAAGATCCTCAACAAGTTTGTCAGATGCAGGCGCTTTCGCATGGAAACTCTCTGCTATCAGTTACCTGCGTCCAGGGGACTTCATGACCTCTGTGGACATCAAGGATGCTTACCTTCATATTCCCATCTTTCCAGGGCATCAAAGATTCCTCAGGTTTGCTCTGGAGGATCAGCACTACCAATTTGTGACATTGCCCTTCGGTCTCACTTCAGCTCCCAGAGTGTTCGCCAATGTGCTGGCAGGAGTGATGGCTCTGCTCAGGTCTCAGGGCATTCGCGTTCTGCCCTATTTGGATGACATTTGGACGACATTCTCAGTCCCTCCAACAGGCAGAGCTGGATACTCAGTGAGTAGTGTCCACACTGGAGTCGTTCGGGTGGGTGATCAACCATCCCAAATCTTCCCTGTCTCCCTCCTTGGTGACGCCATTTCTGGGAATGAATCTGGATACAGTTCAGGCAAGGATCTTTCTTCCTCAGTAGAAGGTGGACAGTCTGCTAGCGCAGGTTTGGTTCCGTCTATCTTGCCCTCATTCCTCCATCAGGCAAGGAATGCAGCTGGTGGGCCTGATGGTGTTGTGCTTCGAGGTGGTTCCTTATATGCCCAGTTTCACATCAGGCCTCTGCAACTGCACCTCTTGTTAGTATGGGACAAGGATCCTGCGTCCCTGGACCAGGTCCTTGTTCTGTCCCCCCTAGCCAGGCGGTCCCTCTCCTGGTGGCTGGACTCCAGGAACCTGTTGGCGGGCAGATCCTTTCTGGCCCCCTGCTGGGAGACGGTCACTACGGATGCCAGTCTGACAGGTTGGGGGGGCTTCTGGAAGTCCCTACAATTCCAAGGGCGGTTTGCCCCTCAGGAGGCCCACACCCCTATCAACATTCTGGAACTGAGGGTGATCAGGTTGGTTCTGGCTCACTTGACCCAACACCTTCGGGGTCGGGCTGTTCAGGTCCGCTCGGACAACCAGACGGCGGTTGCCTACATCAATCATCAGGGAGGGACCCGGAGAAAGTCTCTGATCCTATCCTGGGCGGAGGACAATGTTCCCTGCATCTCAGCTGTGTACATTCCGGGGGTGGGGAATCTGCAGGCAGACTCTGAGCAGGGGGACCTCTCGCCTGGGAGAATGGTCCCTCAGCGACAGGGCGTTTCACTCCCTGTGTCACAGTTGGGGTCAGCCAGATGTGGATCTGTTTGCATCCTGTCACAATCACAAGCTCCCAGCCTTTGTCTCACTGTCCCAGGATCCTCTGGCCTTGGCCACAGATGCTCTAGCGATGTCTTGGCAGGACTTTCAGCTTCTGTATGTCTTTTCCCCATTCCCCCTGATGGGCAGGGTTCTGTGCAAGATAGCTCAGGAAGGGGTGCCAGCAATCCTGGTGGCTCCCTGTTGGCCAAGAAGAGTGTGGTTCGCATAGTGCAGCTGGCAGTAGATCAGTATGCTCTGCCAAGGGTTCCAGACCTACTCAGTCAGGGACATTTACGCCATCCCAGTTTACAAACGCTGGCTGGCCTGGATGCTGAAACCTCCATCTTGATGGAAAAGGGGCTGTCTGCCGCTGTTGTTAACACCATGATTAGGGCTAGGAAGACGTCTTCTTCTTCCATTTACTATAGGGTTTGGCGTGCCTACATTGACTGGTGTGAGTCTAGGTCTCTTCCCTGTCGTGTGTTCTCTATCCCCAGGATTCTGGAGTTCCTTCAACATGGTTTGGATCTAGGGCTTCAACTCAGTACTCTGAAGGGTCATGTTTCGGCCCCGGCTGTTTTCTTCCAAAGATCTCAGCATTCTCTGGTTAAGACCTTTTTCCAGGGGGTTGCTCATGTGCATCCTCCACGTAAGCCTATGTTGCCTGTCTGAGATTTTCTGCCTAAGGTTGTGTCTGTCTTTCATCTTAATCAGGACATTGTTCTGCCTTCCTTGTGCCCTAATCCTAGTAACACTAAGGAGAGGGTTTTTCATTCCTTGGATGTGGTCAGGAATCTATCTGGTGGCTACTGCACCTTTTAGGAAAACTGATGCTCTTTTTGTGGTCCCTTCTGGCCCTAGGAAGGGTTTGGCTCCTGCTAAGTCTACTATCAGCAAATGGATTCGTCAGGCTGTGATTCAGGCCTACTCTGCTAAGGGGAAGAATCCTCCCTTCCGCCTTACTGCTCATTCCACTCGTGCTATTGGTGCCTCTTGGGCCTTTCAGCACCAGGCTTCTGTTAAACAAGTTTGCAAGGACGCTACTTGGTCTTCTGTTCATACCTTTTCAAAGTTTTACAAGGTTGATGTTCGGGCCTCAGCTGATGCTGTTTTTGGCCGCAAGGTTCTGCAGGCGGCAGTGATCTGAACTGCCCGTTGTTGCCTTTTGGGGATCCCACCCTACTTTACGGACACTGCTATTGGATGTCCCAGACGTAAAGAATCTTATCTGGAGCAGGACGTACTGTATACTAAGAATAATACAATTCTGTGATTACTCACCTGTAGAATTGGTATTATGAGTATACAGTATGTCCTGCTCCACCCCACCCTTGGTTTTCATTATTCTTGGATCCCCTGTATGGTGATTGTTATCATTGTTGGTTTAGTTAATGGTTGGTTATGTTATCATTCTCCCGGCTTCTTGTTTAACTGCTTTTCAATACTGGGAATTTGTGGGAGGTCCCGGGTATTTGAGGGGCCGGGTGGAGCCAATTTCGCTGTCTCTGCAGTCCAGCACCATCTGGCGGAGTAATACCCAGACGTAAAGAATCATATCTGGAGCAGGACGTACTGTATACTCCTAATACCAATTCTACAGGTGAGTAATCACAGAATTGTATTTTGAGTGTGTTTCTGACATATATCTGTTTGATGGATACACTAGATGGCGGAACAATATTGTTTTAATTGTCTTTCACTATTAAGCAATAATTTGTATCATTGTTGCAGTTACATACTTTGCAGATACTTGCAATGGTAAAATAGTTCAAAGGGTGGCAGATGGCCACTAACAACGTATAAGATAATGGGTGGGTGGCATGTAAAGTTCAAAGTGGGCCAGTCTTGAGACCAAAGAAAAAAGTCTAGGCTGCCAGCCTGCTCATCAATAACGCTTGTATGAGCAAGTAATCAGTACTGCCTGGCAGCCATCCCTTGAAAAATTTGTGACTGTAAGTTCTAATGCAAAAAAATACAGAGCCTTTGTTAAAAAAAAGAAAAGAAAAAAAAATCATAATGAGAAAAGAGAAGAGAAGAAAAAGCGGGTATTGGGTGAGGGAAGGTGAGAGGGAAGGTAGACAGTTTTAAGCCCCTGTTCATGCACACACAAACTTCCTCCCACCTTATCCCTATTGGGAACAGTGCAAAATGAGCCATTCAAAGCATCTGAAAATCTCTAATTATATGTGAATACCTTATGGATACCAAGTAAAAGTACTTTTTCGGCTTCAATTTCTGTGTCATGACTGAGCAAGCGAGTCTTGAGCATGCTGTGCTGTAGTCTGGTGTGGGACCACTGAGGTTTTGCAGTGGTTGCTCTTGCTTAGAGCAACAAGGGACAGAGTGGCTCTTAGACCACTTTTTTGTGTGGTCGTGGAGGACTGGAATTGAGCCTTGCTATAGCTTCTACCTGACAATGCAGTCCCTAGGGTAGGGGTGCACTACCTTTTTTGGTCCAATGGCCATATTGTCTTATTGTTCCACTTCAAGGGGCCACAATGAAATCCAAGTAGGCAAATTGCAAACAATTAACTGCAGGAAAGCAGTAACCTGTAAGTATTAAATATACTTTTATGCATATGCAGATCTGAACATAGGTTAAACCGGAACAGTAAGAAGTTGGCAGGGATAAAGCAAGAAAAGGTGAATTGTGCAAAGTTGAGACTGGGAGAGGTAGTCAGAGGTGAGATGAGAAGGGATCAGCAGAGGTGGATAGAGGTGATATGGGTAACCATGAGGTGAGGTGAGAAAAGAAGCAGCTAGAGGTAAGGTGAGTAGCGGTGAGGTTGGCTGAGGTGAGGCATTAAGAGGTGAGAAGAGCTGAGGTGGAAAAAAGTAAAAAAAGGTGGGTAGAGGGAAGCAGAGGTAATATGGGTAGAGGCAAGGTACTCGGAGGTGAGGTTGGCTGAGGTGAGGCAGGAATAAGGGAGGTAGTAAGAAGTGAACAGTGGTGTTCAGATGTGAGCCGGTGAGCAGATGTGAGATGGAAAAAGGGGGCTAAGGTGAGAATTCAGGATGAAAAATATGATGCTGGTTAAGATAAGGTTGGAAGTAGTTAGGCAGGAAGAGGTTAGATGATTAGAGATGAAGCTGTCTGTAGAGCTAAGCAGAGATGAAGGGAGCATAGGTAGCTAGAGGTAGGTAAAGGTGCCCTGGGCAGCAACTGATGGTAATGTGGGCTGCATGTGGCATGTCTTTCAAGTATTTTCTAGAACAGCCAACTTTCTGAGATAGTTAAGTGCTTTGCCTTAGAGAGCTGGATCTTCACTTAGAGCCAGCACCTATTGCTGTTGCTTATCACACTTTGCCCAGCAGAGGAGCCTAATTTCCAGCGTAACCGTGTGGATTTGAAAAGCATCTCCAGCATAGGTGATAGTGCTATTAATTATTCTATTGATGTGTTCAGCTGAGAGTCCATGATGAGTCTAATGCATTGAGCTTCCAGATCTTTCACTTACCACCCATGGGGTAGAAAGCGGGAGGGAGTTGCCATAGACATTGCTAGTCATTAGTAGCATTGACACCTCCCTTTGCTTTGATCATCCATTCTAGCATATGATTGATTGGGAGGATTCCACATATGAGTAGAATGTTTTTGCAATACTGCTGTTCCTGGGTGGCTTTTTGTCATAAGAATGGTCTGTTCTAACAAGATTACTATAGACTCATTTACTGGCTACATGCAAACAATGGCAGTCCACCTTCTGTTGGATGAGTTGGGCTTATTGGGAGTGTGCCTAGACCCCCTCACGTACAGTAGAATTCTTGCAGCAGACTCTCCTGGTGTTAACAGAATATTGGCTTCATTCCCCAGTATTCCTAGATTCAGCTTTGCATTGTTGCTCACAGTGCCAGTGTCAGAAGCATCCCATTGCTCTAGCTGAGGAGTACTTGCAATGTAGCAAAAAATACCTTGATTAGCCTTTTAAGGGTATTTTTTGGCCATACCTAGTATCATGCGAAACCATGCTTTACAGAAAAGCTAAGAACTATTTAAAAACTATAAAATAGGAGCATTTTAGAAACGTGTCCATCATTTGTAAATGTCTTACATATATTTACCATGTGCATACAAAATCCAGACTCTCTCAACCTACTTGGTGTAGCTGGTTTCTAGATCTTTTGAAGCAATGTACATAGTGCCACCTACTGGATAAAGAAGGTGGGTAATACCTTTACACTCATGCTTCTTTTATTTCAGATAGCATATTCATCATCATCGCCAGGAAACTATGTGGTGAGAAACATTTACACTATCAAAGTATTAAGATAGAAACACATGCAGTGACTAATAATGACTTTTCATTTTTCCATTGATATAGGGACCTCCGGGTGGTGGCGGGCCTCCAGGGACACCTATAATGCCTAGCCCAGGAGGTAATGAGGCTTTGAATTTTACTTAATGTGCATGTCTGAACATTAGCAGAATGTACTTAGGGGAAAGATACACATGTAGCAAACCTTAACTTGACAACCACGACTTAAAATGGACCAAAATCCATCTCAGCCGGCCCTGGAGTATAAAGTCCCCCCTTCATAGGCCTGGAGAACTAAAAGACCCAGCTAACTGCAGGGAAACAACAAGACACAGGTGCTCCCCCTTCATGGGTCAGGAGCAGAACAAGAACCAGCTGCTCCCCCTCCAAATGCTGGGGGAACTAAAAGCCTTAGCTGTCCCTCCCTCAGCTTTAGAACTACAAGTGAAATGCTCCTATTATACCACTTCCCCCACCCCAAACAGCAGTACTTATATATGAGATGAGTGAAGAAGGTCAGATGGAGGGACGGATGGACGAGCATTTGCAAGGAGACAGAGCTGATAACATAATTCTATGCTAGCAAGGCTCGCTTCCTCTTACCTCTGAAGACGCATTAGATAACTGAAGGCCATAAACATCCTCTATGAACATTAACCAGTCCAGCGCTACCACCCCTGTTTAAATCACTGATAAACAGGGGTGGAACGTGCTTATTGACAAATATCGAAATGCCCATGGATCGCCCCTTTTTTTACACATATATCTTTTTATTAAATCCCAGAGAAAATGTAGCAGACTCATGTTGGCCTCCAGCAGAAAATGTATTAATCAGGATGTCCTGTCATATAGCTCATCTATGTATTATCAGATTGTGTCACTAGTAACCCCACCAGGCTGCTCTGAATTATTTGTTCTTCTTCCCTGTTTCTCTGCAGATTCAACAAACTCCAGTGAGAACATGTACACCATGATGAACCCTATTGGACCTGGTGGAAGCAGACCTAATGTAAATGAAACAATTTGCTAGTTACTGATAACAAGCTCAGTATGTTAGTATATAAACTATGAACATATACAGTAGCTCAGGAGTATCCTATAGTCCCCGTGTTTCCTGTGTTTGTTAGAGCTTCTATTACTTGTTTGAATGTGGTCCAACACCAATGGGAACACCAATGTAACTGTGACAAACATTTACAAGTGGTCATTAAAAATGACAGTTGGTCCACTAAGTTCTACTGCAAGGGGGCTTCAAAATTTGGGGTGCCCCACTTCACATACTATTTCCCAAAGTTTAGCTTGCAGTCCAATATGACCACTAGAACCTTGGGTTTGATAGGTAGATGGGCTCACATAGTTGGCTGCCTGTGGTCAAATGTAATGTACGCACCTCCCCATGTCTTCCATCCTCAGACCTCCCTCTATGTCCCTTAGTGGTATAAAGAATTCCCACCCCGACAGCCTGCCAAGATAGAGGGAATGGGGTCTCTCTAAGTCCTAATGAACAGTAGATGCTGCTATGGCGGCTGTGACAGCTGCCGGCTCTGGCATCAGAAAAGAAGACTGATGAACTCCCGAAACCAGGACCTGCATGTGAGTTTTTTAAAGTGGCCCAAATCCCAGGGTTTTCAGTCTCCCGGGTTTTGGTCTATCCACGCTGCATGAGAACCCACCAGTGGGGACCTGAAAAAGTCAAAAGAATGTGTTTTTTCCCAACAAAAACATGCAATAAATAGATTAACGTTTTTTATTGCATCAAGGCCAAATTGTCTGCATGCTGGACTAGGGAAGAGCTGGATTCTCCTTTGGGTTTGTATTATTAGCTCACTCTCGCTGGAGCACAAAACAAGGAAACATCTGTACAGGGGGTTAGCAATTAGTAACTAATCTAAACAAGACAAAGAAATTCTCTTTGTTCAACTCATGCTCTATCTTTCTTGCAGTTCCCAATGGGCCCAGGCCCTGATGGCCCAATGGGTGCAATGGGTGCTATGGAACCTCATCATATGAACGGATCGCTAGGTAAGTGTGTCTGAAGTATCATAACTTGCCTGAATTAATTATGAAATGAACTCTTATTGGGGTATTGCTGGAACCTACATATATAATGCTCTTTTTAGCAAAGCACCAGAATGTGCCTAGACTACTTTTATATGCACATTTCATATGGCAGCTCTAGGTCTGACTATAATAGTGAATATGCTGGTGTGGCAGGAGGAAGAGGTTTCCACACCATTAGAGGTCCCTAAAGATTAATGGTCCCCAACCTTTCTTACTATACAAGACCCATTGAATACTATGAGATATTTATGGGTAGACTTAATCTGCTAATTTGAGGGATGACTAAGCTGAGAGGTATATAACTGCTATGTTGGAGCCTTTTCTCGAGTCAGAGAACAGTGAAAGCTCTTCCTACACCCCAAGCAGTTTTTGGATGCCCAGCTTTAGTTTATTACTATTGTTTGACTATCTCAAATTACATGTGAGTGAGATGACCCTGAATAACCAGAAACCTTGTGGGGGAACCGATGCTGGACTGAGAGACAGAGATCATATACAGACAGGCAGGGTTTCTGTCACTGTGAAGGGAGTTTTATTTGATTTTAATACCTTTAATCAAGCTCATTATTCAAAAGGGGGGGGGGGCAATACAATAATGGACTTTAATAGTAAACACAACTACCCTGTTTCCCTGAAAATAAGCTCTACCCAAAAATAAGCCCTAGTAAGATTTTGAAGCAAAAATGAATATAAGACCTGTGATATTTTCTGGGAAACATGGTATATCATTCATACTCTAACTTTTAAAATAAAGAAGGAAACTAAAATAAAGTTAGAAAATTCTGCAAGTTTGGAACAAACTGTACAATAGTGACCCCTAGTGGCAGCTATATAGATTGCAGTAAGTCATTGATACCGTTTCTTTTCTTTTATTTTAGGCTCTGGAGACATGGATGTATTGCCAAAGGTAATATTACAGATGCTTCTATTTCGATGGGTGAAATTAATGCAATAACATTTCAAGGAAAGTCAGCAGCTGCATATTCACTATGCTGCTTTCAACAATATCTCAAGCTAAATTATTGGCTGCAATTTAGGCGTTGGCCGATAAGAGAAAATATTGTGAATCTGAATAAAACAGTTCAGGTAGCTAATAATCATTTTGGGAGGAAATATGTATCACATTGGGAAATGAACAAATGCTGGTCATGACATTCTAATAAACATCAATACAAATGATGACTACCTGTTGAATGGGTGAATCAATGCTATTAAAATGAAGTAAAGGTCACCAAACCCAACAAAGTATTAACTATTCCTAATATTTGTCTTTTTAGAACTCTCCAAATAACATGGCAGGAATGAACAACCCCCCAGGAACACCTCGCGATGATGGAGAGTTGGCTGGGAACTTTTTAAACCCCTTCCAAAGTGAAAGCGTAAGGATTTTATCTAAGTTCAATCTAAGAGCGTTGTGATCTCATATATAAGATGTTCTTAGCTGGCTTATGAAATTAATCATGTTGCAAATCAAGCAGCAAAAGGTCTGATTAAAATACAGGGCTTTCTAGAATTCTAAAGGTTGTTAGCCACTTGCACATGTAAGATGGGGCTAAAAGGGAGACTGCCAGTAAAACATTTGTGTGTATAGGAACACTAACAAAGGGGTTTAGAAAAGACGGCTTTACCCCCGGGCATTTCCAGGAGCCAGTCTGATTCGCTAATTCCAACTCCACATACAGGGAAAACACCTTACAGCGGACTAGCCGAGAGTTCCTCTTTAACTTCCCACTTCCTATTCCTCTCCAGGACCACACAGGCACACTTACAGTGGTCTCCTCTGGCCCAGTTCTTCCTTCTTGGTGGGTTCTTTTATAGCAGGTGGAAAGATGTAGGCCACACACAGGGAGAGTCATTCAGTTAACATTTTGCAGTTTGTATAGGAAGTATGCAAGCAGTGTTGTCTTTATTCCTTTATTGGAGAAAGACTAAATCCAGAAACAAATAGAAAATTCTCATGTGTCTGGCAGTGGAGATCTTTACCCTGAGGAGCAGCCAGAGCATCATCTCTAGTACTCCTCAGGGTACCACCTGACTGGATGGGCTGTTTCATTAATCAAACTTCCACCACCCTATCAAATCATACAACAGCAGTTATCTGGATTAGATGGAAATCTCTAAACAGACACATGGGTATATAAGCCTCTACTGCAAATGTCAGCGATTGGCTAGGGAACCTATTCCACCTAGAAACCTTTCTTTGATAACCATGCCGGATAAAATATTATTATTATTATTTGGATTTAAGTTCTTTGGACTTAAGAAGATTTACACCCGGTAGACAATGAAAGTGAATGACAGTTTTCTCTCCTAAAAAAGGAGTGAGAATTCTCACCTGGCTCTGAATCGACCCCTATGTGTTTATTCTAGATAGCAAGCATGTATACCATTATGGTAGGGGTTCCGTACCTTTTTTCAATCAAGTACAACTTTTCATTCTCTAATTATGTCAAGTACCACCTTGGTGTGGCATGAGTGTGAGTTATCAGTCACCCCAAACCACCATTTAATGTGAATTAAACACACAAGAAATGCATATAAATAGTTTAATCACCTTTAGAAGTGATTGGGTCAAAAAAACAAAAGGGCACTCATTTTTTCCCCTGCAGCTGATCAGGCCGACTTCGGTGGTCAGCAGTTCGCCTAGTCGCTGTATTGCATCCCACGCTGGTTGAGGCCTGAACAGCAGTCGGTGGCATGTCTGCGTCCGACTTGTGCCCCCACCACCAGTCACAGGAGCACTACAACACCCATGCTGGCTCCTGCCTCTGGTGCCCTGGGCCTTTTACTGGTAAACCCCAAGTGTGGCAAAAAAAAGATACAACGCGATAAACTTTAATGTTCTTAATTTTACTACTCATGATTCTGTTCCGTCTTGTCGGGTGGTGTCCGCTTCCTACTCCACCAGCACTTACTCTGTTCCACTCCAGTCTCTACTGCTCTTCAGTGTTCTTCTTTGCCCCCTCCGCAGTCTTCTTGTGGCGGCTTGAGGCATCAGGTCCCCTTCTGTCATCCTCATTACCCAGCAAGGGTCTGATGTGAGAGCCGAGGGAGCCTGCTTTTATACTAAGAAGCGGGACATCCATGGAATCTCCTCCACATCACTAATAACGTCACAGAAGGGTAGAGGCCCAGAGGGGGGGGTTTCAGTTTTTGGAAGAAGGAGGATGACAGAAGGGGGGGACCTGACGCTTCGAGCCACCACAAGAAGACCGCAGAGTTGCTTCCCCTTGGTCCAAGTGGCAGCACAGGCGTCAAGACCTGATGCTCCACGCCGCCACAAGAAGAAGGTGGAGGGGGCAAAGAAGAGCCCCAAAGAGCAGCGGAGAGAAGCGTGGGACAGGACAAGGAGAGGAGGAAGTGGACCCCACCTGGCACTGGATTCCAGAAGGAGAACTGGACCAAAGAGTAAAAAAATTAAGAACATTAAAGTTTATTGTGTGGTCTCTTTTCTTTGCACTGGTATAGGGGGTCCAGGGGACTCCTATACCAATTCAATAGGGTCGGGGCCAGCCTGGCACCTGCCAGACTCAGCGGAGGGCGCACGGCTTGGCCTCTGTGCCCTGGGTTACAAGCCCTTATGCCTGGTGCCTGGGCTGTTTGCATTTTTGGGGAGGAAACCCCATGCATTTACTTACAAAATTCATTCAGTTTCAAGAGGATGCAACCTGTAGCTGCATTCATTTTATGAATGAAAACTAGTACAACTCGCTGATACTGATTGCCTGAACTGTCATGTAAAATCATGGATGGAGAAAGCTCATCATGAATTCTTACTTCAAACCACCCAAACAAAATTTACTTGGAAGGGGCTTTGAATCAAGCGTGTTGCCGAAAAACCTCACCGGCGAGTTGATTCGAGTTCTCAGCGAGATTTTTGGCAATGTCTTTGAATCCACTCTATTGACTTAAAAGTAGACCTGCTGTGCACTAGCACTACCCAGGCACTAAGTGGGGTTATTATGGTGCAGGCCATTTTTCCCTCTAAGCCACAGGTGTTAAACACCGTCATCAAGAGCCACCAACGGGCCATGTTTGGCAGATCTTTACACAGAATCTCTACACAGAAGTAATTAGAGCTAAGTATCTTAATATCTTCCAAAACAAAAGTTTCCAACCTAAAACTACACTCTGTGGGCAGCTGTCAGATGTTGGCTGACGCAAGGGGAGTTTGTTACACAGTGTGAACCCTGATACCTTGACCCTCCAGTGGCTGCTCATGTTTCCGTAGCGGGATACTCCTTTGGGAGGTGATTTGACATCCCTTCTCTATTCCCTCCCATAGGCAGGGCCGTATTTAGGATTTGTGGTGCCCTAGGCACTTTTTGGTCATGCGCCCCCCCATGACACACACTTCATAATTAATATATTTTTGTGGAAGATGTGGATATTGCTAATTCTAGGAGACTTAATTGTTGCCTGTAATTAAAATTATCAACACGAAATGCAGGACCAGGAAAAATAACATTGATAGAGTGAGTATGGCCAAATATGGCCCCTTATGTCACCTTTGCATTGTAGGTGACATAAGGGGCCATATTTGGCAGTAAAATGTGCTTGGTGGGCAGCACAAGTTGTCAACAGTGAAAGTAGACAGTGTTACTGCAGAAAACAAAATGCTATTGTGCTGCAGAGGCAACTGTAAATGGAAGGTAGATCACCACAGACAGCAAGACGGGCAACAAGAAGGTGGGACAATGGGCAACAAGAAGGGAGAAAGGAGTAAAACAGGAAACAGGAAGAGGGCATAGTGGGCAGCAAGTATGGGACAGAAAATAGAAGCAGCGGGCTGCAGAAGGAGGGCAGAGTGGGCAGCATGAAAGGGGTGGAAAGAAGGAATTACAGGAAATGAGCACAGTGGCCATCAGGAGTAGAAGGAAAATGGGCAGCAAACCAATGAAACTGACTCTGGTGGCCCACCCTATAGTAACATGGAAATATTATTGGTCTATTTTTAGGGCTCAATCCCACAAATGTTACTTCAACCATGCATGTGTGTGCGCGCACTTGGGATGTCACAATTAAGTTATCAATATTGTAACAGTGACACATTTACTATTACAATAACTAAGCGTACTGCAGTTCCTATCATGATAAGTGGATAAGCTGCGCTCTACTGCAGTAAATCAGTGACATCCAGCATTACCCGCTGCTCCTATCATAGAAACATAGACTGCAGAATCAATACATATTGCACTCCAACAATTACAATATTTATAAAATAAAACCCTAATTTTCCATCCACTGATGTCATGATCTATTGGCAGCTGACTGCTGGGCCCCAAAACACAGAGATTGGGCAGATCCCCCTTAAATTTTGGATGGATCTGGGGATGGAAACCTCTGCAGAGACATGAGCTGCCATTTTTCTCCAAATGAGGGGGGAAAGTCAGTATATGGGGTAAACTCCCATATATATCGCTCCCGTGCTGCTGGCCAGGCCACCATAGCCACTGGAGGCCAGAAAATGGAGGAACGGCAGGCGGACGGGCAGGGCACCTGATCCCTGCTGTCTGCACTGTCCCCACCGCCTTTTGCCTATCGGAGAGTGGGAATGCCACACTGCCTATGGAAAATGGGAATGCCACACTGCCTATAGGAATGGGAGGGGGAATGCCACACTGCCTATAGGAATGGGAGGGGGAATGCCACACTGCCTATAGGAATGGGAGGGGGAATGCCACACTGCCTATAGGAATGGGAGGGGGAATGCCACACTGCCTATAGGAATGGGAGGGGGAAATGCCACACTGCCTATAGGAATGGGATATGGAATGCCACACTGCCTATAGGAATGGGAGGGGGAATGCCACACTGCCTATAGGAATGGGAGGGGGTAAGCCACACTGCCTATGGGAATGGGATAGGGAATGCCACACTGCCTATAGGAATGGGAGGGGGAATGCCACACTGCCTATAGGAATGGGAGGGGGAATGCCACACAGCCTATAGGAATGGGAGGGGGAATGCCACACTGCCTATAGGAATGGGAGGGGGAATGCCACACAGCCTATAGGAATGGGAGGGGGAATGCCACACTGCCTATAGGAATGGGAGGGGGAATGCCACACTGCCTATGGGAATGGGATAGGGAATGCCACACTGCCTATAGGAATGGGAGGGGGAATGCCACACTGCCTATAGGAATGGGAGGGGGAATGCCACACAGCCTATAGGAATGGGAGGGGGAATGCCACACTGCCTATAGGAATGGGAGGGGGAATGCCACACTGCCTATAGGAATGGGAGGGGGAATGCCACACTGCCTATGGGAATGGGAGGGGGAATGCCATACTGCCTATGGGGAATGGGAGGGGGGGATGTCACACTGCCTATAGGAATGGGAGGGGGAATGCCACACTGCCTATAGGAATGGGAGGGGGAATGCCACACTGCCTATGGGGAATGGGAGGGGGAATGCCACACTGCCTATAGGAATGGGAGGGGGAATGCCACACTGCCTATAGGAATGGGAGGGGGAATGCCACACTGCCTATGGGAATGGGAAGGGGGAATTCCACACTGCCTATGGGAATGGGAGGGGGGAATGCCACACTGTCTATGGGAATGGGAGGGGGAATGCCACACTGCCTATGGGGAATGGGAGGGGGAATGCCACACTGCCTATGGGAATGGGAAGGGGGAATTCCACACTGCCTATGGGAATGGGAGGAATGCCACACTGTCTATGGGAATGGGATGGGGAATGCCACACTGTCTATGGGAATGGGAGGGGGAATGCCACACTGCCTATGGGAATGGGAAGGGGGAATGCCACACTGCCTATGGGAATGGGAAGGAGGAATTCCACACTGCCTATGGGAATGGGAGGAATGCCACACTGTCTATGGGAATGGGATGGGGAATGCACACTGCCTATGGGAATGGGAGGGAGCATGACACACAGCCTATGGGAATGGGAGGGAGCATGACACACTGTCTATGGGAATGGGAGGGAGCATGACACACTGTCTATGGGAATGGGAGGGAGCATGACACACTGTCTATGGGAATGGGAGGGAGCATGACACGCTGTCTATGGGAATGGGAGGGAGCATGACACACTGTCTATGGGAATGGGAGGGAGCATGACACACTGTCTATGGGAATGGGAAGGGGGAATTCCACACTGCCTATGGGAATGGGAAGGGGGAATTCCACACTGCCTATGGGAATGGGAGGAATGCCACACTGTCTATGGGAATGGGATGGGGAATGCACACTGCCTATGGGAATGGGAGGGAGCATGACACACAGCCTATGGGAATGGGAGGGAGCATGACACACTGTCTATGGGAATGGGAGGGAGCATGACACACTGTCTATGGGAATGGGAGGGAGCATGACACACTGTCTATGGGAATGGGAGGGAGCATGACACGCTGTCTATGGGAATGGGAGGGAGCATGACACACTGTCTATGGGAATGGGAGGGAGCATGACACACTGTCTATGGGAATGGGAAGGGGGAATTCCACACTGCCTATGGGAATGGGAGGAATGCCACACTGTCTATGGGAATGGGATGGGGAATGCACACTGCCTATGGGAATGGGAGGGAGCATGACACACAGCCTATGGGAATGGGAGGGAGCATGACACACTGTCTATGGGAATGGGAGGGAGCATGACACACTGTCTATGGGAATGGGAGGGGGAATGCACACTGCCTATGGGAATGGGAGGGAGCATGACACACAGCCTATGGGAATGGGAGGGAGCATGACACACTGTCTATGGGAATGGGAGGGAGCATGACACACTGTCTATGGGAATGAGAGGGAGCATGACACACTGCCTATGGGAATGGGAGGGAGCATGACACACTGTCTATGGGAATGGGAGGGAGCATGACACACTGTCTATGGGAATGGGAGGGAGCATGACACACTGTCTATGGGAATGGGAGGGAGCATGACACACTGTCTATGGGAATGGGAGGGAGCATGTCACACTGTCTATGGGAATGGGAGGGAGCATGACACACTGTCTATGGGAATGGGAGGGAGCATGACACACTGCCTATGGGAATGGGAGGGAGCATGACACACTGTCTATGGGAATGGGAGGGGTGCCACATTATGTTGTCCACTGTTGCACTGGGCACCAATGATCTAAAGCAGCGGTAATCAAGTACTTTTAGTCGAGTTCCATTTACCGTGGTCTGTGCCAAGTTGAAGGTCCAGGGGGAGGGTGTAGTTGAAATCTCTGAATAAGTTGAGAGCTTGGAATAAGAGGGATTGATGGGAACAGTGCTGGGAAATAGAGGAATGGATGTGGGGAAAGCTGGGAATGAGAAATAAATGGGGGAAGAACTGGAAATAAGAGGGATGAATGGGGCAGTGCTGGGAATAAGAGGGATGAATGGGGGCAGTGCTGGGAATAAGAGGGATGAATGGGGGCAGTGCTGGGAATAAGAGGGATGAATGGGGACAGAGCTGGGAATAAGAGGGATGAATGGGGGCAGAGCTGGGAATAAGAGGGATGAATGGGGGCAGTGCTGGGAATAAGAGGGATGAATGTTACAGATCTGGGAATAGGAGGGATGAATGGGGCAGATCAGTGAATAAGAGGGATGAATGGGGGCAGAGCTGGGAATAAGAGGGGTGAATGGGGGCGGGCAGTGCTTGGAATAAGAGGGATGAATGGGGGCAGAGCTGGGAATAAGAGGGATGAATGGGGGCAGTGCTTGGAATAAGAGGGATGAATGGGGGCAGAGCTGGGAATAAGAGGGATGAATGGGGCAGTGCTGGGAATAAGAGGGATGAATGGGGGCAGAGCTGGGAATAAGAGGGATGAATGGGGGCAGAGCTGGGTATAAGAGGGATGAATGGGGGCAGATCTGGGAATAAGAAGGATGAATGGGGACAGACCTGGGAATAAGAGGGATGAATGGGGGCAGATCTGGGAATAAGAAGGATGAATGGGGACAGACCTGGGAATAAGAGGGATGAATGGGGGCAGATCTGGGAACAAGAGGGAGGATGGGGCAGAGCAGGGAGTAAGAAAAATGGATGGGGTAAGAGCTGGGAGGAGATGGATGGATAGTGGCAGAGCTGAGAGAATGGGGGATGGAAGTGGCAGAGCTAGAAATAACGGGATGGGTAGGGGCAGGGCGGGGGCATCAGACAGGGACAGCTATTTCTCTTCGGCGGAACATCACAATTTTGGATGCCCTGTCGTGTAAAACCTCTGGAATTGCCGGTAATTTTTACCTGACCGTCAGTCCCACAGCACATGCACTGACTCTTGGCCATTCAGTCTGGCTGTATCTTTATTCATGTTTTAGCAAACGCAGCCAGGAAACATATGAAGATACAGCTGCACTAAGTGGTGAGGAGCCTGTGCATGTGCCATGGGACTGCTAGTAGATTGTGCAGAATCTGTGGGTTTCACACGGCAGGGTAATGGATTGCCCAGCGTTGAGGAAGCCCTGAAAATAAAGATAAAAGATGCTGCAGTGCATGTTGTGACTTCTGGTCCCCTGGCTCTGAGAGATCAGGGTGCAGAGCAAGAGACAGAAAGTCAGAGAGAGAACAGGGACAAAAAAGAGTGCATGGAAAAAAGTGTAAATAGAGACAGAGAGGGAAAGACCGAGAGTGCAACCAGATGGAGAAAAAAAGACAGAACTAGAATCAGTGAGGAGCGAGAGCAAGAGGAAAGTCCAGGGAGTTAGACAGACTGAGAGAGAGACAGAGAGAGTGACTGCACAAGTGACTGCAGAAAGAAAGGCAGGAAAAGAGACAGCAAGAGGACAGAGAGACAGACAAACGTTTCCTGAGAACTCACAGGGTGTCACACATCAGAGCCAGAGAGAGCTGCACCGTTGCTGGCACACAAAGGGTGTCGGCAATCACTCCTCACAGGACGGGGTCATGGAGAGGGCGGCAGGAGAGCTCCGTGTGACAGTGGGGAAGGGACAGAGGGGGAACAGTGATCAGGAGACCTGCACACTGAGGGGAAGACAGGAAGCACATACAGCACCTGACATGGCTTCTGACTGACACACACGTGCTGCTCTCTGTAAACTGTGTGACGGAGGACAGGAAGTGTTTCTCCTCCCACATCGCCTGTCACTGCAAGGCTGAACAGAGCATCGGGCGGCTCGGCGGGGGGGGGGGGGGGGCGATTGTGTACTGGCCATCTCCACTAACCACCAATGATCTTAAAAAAAAATAAAATAAAAAAAAAAAAAATATATATATATATATATATATATATATATCTCATTGACACCACTGCAGTCAGCCCGCCCCCAGTCTCAAGTTCCGCCCTAGGCACGTGCCTAGGTGTGCCTTACAGCAAATACGGCCCTGCCCATAGGAGTACTGGCCCAATAATGTTATAGAACTTTAAATAATCTGCTAAAAGCAGGCAGAATTGGAATGTGAACTTCTGATATTTACAAGAGTTCTTTGGTGTAGCACAAAGTGACCTCTCGCACTATATGTCTGTAAGTTTATCAAGCTATAATGGGTCTGGTTTTCATACTTGATGTACTACAAATGTAGCATTGCAGGACCTTCTTGACTATTTCAGAGCATGCACGGAGGGGCATCCTGAATTGGGGCCCCCAGCAGCAAAACGAAGCAGACCAACAGTAATTTTTGGTTCACTTCAATACAAGTCCATTAAAAATCTATGGTAAATATAAGATTCCTGTCAAGGTGGTTGGAAAGGCACATACTCGTAACATTGTTGGGCTTGATTTCTGACATAATCGTGTTAAAATGCCACACATTAATAGTATGCTCATTGTTCTCACAGAATAAATATATATATATATATTTGTGTGTTTGTATGTGTTTTCTGTAATAACCTTATTTACAGATACAAAATGTCTATTCATTTTCACAGTACTCACCCAGCATGACCATGAGTGTGTGATAGTCTCCCGTATGACAGTGGATGAGGCCTCTCCCATGGAGGACTAGCAACGTCGAGCAGCAAGGATTACAAATTAGTGTGTTGTATATTTAAAAGCAGGAAAGTCCCCCAAGTCCTCTGCATTCTTCACACAGCAACTGACTGGACTGTACAGTGACTTTACCTGTTGGATAGCAGGGTGCAGGGGAGGACATTTCATCCACACTTTTTGTGACACTCTTCTACTCTTCTGCCAAATCCCAGACTGCAGCGACAAGAGGACCTTTCCTAACACAATGTGTAAAGCCTGACAAAGTGACACAAACCATTCAGCTGCACATCTGGAGGCACCAAGTCTGCTTGGCTTCCAGGGAAGTGCATTGGAGGTTGCAACAGTATCATAAGAACTTCTTTTGCAACGCAAAAAATATGTTCTCCTGAAAACGAAGAGGTAAAAGCCAACAAACATGCAAGTTTTGGGTTTTATTTATTAATACATTTTTTTCTGCTTACTGGTTCATCAGGATTCAAGCTCCTGTTGTCTTACCTCCATGTTAGTGTGAAATGGACTTTAAAGCTAGGTGTTCATAAGAAGAAACCCTTCAGACACTTGTGTCCTGTAATATCCCTGCAGGCCCCAATTACCAGCCACATCCAATCCCCAGGACAAGATAGAACTGCTCTCCTGATTTCAGTTGGCCAGTAAAACGGCATGGAAAAGAAGATTTCAGCATTGTAAAACTATACATTGCTCTGTACATGAACAAGATCATGTCTCCCACTGCATTAGGAAAGAAGAAGAATTATAGAAGACTGGCTACATTTAGGGTGAACGTTAATAGTTAAAGGAAATGTATGGCTACTTGTTTTTCCATGAACACCACATTTCCAAGATGTCCCTCTTTGGTTCCATTTGTTTTTCCCCATCTGGTGTACATATATATGTGGAAATTGTAGACTCTGGGCCTCATGAAAAACATGTAAAACATAATATCTAAGTACTGTAGATGATATGAAAAATTCTAGAGGTGTTCCTGGAGGACACATATCAGAAAAGATGGATGTCTTAGTATTTTCTTTTTAAATCTTAAGCAATAGTCTAAGCCAGTATGCAATAGTAAAACAAAATGTATGAAAGCAGTACTTAGCCTGCTATAAAATAACATTTTAGGCTAAATTTGGATCTTGGGATAGGATAGAAGTTTGTACGTGGTGTCATCTGCAGAGGAACCCCATACCCATACATATACCTGTAACACCATTCTGGTCCTTATGACCTACATGTCCCGTATGTTCTGCTAGATTCATCATACAGAACTCCACAACTACATCACATAGAGGCTATAATCATTTCAGATTCTGTTCAAATTAAAGTGTATGGAAGTGACCTTGTTCCACGGGTGGATCAGCAATGTGTCCCTGACTAGAGAACACCCCTCAGGGAAAGCAACACTGATTGACATGGAATATGGTATTGATTTGTGTGATATTTCCAATCATGCGTCATTCTTAAAGAAGCCTGAGTACAATGGTAATTGCTTGACACACAATGAGACGTATGTATTTACTCTGCCTCATTTTTTGTTGTCCATATAGTGAATTCATCCATTTATAGATTTCTGATGTAGAGGAGCCTTAAAGCGGAACAAAAGCCACTGAGTCGCTGGCCTTACCCTGGGGTATCCCAAATTGGCATGCCCCAATGTGTGAACCCCCCCCCAATGTAATCCCTCACCTTCCCCGGTCCAACAGCACATGCGCAGGCTCTCATACAACCAGAGCCTCTGAACTGATGTAATTTGGCGAGGCAGCTCTGTTTGTTGCGAATTGGGGGCAAGAAGGGCGCCCACATCCTCGGGCTGCGTCTGCACTCCAGCCCCAGCCATTCAGATAGGCTGGGGCACAAGCATGGAGCAGCAGGAGTGGCCGCTCTCACTCTACATTCACTTTAATCAGAGCTGCTTATCGAATTACATTCATTGGGCAGCGCTGAATGGACAAGAGGACGAGTGGCAATCTAGAGGGGTTTCACACAGTGGTGCATCACAGTTTGGGATGCCCGGGGACACAGAAGAAAAACTGCAAAAAGTGAAAATCCTGAGTTTTGTTTTGCTTTAAAATGATGAAAGTGCTGTCCGAGGCCTCTGTAACAACCATGTTTGAGTCATATAGTCCTTCAGGGGTGTTTTTTGATTTTTCATGGGTAGATCAGTCGACAAACTCCACCTCACAAGCATCTTTGGAAGACATCCATGATTGTCATAAGTTGCCAGTATAAGCAGAACTATATTAGTTCTTAACATAGAATTCCAGATAAATGATCTATGAGATAGTACGTGGATGAGTTATCCTCTGCCAGGCCTTACTGACAGGTCTTCCTAAGGAGAGAACAGAAATTCAGCTTTCAGCAAAACCATGGTGTCACTGTGAACTAGGGAATGTGGAGGAAATGAGAAGAAAGCTGCTTAAAGTGGTCCAGGGCCGCCTGATTCGCTGCCACAGGGCATCCAGATTGGGAATGCCCCTCTATATGAAACCCCTCGAGTCCCCTAAAAAAACCTGCCTTCTCTCCGATCCAGTGGTGCATGCACAAGCCATGGTCGCCATCAGCTATACCTCTAGCAGGGCTTGCGCCTGCGCTAGACTTCTGTAAGTGGCCAGAACAGGACACAGCTGTTGGAGGGTAGCGGAGGTGTGGCTGCCGGCACGTGCATGTGCCATAGGACTGGGGAAACAGTGGGGCATCCCAAATCGGGGTGTCCTCAGTGCAGGAACCAAAACCCAGGATAGTCAAAATCCCAGGTTTTGGTCCACTGTAACAGGATTTTTTTGTCATTTTCTTAGTTTATTGTTTTACTGGAAAGGAAGTGAAGTGCAGCAATGAAACTTAACAGAAGAAACCACCCTTAAAAGGACTGTCCAGGCAAAAACAATATACTCGCTTAAATCCTGCGCAGCTAATCAGCGATATTCTGGGAAATTAAAACGTACCCCCACCGGAGATCCAGACCTCGTCATACCTGCTCTGGCCCATGGTCGGGTTGCTGCCTTCTCGCTTCTCTGTGACATCAGACAATGACTGAGCACACCCACTCCAGTCATTTCAATGGAGGAGGTGTGCCGAGGGTTAGCATGTCCCCTCCATTAAAGTCAATTGAGCTGGAGAAGCCAGTCATCATGACTGACACAAGGGGAGAAACACTTGGCTCCAGGCCAGTAAGATTCAAATTACTGGCATTGTGCGATTTAGCTGCGCAGGTAAGTCTATATAGTTTTTGCCTAGCTGAATATCTACTTTAGGGGACATATATTATGAGGATGATTCAGAGCCAGGTGAGAAAACTCACTCAGAAAAAACTGCCATTCACTTTTATTGTCTACTCTAGGGATGGTTCAATACCAATGGTCTAGGGATGGTTCAATACCAATGGTCTAGGGATGGTTCAATACATTTTTACCTGGTGTTGAATCAACCCCAAGGTAGACAATAAGAGTCAATGGCACTTTTCTCTCCTAAAAAAGGAGTGAGTTTTCTTACTTGGCTCTGAATTGACCCTTTTGTGACTAATTGTTCTATTGAAAATAAGAAAGTCACAATCTACAACAATCTGATATTTCTCCAGCAAGCCATTTTTCTGTTTTGCTCACAGACATAAGGCCTGATTTACTAACGAGTCCCTGCATTCACCTGTCAATCTCAGGTTTTTGCCACATTAACCATATAAAATGCGCCATGACTACGCCCATGTTTGCTCCATTTACCACTAGTTTAGCCTAGCTGGGCAAAGACAGATGAACACTGGAGCTGTACGCCAGATTCTTCCAGCAAACACCATTGGAATCATTGGTAGTTCTTCCAAGTTTGTTTCTTTAGTTGTACTTTGCATCTTTACTCGATTTTTTGAGCTTGAATGTCAGATTGTTATCTAGTATATGTAAAACAGCTAACAAACTTGTTTCACATTTTTTGTTAAACCGGACCTTCCACATTATTTAATGAAAAGCCCAAACCCTTAAAAAAATATTTCCCAGCATCTAAAAGTTTTTAGTCGTTTACTTATTATTCTTTACCCCACTGGACTTCAACTCTGTTCAGGCCTCTAGGATACGGGCTTCGCCATCTTGCCTCAGTAGCACCACATACTGAGGGGAAGAGAGGGGTGAAAAATCCAGAGGGTGGGTTATAGCTGTGCTTTGCTCAGACAGAGCAGAGCTGGGGTCAGGAAAAGGACAGCAATTCCAGGATTCAGAGCGGCATAGACAGAAGACACTTCTTGTCTGCAGGCAGCCTGAGACTCCATCCGCCATGTTGGATGTTAAAAGACTCAAAGACGCAATAGGTGCAGGTAGGGTGATATTTACTTGAAACATACAAGATAGGCTTTTATTCAAGGTGAAGGTCCGGTTTAAACACTCCTAAACACCACACATATATTTTGAGACCCATCCCATGCTGACATATGCTGTAAAAGTGTGTATTCACAAGATTTCTTTAATTTTCAGTACCAAACCACTCACGACAGTTCATAAGGTTGCGCCAAACCATTTTTGTAAGTAAATACCAGACTTCCACCTACGCATTTTGAAGTCCAGCTAAGCAAACTAGTGAGGCCCATAATTTTAGCTTTGCCACTTCTACTGTTTGCTTGTGTTTGGTTGACATTTGATTCCAGGTTCTTGTTGCACTGATTTACTGAGTAAGAGCCAAAATGTAGGGCAGGCATCATAAAGAGTAAAGGATTATGCTTAGCAGTGTTCCATGATTCATCCAAAGCTACCCACAGTATTGCTCCTCATTCTACCTATGTAAAGGGAGCGAATAGCTTAAGATGTTTCCTCATCTTCCTCATGTACTTCTATGACCTCCTCCATGACCATGCACTAGACATGTATGAGATGAAGTTTAGGTCAGGGCAACTGCAGAGTGGAATGGTCACCAGAAGAAAGGCTATATCATGAGATACCACATTCCTTTTTATTAGATGAATAGTTACCTGCTCTCTGGCTGCTTCAGATTCATCTAATAGTACTGTCGCTCTCAGCTTGCCTGATGTCAACATGCCCCCAGGTTGGAGGTGATGACTTAGAAACATGACCACGGCTCAGTGGCAATGGCCTTCCTCGTGTGCCCCGCTGCACCCAGTCGATGAGAGAGCCCGAAGCACCAGCCCAGAAGCCCGCTATCATGCACCAGAGCCTAAACAGATAAGATGTGAGTGGCAGGACTATGTTACATGCAGGCAACAGGATCACAGGTATACATTTAGAAATAGCCTCAGGAGCCTGTAGCCTACTGATAATGTATACATTAATGTTAATCTTTAAGTTAAGCTAATCTCCCCGGCTCAAGGATTCGAATCACTTTCTTGTTACATTTTGTTACTGTAGGGAAGCATTGCCCCGGCTTTTTCTGTTGCTGAGCTAGCCCTTCTAAGAACGGAACCATTACTGAAACCCCAAAGTGTGCAAAAGACTGACCTCCGTATCTCCTTAGGAGCGCTTCTCTTTGCGGCAGTTTATGCTCACACACTGTGTTGCCAGGGGGCCACAAAGGCGCATGAAGGACAGAATTATTATTACCTATTATCTATTGGGAGGAAGTGGTTTGTGAACAATGCGAGTTCTGTGCTGGGACACGAATACAGAGCAGAGGAAATGTTGAGACATGTGGCTAGGTAAGTCACAAATTGACCCTCCCACAACTGAGAAACAGCCATGTGTGAATGAGTGTAGGTATGGCTTAATTTTTATTTTTACATTTCCGTTAATGAAAGTATTACAGGCGGCAAACTCTATAAAAAAAAATCTTGTGGTCAAGAGGAAGATAACGCTCAACTAAAGAGGGTAAGCAAAGGGTGTTCAAAAACTCTCTGCTTATTGCCCAGACTAGAACATTTGGAATTAAAAAAAGTTTGCCTCATTTTCTGGATGTACTCTGGTGCCAAGGCACAAAGTGGCAGCCTGACCACAACCCATATTATTTAGAGGTGGAACAATAGCCATAGCAAAGTATCTCTCTGGCCCCTCTGTCTTACTAGAGATGGGTCTAGTCACTATAATATTGGTGGAAGGGAGATTTCTGCCTCGCCCATATAGTTACAGGCCCATTGATGACATGTATATATCTTGTGATAAAGGCACCATTGCCTATAACTTCTCACCGGTCTACAATTTGTTCTTTACACCACTGTGAATCATTTTATTGAGGTGGCAGTGTACAGAGGCCTACAAGCTGAGGAAAGGGTGTCATGGTCTATAGAACTGTCTCATCTTCCTCCAGAGCCTACAGGGATAAGGAACACTGTAGGGGGATCCTAATAAGGGACACATTTTAACTTTCTTATGAGGGAGTTTTTCCTTTTTTTTTTATTAAACATTAAGGACCTCATTGCAAAAGATGTCTGTGCTCTTTTTGTTGTTTTCTTTGATTTGTTTTTCTATTGTATCCCAAAGCAACTTTGTACAGGATTATGCTAATAACCCACTTCCTTCTTATTCTTTTTTTATACTTTCTTTTTTTTCTCCTGCAATGTCTGCGTAATTCTAGTGTGATGTAAAATACTGTAATATTAGGACAGGATTTAAAAGACAAAAAGTAAAATGTACTGCTATTTGTTCGTTATATGATATGACAGTATTTGGAATATAAAGCATTCTCTTACTGAGCCTGCTTTGTATTTTGCTTGTAGGTTAGAATTCAGTCCTAGATTTTAGTTGTTCCGTGTAGGATATATATATAAATATATATATCATGTCATTTGTATGTTCTTTATATTGTAAAAAATCTTTAGATTGAAAGTTGCTTATCAAAAAGAAAAAAAACTGCATCAATAAATGTAATTTGATTTTTTTCATACATTTGTGTTGTACTTTGTCTAACTATTGGTAAAGGTAATAGAATTCTACCATGCCCCTTTGCTAACCTGTAGGCTGTCCAGGCACACACCAACTCGCTTTCACGTTATTTCCTGTTGGAGCAGTGTAAGCTGTTTCCATTGTTGCCATTTCAAAGCACCTCAAAATTGAATAAAAATTAGGGCAAACTTTAGAGCCCTGCGATGGCTTCTACTCAGCACTGCAGTAAATAAAGGAGAGGCACATGGGGCACATTAAGTGAGCTTTTCCAACAAAGGGTTAAACTATCCTGCCTTCCGCTCTTACTATGCTGGCTGTCAGGGGCAGCATCTTTCATCCAGCCTTCATTTAGCCTGATTTATATTTCTCAATAACTCCCAGTGAACTCTCCCTTCATTTTGGGAACCCTGAAAAATGAGTCAGCAGAAGGGAGCAAGTTCTCTAGGGCTTATCAGAAAATGCAAAGTGTTGGTGAATAAAAGATGCCACCCAGACAGCCATCATGGGGCAAGCAGAAAGCAGGCTAATTGGACCCATTGCAGCCATTTACTTAGTAGTACTAGTACCAGTATGTGCTTTTACATCCAAGTTCATACTACACAATAAACATTCCTACAAAATAAATAGGGGCACACAGAGCCGTAATAAAGACATGGGCCCTTATTTAACAAGGGATAGCGCCAGGTAGCGAATGGTGAGCGAACGGTAATGACGGTCACCGCCACGAGAACGCCGGCTCCCCTCCGCAATCACACATTTATCAAGCCGATCCTGCTTAGCGACTGTGAGAGCGCCAGATATCGAATCATTCATCATTATTCCAGCCGCACCCCACAGCGCCAGCGAGCGACCTTGAACAGCGACAGGTATGACCTCTCGCTACCTGGCGCTCTCCAATGCATTTCAATGGAGCAATCTTTAAATATTCTTAATTAATTGCTATTAATTTTTTTTTTAATGTCAAAAATTCTGTGACCACTTCTGCAATGTTAGATTTTTTTTTAAGCTAAAAAAAAAAAAAAAAAAAAAGTTTGTGCAGAATTGATATTACACGTCTGATATTAATGTATTCATATTACAAAATGTTTTGAAAAACATGTTTTTTCTTTTTTCTAAAAATATGGTTGGGGGTTAAAAAACTACTTTTAGCCCATCGCCGCCAGCGCTCTGGGGTTTAAACAAGCATTTCACAGCGCGAGAATTTTTGGAGCGTGATTTGTTAATGAATATGCTGGGACCCATTCGCTGTCATGCGCTCCCATACAGCGCGGAACCTGTCAAACAACAGCCGAACGGCCAAGCACAGCGACTACTAGCGGGCGCTGTGAAAATAACGCTACTGTCGCTCATCTGTCGCTACCTGTCGCTATTAATGAATCAGCCTGCCAGACTCACTAATGTGAAACAGGGAGGGGTACATGAAGCTCAGAGGAGGACAGAGAAGGGCTTTTAAATAAAAGACCAGAAAAATTAAGGGTCAGTAAGCAGTGGCTTACAGACACCTTTGATGTTGGCTTATCGAAGATAAATAATAAAGACTATGTAAGTTTTTCTAAATTTCTATAAAAACATAGTCATTTGGGCTAAGTGTAAAAATACTCCATCACAAGGAAGGTGGGGAAGAAGTTCTGGCCGTCGAATATCAGTGTACTCTTTCACATCTAGAGGCACAACAAGTGCAACACCATAGAAGTCTACCATCAGCATAGGTAATGCACATAATTAGCTTTTTACCTTTTGATGCAGATACCTCACCTTCCTGGGGCTGCTGCTGCAGCCAACTGATTTCTTTGTTGGGTCCTTCTGCCGAGTCCTGCTGCCCATAATGTCCTTTACCCAGACCCTACAGCTGCTGCTGCCACTGCTTCTTTCCACCCAAGTTCTGCCACTGCTGCCTTCCAACCCGGGTCCTGCTGCTCCTTCCTTATACCGGGCCTGCAGCTGCGGCCTTCTTTGGCCCGAGTCCTACTGTTATTGCTGCTTCCTTCCATCCAGGTCCAGCTGCTGTGCTGCCACTGTTATCCTCTTCCCCGATCCTGCTGCTGCCACTGCTTCCTTCTGCCCAAGTCCTACTGCCGTTGCTGCTTCCTTCCATCCAGGTCCAGCTGCTGTGCTGCCACTGTTATCCTCTGCCCCGATCCTGCTGCTGCCACTGCTTCCTTCTGCCCAGGTCCTACTGCTGTTTCCTTCTCCCTGGGTCCTGCTGCTGTCATTGCTTGCTTCTGCCAGGGTCCTCCTGCTGCCACTGCTTCCTGCTGCTGAGGTCTGGCTGATGCATCCTTCTGCCCAGATCCTGTTATTGCCACTGCTTCTCTTGGCCCAGGTCCTGCTGCCACTGCTTCCTCCCTCCTGGGTTTCTGTTGCTACCGCTGCTTACTTCCCCCTGGGCACTGCTGTTGCCACTGCTCCCTTCCACCTGGATCCTGCTGAACAGCTCCTAATGCTGCTGCTGCTTCCTTCTGCCCGGGTCATTCTGCTGTTGCTTCCCTCTACCTGAGTCCTGCTGCTGCTGCCACTGCTTCCTTCTGTCAGGTTCTGCTGCTGCCTCCTTCCTGGGTCTTGCCATTGCTGGCCTCCTGGGAGACCTGGAATATGGCAGATGCTGTAGTGTTTTGTAGTGCAGGTTCAGGTGCCACGTGTGTGCCGCTCAGATTAACTGACACTTCTCCCCATGTCCTAGAGGTGCCATGCTTTAGATGGGAGGGGGGCTGCAAGCTGCACCCACCATCTGCTGTCCTAAGATTAGCTGTTTAAATCATCATCACTCAATTAGAACAGAAAATTTGTGTTTGGGTATACATTGCCCAATTTTCTGCCCAATACATTTACACTTTTTTACACTACAGGGCCATCCCAAATTAGCATGCTCTAGTGGAAGGATTTCATCTGGACTAAAATCTAACTTTAAAGTGGGCCAAAACCCATCTTTGGCGGCCCTGGAGTCTTACAGGGTTTTAAATATTCTTAATTAATTGCTATTAATTTTTTTTTTAATGTCAAAAATTCTGTGACCACTTCTGCAATGTTAGATTTTTTTTTAAGCTAAAAAAAAAAAAAAAAAAAAAGTTTGTGCAGAATTGATATTACACGTCTGATATTAATGTATTCATATTACAAAATGTTTTGAAAAACATGTTTTTTCTTTTTTCTAAAAATATGGTTGGGGGTTAAAAAACTACTTTTAGCCCATCGCCGCCAGCGCTCTGGGGTTTAAACAAGCATTTCACAGCGCGAGAATTTTTGGAGCGTGATTTGTTAATGAATATGCTGGGACCCATTCGCTGTCATGCGCTCCCATACAGCGCGGAACCTGTCAAACAACAGCCGAACGGCCAAGCACAGCGACTACTAGCGGGCGCTGTGAAAATAACGCTACTGTCGCTCATCTGTCGCTACCTGTCGCTATTAATGAATCAGCCTGCCAGACTCACTAATGTGAAACAGGGAGGGGTACATGAAGCTCAGAGGAGGACAGAGAAGGGCTTTTAAATAAAAGACCAGAAAAATTAAGGGTCAGTAAGCAGTGGCTTACAGACACCTTTGATGTTGGCTTATCGAAGATAAATAATAAAGACTATGTAAGTTTTTCTAAATTTCTATAAAAACATAGTCATTTGGGCTAAGTGTAAAAATACTCCATCACAAGGAAGGTGGGGAAGAAGTTCTGGCCGTCGAATATCAGTGTACTCTTTCACATCTAGAGGCACAACAAGTGCAACACCATAGAAGTCTACCATCAGCATAGGTAATGCACATAATTAGCTTTTTACCTTTTGATGCAGATACCTCACCTTCCTGGGGCTGCTGCTGCAGCCAACTGATTTCTTTGTTGGGTCCTTCTGCCGAGTCCTGCTGCCCATAATGTCCTTTACCCAGACCCTACAGCTGCTGCTGCCACTGCTTCTTTCCACCCAAGTTCTGCCACTGCTGCCTTCCAACCCGGGTCCTGCTGCTCCTTCCTTATACCGGGCCTGCAGCTGCGGCCTTCTTTGGCCCGAGTCCTACTGTTATTGCTGCTTCCTTCCATCCAGGTCCAGCTGCTGTGCTGCCACTGTTATCCTCTTCCCCGATCCTGCTGCTGCCACTGCTTCCTTCTGCCCAAGTCCTACTGCCGTTGCTGCTTCCTTCCATCCAGGTCCAGCTGCTGTGCTGCCACTGTTATCCTCTGCCCCGATCCTGCTGCTGCCACTGCTTCCTTCTGCCCAGGTCCTACTGCTGTTTCCTTCTCCCTGGGTCCTGCTGCTGTCATTGCTTGCTTCTGCCAGGGTCCTCCTGCTGCCACTGCTTCCTGCTGCTGAGGTCTGGCTGATGCATCCTTCTGCCCAGATCCTGTTATTGCCACTGCTTCTCTTGGCCCAGGTCCTGCTGCCACTGCTTCCTCCCTCCTGGGTTTCTGTTGCTACCGCTGCTTACTTCCCCCTGGGCACTGCTGTTGCCACTGCTCCCTTCCACCTGGATCCTGCTGAACAGCTCCTAATGCTGCTGCTGCTTCCTTCTGCCCGGGTCATTCTGCTGTTGCTTCCCTCTACCTGAGTCCTGCTGCTGCTGCCACTGCTTCCTTCTGTCAGGTTCTGCTGCTGCCTCCTTCCTGGGTCTTGCCATTGCTGGCCTCCTGGGAGACCTGGAATATGGCAGATGCTGTAGTGTTTTGTAGTGCAGGTTCAGGTGCCACGTGTGTGCCGCTCAGATTAACTGACACTTCTCCCCATGTCCTAGAGGTGCCATGCTTTAGATGGGAGGGGGGCTGCAAGCTGCACCCACCATCTGCTGTCCTAAGATTAGCTGTTTAACCCTTTTGTTGCCAAGCACGTAACACCTACGTGCTGGCTTGGCTGGGCCTTAAGTGCCAAGCCCGTAGGTGTTACGTGCTTGACTTTGATCGCTTCTAGTTTAAAAAATAAAAATAAAAAATACTCACCTGACCCCTTGTTGGATCCGGCCGGGTCTCCCCTTTAATTTGGTGCCATCCGATCCCCCGTGGGGGGTCGGATGGCTCCAGGAGAGCCCCCGGAATAGGCCGCCCCCCCCCCCCGCTTCTGCAGCAGCAGCTGCTAACTGTAAAAAAAAAAAAAAAATAAAAATGACATTCACTTACCTCCATGTGCGCTGGCTCCCGCTGTCCCTCCTCTTCACCTGGGGGGCCTCCGATCCCCCCCCAGGACTTACCGATCTTCAGGAGGGAGCCTGGGAGGCTCTCTCCTCTCTTCTTCAAGATGGCGACCGCCATCTTGCCTCTAAGCCCCGCCCCCTTGGGGGCGGGGCTTATGACGTCATCCCGGTCCCGATCACCGGCTTCAGCTTTCTCAGCTTCTCAGATGCCGGTGATCGGTGCCCTGGAAGGAGGTGACAGGAGATCCTCTGATCTCCTGCCTTCTCCTTCTCTGGATGCCGATCACAGGCATCTGTCAGCTGAGCGGCGAGGGACAAGAGCTTGCAATCGAAGGTAAGTACAGTAAAAAAAAATTTTTTTTTTTTAATAAAATACTTTTTTTTATTGTGTGGTGTTTTTTTTTTTACAGTTAACCCTTTGTGAGCTGGTAAGGGGTCCATGAGACCCCTTATACCAGTTCACATGGCTGGGGGGGTGGCATTGCCATTAACCCCCGCACCCCCATTACCTGCCTCCCCAAAGGCCAGGGGGGGGCAGAAGAGCCCGGGCCCACATAGGCTATGTGGGCTCGTAGGCTGCAGGGTGGGGGGGCCACCAAAGTTGGCCCCCCCACTCTGTGCCTACAAGCCCCCATAGCTGGTCCCGGGCTGGTTACTTTGGGTAAGGGGGACCCCACGTCATTTTTTTTTTTGGATTTTTAAGGGTTTTTAACCCTTAAAAATCCAAAAAAAAATGGGGTCCCCCTCCCCGGGAAGGGGGACCCTATGTCATTTTTTTTTTTAATTAACCATTTGTCATCCAGCAGCTATAAAAGACTTCTGGGCAGGAAAGGGTGTCTACCTATACATATGTGGTATCGCTGTAAGCGGGAGAAATTGGGGTTTCTCACGCAATAAGATTTTATTGACAAACTTACATTTTTTATTACAAAAAAACTCTACAAATTGTAAAAAAATATATTTTTTTTATTTTTTTTCACACATTTCACCCAAAAATGTTGAGAATACACCTAAAAAACACAAACAAGACATTTCATGTTAAAGCCCAGACTCTGTTGAAAAAAACAATATATAATTTTCCTGGGAAATCCCTGGAAATCCCTTCGAAAATGACAGTTGAACATGTGTAGCGCAAAACAGTCAAACTCAGTCTGGCAACAGGGAGTGGCAAATGCTGCAGGTAGGCTGGCAGCGAAAGGGTTAAATCATCATCACTCAATTAGAACAGAAAATTTGTGTTTGGGTATACATTGCCCAATTTTCTGCCCAATACATTTACACTTTTTTACACTACAGGGCCATCCCAAATTAGCATGCTCTAGTGGAAGGATTTCATCTGGACTAAAATCTAACTTTAAAGTGGGCCAAAACCCATCTTTGGCGGCCCTGGAATCTGTAAGACTCCAGGGCCAACTGATTCCCTCTACAATTCAGAATGCCCTGCTGTGTGAAACCCCAGTAAACCTACTTGATTCCTGATCCAATGGTGCATGCCTTATGAATGGAGCTGAGCATGCTCACTGGCTGCCCACACATGCGCCATAGGATCGGGGAGTTTTTATGGGCAACCAGGAGGGTTTCCCACAGCAGGACATCCGAAATAAGGGGGACGAGGACCAAAACCCGGGATAGACAAAATCCTGGGTTTCGGTCCACTTTAAACACATTTGTAATGATCTAAACCTACACTCCTTCACTGAAAGGAGGCACCTTGCCAGTCCTGTTCCTTTATTTTTCATGCTCTAACTGCAAGATGATTGACTTTCTAAATGCAAAACACAAAGATTCTACGTGATTGCTTCTCCTACATTTAAGTGCCTAGCTTGAAGAATTCCTAGCTACATTTCTGACACCCATTCTCCACCCCACACCAGCTTCTGTTACCTCGCTGGCCGCCGCAGGGAGGGGCCTTTTGTAGGAGAAGTCAGATGACATCATCTCACTCCTGGTATAAAAGGCTGCTTCTGGTGGCAGCTGGTGAGCAGGAACCGGTAGTGATCAGTGGTGGAGGCAGAAGCAAGGACCCCCCCACCCCGCTTCCGCAGATCACAGCGGGCTGTCAGTGACAGCATGGCCTGGGACAGATTGGATCAGAGGTAAGTAAACAAAAGAAATGTGTTTTTTAATAAATTACATTTACGCCTCCCTGAAGCCTGCGAAGGGGGCAGAAGAACCTGTAGCACGTGAGGCCTTCAGGGCCAGGGGACAGCCGCTCAGCATCTGCACCCTGGTCTACCAGCCCCCATAGTTGTTTACATTTTTAATGATTTAACCCATTTAAAGCCCAAACTATGTCTGAAAAAGCAATATATAAACAGCCTACCAAAAGGGTTAAAAGTACCTATGGATGCTGGGTATTGTTCTGTTAAGGGGCGGTATCTTGCAGTTTCAGATTTTGCTTGTCTTTTTTTGTTTTCATATTGATATTTTAGGAAAATGTGGTCCTGATTCCATTTTTTTTATGGAAACCCTGTGCAACCAGTGAATTCCTCGAGGTCGCCCCCAAGACAACAAGCCTGGTACATCTAGAAAGCTTGTGGTGTGTACTGGTGTAAGAGAATATAGAGATTTTGGGGGTATCTAAAATGTAAAGGTATTGTATTTTTTAATCTCCTAAAGCGCTGTTTCAGGTTGGGGGAGTGTCCTGGGCAGGAAAGAGTGTACAAATACATATGTGGTACTGCTGTAACTGGGAGGAATGGGGCTTTTACATGCAATATGATTTTCTTGAAAAACATACATGTTTTATTTTTTTTTAAAGCGTGTAAAATGTAAAAAATATATATTTTTATTCACTTTCACATATTTCACCCATTCAGAATGCACTAAAAAATACAAACAAGATAATTCATGTTAAAGCCCAAATTCTGCCTAAAAATGGCCTGGCAACAGTGACATAATCTCTAGGCAGGCAGTTAAAAGGTTAAGGCAAGTCTTCTTCACCTAGATATGGACCACAGGGTTTCTGCAGAGCTATTAGGACCACTATTATTTACTTTTAAATGATAGAAAGCTAGATATTTCCAAATGTGAGCCATCACCGAGAGAGCTTGGTTACTCAGTACGCACAACCATTCAAGAGAGCGCCGACCATTTCGGTATTCTGCACACTCATGGCTGGGTGTGCAAACCATCCTAATCTCTTTGAAAGGAGGCGCCATGAGACACCATTCCAACATGCCTTCATAGAGCTGGCTTAGCCAAGAATGCCTTTCCCTTATCACACCCAGTAATACCCAGTTTAGAAAAAAGTATATCACACAGCCTAATCAATTATCCAGGATGCAGTCCCCAAATTACACTCCCAAGACCACACACTCAGAAAACAATTAATATAAAAGTTTAAAGTTTTATTACACAAAATAATCACTGTAGCAAATGAGTAAAATACCTAAAAAAAAAGACACTAAACAACATCACATGTTAAAAAATAAAGATGAGAGTCCCTCCATCAGACAATCAATAAGTAAATAAAATCTTATGCTGGCTTTAAAGTCAACCAGTTCTTAACCAGTCTACACAGCCAACAAACTCAGGACAGTAGATAAACAAGACAAAGTGTCAGTGCGGCCTATTCAGTGAGGCCTCTATATATACACGCCTTAATTCAGAAACAATGGAAAACATATATCCAAATGAATAAAGTGCAAAAATAGACCCATCTTCCGCTTTGACTATATAACTATATAGTTTATATAATTTTTATATAACTATAATAACTATATAACTATAAAATGTTATAAAGACACCATCCAATGATCAGTGTATTAACTAGTGCCCCATACATTAGTCACATAAACATGTAGATATAACTTATATATAGAAAACTACCACTAAAATAATATGAAACAACTGATTGCAAGTGCCAAAAACATCACAAGTGAGGCAAAGACAAAGAATGAGTCATCATAACAGTGAAATGAAAAGCAAGAGCAACACTGTAAATAAACAAATTAGCATAACCTGTCCCAAAGAATACTGAGGCCGGAGGGACATCTTCCGCGGTCTCCCACACCACTGCCAGGGATGAGGTAAGTAACTGCTACACATTTCCTGTATATATGTGTCCCCACCCGCTGGCTGATCTCCCACATCCAATTGCTCCATGTGTGTTGCATAACGACCTGATTTATGAGCAGCTTCCGGGATCCTGATGACATCAGCACATCCTGACACCACTGACACAGCCGCAAAAGTCTTAAAGGGGCCACAGCACTCAAACCGGTTAGCTTGCTGACCAACCTACAATCTGTCTCTAAACTTGGTTAAAAACAGAGGACTCGGTCACACACATCTGCAGAAGTATGCTTAAGCTGCACCACCAGCGCCAAGGTGCCTCTGTGGGGTGCAGTCCTAACTCTAGTACTAATTCTAGTCTCTAAGAGCCCCATTTGGGACATACAATGCAATAGATAAATTGGGAGCAGGCTTACCTGAGGTTGCCCTAAACCTCAAGTGCAAGCCATGGGGTGGAAGGGTCAAAGACCTTGCAGTACAGCCTAGACCCCACACCCCATGTGCTTGCACCAATTCAAAAGAAACAAAGGGGGGGTGGCAGCCGCTCAGACCATTTTATAACTAACCTGGGAGGTGCACGTTAGCAGGACAATTAGAATACAAAAGTCTTAAAGGGGCCACAGCACTCAAACCAGTTAGCTTGCTGACCAACCTACAATCTGTCTCTAAACTAGGTTAAAAACAGAGGGCTCTGTCACACACAACTGCAGAAGTATGCTTAAGCTGCACCACCAGCGCCAAGGTGCCCCTGTGAGACACAGCCGCAGCCAGGGACAAGTGCACCAGCGCCAACCAGAGGTAGCAACTTAAAATGAAAAAGGTGTATCCTCAAGCTCATGAGACCTGAGGCTTCGCTAAAATTCACAGCGCAGCCAATGAGCAATATCCACAATAGGAAGCAACGGCTCCTGAAGGATAGGCCCAATCACACATAGAGCAGGTATGCAGAGTTCCCAGACACTTAGACGGCTGTAACATATAATTAACAGAAATCATAAATCACAAATCATAATCAACCTGAAGCTAGTCAGGGGGGGGGGGCAATGTTAGAAAATATTATTTTACAGAAAGAGTAGTAGATGCTTGGAACAAACTTCCAGCAGAGGTAGTTGAAAAATCAACTCACTAAATGTAAACATGCCTGGGATAAGCACACATCTATCCTAAGATAGAGTACATACAGTATACACATAAGGGCAGACTAGATGGGGCATATGGTCTCCTTCTGCCGTCAACTTTCTATGTTTCGATGTAACAAATAAGTGCAAAACATCATAACTGAACCTGAGAATGGAGCAAATCAATACATTCTGAGATTTCTACTGGTAATGAATATGGTGCAACATTTATTCACATTATCCAAACATGCAGTTCCTATTAAAAAACACGTTCTGTCTCCCACAAGGATGTGAATACACAGACGTCCAGTTGTATCCAGGGGCATCGATCTGTTGCAGGTCCCTGTTATACATACAGATATACATGCTAATCTGGCCAGGGGATGTATAAGTTCATGCACCAGGTCAGAGACAGGAAGAAAAAAAAATCACTTGGATGGCCACCAGTTCCTGCAGGCGGACCTAAAGGTGTATAACAATATACCCCACAATTCCTATATCCTGGAAAAGTGGAAGAAATTCAAACGTAAGTCCAACTAAATAATTTAATTCTGCTGATAAGCTGGACCACTAAAAAGACAGGGAGATTCTTAAATTGTGAAAATGAGAGCTGAAAGATAACTACAGCCAGGGGTATGCCACAGCAACTCACTGACAGACCAAGGGTAGGTAATCCACAACATACTTCTCTTATTCCTTTTCCGAAAGATAAATACTCAAGACCACACTGGAGCTAGGGGTATCCCACAGTGTTGATAGCAGATTATTTAAATGCTGAGGAGAATTCGCAACCCGGCTATCTACCTTCTTTAGCACTCCATTGCCGCAGAGTGCAGGCAGGGAAAGAAAGAATACCAGCTAAAAAGATCTGTGATCTAAAAAAAGAAAAAAAGAAGAAAAAACATGAGTGAGATCACCAAAACCAATTAATTAAACAGATCCCAGTAACGTATGAAAATGTGAAGTTCCCCCTATATGTGTGACATCGCTGTGAAGCTTTAATCCCTGCCTAAGAAGGAGGAGAATGTTACATCCTCATTTAGGCTCAAGGGGACCTGAGTTTCTAAAAGATATAGCCTTCATTTTTTGCTACGACGCAGTTTTGCTTTTAGGCTGTCCCCTCTCCCCCCTAAACTCACCCTCTCCAGTCCAGTCACTCTAAGACTTCGACTTGGCCACCAGAGATATTTTACGTCCTAGTTGATGATCACGTTGTGCCAGTTTTATATTTGAAAGATGACCCTGAATCCATGTGTGTGGTTACATCTGCTGGCAAGAACAGGTAAGTAAGTATACAACCCCTTAGTTCTACAATTAATAAAGTAGTTTATTGTAGTCTAACATTGGACCCATAAGTTTACTACCACTCTGGTCTTATTCATTCGTGAAAATAAATATTGCACATGCCATATGGGTAACTTCCCTTTGTGTCAAACCCCATCAGCCAATTTGATGGAGCGGAAAAATGACTATTGCTTAATCTGTCAAGTAACATAGCTGCTCTCTTTGCGGTTAATTGGGGGCCCTTTTCTGTTCAAGACATGCCAGTGTTTTCTTAGAATACACTTTAGATCCCTCCACGGATTATTCAGGGGGGAAATAAATCGGACTTGATTTGATGATTTCCTTCTTTTCACCCGAAGAAGTTGCTCCTGATCCCTATTTAGAGCCCATGTGAATGCCTTATCTGGTAGTGGTCATGAGCATCCTCTATTAATGAAGCGTCTAGTCAGATCCTACCCCCCGCAAGAGGAAGTCCTCCTATAATGTACAATTTCTTCGAACCCTCAGATATTGACCCACTGGGATTCCTTCCTTCACGAATGATATGTCCATCTTCATGGGGACGTAATCCAGAAAATCTGCATGTGTATCAGAATTTGAGAAAGTCAAAAAGATTTTAAAGAGATTGCTATTAAGGTGCTTCAGAAATTCTTGCAAATCTGGGCAGATCCATGACACAAAATCAGGATATCATCAATAAAGTGGTACCAGCCCAATATATGGGGCTGGTACCGCTCACATTCTGCTCCAAAAGCCATCTAGGATTCCCACCATCCCACTTAGGGGGCACATTTTGCACCCATAGCCACTCCCTAGATCTGCTGAAAATACAGACAAAGTAATTATGATCCAGTACAAGAGCCAAAGGACGAAGTTGTGTAATGGTCGTATTTCAGTTGATTCCATGTCCAAAAAATATTTGCATGTTTTCAACACCATCTCGTGGGGAATAATAGTATACAGTGATTACACATCACAAGTATCTAGGCAACACCCAGAGGGTAGTTGTAAAATATCCAATTTACGCAGTAAGTCCATGGAGTCACGAATATATGAAGAAAGGCTAGTAACGTGTCCCTGAAGGTGGCCGTCAATGAATGCACAGGTGGGCTCCAATAAGCTCCCTATGCCTGATACGACTAGGAGGAGGTACCATCAAATTTTTGTACACCTTTGGCAAGTTATAGAAGGTCAGTATCCATGGATGATCCACGGTCAAAAACATCTGCATGATCCCATCGATGATGTTATCTGCTGCTTCTTGGTCAATTAGATTGTCCAATTCCTGTTTGTATCTCATAGTGGGGTTGAGTGGGAGTGGGGCATAATTATCATTGTTTCCCAAATGTTGTTCAATTTCCTTGCAATAATATTCAGTGCAAAGTACAACTACATTGCCCCCTTTATCGGCCTTTTTAATGGTAATTAGAGGGTTCGACTGCAAAGATTTAATGGCAAGTCTTTCCTCTATAGTGATATTCTCCCCTTTGTGAGTGGGGGGCCAATCAGGGCCGGCGTTGGTACACGGCAAAGTCGGGCAGATGCAGAGGGCCCGCCTCCCTGTGGGGCCCACTGACAGCTGCCACTGTGTGTCACTGTCACCTGTCAGACAGTGACACATCCGATGATCAGCAAAGCTCAGGGCATGAGAAAGCAGCAGAGCACGTGGGGCCCCTTGATCTGCTACAGGGGACAGGGCCCACTGCAGGGAGTCAGTGTTGTGACTTACTGCTACTGGAGCAGCGCCACTTGCTGCAGGGGGTAAGGGGAGGTCCTGTCTGTAGCCACCACAAAGCTCCATTGGCCAGATGGGAGCAGCTCCCAGGGAACTATGACAGCCTGCCTCCTTCTGGGTGGCCGGAACCTCGGAATGGAGGAGACCCTGGCCATACAGCAACCCCAGCAACTCAGGTATGTGGCAACCTCCTTGCAGGCTATGCTGACAGGGGTGGAGTGAGAAATCCCACCAGTGGACTGTGCCACCCTGAGCTGCCTGAAGCCAAGGCCGGGGAGAAACATGCTGAGCAGATTTAGTTCCAGCAATGACACAGCATGAAGATGTTGGGGCCGTATACAGGCAGGAAATATCCACCTGTCAGCATGTTTCTCCCGGCTCTATTTTCTGGTGGTACTGCTGCACCTGTACCTGTAGGGGGCCCTGCCAAGGCCAAGAAGTGCCAAGATGGAGCTTCATGGCCATCAACCAGGGAAGCAACACTGCCCGTGCTGTGGAGGATCTTTCATCTTTGCTTTTCTGGGAAGTCACAAAGCTTCCCTTTCACTGTTGTTCTCCTGGTCAGTAGTTCAGGCAGGGAGAAAGCATGTCAAACTGTCAAGTAAACATCCTCCCTTCTGTTATTTTCTTATCAGCACAAGATGGGTGGGTGGGAGGACAGCCTGAACTCTTACACAGCCAAGCATCTTGTCAGTTGTTTTGCTGGCTTCACTTGTTGAATCTGAGCAGCCCCCCACCCCCATCTTGTGTCAATAGGAAAGTGACTGAAGAGAGGATGTTTACCACTGACAGTATTTTCTTTTTCCCAAAATATAAGTGGAATTACATGTGTGCAGGCTTCTGTGAGCTGGGTGTGGGCTCCCCAGGATACAGCGAAGCCACGTGCGTGAAAAGCGATACTGACACCAGCGTTTGTAAACCAAACTTTTACTACTAAAGAGCGCCAATCCCACTTCAAAAAGACAAATGGGAGAAACAATAAAAATTAAGTACACACACTCAGCCTGGGCTCAGAACCCCTGTGCTACACAGCCAGATGACCCTGATTGGATGTTACAGGAAGGCCTGGTGATTCACCTACTAGTGGGTACGCTAAAACGTCCCACGTTACCTGTTAATACCCTAATGCTGTAACAAGTGTTTGTGTGGGTGCACACGGAGGGGTCATCGGCGGTACATCACAGCAGCTTACAATCCTATCACCATAGAATAACAGAAAAACAACTCCCCTCCCTAGCACTAGCCCAAAACCCAAAAGAACGGTGTTGCTCCTGGATGAGTGAAAAATCCACTGACCGAAGGTTGCAGTTGTCAGCTTTTACAGGCGAAAATGTTCTTTTGAGTTCTAAAATCCAGGCAGCAAACGGCAAACAGGGAAGAACACTTTTGGCCTATGTAAAACCTAACTAACTAAAAGGCCTAGTCTCAGTCTGTTCAGTTAAGCATGCTCTTATGTGTTGTTACTGACCAAATGGCTGGCCCAGCAGATCTCTCTCACATCCAAGAAGAATAGCAGGCTGGCTCCACAGCTCTCGGTAGCTGAACTCGAGGTATCCTCTGCGACAGGAAAAGATCCGGATTCAGTCCAGTTATACCACGTCTTCGCACGGCAGAACTCCTACACACACAGCCTTCTGCTCTCTTTCAAGATGGAGGTCGCTTCACTTCCTTGTTCTTTGTTTCACACCACAGAGTAATTTTCTTCCTGAAGATGTCAGATTCCTGCCAGTAAAGTTTGCTTAGAGCATCTTATCAGAGGAGCAGCAGCACCTGTGGCAACACTGTCAGTAGCAATAGGGGAATGAAAACAAGTTGTACAGCTCACCCTCAATGTGTAGCAATCCCTAGAAGCCAAAGATTGGAGCACGGAATGTCCACTGCAAAGCCAATAGGAAAAAAGGCAATTCTGTGAGTACTCACCTGTAGAATTGTTTTTATCCTTGCATGGCACAGCCCGCTTCGGTATTCATAACAGTTGGGTTATTCCGCCACAAGGTGGCGCAGTGGTACTGCAGAAAAGCTGTGGCTTGTCCGAGCTCCCAATAAAAACGGGCTTAACCATAGAGTTCCCCAGCGTACACAAGCAGTGAGACAAGAAGCCGGGAGAGAATAAGTAAAAAATTTGAAAAAGGTAAAAAACCCCAAATGACTTGGAACAATCACCATAAAGAGGCAACCAAGAATAACGATAACAAGGGTGGGGCAAAGTGGGCCATGCCATGCAAGAATAAAAACAATTCTACAGGTGAGTACTCAAAGAATTGCCTTTTTCTTTATTGCATGGCATAACAGTTGGGACATCCAAAAGCAGTGTCCAGAGTAGGGTGGGATCCCCAAAGAGTAGCGGCCAGTAGTTCAAGGCACTACCGCCTGAAGCACCTTGCGGCCAAAAGCAGACCTTAACATCAACCTTGTAAAACTTTGAAAAAGTATGAACAGAAGACCAAGTAGTGGCCTTGCAAACTTGTTCAACAGAAGCTTGGTGCTGAAAGGCCCAAGATTCACCAATAGCACGAGTGGAATGAGCAGTAATCATAAAGGGAGGTTCCTTTCCCTTAGCAGAATAGGCTTGAACCACCACCTGATGACTGACTACTTGCTAATAGTGGATTTAGCCGGAGGCAAACCCTTTATATGTCCAGAAGTGAGAACAAAAAGAGCATCAGACTTCCTGAAAGGCTCAGTGGCGACCAAATAAAACTTCAGAGCCCTGACCACATCCAGGGAATGCTCTTGGAATTAGCAGGATTAGGATGCAATGAAGGCAAGACAATGTCCTGATTAAGATGAAAAGCAGACACAACCTTTGGCAGGAAGTCCGGCTTGAGCCGGAACACCACCTTATCCTGATGTCTCTCAAAATAAGGAGGTTTGATGGAAAGTACCACTAGCTCAGAAACTCGCCTTACAGAAGTGATAGCCACCAGAAAGGCTACCTTAAGAGTCAAAATAGACAAGGTAGCTTCACGGATAGGCTCAAAGGGAGGCCCTTGCAGAGCAGACAACACCAGATTCAAATCCCAGACTGGTAGCAAAGGCTTACGGGGTGGACACACATGAGAAACACCCTGGAAAAAGGTTTTAACCAACCGGTGATTGGCAAAAGATTTTTGGAAAAAAATTGCCAGAGCTGAAACATGGCCTTTTAGGGTACTAAGTTGAAGGCCCTGATCCAAACCATGTTGCAAGAATTCCAGAATCCTGGGAATAGAAAACACCCGGCAGGGAAGAGACTTGGACTCACACCAGGCAATGTAAGTATGCCAGACCCTGTAATAGATAAAGGACGAGGACTTCTTCCTAGCCCGAATCATGGTATCAACAACAGACGCAGGCAATCCTTTTCCATCAATATGGAGGTTTTAGCAGCCAAGCCGTTAAAGCCAGAGTTTGTAAATTGGGATGGCGTAGCTGCCCCTGGGTGAGAAGATCTGGATCCTTGGGCAAGACGTGCCGGTCTCTTGCCAACCGCACGACGTCTGCGAACCAAATTCTTCTTGGCCAACAAGGGGCCACCAGTATGGCTGGTACCTGCTCCTGGGGTATCTTGCACATGACCCTGCCCAGGAGAGGAAACGGAGGGAACACATAGAGAAGCTGAAACTCCGTCCAAGGTATTGCCAAGGCATCCGTGGCGAAGGCCAGAGGATCCTGAGACAGAGAGACAAATCTGGAAAGTTTGTGATTGTGACAGGATGCAAACAGGTCCACGTACGGCTGACCCCAGCGGTGACAGAGGGAGAGAAACACCTGGTTGTTGAGAGACCACTCCCCCAGATGAGACGTCCCCCCGCTCAGGGAGTCCACCACCTGGTTCTCCACCCCTGGGATGTAGACCGCTGAGATGCAGGAACATGCTGTTCCGCCCAAGACAGAATACTTCCTTGAAGGCTCGCTTGCTCCGAGTCCCTCCCTGATGGTTGATGTAGGCAACCGCCGTCTGGTTGTCTGAGTGAATCTGAAGAGCCCGACCCCGGAGGTGAGTGGATAGGTGAGAAAGAACCAACCTGATCGCCCTCCGTTCCAGGACGTTGATGGAAGCATGGGCCTCTTGTGGGCCCCACCGACCCTGGAACCTCAGGGACTTCCAGAAGCCTCCCCAGCCGGTCAGATTGGCATCCGTGGTGACCGTTTCCCAGCACGGGGGCAGGAAGGACCTGCCATCCAGAAGGTTCCTTGAGTCCAGCCATCACGAGAGAGACTGTCTGGCCAGGGGAGACAGAACAAATTCCTGATCCAGGGACACAGGGTCCCGATCCCAAACTGACAAGAGGTGCAACTGAACAGGTCTCATTTGAAACTGAGCAAAGGGGACTGCCTCGAAGCAGGACACCATCAGGCCCATCAACTGCATCCCCTGACGGATGGAGGGATGAGGACACGACAGCAGAGCCCGAGCCTGCAGCTGAAGACCCTCCACCTTCTGCTGAGGAAGGAAAACCTTGACCTGAGAGGTATCCAGAGTCATGCCCAGAAAGGTCCTCACCAATGACGGGGACAGAGAAGACTTGGTATAGTTGATCACCCAGCCGAAAGACTCCAGAGTGGATGTCAACATTTGAGTGTCCCGCTTGGCCTGAGGAAAAGACTCGGCCACAATCAGGATGTCGTCCAGGTAAGGAATGATGCGGATGCCCTGGTTCCTTAGCAGAGCCATCACACCCGCCAGCACCTTGGTAAACACCCGAGGTGCCGAGGTGATACCGAAGGGTAGAGCCACAAACTGGTAATGCTGATCCTGAAGCTCGAACCTTAAAAATCTCTGATGACCTGGGAAGATAGGCACATGAAGATAAGCATCCTTGATGTCCACAGTGGTCAAGAAGTCGCCCGGGCGAAGGGTACTGACAGCAGAGCGCAGCGTCTCCATGCGAAAATGCTTGAATCTGACAAATTTGTTGAGGCCCTTCAGATCCAGAATGGGCCCCAGAGAGCCGTCCTTTTTGGGGACCGTGAAAAGATTGGAAAAGTACCCCTGACCTCTTTATGGATGAGGCACCAAACAAGTGACTTCAGACTCTAACAGGCAATGAACCGCCAGAAGCAACCCCTGAGTGGACAGGGGGTTTAAAGACATCCGGGATCTGATGAATCTTGGGGGGGGGGGGGCAGACTGCAAACTCTATCTTGTAACTGGAGGACACTACCTCCTGAATCCACCGGTCTGAGACATGAAGCCTCCAGACATGAGCAAAGAGCCTAAGCTGTCCCCCCACCCTGGGTGATGGCGCCCCTTCATGCCTGATGGGGCTTGTGAGAGGGTTTGAGCTTAGGATTCCAGGAGAGACCGGGGCGACCATGGGTCCTGCCACGGTCCCAAGAATCTCTGCGACCACTGGAGAGGAGGGACCCACGGCCTCCTCTGGGAATGCAAAAGGAAGGGAGGGGGGCAGAGGACCCCCGAAAGGCCTAGACTGCCTCCTACGCTGAGGCAGCCTCCCATCCTTGGCTAGAACATCAAGACGTTCCTCAAACAGCCGCAGCCCCACAAAGGGGAGGCCAGTGAGAGCTTTCTTCGCCACAGCGTCAACTGCCACTGGCGCAAGCAGACAGAGCGGCGCATAGCCATCAAGAGTGCAGAGGTCCTTTCACACAGCCTCACTGCATCATCCATAGCAGTAAGGATAAAGGCCACAAAATCAGTGCAAAGTAAGAGAGTCCTATATTCCTCCCCCACACTACCAGCTGTTGTGCCATCAATGAGACGCTTAAGCAGTTTCTTAAGGGCAATAGCAGTAATGGTGGCAGCACATACAGGGTGCAGGCCAGCCCCCACACAGGTAAAAGCATGGCAGGCCACTTGATCCATGCGCCGGTCCTCTCCGTCCCTCAGAGTGGTAGTGTCAGGAGAAGGCATGACCGAAGTATTGGACAAGCCTAGCACGGGAGCGTCCACTTCAGGGGGAAATGACCACCTCTTAACAAGACCAACAGGAAAGGGATACCTTTTATCCAAACCCTTGGGCACCGCAGGCAACTTGTTAGGACATTCCCATTCTTTAAGCACCAAGGTGGTAAAATGTTCCTGCTCAGGGAACTGTAGACGCTGTTTACCAGGGCGAAAAAGCTCCCCCTGCTTTCTTTTAGCTACCTCAGGGGCAGCAATGTGCAAAATTTCTAAAATATGTGACAGCAGATTATCAGTGTCCTCAGGGTACCATGATTCCTCTCCGGACGCAGACCCAGGGTCACTATCGCAACCCTCCTGCTGGTTCCCAGAGGAGTCAGAATCCTGGGAGAGCTCCCCCATCTCAAGGGGGTGACAGTCACCCAGCTCATCAATCCCCACATACATCTCAGTAAGGGGAGCAGGCCTGGGGTCCAGGTGTCTCTTCTTGCCAGAGGCCTTCCTAGGAGCATTTCTGGCAAGCTGCTTTTCAATGTTAGCCACCCGCAGAGCCAAATCAGAATGTGACTCCCTGCCAACATTCCCCTCACTGGGGCCCAATTGCAGGAGCGGGGGAGTAGGTGAAGCCGAGTGAGGCACAGAGCTGGGAAGTGAAGCAGGCAAACCAGCTTGAAGCGCAAGGACACTTTCAGTGCACGGCACACACACCATGACACTGCTACTCACAGGGGATACCCCACACATGGAACACAGCCGTGCTTGCCCCGAAGGGCCCCCAAGCGCGCTATCCCCAGAAGCCTCCATATGGTGATTAGCACAGGCGCAATAGGCCAGCAGTGGGTACAGGCTTAATACAGAAGCCACCTGGGATGCCCTCCCACGGGATGCCCCCAGAAGTTAATAAAGGGGGGATGAAGGGAAGAAAAGGAGTGGAGCTGGGAGAAACCACAACCCAATGGTATCCCGCCTGAAAGACATAAGTAAAATCACACATAAGCATCCCGCAACAAAATACCCCAATTCAATTAAAACCCCCCAGGGGGGACTCACAGGCCACATACACCACGGGGTCACACAGGCACAGACCGCTGAATAAGGCGACCCGCCGGAGGAAGCAGTGCTGCAGCCAGGAAGGGAGAAATCCAGACGCACAGCTCATCCAAAATGGCGCCGGCAGAGGTACCTCGAGGGGCGGGCCACGAGGTGAACGACGCGATACGCGTCATCACCCGGCCCCGCCCCCCCAAAGAGCGCGAAAAACTGCGCTCACGTGACCCGGCCGGCACCATGACAAAGCAAAATCACCTCAGGTTATAGCGCCCACAGCCGCGGAACGCAGTACAAAGCGGCGCGGCAGCTAAAAACACCAGAAAACACACCAAAAAAAACACGTAAAAACACCACAGACATGACTACTTGCCGCTACCATCCACCACCCCCCTCCCCCCCCCCCAACCAAGTTAGAGGAGGGGGAAGAGAGAGAGACGAGAAAGCAGCGGCGAGCAGCTGGTCAGGGAGGGGGGGAGGAGGGGGGGGGGCGCGGGGGGACCCAAAGGAAAATGAGGGGACACAGTCCCCACTACTTACACCCTCAGAAGCTAGGATAGAAACTCTGCATCCCTAAAAAGGCTCACCATAAAGCCTATGGCCGGTTACCCTTTGTGTTACAGGGCCTACGGCTTGGAGCTGCGCTCCAGGAGCACTTGACCCTAGTGTTCTTCTACCTTCACCCGATCTGTCAGCCAAGGCTGGGAGGCAGTGAGGGTCCAGAAACGGATGGAAAGTGACATGCAGGGCCGCAGGCTTGGTTGCCCCGCTCACCTGCGCAAGAGAGAAAGCCATCTGCTAACTTTGCAATCCACTGCAGAGGAAACACTGGGGAACTCTATGTTTAAGCCTATTTTTATAGGGACAAGCCACAGCTTTTCTGCAGTACCACTGCGCCACCTTGTGGCAGAATAACCAAACTGTTAAGAATACCGAAGCGGGCCGTGCCATGCAATAAAGAAAATGTGATTGAAGTAGTCCAGCTCCACAGCTCACAGCCTGTCAGTCTGAGTCCTAGTGACACCAATGGCTTTTTTCTTTTCATAAATTGGACCCGTACATACCCACTTGCCTAAGGATCGTCTAAAACTCTGCTCCAGCCGAGTCTATCTGATTCCTGACAAGAGGACCCGAGTGAGCCAGTGGCCCCCATCCCTACTACGCGGTAACAGGGAGCGTGCTCGCTCCGGCTATTCACAAATGCCTGGCTGGGGTGCGCACCATGCTAAAGGTATAGCAGGCAGTGGCCCCACTCGCACATGCGCTGTTGAATATGGTAGAATGTGCATTTACTGGACAACCTGGGGGGAGTGAGTATGCCTGCCCTGCCTCATAGACTCCAGGGTGGGTTTTGGTCCACTTTAGTGGAGATGGAGAGATCATTCAGCGTGATTTATGGTTTGTTTGATTGCTTATTCAAAAAGAGGTATTTTTCTTATACCGGGCATAACAGTCTGAATCTGGTGGATGCGTGTCATTTCCTTCTAAATGACTGTATGTAGATATGGTGGCATTTTAAGGCCATTTCGGGATGATTTAGAGATAGGGTAGCCATCTGGCCGGTATTTTGTTTTACTTTACTGGCTACTAGCCTGACAGTACCAGTGCACTCACTGCTGACAGCAAACTGAAAGTGAAAATGGCAGACTGCTGCAACCCACAGGACCCCCTAAAATTGAGCCTGTGGGCAATCAGGTAAGCACTGCTTTTTTCTTATGTCCAGACATGAACTCAAGCACAGTATCTACCATACTTACAATTTTACTGCCGACATACTGCAAACTACAAACGACATACTACTGAGACTCTATCACCCGGGGGCCAACAAAAAACTGGAGCCGGCCCTGGGGCCAATTGTCTAATATCCATGTTAACTATGTGACAGAAGACTTGTAGTGCCGATAACGCACTTAGAGGTGGGCAAAAAGTTGTTGGACGCTTAAAAGGTTAGATGTTTTTACCACTTCATCCTGCTGATTGACGATGCCGGAAGTTTGAGGGTCCAATATGTCAGTAAAAATGGTTTCACTCCTATGTGATATATCATCTGAGCGTTTTTTTCTGTGAAAATTGTTTCTTCCACAATAGTCTCCTACAAAACATTAGTAGATACATTTATTTAGCCTGTTCATAAGAGAAAATGACAATCCTTTGCTCAGATGGGTGAAAGGACATGATCTGACAGATTAATCATTTCTAAATTCTGTGATTCTGTGATTGGTCCACCCATGGTTGTTTGGTCTCTTAAATCAATCTGTTGTTGCCTCACCTGTTGAGATTCATATTTTTGTCAGCGTTTGCCCCTCCAGGTACTTTGCCTCCTCCAGGTTGCAACCCAGAGGATAAAAATCCTCCTCTGGGAGTATGAGAACCGACTTTGTCAATAAGAGGGGGAAGATCCACCCCGCTGGGATCTATTCAATGGACAGTTGTTCATCTTTCTCATGTTTCACTGATGTTGCCACTTAGAAGCTTTCTGCAAAGATAAGTCCATCCATCCTATCATGTTCCAGTTTATGCTTCTTGTTATCCACAATGTATTGTTCATATTTTCTCATATCTGATTTCAACGTAGTCAAAGAAGGTCAAAGTATCTCAATCAAACTGATCCAGTTTGGTCTGTAGAGTCTGCAATTCCTCCTTGACCATTTGTAGGCCATGATCCATAATCTTTGAGCACTGTAACAAGCCCTGCTCCCAAGTTGACCTAAAGTCCTCATCAGGCTCCCAGGTTGGAAAAATTCATACACGGAGCCCACGGGGACAAATAGATTTGGTCTGATAATCTTCTAAACTATGGATATTCCACCATAAACTAGTATACTCCCTCCTGGCCTGTCTGAGCTGTCTGGGAATCTCCACAAAAGTTTGAGGAGGTGTGCATGTGGAAATGATTGAAGCTGGTTCAAAGAGAGATTGCAGCTTAGATGTCTACTCATCCTAAATGGACTCCAAATTTAGGCTCATAATGGCATGCCGATAAAGCAGTGCAGAATCTCCACTGTAAACACGCAAGAAAAGACTATATTGCACAGCCAAATCAATTAGTCAGGGTGCAGTCCCCAAATTACACTCCCAAGAGCAGGTAAACTAAGAACCTAGTCCCCTGCTACAGGAACCGCACACCCAGAAAACAAATTAATATAAAAGTTTATTACAGAAAATCATCACTTTAGCAAATTAATAAAATTCATTAAAAAAAAACAAGACATGAATTGGAGAGATCTGGGAACGGTCAGGGGACGGGATCTGGTGAGGAGACGGGACTGGTGTGGCATAGAGGAGCTCAGTGGTAAATGGGACAACCCTCACCTAGACCCATGGTATCTGCTGCTCTTTCAACATTTTTTTTACAAAAAATAGGGCCTAAGAATCTATTGGGGCGAGATATTACACAATTTGAGATGCTGGCCATTGTGAGATCACCCCAGATCTACCAACTTCTAGATGAGGAGCAAGAAACAGCCCTTCCCCTTTGTGGAGAGTGGGAAAGAGACCAAGATAGAAGGTTCACAGGAGAAGAATGGGGGAAAGTATTCTCGCTCACCCACAAATCATCAATCTCAGCACAAATTCAAGAAACTAACTACAAATATTTAACTAGATGGTACTACACTCCAAAATGATTAACATCCATTTTCCCAGGATCCTCGTCCATATGTTGGAGATGTGAGGTGGGAGAAGGGTTACTCCTCCATATCCTATGTCCTAAGATCACATCATTTTGGGCGAAAGTATCGGAGATCATGACCAAGGTCACAGGTTTGAAAGCCTCACATTGCCCGGCACTCATGCTCCTGCACCATACCAGCAGAGGCACTTGATCAATGCAGTCAGAGTGCTGCTTTCCAGATCGTGGAAAACTAAGTATATCCCCACAGAAAAGGACTGGATTGGAGAAGTGATAAAGGAGATGGAGGAGCTGACAGCAGCCGTTCAGGATAGGGAGGAGGAGACTCGGATCGTGTGGACCTCATGGCACATGTTCCGAGCTTCAATAAATAATAACTAGTCCCACACCTTCCTCATTCACCTGGCTCTCACTGTGGGCCATGAGGGGGTGCGGTGAGTTATTCCGTGGCTTTTGATTGGGGCCCTGCTCCCTGTCCTACCCCCCCCCCCCCCCGCCACCAACAGGACTGGTGGATGCAGCACCTTCCCCCCTTTTTTTCTTCCCTCCTCACCCTTCCACCCCTTCCATTCTCACCCTCCCTCCCCCCTTCTTTTCTATTTCTTCTTTTCTTTTGTGTCTCTCATTCCATTCATTCCATTTTTTCACTCTCCTTTTCTCTCTCTATTCTTCTCTCTTTCTTTCTCTGCCAACTCCAGTAGGTCTAGTGCAGGTGCGGAGACATTCCCGACCGACCCCTACATTATCAAGAGATTCGAGCCTGATTCAAAACACCGCTTGCCTGCAGAACAAAGAAATACATAAGGCCCCCCCGCTGCACAGATGGAGACCGGATGGGTGACTGCATGTAGTGAAAGGCAAAGAGAATCCAAAACTATTATAGAGGGGAACTCTATAATAGACATTCTATGCCTAAATGCCAGTATACCATCACAAGGGAACAACTATATATAGTTCTAGAGGATGAAAATGATCACATAGAACGTTGGATTCGACGAGTTGAGCTGTGTCCTAATTCTAATCTGACCTGTGTTCTGGATCTATATTTTTTTGTGTTGTCTTATTGTTGATGCTTTGTCTGTATCGCTTTAAAAATTAAATAAATAATTAAAAAAATAAATAAAATTTAGAAGTCTTTGCTTCATTTTTTCATATTATTTTATTGGTAGTTTTCTATATATATGTTATATATACATGTTTATGTGAATAATGTATGGGGCAGTAGTTAATACAATTTTCTGAATTAAGGCATGCATATATAGAGGCCTCACTGAATAGACCACGCTGGCACTTTGTCTTATTTATCTACTGTCCTGAGTAAGTTGGCTGTGTAGACTGGTTAAGCACTGACCATAAGATTGTATTTACTAATTGATTAGCTGTTGAAGGGACTCTCATCTTTATTTTATATTTTATATACATATGTTATGTTGTTTAAGGTTTTTTTAAGGTATTTTATTCATTTGCTACAGTGATGATTTTGTGTAATGCCTAGTTTAAACGGAGGGACTGTGACCACCGTAAAGTAATAATCCCTGTGTGGAGACAGCTGCTGCGATCAAAGGATGGATGAGAAGTGGTTCATCAGTCGTCCGTCGTACTGTTTTGGCTTTATAGCTTGAGCACTGGAATGTGGAGACAGAAGTCACCCACAAATAATGGTGTCGATTCACAGTTTTACTTTTACCTGAACTTTCACATGAAAAAGCCAATGAATTTATATTTTTCCCATTGGGGTTGAGCCATTTGTGAGTTTCTCGTCAGCTTTTTCCATCGTATTAGCGTTTTCGTTGTGTGTGAAAGTCTTTTTCGTTGTGTGTAATTGCGTTGTATTTTTTTCACATTCAAGTGTAAAGCTCGGGGTGAGTGAGACTTCCACACGATTCAGAGCCCAGATTTAGCGTGTGAAAGAGGCTTTACAATGGGAAATTTCCGAACACCACTTTCGGGCAGTGCCACATTTTATCATTTGAGCGTCTATGTTGCGGCGCTTAGAGCGGCCACTAGTGAATGCTGCAAGCGTTGCTCTCCCTCAATCTATGCAGCATCTGAGAATTTCAATGCTGCTATTAACCCCCAATGTTTCTGTAGCAGTGTATTTTTTCACCCACATTACACAAATAGCTTAGATGACACCTGAGTTATTATTTATGTTAATGTTTTTTTTTGGTTTTTACATTTTACATTATCTCTTTATTCCACATTCCCTCCATCTTCTTCTCTATTCCACCTTACCCCCATCTTTGTCTCTTTTCCACTTTCCATCTTCTTCTCCTTTCCACATCCACATCCCCAACTCACGCTCCCTTAATATTTCTATCTTTTCCACATTGCTCGCTCTTCTTTTTTTACCACATATCCTTTGCCTCCACATTTTTTATGTCACCTCTTTTTAATGTACCGTTAGTCTTCTGCTTTTTTCACATTCCTCCTGGTCTTTCTCTCTTGCTAACATTTCCTCCAGTCTCTCTCTCACATTTTCTGATTACCTTCTCTTTTCTATTTCCTGCATTCCCTGATCCCCCTTTTTCTACATTATCTGTCTCTCTTTTGCCAGTGGTTCCCAATTTATCCGCATCTCTCTTTCACCTTCCCCCTATTCCTCTTCTGACACATTCGCTCTGTTGTTATCAAAGCATATTGTATGTTTGTATACTAAGTAATGGAACAGGGTGTCTTTATTCTAACGCCCTGCTGTACCCATTCCATTCAAAAATGCCACAGATGTCAAACAAAGGCTCACTGAAATACCGACCAACCTCCGCTGCCCCTTTTTAAAACACTGTGACCTGCCCTAGAAACATAAGGCTTATCCATATGTGCAAAGGCTGTTTTTACAACCATTTGTAGAATACTCTCTATACATCTAGTGTCTAGTAATGATTCTATACATAACACTGCAACCAAACTCTCACTATACAACATCAACACCACACATTCCAACCATACTAGCCAAAACATTGTGATAATTCTGTAAAATCCATGTCTCCGTCAGAGCCCCAAAATCATAAATAAATATAGATAAAAATAAAATGCCAGTAAAGACAAAGCTGGCAGAAGTTGGCCCTTACTGGCCCTCAGCTAATAAATGGCTGGATCCTGCTTTACACCTGTATTTTGCAGGCAGTGGTGGGTGGGGAACTACCCTGGGTTGGTCTTGATTTATAACTGCTTGGCGGTAACAAACATGTATGAATACTGTAAAGTTACAGAGGAACTGCATGTCATAAACACAATATAATGGTCTTCGCTTGCGAGGTAAGGAGCTGTACGTCCATAATGTACTCTGGTACAGTCAGTGTCTGACTGGCCCACCAGAGGATCTTCCAGTCAGAATAACACAACAGATCCACGACAGTGTTTCTGTCTTGCTTTGAGTTTTTCTTATGATAATATAAAAAGATACCTGTGGTGGGGTAGCAAAGTGAGAGAGGAATGGAAACCATACAGCAAATTGCCCAAAAGAAAGCTGAGCCTTCATAGATTCATAAAACCACCTCTCCCATGAAAGGACTAAAGGACTAGGCCCAGATACCACATTCCTTCCTTTTGTTCAGAAGGCAAAACGACACAAAGGATAAGTGAGAAGCTAAGGGTAAACAGAGAATGAAACTGGTGCTTCACCAATCAAGCAGCCACATCCCCAGCATCTCTGGACTGTGGCGCACTCCCGCGACCAGCCTTTCAGATAGCTTGGGGGCCAAATGGCTCTGACTGGAATTCACACAGCAGGGCACCCCAGATCTGGGGGCAAGGAACACAACCAGTTATGGTCAAAATAACGGGTTTTGTTCTACTTTAAAAACATGTTTTCTTTAGTCAATCACTTTAAAAATGAACATAATTGAATATAATTATTTGAAAAGCCCCAAAGGCTCAGCCATTGGATTGGAGTGATTTATTCACTTTTATCACAGTTATGAGATCAGTCAGTGCAACATCTTGGCGGCCAGAGATATTAAGGTGGGCTGCAAACTGTACAAAGAAAGAATCTATTTGTCACCCTCTCTTTTTTATTGGATACTTTTTCTTTTAAAGCGGACCAACACCCATTTGCCTTCTAACAGGTGTTTGCTTACTTCTAGCTTACTTCTAGCAGCATTAAAACAGGCTTCGGAGGAGAAAGAAAAAATTTCCTAAAAACCCTCATTCAAGCAGGATGTTTCAAAAGCATACTTTACATGCAAAAATAAAATAACCTTCAAAAAATGATGAGCCTGTAAAAGTCATTTAAAGTTCTGTTTATTACCTCAAAATAGAAGATGATTTATTTCAAAAACTAGAGAGCAGCACATAGAGGTCTAGAGTTTAGAGTTAACATACACAACATGCATATAAGAAGGACAGATAACAGAAGTCGTAGCCACAGTTGCAGTCTAAACTCCAATCTTCTGGAGAAACTTTGATAAAAAAAGTTTGCATAAGTTATATCCTACAGTAATTTCAGGTATCCACTAGTTTTCAATCTCGGTGTCACTGTTGATAACAGTTTGCTCCAGTTCTTTAAAATGACCATTCCTGATACCTTGATGATGGAAGCCATTGACCCGGCCAGTTTCCTTTTTAGTGGGAATGGGGTAAGGCGTCAAGAATGTACGTGGTCTTTTGAGGCCCAGCAAACCTTTCTGCATCTTGTACTCCAGCATCATGTTATTTTGTGGCGGCAAACCCAAACAAGCCCTAAACAAAAAGATACACAAGATCTAGATTGCAATAGACAAACGTATACACCAAAGTGTAGTTTTTTTTAATAAAACATATACTATAAAGAAAAAAAAATATGTAGTATATATTCCACGTAAAAGTAAACGTACCTTAGAATATTCTCGATGCAACTTCTCTGTTTAAAAAATGCATTTACTATGGGCGTTCCCTCTGGAACGAGTGGGGCTTTGCACAAGAAGCTGAGAATCGATAGGACACTGTGAAATGTTTGGAAGTCTCGGTCTTGTTCGGTGCAAAATGTTATTCTCTGACATAGTTCAGTGAGGATCACTAAGTCCAGGATAATAGGACTAGCAAGCAGGGAGTCCTGAAAAGAAAATATAAATATTACTCAAATGGTTCCCTTTGTTCATTGCATACGCAGAACGCTTTTCTGGCGTGATAATAATAAAAAGCAGGCTGATTAATAACCACTAGTGTATCTTTAAAGTGTTAGAACCCCGGGTTTGGCTGATGCACGGCTGGTGGCTGGGGTCAATTATTACCCCATCTGCAGTACCGTTAGCCACCAGCGGGTGTCAGCAGAGTCCTGGCTGCTCTCTCTCCCCATCATCTGCTGCACCTGGTTGAGGGCTATTTAAGTGGATCAGCCCTCCATCTGGGGCAGCAGGATTTTGTTTGCTTTGCTTGTGTGCTTTATTTCTGGCAAGTCTGCACCTGTACCTACCTGAGTCTGGAGACTGCTGGCATCTGTCATAGGCCCTTGGGTGAGTGTGCAAGCACCTTAGGTTTTCTGTTTTGTTATTAGTTATTTTGTTAGATTCAGATACAAAAATAAGGATAACTAAGATCCTTAGTGTTTCCCTTGACTTATAATAACCCCCCCCCCCCCCCCCTGTTTACAGCATTTCTTTGTCTGTGTCTTTGCTATGGCCGAACCCTCTGCTCTCCAGGCTGAGTACATGTTGGAGCACTCTCTGGCCTGACAAAAAGACTCTGAAGTTGAATGCTGAGACATGTTCCACATTATGTGAATCTTGATGCAAGGAATATAGATCAGCATTTTATGAATTATACAACACAAATAACCCCTTGGCAAGTCTTGGCTAGGAACTTCAGCAGTAAGTGGTGCTGAAAGCGAACCATTTCCATAATCGGACTCACTATCCAGCCCCACAAGGAGAAAGTCCAGAATCCTAGCTCAAAAAAGCAAGAGCAACAACATCACCCTACAGCTGCACCAGGTGTCCTTTGTGCCCTCCAGGTCCTGAAATACACTTTTGCCATAAACAGCTTATGCATCCAGGGTATTATGTTAATGACTGCTACACAGAGGACCTGCTGCACTAAGACCATAATCTACAACCAAAGCGGTGTCCAAATGGCATTGTTATATGTTTTGGGGCTTCCGCAGAGTGGTTATGAAGCAGAACATTAAACAATGGGCTTGCGAAGGGCCAGGCTTTGCTGATTCTACCCCATTCTTCCATAGTACCCCCCATCCAGGTCCCTCACCCTGTTTTGTGGGCATTTACCATACAAACAATGAATCTAATATTTCTGGCTCCAAACTCTCACAAAACAGTTTCCATAATTGGTCAATAATCTATATAGGGATTCCTTGATAAGAAATGTAGTGACAAGTAATGACAGGAGTATTGTTTAAGAAATGACCAACAATATTGAGGGCTGACATCACCCATCAAGGTTATATTTTTTAGTTTAGTTAATGCCAAAATGGTATTAAAATCTTTAGTCAAAAAAGGATTATAGAATGGGGGGCATCATGGCCTGTGGCATACCAGGATTATAGAAACGGGGGCAACATGGCCTGTGGCATACCAGCTATAGTTCTAAGTAAATATATTTTTGTGGGATAGGGTAGAGCCTTATATCCATAAATCTTGGATGCCAAATTATGTGCAGCTGAGCTGCCAGGTAACTTCTAAATACTATATAATCATAAAAGTACCCCGTACTGCCTGAATAACCATCAACAGGAGTCTACCCTGCACCCTTACATCAGCAAAACAGTGGATAACAGACTACAGCAAAAACTATCTATATCCCAAGAGTCTGTGTCCCTCAGGAGCTCAAGAAAGCACAATGCCCTTACCATCTTAGGTGCCTAATGGACTTTTAGCTGCCATCTGCAGTCCTGATAAATTCCTACAGATGTACCACTAGGAGCATCGTGATAGAAAACATCCCAGCAGAATAAAGGAACAGACCCAAACTGGAAAGATGCCTCTTCATACGGTGGTATGTGTAGCAGAGTGCATCATGGACTGATCTTTCTGACCAATTAACCCAATAATGGACTCCTCTCTCTGCTGTTGTCAGAGAAGCATTCCCACTTCATGACACCACAGAGAATTCGCACAATGTATATGTATATACTGTATGTGTATAGTAGTTTTTTTCTGTGTCATGTAGTGTAACTCCTATATGGATTGGCTCTTTGGGAAGTAGGTTGTAGCAAGCATCTTGCCACTTATATAAGTGAACTCAAAAGAGTTTTCTTTAAAGCCTCTCATGTTAATGAAAAGTATTTTTGTATGAATGACTTAAGGTACTACCAGTTCAGAGACCCATCTGACATTGTTGTCAAAAATAAGGTCAACAGAGATCCCTCAAGCTTGTAGACAATTACTCTTTAAACCGAACCTTCACCATGAATAAGAGTCTAGCTTATATATACAGCTATAACCTGCCCCCCTGTACTTTTCGCCCCTCTCCTCAATATGTGATTCTTTCTCTGCAAGATGTTCAGAGTCCTGAACAGATTTAAAGCCGGGGGAAAGAATAATAAGTAAGTAAACTTAAAATATATTGGGAGAAGTAGAAAACATTAGGAGGATGGAGGAGATGGCATTGGAGAGGGTCGAAGGAGGGTTCCAGGGATACTCCAAAACACGGGCCTTGTGGGAGGTCTCGTGGGGAACCCCGGGTGTCCAGGCGCTCCTAGAGAAGGACTGGGGACGGGAGGTAGCTAGCGGGGCATGGGAAGAGGTGGTTGGAGACAAAGGGATGGAAATGGTCGCTCTCGGGTTCGGGACTGGAACACGGTGCTCTGGGTCCCCCTGTTTCTTCTTCTTTTCCTTCTGCTTCTTTAGTTTCCTGTCCTCCCTCTTTTTTTCTTAGAGGGGCAGACGCTGCAGTGCAGACTTTAGTGAGTGGTCTAATGGGGCCGGCATGAGTTAAACAAGTGGATCAGCGATTAATGAGGGGCCTGGATGGTCGGTATCACCTCAGGTGGCGACTCTGATAAGGGGTTGCAGTCCCTAAGGCCTAAGAGTAACCTCAGGGTCAAGGTGGACAGAAGATCTAGACTCATGGCCTGGAGGAGGCCAGTAGTGGATGTTGCGGATACGTTCGCTCTACATGCTATACTTATTCTATGCTGTATTTTCTTTTTAACTGTGCATTGTTAAAGATTCAATAAAGATATATTGCAAAAAAAAAAAAAACTTAAAATATATTACATGCTTGCTGGGGAATGGTCTCTTAAGGGTTTGGGCTTTTCATTAAATGATGCTGAAGGTCCGCTTTAATGAATGTTTGAACCAAGGTCATCTCATGTACAACAAACTGTGCCTGTAATTTACATTAATTAAAATGCACTTTTACCTCACAGGTGTTGTGAAGTACAATGGTGTTGCTTCCACCCATCATGATTTCAGACGTGTACTCGTCCATTGCTCTCTTACTGTCTCCCACATATGGGACATATTTTATAACCACCTAAAATTAAACAAAACAAGTATTCATTTGTATTCTTTGACATGAAAAGGATAATTACCATTAGGCGCCTGAAAAGGCAATAATGTAGCGTCTATTATGTCTTTATACTGTCTAATTCTTATGTAATTCAATTGGTTGCCTTGGCTTGGATTGGTTTCAGTAATGCAAAAAAAAGGAACTGTACCTAAAATATTCCGGGTTCAATCTCAATTTCAGATTTGCCAGTAACTCAAGCTTGCCCAATTCATTCACTACAAACATGTCCCCCTCTATTGCAATGAATTGGGTGCGATTGCTCCTGACACTGACTGAAGCAGAGGGGCAGACATCTGTCTTGGACGGGGCTCATCTGTGAACCGAGACCAGATTGGGACTGCCCAAGACTATCTAAGCAATCAAAGTTTTACACACTGGAGCTGGGCAGGAAAGCTGCGAGTGGACAAAAAAAGGCCCTATAGCTTTTTTGAGCCTGGTCTGTCCTTTTCTAAAGTTTTATTTTTATATGCATTTATAATGCTGTAATTTCACCTATGAAAAGCCCTGTCATATCTGATAATAATGACATTGATAATAGTAAATGTTCTGGACATTTTGAACTTTTTGAGTTTACATACCTACCAAGTGTCCCTGATTTGGAGGCACAATCCTTTTGAGTCTGTGTCCCCCTGTCCCTCGTTGTTCTCCTTTGTCCCTCTTTGAGGTGTAACATGCAGATCTGCAGCAATAAAGGGTTCATTTGCCTATTCAAAGTGTTTCTAACTGTTACAACCTATTCCCTATCCATCAATCAATGAGGGGTTGTGGCTTAATTTAACAATTGCCCCTCTTTCCCACCCTGAAAAGTCGGAAGGTATGAGTGTATTAGATTTGTCAATGCCTCATTCCCTTTAGTGACTTTGAAGTCTTTTAATTGAAAATATTCCAACTGACATCACATGATTATGAAGCAGTGAGTGAGCTTAGTATCCCATGTGCATTTGAAGCACATGGCTGTACTTACACAGTGGTCTGGTTTCTCATTTTCTTCATAAAGAATAGGGTTAGATTTAACCATGTCATCTACCACATTGCTCTTGGAGATCTCCTTGGAACGGAACTGCTGAGGAGCAGAGAGGTTCTTCCCATCATTATTGCCCAAGTGGTTATAGCTCACTATAGACACAGGCTAAAAGCAAAACAAGTGCAGAATGTTAGTTATAACGATTACTATAAAGTGTTTTAAGTAGCTCATATTCTTCTTACTCTGAAAGCCATTCCATTTAAGACAGGCTTTATCTATCTCTTAGCTAGCAGTTACTTTTGATGGTTCTAAGACACATAAAATCTAGTTTGGCTTATACATTTCCAATAAAAGGTTTATCATATAGTAAATAAATTAACAAAAATAATCAATGTATTGTATTAAGAGGATTTACTAATGGTTTATAGTAACAGCGTGTATATACTAAAAAAAAAAATCCACTCCTTTTCATATAAGTTTACCTTTATGCCAGCACCAACAAGAAAATCCACCAGTACAGATTTAATTTTGGTCTGTCCAGATTTAAAGTCATCCCCTCCAATAAATACAGAATGTTTTATTGCCAGCTCTATAGCCCCAGGGACAAATGTATTTTGAGGAGATCCATTGATGTAAGCACAGCCCTCCAAGATGCTGGCCACAGCAAACATTGTGGATGGAGAAACTTCAAGTCCAAGCTGTACACATTGAAAAACAGATAGGTTCACATTAGTTTTGCCAGACATACAATATGTTACACACATTTCTAAAACAATTGGAGGACAAAATATAAGGACAGCACCAGCATAAAAGTATGTAACCGTATATAAAGGCGTGCTCACTAAACTTGGTAAAAAAGCATAGAGCCAGAAACAATTTGTAAACAGGGTCCCCACAGAACTAGCACAGAACTCTGGACTTTTTACCCTATACTTACCAACACATCAGCTTAGTCACAGTAAGGCATTGAGTTCGAGCAATACAGTTATGTGCTGACGTGTTTTAGAAATGTGCCAGAAACAATTTGTAAACAGGGTCCCCACACACCCAAAATAATTTACCAAGACAGAGTAGAACAATGATTAGGGCACTACCATATGAATGTATAAAAAGAAATTAATTTTATTTAGAGTATATGTTATATATAATATTTTTTTTTATACATTCATATGGTAGTGCCCTAATCATTGTTCTACTCTGTCTTGGTAAATTATTTTGGGTGTGTGGGGACCCTGTTTACAAATTGTTTCTGGCACATTTCTAAAACACGTCAGCACATAACTGTATTGCTCGAACTCAATGCCTTACTGTGACTAAGCTGATGTGTTGGTAAGTATAGGATAAAAAGTCCAGAGTTCTGTGCTAGGAATGTGACTACTGATGTAATTTGATCCCTTTAAAATGAAATGCAGATATACCTGTGCATACGTGGATATGGTGTCATTTTTATGAGCAATCTTATTGACTGAAAACCAGAGGTGAGTGTGGCGGCCTTAACTGTTCATCTCCTCCCTCTTACATCACTAAAGTATATTAATATCATGTAGCCTGATCACGTCTACTGCTTACATACAAAGTCTACTGCAATGTTATATAGTAACATATGGATCAATTCTACCCTTGGACACTTAAAGTAACAGACTATGGGAAGGCATAAAATGCTTGTTTATTTATACATTACACATCCTAAACCTTAGTATCTGACTGGAATGAATGTTCCCCACATTTGTACAAACCTGACACCCCCACCCATTTAACACTTGTTCAGCATTAACATTCCTAGGTAGCCAAAAGCACTCCTCATCCAAATGCGATAGGGGTAATGCTTATTATTTGATGAAGCACGTTTTGGTCAGCTTTTGGTTGTAAATTACAATGTACACCTGAGAGAACCTTTTAAGTTTGACACCCATAAAAAACAAAGAAAAATGTAATCTTCAAAATAAATAACCTGCAATTTTTTTACAAGTTAATTACATCGTTTTGTTAATGAGGTAAATACTTTTTTTCTTTAGGTTGAGTCAACACTATAAGGTCTAATCTTGGCTGGTTGTGCACCAGCACGCTATTTGGAGCGTCATGTCGGGCTTCCGCTTGATTCATGGCTGGCATTCACTTTTGTTTTGAAAATGATAGATTGAAAGTTTAAGCCTGGGTGCCCTAATTTAGCGTGATAGACAAAGTGGTGAAGGTAATGGCATGCAGAAGATTTATTTCCAAGGCGATACATGGTATCTATCCTTAGTATTGAGGATTCAGGTTTGGATTTGGTTTCAATTCACACCATAAAGCATACCCAAAGTTAAAAACTTGCTTCACCAAATAAATAACATGATCCCAATATATTTTAAGCCATAAGCAGGTGAAGCAGCTGCTTTAATGTTTACCAGCAGCTGGCAACGAAAATTCTGTATTTGCCAGTTATATGGGTTGAAGGTTACACACAGTGGCCCAACTAATACTGCACGGAATAAATAGTATAGTGTCTTTTGGATAAAATATTTCTATTGCAGGAAGTAACTAATACTTGAGTTACTACTGGCATCAACATTTTTCCAAGGCTTTCTGATAGGATAAGGCCTCAAGCCTTGTTTATCTTTACTGTGCCAGCAAAACCTTTAAATACATTAATTGCTACTATTTTGTATATTGTCATAGCAATATAATATATATTTTTTCATTTTCATCTAGCCCCATCTTCCCCTTACCTCAAGGCTGGCAGCTTCAATCCTGTCAGCACTAACTTGTGAGGAAAAAATTACCATCCCTGGCCACTATGCTGCAGGGAGTACGCTGCTTTCTTCCTGAAAAAGTAAATGTTAATAGAATGGATCCTGCCACACTTAAGGTGATGGAAAACTGGCGGTACATTTTTGGCCAAGATACTCCTACTTTTTTTTTAATAACACATACTGGCTAAACATGCCATTTTGCAATGAAATGCTATTAAAAAATGTATATAACAGTATGCCGCTCCTATTAAACATGCTTAAAATAAAGCCTCTGCTGCCTGCTAACTAATGTGTTTTTTGTGCATACAAATCCCATATATTCATGTTAACTTACCCCAAGAAATTACACTATTCCCAGAAAAACGCAGGTGCTTTGGATACATTTCAGGCATACCCTACACACTGCCTTTATACTAAGAATGTATAAATTCAAATCCCTGCACATCTATAGAGCCATGCATTTTCTGTTGTGTTATCAGGTTCAAGGAGTTCTCCATAGATGTATTAATGGTTAAGTAGGACTATGACCTGGAGATACACAATTGCACATACCTCAATAGCTTTTAGTAAGTTATCAGCAGTGTCATTAATTCCTGGGACCACGTCACAAAAGCGCTCTGTGTTAGCAGTCCACAGCACGATAACCTTGTCTACTCCGCTTGTGCTTTTAAACTCCTGAATGTCTTCACGGATTTTCTGAACCTAAAGAGGAGGGGAGAACCAATTTTAAAAACAGTTCTTGCTTAAAGCGGAACAAAACCCACTTGGCCTGTCCTTGGAATCTAAAAGGTTCCACAGCCAGGAGCTGGCCTTCCCTCTGAGCATTGCGATTTTGGTGTGAACCCCAGGGGCGCACATAAACACTCACATTTCCCCACTCAAATTACATGGTCATGCCAGGCGACTCTTATTGGCCTGTTGTAACCAGGAAGAAGTGAGTGAAAAGCGGCGTTCTGGGAGATTTCGCACAGCTGGGCATCCCAATTCAGGATGACTGGAACGAAACCAAGGAAAGTCAAATTCCCAGATTTTCTTCCACTTGCATGTATTATAAAGTATTGAACCACTATTGAAACATGATTTTTAAAAGAGAAATCTTTCTATAAGCCATAAACATAGTTCCTCTCCCCAAACTACCCTCTACCCAAAAGTTTATATGTTATAAAATTATTTTAAGGAAAGCTGCTATAGGAACTTCATCAGCAGCAGCATAGACCTGTATTGATCCCCACAGTCCACAGTATTAGCAGCGGTGTACTGTGTTATTGTTACAGTTTTGATTCCTCTATGCACCTGGGAAACATATCAATGGGTGCACTGTCATGGTGGAGCCCACAAGAGATAGCTGGAGGCCTACAGCCAGCTTTTCCTAGCCAATGGAATTAGTTAGGAACTTATGGAAGGTAACTGGGACAGGAGGTTCCCATTGCATGCTATATACTAGATCTGTTTTTTCTTCACTGGAAGTCAGTTTTAAAATTATTTCTTTTAAAGAGGATTCACAGTTTTCTTGAAATTACTCAAAACATCTGTTTTACCAGTTGCAGTTCTTGAAATTTCAGTTTAAAGTGGACAAGTGGACTTCCAGTGAATAAATCAAAGTTTAGTAAATTGCTCCCTTAGACTCCCCCTCTGGCAATCAGTGATGTAAGCTATTCAAGATGGCTTAACCCCATGCAGCTGTTGTGGAATAGCAGGCAGATTCTGTGCTCCTGAACTGCATGGGAGTGGCGATCTCTATCTGTTTCTACAGTCCGACAGTCAAAATGACCCTAAATTTAGGGTCTCTTAAAAGCTTTCCGAGCAGTGAGGAGTCATTACAGCTGATGGGTTTTTACTTCTGGCTACAAATAAAGCATTATTTCAAAATGCTCTGGGGCAGCTGAGGCCATACTTACATTGATACATAGGCCCTTATTTATGAAGGAATAGCGACAGGTAGCGACTGGTGAGCGACCGGTAATGACGGGCCCCGCCACGAGAACGCCGGCTCCCCACCACAATCACACATTTATCAAGGCAATCCTGCTTAGCGACTGAGATAGCGCCATATAGCCACTCATTCATCATTATTCCAGCCTCACCCCACAGCGCCAGCGAGCGACCTTGAACAGCGACAGGTATGACCTCTCGCTTCCTGGCGCGCTCCAATGCATTTCAATGGAACAATCTTTAAATATTAATAATTAATTGTTATTTTTTTTTTTTTTTTTTTTTAAATGTGAAAAATTCTGTGATCACTTCTGCCATGTTAGATAATTTTTTTAAGGAAAAAAAAAAAAAAAATGTGTGCAGAATTGATATTACAGGTCTGATATTAATGTATTCATATTACAAAATTATTTAAAAAAACTTGTTTTTTTTTGGTTTCCAAAAATATGGTTGTTTGGGGGTTAAAAAACTACTTTTAACCCATCGCCGCCAGCGCTCTGGGGTTTAAACATGCATTTTACAGCGCGAGAATTTTTGGAGCGTGATTTGTTAATGAATATGGTGGGAGCCGGTCGCTATGGCCAGTCGCTATCATGCGCACCCATACAGCGCGGAACCTGTCAAATAGCGACTCCTCACCCAATATTCAACATTACGGCAAACCGTCTGAGTCGCTATCAACTACCGAACAACGGCCAAGCACAGCGACTACTAGCGGGCGCTCTGAAAATACTGCTACAGTCGCTCAACTGTCGCTACCTGCCGCTATTAATGGAATCGGCCTCATAGTTTTATTCATCCCCACCAGCAACTGTTGTGTGTGTGTGTGTGAGTGTGTGTACTTACTATTTCACAATTCACCAGTCTAGGTACCTACCTGTTCTGCTTTAGTACCATGAATGATATTGTCAGCCCTGTCTTCCTGATTGGCTGCAATGAATTCAGGTATATAGACTGAAGGTCTGGGCTTTAACCTCTCCATGAAAGGCCTGAGTTGCTCCTGAAGCTGCCAGTCTAAAACCTCTGCTCTTGTCATTGCATCACCCAAGTTCAGAGAGGAGATATCCCAACCTAAGGAAACAACGTTAAATTAATATTTACAAAATAAGAAATATAATATCATCCTCCAAAAGTAAAACTTCACTCAAAAATAAAAAAGCACCAAAGAAATATTGCTCCTGCATTTTAACACTAAAGATAACCATTTGAGATGTCCATCTGCTGTGTTAGCTCATTAAATACTGCCCCTACCCCAGGCCCCTTATACGCTTATTGAGCATCAAGGTTTGCTAGGTTGGCTTGCACGTGCCAAACAAACCTTACTGGCTACATATTTATATAAAGAGGAACTTCAGAGCCCAAGTTCCACTCCTTGGGGCATTCTGAATCAGGATGCCCCATTGTATAAACCTCCCCAGGTCCCCAGATCTGATCCCGCATCACTTTTAGCCAAGGCAGCCCGGGCATGCCTTGCTAGAAGCTCAGTGGGGGCTGCGGCTCCCTTAAGCAGAGCTGAAGGGAGCAGAGTAAAATTAAATGCGCTGATTGGATGAGCGGGCCACTCTGCCAAACAGTGCACTCAGTTTCAGACAAACCTGCGCCATTGGAATGACAGAAAGGTGAGTAAATCGGGGCAACTTGGGGGGATACACACAGCGGGGCATTCCAGTTTGGGATGTCCCAAGGAGTGGAACTCAGTCTCTGAAGTTCCTAGGAGGAACACCACACTGGAAAGCGGGATGCCCCCGCTGAGAGGAACACCCCACGGGAAAGCAAAATTCCTGTGGGTTGTTCCTTCTTAAGAAGCAGTTGATGAATGAAAGTAGGATCTTAGTAAAAGGTCAAATGTTCTCAAGATTGGCTAGGCAGAATGGTCTAAAACTGCATGCCCTCCGTTCTTGTGTCGACATCTCCATAGTTGAGAGCAAACTATTCAGACAGCCCTACTTACAGTTAAAGGGAAGCAAGATCACTTGTTGATTGTAAGCAAATGTTCACCACAGACCATCAGAAGTGCACTGTCAGTATTGGAATTGACAGCACAAGTTTGGGAGACATTCAGTCCACTGGACTCTAATAGGTCGAGTGTGCAGGAGGTAAGGTAATGAAAGATTGTTTTTAATTATTTTACCACCAAAGACTTACCATCAAAGACAATGTCATTTGGATGGACCATAGGAAGGAGATCACTAAAAGGTATATACACATCTCCATTCGGTCCATTACCAAGACAGACTGTGGATGACTGGAACAATGATCCATAATAATTAGCAACCTAGAAGAATGACAAATTTAATTGTGAGTAAAGAATTAAGTCTATACTAGAAATCTTTACTAGATAATAAACTCATCTTTTATCACCTAAATTGAAAACTAGTCATGTGGATCACGTTTCAAACAGTCCATTGCATAGATGCTGGCAATGTTCACCTTTTTTCCGGTTTTGGTCATCCACGAAAGACCCATCTGATTGGCTAATACTGCAGCAGTAACGGTGGTTCCATTATTTCCACCCCAACCAACCAGCATAACTCCAAGTTTGGGTACTTTTCTCTCAGTCCTAAAAGTAAACTTGGTGGAACATGGTTTAACCTATGTAAAACAGAGAAAATAATGATAGCATATTTAAGTAAGGAGGAACCTGCCACCTCCCACCGATTTCCTCTTTCTTCCATTAAAAAAAAAAAGAAGCAAGCCAGGCTGGATATTTCTTGATGCTGGGCCATCCAGCATATATGGATTTTTATTATTAAGCATTTTTTATGTGCTCTTTTAAAGATGAACATACTAAGCAGTACCACTAGCACATTTTTAAAAGAATATGTAATGTCTGAACCTAGGTGAACCGGCTGACCTTTGAAATGTTACACAAGCAAAGTCAGAGATTATACATATAACCTACAGGAAAGCAATACTTCCTTAGACAGCTCTGCTGACACAAGTACTGTACTGATGACATACATTGTAAAGCTCTGATCTGTAGTTAAAACAACCTATAACACCCCCCCCCCCCCCCATTCAGCTGAGCTTTAGCAGGGCTGGGACTCAGTGGCACTTCCTGATTTGTTATCTGAGATAAGATGCTTATGTAACAATAAAACTGTAGCAGGACAGAATACAATGACATTTACATGCAGGTGACACATCCTTATTAAAAGTGAATCTGATTTGGTCACCATAGAATATATCTTCCTATTGTCCCCTTTTTTAACCCATTTCCTTCTGTCTTTTATTGTCCTTCTTGTCTTTTTTTGAGACTTGATGTATAGCTCTGAAAGCATAAATAGGACTTTACCTATCCAAGAATATTTTTCTCTACCTATTGTTGTATTTTTTTATGTGATTAGTACATTATATATAAATAGCACATTATTTCCTACACTAACTAAGAATATGGAAACATGGTCTTGGCCTGGAAAACCGAACATTAAAGCATCACCAACAATTCGGCCCTTATTTATGAAAGGATAGCGTCAGGTAGCGCCTGGTTAATGTGAGGTAGCGACAGATAGCGACTGGTGAACGCCGGACACGGCGCGCAATTCCCCATTTATCAAGCAGAATCTGTTTAGCGACTGGGATAGCGCCATGTAGCGTCTGATTCATCATTTTCACAGCCTCGGCGAACAGCGCCAGTGTTCAGCCTTGCACAGCGCCAGGTATGACCTCTCGCTACCTGTCGCTCTCCAATACATTTCAATGGACGAACCTTTTCTTCTCTTTAAACCGGGTTTTTTTTTTTTTTCTTTTTTCAAAAAAAATAATATTAATATATATATATATATATATATATATATATATATATATATATATATAAAATAATTCTGTGATCTCTTCTGACCTTGAAAAAGCTGTTTTTTCACATTTTAATGATTTTTTTTAAAAATTCTTCAGAAATGACATTACAGGTCTGCCATTAAAGTGTTCATGTTACAATGTGGTTACAATGTAATTCCATATGTTTTCGCTTTGTTACTAGTGGAAAGATGCTGAAAAACAGACTTTAAACACACCGCCTCCTGCGCGCTGGGCTTCAAACAAATACTTTTCAGCGCCAGAGAGTTTTTTTCCTGAATATGGTGAGAGTTGGTCGCTATGAGCAGTCGCTACCATGCACTCCCATACAGCGCTGTACTGGTCAAATAGCCACTCCTCACAATGTATCCAACATTACTGAACAGCGACTGAGTCGCTATAAACTAGCAGAGCACTGCGACTACTAGCGTGCGCTCTGAAAATGCCTGCTACAGACGCTCATCTGTCGCTACCTGCCGCTAATAATGAATCAGCCTCCCCTTTACACTTCACAAAGCTTTGGCTGGTGTTCAGATGTGACTGATGCAGAGGTAGGCTAGACCAGGGGGAAGCTGCTGCAAGGGAGAAAGGGGAGTATCTTGTTTTTGCCATTACAGTCTCTTATATGTTAAAATTACCGGTAATTCCATGTACACAAGGACAGGCTTCCATTATTTTGGATGAGGAATTGAGGAATTAAAGGAGATCTTTTACAGAGCTGATCTAATTCCAAAAAGATCTACATAAACATGTCTGATGGCAAGTGGATGAGTTACCCATGTACCCTGTGTGAAATCCTGCTGAGGTCTTACTGAGAGTGAGACAGGTAACTGGGAAACCATGCTAAATTCGAGCTTTATAACCAGCCTACATTAGCAGAATCACTCTAGAATAAGGACAGTCAGCACAACACTATTTTTTCTTTAGCCTATTTAGTTATTTAGTCTGCCTTGCAGACACACAAGGAGAGCCAGTACATATTACAGTGGCTACAACTAAGAGGCAGACATGCAAAATACTGTCCTGTGTTGTGTCTACAGATCCAGTTCCAGTTGCCTTGGGGAAACTTTCTCAGAGTAAAAGTGAAGCAGTCACGGCTACATTACCTTGGTAATGCCATCTTCCTGACAGACCTTTGTAGTGTCGTAGTTATAATCTGCTTCAATAACGTCCTTCAGATAACGTACATTGGGACTCTCAACCTTGAATTTCTCAGCCATGGTTTAACTGTGAGAAAACACATAATGGAGTTAGCTTTAGTAAAAAAAAAAGCCCCACACATGTATAAAAATTGAACTAACTTACATTAGCATTCACTTTTTTTTTGTAACAAGGCAAAGAAGGGTTCATCTGTTTTAGGGAGGCTTTCCTGAACAGGCCCCATATTAGCCACACACTGAACAGAAGAATGGACTATGGGGTCTATTCAGAGCCAGGCCAGAATTCTCACTCCTTTTTTATGAGTGAAAACTGCCATTGACTTTCATTGTCTGCAGGGTGAACATTTTTATTTGGCTCTGAATCAGCCCCAAGGTAATGAAAGTGATTATCTTTCCTAAAAAAGAAGTGAGAATCCTCACCAGGCTCTGAATTGACGCCTATATGTTCTCTTCAAAAAATAGAAGAATCTAGATGGTCTAGAAGGGAAGGCTGATTCATTACTAGTGCCAGGTAACTGCAGATGAGCGCCTGTACAGCGGCACTAAGGCCCTTATTTATCAAGGGCTAGCGCCAGGTAGTGTCTGACGAGCGCCAGGTCCCGCCAGCTATCGGCGGCTACCGAATCAAGTATGGCCGGCGGCGGTCACAATGACGCATTTATCACGCTAAATGAGGCTAGCGCCGGCGAGAGCGTCAGCTAGCGTGGGATTCATCATGTAGCCGACTGCAACGAACAGCGCCGCTGCTAATCCCATCACAGCGACAGGTATGACCTGGCGCTCCCTGGCGTGGTCCAATGCATTTCAATGGAGCAATCTTTAAATATTCATAATTAATTGCTATTACTGTTTTTTTTTTTTTAATGTCAAAAATTCTGTGACCACTTCTGCAATGTTAGGTTTTTTTTTTTAAAGTAAAGAAAAAAAAAAAAAAATGTGCAGAATTGATATTACAGGTCTGATATTCATGTATTCATATTACAAAATGTTTAGAAAAACTTGTATAATTTTTACATATAAAAAAAAAGGTTGTTTGGGGGTTAAAAACTACTTTACACACATCGCCGCCAGCGCTCTGGGGTTTAAACAAGGAATTCACAGCGCGAGAAATTTTTGAGCGTGATTTTTTCATGAATCTGCAGCAAGCCGTTCGCTCTGGTCATGCGCACCCATACAAGCGGAACCTGTGAAACAGCGACCCCTAACCCCGTATTCAACATTACCGCACACCGACTGAGTCGCTGTCAACAAGCAAACCCCGGGCAAGCACAGCGAATACTAGCTGGCGCTGTGAAAATCACGCTACTGGCGCTCATCTGTCGCTACCTGGCACTATTAATGAATCGGCCTCTAAGAGCGTCCGCTAGTGGTCGCTCTGATCGGCTGTGAGTCGCTATTACAGAGCGCCTCAGTCGCTACAGTAACATTGCCGGCATTGATGAATTTGATGTGTGAGTCGCTATAACACCAGTACAGCACTAAATGGGAGCGAACGGTAGCGACTGGTCAGTGTGAGCGACTCAACCATATTCTTCAAAAAAACAGCCTCACACAGCGCTGGCGCTCAAAATTGTGTAGCTGTAGCCCAGAGCGCCAGAAGCTGTGTGATTAAAGTCTGTTTTTAAACACATATCCACTAGTAATAAAGCGAAAACATATGGAATTACATTGTGACATTAACACTTTAATACCAGACCTGTAATGACAATTCTGCATAAAAATCTAAAAAATCAAAAAAGTTCAATAATGACTTTTAATAGGCCAGGAGAGGTCACACAATGATTTGATTACAAAAAAAAATAAAAATAAAACCCTGTTTAAAGTGAAGAAAAGTAATGTCCAATGAAATGCATGGAAGAGCGACAGGTAATACCAGGCAGTCTGGAAGCCAGAGCGACGGTGGTATACGCTGAGCCGTCCGTGATGATGAATTGGACGCTACATGGCGCTGTTAGAGTCGTTTAACGTAAATCGCTTTGATAAATGTGGTATTGCGTACAGCGCCCGGCGTTCACCGTTCGCTACGACACACTACCTGCCGCTATCCCTTGATGAATAAACCCCTAAGAGTGCACTGCATGCAAGATGTTGAAATATTTTCTCAGTTTCCCCTTTATGCTTGAAGGGCATCTGTGGGAATAAATAGTAAAACTTATATATGCGCCTAACCACCTGCAGTCCTGTCAGCCCAAGTGCTCACCAGCATGTTTCAATTTGCAGGGACCGAAACCGGTCATCTGCCATTAAGGTTTAATGTTCGGCAAACAGCCTTTGAATTGCAGTCAGTAGCAAGAAGGGCCACATCCTCAGCATCGCGCATGCTCCCACCCCCAGCCATTCAGATAGGTGTGCACACAGCCCAAAGATGCTGGGGATGCGACCACCCATTGCTTACATTGGCCAAGGAGCCTCGAAGGTTGTGTGGAGTTCCAGGTGCCACAGAGGAAAATATTTTATATTCCAGAGCTGGCTGCGCTGGGTTCCCCTTTAAGTCACCACTCTCCTGCAGAAAAGTGCTTTCTGGAATGTATACATTGCTTTGTTTTCTTTTCAACAGAGAAAGGAAAATATAGGGTTGGGCAAACCTGTATAAACCAGCACTGGGCAACATTATTCTGGTTTCTCAACATATCAGTGCTACACACGCAACCAATGATTACAAAAAATAAGCACTAATATATATATATATATATATATATATTATCAAGTACCACTCTCCTTCTTCAAGTTATCTCAAGTACCATCTGGGAGATAAGTATGTCAATCCCCTAAAACTGTTACCCTAGGCTTTTGTAACCCCCCAGCCACCTCTTTTCTTCCCCCTGTGCAAAGAACAATTTGGGTGCTAAAACAACTCCTCCCCTGATGCTGGCAGGGGGCGGGGCTCTGCACGGCAGCAGTGGACTTGAATGACAGCTGGACTTGTGTGACAGACCAGTACGGTCACACTGCTGCATGGTATTGGGTGACTGACCCGTTACCAATGGCCTCTACCTCTGTGCAGATTGCATGTCTCCAGAGCAGGGTGGATAAAAATCAATGGTTTTTTTTAAAAAATCAAAAAAATCTGATTTTTTTTATTTAAATCGGATTTTTTTTATTTAAATCGGATTTTTTTTCAATAAACTGCTTTTTGAGGAAAATATTTTACCATCCAAAGGTTCTTCCATCATGAGATAAAGCTGAGTTGTTTAACTCAGTAGAATAAAGGCTGTATATGTGTAACATTCACAATGCCATGCTCTTCCAGAGGTTTCTGTAGGATTAGTGGGCAGTTTCTCTCCTATATTATCACAGACGCTCGCTTTACTTACGCAGTTCTCAAAACTGAATTTGACTCCGCAGAGGTCCCAGCCTCTTCTTCACAGCAAAAATGTTACAACATGAACAGAGTTGAGAAAAAGACCTTAATCCTATTGTTCTACAAACCTATGACTAGTGAGCTACAGAGGACAGCAGGGACAGTAGGATTTAAACCGGACCTTCACCATGATTTAATGAAAAGCCCAAACTCTTAAAAAACAATTCCTCAGCATCTAAAATTAATATATTTTACATGTTTAGTCACTAATTTATTATACTTTCCCCCACTGGGCTGCAACTCTGTTCGGGAATTTAGGATACGGGCGCCGCCATCTTGACTCAGAAGCATCACACTTACTGAGGAGAGGAGAGTGGGATAAGGTACAGGGGGGCAGGTTATAGCTGTGCTTTGCTCAGACAGAGCAGAGCTGGGGTCAGGGAAAGGTCAGCAGTCCCAGAATGCAGAGCAGCACAGTCACTTCCTGTTTGCAGACACTTCCTGTTTGCAGGCTGCCTGCAAAAATGGCAGCTTCCATAAGCCGCCATCTTGGATGTTTAAAGGCTTATAAAATGCAGTAGATGCAGGTAGGATGATTTTTAATGTGAGCAATCTGTATGTACAGGGTGTGGGAAACATATAAGATAGACTCTTATTTAGAGTGAAGGTCCGCTTTAAGTTTTTCATGTGTCGGCTGGGCTGACAGTCTAAGTTTCTTAAAATATATATATATTTTGTTTAGCCAAATTAGTTAACAAAACATGGATGTTTGTTTAAGCAAATAACTTATGTTGTAATGTTGTTATTGTTTCAGTTGAATAAATCTATTTAAATTGTTATTAAGGTCAGGATTATTTTTCTCCTTCCTAAGTACAACAGAACAGTGGTGTCCAAATATGAATGATTAACCCATTAAACTGGGGAGAAAAAAGTAATATAAAAAGGGATTCTAAAAATCTTCATCTACTTGCATGTTAAAATAGCAAGAACTAGTTTAGGTAGAAACTTTGATTTAAATCACTGATTTAAATCAAGCCTTACTGACTAGTGATTTAAATTGTGATTTAAATCGTGATTTAAATCAGTTAGATTTAAATCAAATCCACCCTGCTCCAGAGAGATGTTTTTTATATGTTATTGCCTAAATTGGGCTTTGCACAGGGATGGAGGGGTGGGTGGAGTGTGTGTGTGTGTGCTTGGACTCTTTAAAATACACAAAACAGCAATTTAAAGTGCACTAACACATACATAAATAGTTGTAAAACCTTGTGGAGCCATTTCTGTATTTATGGAGAGTATAGATGGCAGGAGATCAGGTTGGGGTACAGATCAGTCTGCGGCCTTGCCATGTACCATCTGATAAAATCTCATGTAGCACTTGTAAACACAGGGCCGATGCATCCCATCCTTCACAAAGCACCAGGACAGAACTGCATAATGGCTCAATATTACACTGTACCACATCTACCTATTACATATAAATTACATATAGAGTGGATAGCATGGGTCTCCACATGACTACAGAACAACTGTACTTCTTGCAGGTTATAGGGATGTCTGTGAAAAGGCAATCACAGCAATTACATAAACATGTAATAAATATAAGGTGTGGGTCTTCTTTAAATGACTGAAAAAGAAAAAAATCCCCTGCATCCCATCCCTCCCTCTTGTCAATGGGTTGGTGTACCAGAGTAATTGTGGTACCAAATGTTGCACATGTTCCTGGCTAGTGACTCAGTAAGTATTACTGTTCAGATGGGCCTAAAGTGGACAGATTTCCCAAGTGAAAAATAGATCCATAAATCTTAAAGGGGCTGTTAGCCAGAAACCAACCCTATAATATGTTGCTAACATCTGGTTGCCTTTTTGGGGATTTATTCCCACAGAAGCAGTGACTAGCTGATAAAGCAGGTGGCAGACCACAGTACATAGAGCCTGATATTGTGAATTATAGCTGTTGTAAATATTTGGTTGATTGATTTCAATCTGATTGGTCTGAGAAAAGATTGATCAAATTGGTCTTTGACAACATACACTTTTCTCAATCAAATCAGTTCTAGCTAAATGAAAACCCATTCATGTGTACAGACTGTTAGAAATGGAAGACTTGTTCTACTTACATTTTGTAGGGAAAACATAAATATAACACAGCACCTGTGTCTGTTACCTTTGAGCATTTGGGAGGAGCAGATTACTGGGCAAGTGTGTGCAGAACACTCAGTGGCCAGCAGGGGTCGCAAGGAGCACACACAGCTGGTATTTCCCGAGCAACACTCACAAAACGGTACCAAAGATGCTGCCAGCACGCCCTGAAAGCACTTGTCGAAACAGATGTCCTTTAACATAGGACAATATGAGTTCCCCAGAGTCCCTGAATTCAGCTCCCCATGGGAGACCAGAGACAGTTTATATAAGCCAGGTGTTGCTTCTGCATGCTTCTAAGCTGCCTTCCAGGCATTGTTACAATGCAATCCTCTGCATGTGGCTTCCATAAGAAAGGATAGACTGTACTGCTCACAAATCTGTAAGGCTCTACTCAAACTTTCAAATTGCTAAAGCTCACCTTGAGTGGAAAGACATAACTTGGCGGTGGTGATATACACGCACTTCTGCAAAGTCTGCGCTATCATACAGACTTCAAGTCTCTTGAATAGTCCTTTACTCCCCCCCCCCCCCCCCCCTGCCAGCTTACTGCCTATAGAGCACCAGCTGGCCTTTATACAGGAGGCCATGTTGGATATCGTCACTGTCCTTGTGAAGGGGGACTCTGCTTCTAGCAATGCCCCCTCCAGCACCCTATGGATGTACTGTAGACAGGGCCGAATCAAGTGTGGTGGAGGTCCCTGGGGCACAAAATCTGGTGGAGGCCTCATATACATTATTTTTAGTCCAGCCAAGTAACTGATTGGTGGTTTTCTGGTACACCCCTACTTACTGGAAAGTCAGAACAAATCCCTTGTGCCCTCCAGTCCGTATCGCCAGTCACCAGACAGCCTCCCTGTGTATTCCTGTGGACTGCCAACAAATTCTGACCTTCCGGCGATCCCACAGCACAGATGCAAGCTGCCATTCCATTCAGCTCCAAAAGTCTCTCTGACATGCTGTCAGCCACATCCCTGCTCACCTCTAGCTGTGGGTAATACCTGCGCCAGCCATTCACAAATGCCTGGCGTGGGTATGTGCTTTGCTAAAGGTATAGCGTGGATGCAGCCACGGCCCTTGCCGCTGGATTGCAGCTAGGTTAGTTTATGCAGCGATCCATGGGGGGTATCACACAGTGAGGCGGCCCAGGGTGAGGGAATCAGTAACCCCTGCAGCAGTAGGAGGTAGTGGCTGATGCACAGCTTTCTGCAGTTTCCGGTCTGGTCACTTCATGGCCCAGGAAAGAGCAGTAGCAATCTGATGACATGCAAGGGATGGGGCTAGGAACATCTCTGTTGTCTTCACAGGAAAGTAAGGAGACCAGTGAAAAAAAGGGGAGCTGTGGATGTGACAAACACACAGCCACCTGGAGTCTATGCTGCCTGCCCTTGCTATGGCTGTACTGAGCCATCAGCGGCCCTGCTTCACCAGCATAACCCTCGATAGCTACTCCTGCATACTGTGCTACAGGATGGAGATGCCACCGCTACCCATGCCTGCTGGCCACACACTGTAGCCGGTGCACGCTGCTGGGGAACACCTACTTTGTTATTCTGGGGGGGGGGGGGGGGGGTCCAGCAGAAAACAGTTCCCTGCATTGAGCTGCCAGTGGTTGTGTTTGGTGGCTTTTGTGCAGTGGGCGGCCGCTGATTGACAGCTCTGCAAGCACCCGTCGCTGTAGCATTGCTGCTCTAGACTCTCCGTCCTGCCCTGTGGCTTGTTGGCGGCCCCGTGGCCCATCAGACAAAAGACTGAAAAGCCTCCTGAACCAGACAATAATCCAAAGGTTGATGGAGACCCCTTTTGCAGGGCTAGTGGTGGGGGCCCTGGGCTGGATAACTTATATATTGCAGGGCTCACAAATAGAAATATTTGGTGGTGTCCCTGGAATTGTAATTACCTTTTTTTTTTTACTAAAGCCTTTGCCTAATAGTCATAACACCACTAACCAGATGCAGTATGATAATGAATGGCAGCCATATGATAAGTCATTCAGGAACAACTAAAGTGCCACATAATGGCAGTTAGGTTGCAGTGCCCCCCAATGCTGAGCTGTGTGTACTCACTGGAAAGGACCAGGGGGCAGGGCTGCTCAGCCAGGGAGCAATATGACCGTCTGCATCCATTATTATGAATATTGGGCAAAGGCTTTAGTGAAAAAAAGAAACACAGGCTGTTCTGGGGCACTAGGGTAGTGATGTAAGGTGATGACATAAATACGTTTAAGTGCACTTCAAAAGGGACCCTGTAGTCAAATACAACTGAACTAGGCAGTGTGGCGGGGGGGGGGGGGGGCAAAGAGGGATTCTGCATACTGGTGGGGGAATCCTTATACCTGGACCTCACCTGCTTCCATGTTCCCACGCTGCATTGTGGCCCCACTTGACTCCTGGTGGCCAGCGAGGTTCACAAGGTGTGTCCTCCTGTCTGGCGGTCATGTGGATTTGGAATCTGGTGGCAAACGTGGAATTCTGGAAGTATTGCAAAGTGCAGGATAGTTCAAGAACCATCCAGTATTACTTGACTGGAGTGTCCCTTTAAACTGCAGCAGCAGTCAAAATAGACTTTTAGGCAAGTTAGTAGGATTCTTAGAGGGCATCCCAGTTTGGGCTACCCCCACAGTCAGAATCACAGGCTAACCACCCCCTCCATCAGAGCTGTAATCCAGTGCTAAATATGGCACTTCCTGTGTACTGCATCTGGGCATCCTGAATCAGCATATCCCCCCCCCCCGAAATCCTAAGAGTAATCTATTTTGACTTTTGGTCAAGTCCAAGCAGATAAAAACAACACATAGTCAACTCAAGGAGGTCCGATGGTGTGATACTTAGGCCCTTATTTATCAAGGGCTAGCGCCAGGTAGTGTCTGACGGGCGCCAGGTACCGCCAGCTATCGGCGGCTACCGACTCAAGTACGCCCGGCGGCGGTCACAATGACGCATTTATCACGCTAAATGCGGCTAGCGCCGGCGAGAGCGTCAGCTAGCGCGGGATTCATCATGTAGCCGACTGCAACGAACAGCGCCGCTACTAATCCCATCACAGCGCCAGGTATGACCTCTCGCTCCCTTGCGCTCTCCAATGCATTTCAATGGAGCAATCTTTAAATATTCATAATTAATGGGGTTTATGTTTTTTTTTTTTTTTACCGGCAAAAATTCTGTGACCACTACGGCAATGTTAGATATTTTTCTTAAGGTAAAAAAAAAAAAAAATATGTGCAGAATTGATATTACAGGTCTGATATTAATGTATTCATATTACAAAATGTTTAGAAAAACTTGTATAATTTTTACATTAAAAAAAAAATGGTTGTTTGGGGGTTAAAAACTACTTTACACACATCACATTAAACAAGGAATTCACAGCGCGAGAAATTTTTGAGCGTGATTTGTTAATGAATCTGCAGCAAGCCGTTCGCTCTGGCCATTCGCTGTCAGGCGCACCCATACAACGCTGAACCTGTGAAACAGCGACCCCTAACCCCGTATTCATTACCGCACACCGACTGAGTCGCTGTCAACAAGCAAACCCCGGACAAGCACAGCGAATACTAGCTGGCGCTGAGAAAATCACGCTACTGGCGCTCATCTGTCGCTACCTGGCGCTATTAATGAATCGGCCTCCCCGATTGTGTCCTGCAGCATGCACCTGCCATATATGCCCCATTCAGCAATTGGTTTGCCCCACCTCCATCCATGTGACTGGAGCACATCACTCTATTTACTCTGAGAGGGGCGGGTGTTCCAGGCACCTTCTCTGCAGGATAGCTGAGTATCATAATGCCGGACCTTAGAGAGTCAGCTGACAACAGGCGAGTATGTGTTGAACTGTTTGCATGGACAGAGCATACATTAAACCTGGGCCCTTATATGTATCATTTATAATAGGTGAAGCAGCAATTAGAGCACACTGATACAGAACACAGCGAGCAAGCATTTCAGTCACATGCGAGTTAGGTCTGGCCCGCAATGAATGAAGGAAGGAAGGAGCGCCACGCCGGCAGAGAGAGATGACGTCACACACGTCTGGGGTATCCCAAGGGGCACCGTGTAACACGGGGGGGGGGGTGCTATTCCTAATAATAAACATGGAGGAGCCAGCCCCCCGCTTACCGCCTGTATAGGAGAAGGAGCACTCCGCAGCAGAGAACAGGATGCCGGCTTGTTGGCTTCAGGGCTTCCTTGTAAGTGACACTCGGGGCTGGCGGTGTGTCATCTTATCACCCTCGCCCCCTCCCAGACACATCGCTCCACCGCGTGGCCCCGCCCCTTGCCCCGCCCCTCCCCAGCCCCGGGGGGGCGCCGCGCCGCTAGCTGTGGGGTTTCTGGCACCCCCGCCGCCTCCGTGCGCCTGCAGCCAATATTGTTCTTTATGGGGAGCCCGAACTTTCCAGAACATTAGCGGGCACCGCTCCTGTATGGTAATGCGCTTGTGTAACGCTTTATAGATGTCACCTGTGCTGCACACAGAAACCATGTATACTATTTGTGCTGAGCAGAGGAGTAGTTAGGCTTTCTGGCACCTGGGCAAAGATTCAAAATGGTGCCCCCCCACCTGTGCTCAGACTACCTGTTTGTTGCCCCCCTGACCTGCTGCACCCAGGTCACATGCCCCCCCCCCCAGCTACGCCCCTGATGCTGACTTAGCTGCCATGTATAGTCCCTGTCCATATATAAACCAAAACATACCTTATATCCTCCCCAGGATGGGCTGTGCTACTCCACTTCTGTAAAACAGGGTCCTGAGATCTAATCCTGCAGCATACATGATCATCCACCAGTCACAGCCACTCCCCGGCCCCACACAAATGGCCAGTCACTATGCCAGGCCTCCATTGTGACTGACACCATGGGAGACAGCCATTGCTCCCAGAGGTCGCCAGTAAGTGAAAACACCAGGGGACTCAATCTCAGAAGCTGATGCTTTTTTTATGAAACCAGAGCAAGTACAGACCATCTTCAGGGGACAAAGGGTGAGTAAAAGCAAATAAAAACAGTACTCACCTATTCTAAGTATGTCACACACCCCGCTTCAAACATTAAGAATTACTCTTGGGTTACTCCACCAGCAGGTGGCGACGTTGCAGAGAAGTCTTGAAAAACGAGCCCCTCCTGATCTATAATACCTGGGACCTCCCACTTATCTCCCAGTGTTCTTCTCTGCAAGATGGCGACAAGACAGAAGAAAGAAGTCTCCTGCAACACCCCGGCACCCCCACATGGTCTATTTCTGCCCAGTCATTGTTTGTTTGATATTTAGATAAAACTGGAAGCCTCCCAGCCTTGGCTGCTGGCTGGGTAATGGTAGATGGCACCTCATGGTGCCTAGGAGCTTATCTCCTCCGCTAGACCCCACGCGTGGGGCAGTGCGGTGATCCGGATTTGGGATGCCCCGTCCTGGTTGTCCCCCTTAGGTTGTCTCATGCCTGCTTGGTCCCTTCTCCCTGCGCCTGGGGGGGGGGCTTTTTTGTTTAGTGTTTCAGTGCATGAGGGACTTCTGGTGGGGTGTGGGGCCTTGCGCTGTTTGTATGGCTGCGTGTGCCGGATCTCTGCCGGTGTTTTGTGTGGTCTGGTGTCTGTCTCCAGCGCCCGTTGGCGCTCTAGTCATGGTGAGAGCCAGGCGGTCTCGGGGCCCTATGCCTTGCGGCGCCGCCATCTTGCAGGCCGCGGTGTTCATTGTCGTGGGCGGGGCCACGTTTACTTGCGGCCCGCGCTGTACGGGCTCTTGCCGGGGGGGCGGGGCCGGAGCTCCTCACGCGCGGTGCTGGGCCCGCCCTTCGTCTTTCCTGCTCCTTCTGAGTTGTGTGGTCTCGCTGGTCTGGCTCGCCGCCATTGCAGGTATCGTGTCTTATGCTGAATCGCGCCTTTTGACATATGCTTTTGCCTAGCTGCTTCATTGGCTTGAATGGATGCATGCGTGCTGGGGCCGGTCCAATTGGGGTCGGTGCTTCAGAACCCTATGTTGGTTCTTTATGAATTGTCCAATGTATATTTTATCAATATCTATGTATATATGGATATATCTATGTTAATTCCTACGTATTGTTAGTGGATTCTCTGTGGTCCTTGTATAGCCAGGCCTTGTATGTGTGTGTGTGCATGATGCTTGGTCTTTGGGATAAGGTAAAGTTTTTTAGCTTAATGTGATTGTTCTTTGCCTTCCTTATATTGGGACTGACTGTTGTCTTTTCCTTACAGATCCTGGGATTCCCGTGTTAAAGGGGTCTCCCGGTCTGTGATACCTGGCTAGTGGGCCTAATTAGTTTTCTGACCCTAGTGGGTCCTCCTTAGTTTGCTAAATCCTCCCACTCCCGGGACACTTAAAGGGGCATCCCGGGTCGCTTACCACGTAAATCCCTGGGTTGTGAGAATACCATAATTTCACCATATGGAGGCTTCCAAGGATACCGGAATCGGCCCCTCAGGGCAATCTAGGTTGTGTGGGGGTTGTGGAGCTCTGCTCCCGGGGGATGATGTCATTATATGCATTCCATGTGCGCAGCGGAACATTGAGCGCCAGTCCGTGTCATCCCCTACACCTCCCCGCCTGTTCCGGACCCCGTGTGACGTTGTCATGGGTGGGGATTCGCAATCCGAGGTATGCGCCCGGTTGGCTAGCCTCGAGATAATATTTCCGCTGTGGTTGCTCAGAAGGCTCCAGCTAAGCGGAAACACTTTTCCCTGTCTCCGCCGGACTCAGACGTGGATGTTATTGAGGCATTGGATTGGTCAGATTGCCCCCCGACTGAGAGGGGGAGATTCTAGAGGATTACAGATATATACGGCACAGAGCAAACGGAATTAAAATTATTATTCCTTAAAAAACAATAGAAAAGAGTCCGAAAAATTCAGATGTCCCACGGTGCATGCACATAGACTAATTGGTCTCCACACCTGTGCCCGCTGGTGAGATTCTAGAGGAACTGGACGACCCTGAGGTCCAGCAGTTGTTTGGTGCTGAGGGTGACCAGCCAGCGGGGACGGTATTTGACATCCCTTCCATATTGACTCAAATGTTGAAGTTTTGGATTTAGACCCTCCCAGTTCCTCCGCCTAAGGGTGAGTTGTTTGTTATGGCCAAGCCGCGTTTGGAGTTTCCCAGTCAACGACATTTTGAGCATGTCGTCCTTAAGGAATGGGAGCAGCCTACGCGTCTCGTTGGTGTTCCGCCTAGTTGGGATAAGAAGTATCCTTTTCCGGCGACTTTGGTGAAGCGTTGGTTTTTCCTCCCGAGGTTGATACCCCGGTTTTTGGGGCTATCTAACATGAGGCCTGTTTGTGCTTCGGCACTTTTGGTGTTGGCGGTTAGGTCCATTGTCAGGGATTATGTGCGGACCTTGATCCTACTTGTGATGAGTTCCTTCGTTTTGTTTGTCCTTGCCGCTCAGGATGACGCCATGGTGATGTGTAGCAGGACCACGGCTTTGTTGGTGGCTATCCGACGGTCGGTGTGGTTGCGGCAATGGACTGCTGACTTTAATTCTAAGAAGTCGCTTACGGCTCTTCCCTTTTTGGGTTTGCGCCTGTTTGGTGAGAAATTTAATTCGGATGCCAAGGGAGGTAAGTTACCTCAGTGCAAGAAAATTTTGTCGTTCCTTTGGGGGGGGCGGCCTCTTTTAATCCCTCCTTTCGGGGAGCCAGAGCTGGCAGAGGCGCGGGCTTTATGGTCCCAGGGGTGCAAGCTGGATCAGGGGTTGAGGCCGTGGCCCTCCCGTTCACTCCTGGGGTGCCAAACCCAAACCAGCTGCCAAGCCCGCTCAACAATGAGGGGGCGCCCTCACCCTTGTGGGTGGGGGGACGGTTGCAACTCTTCTCCCAGGTGTGGGACCAGGCGGTCTCGGACAGGTGGATCCGGGAGGTGGTGTCGGCCGGTTACAAGCTGGAGTTCGAGTCCCGACCTCCTCTAAGATTTTTCAGGTCTCGTGTGCCCTCAGATCCTTTGGCCGCACAGGGGCTCCTGGCGGCGGTGAGGAATCTTCTGGAAATGGCAGTCATCTGCCTGGTCCCTCCTTCGGAGGTGGGCCGCGGGTATTATTCCAATCTCTTCACAGTGCCCAAGTTGGACGGGTCGGTTCGTCCCATCCTGGATCTGAAGTTCCTCAATGTGTTTATTCGTCCCCGGAGGTTTCGCGTGGAACCTCTGCGTTCTGCCATCAATTCTCTGCGGCAGGGGGATTTCATGCCGTTCAAAGACATCTTCATATTCCTATATTTCCGGCTCACCAAAGGTTTCGTGGTGGGAGATCGGCATTTTCAATTTGTGGCTCTTCCGTTCGGCCTTACCTCGGCTCTAAGAGTGTTCACCAAGGTGTTGGCGGGCGTGATGGCCCTTCTCAGAGCTCAGGGGATTCGCATTGTGCCCTATCTGGACGATCTTCTCATCATGACTTCTTCCTTCAGTCAAGCGGAGGTGGACACCAGGACGGTGGTATCCACTCTGGAGAGGTTCGGCTGGGTGATCAACTACCCCAAGTCCTCTCTCGTTCCGGCCAGGGTGGTGCCCTTTCTGGGGATGTCCTTGGATTCTTGCCAACACAGAGTTGTTCGGCCTCAGGCCAAAGTTCTCTTGATTCAGGAATTGGCACAGCTTCTTCTTTCCAATCCTTGCCCGTCCATCCGGCTAGGGATGAAACTGGTGGGGTTGATGGTAGCTTCCTTCGAGGCAGTTCCCTTTGCTCAGTTTCACTCGAGGACGCTTCAGCTTCATCTGTTGGCGTCTTGGGACCGGCGACCGCGGTCGTTGGATCGGTCCTTCCGGATGTCCTCCCGGGTTCGGCAGTCTCTACAGTGGTGGGTGGTTTCGGTCAATCTCTTGAGGGGCAGGTCCTTTCTGACGCCTCTTTGGGACACTGTCACCACGGACGCCAGTTTGTCAGGATGGGGAGGTTTCTGGAAGGACCTTCGTTTCCAGGGGCGGTGGGGTCCTCCACTTGCCCATCAATGTTCTGGAGTTGAGAGCCATCAGGTTGGTTCTGTCTCACTTGACACAGCATTTACGGGGCTTGCCGGTTCAGGTTCGGTCGGACAATCGGATTGCGGTTGTTTACGTCAATCGTCAGGGAGGCACTCATAGTCTGAGTGCCCTCAGAGAGGTGTGTCTGCTTCTGGCCTGGGCGGAGACTCATGTCCCTTGCATCTCGGCAGTGTACATTCCAGGAGTGGAAAACACAGTGGCGGACTTCCTGAGCAGGTGCTCTTTCCACCGGGAGGAATGGTCTCTCCACCCCCAGGTTTTTCGGTCGCTTTGTCTCCGGTGGGGGACGCTGGAGGTGGATCTGTTTGCCTCTCGTCACAGTTGCAAGCTTCCGACATTCGTGTCGCTCTCCCAGGATCCTCTGGCTCTGGCGGTGGATGCCATGTCTTTGAGCTGGGGGGACCTGGGGTTCCTTTATCTGTTCCTCCGATCCCCATGCTAGGCAAGGTGTTGCGAAAGCTGGCCTTGGACGGGGTTCCCGCCATTCTCATGGCTCCAAGGTGGCCAAGGAGGGTGTGGTTCGCAGACATCGTTTGTCTGGCGGTGGATCAGTTCGTTCTGCCTCTTCGGCCAGATCTTCTCTCACTGGGTCAACTGCGTTACCCCAATTTACCGACGCTGGCTTTGCGGGCCTGGCTGTTGAAACCCCCATCTTAAGGGAGGAAGGTCTTTCGGATTCTGTTATTCAGACTCTTATTAGTGCCAGGAAGAGGTTGTCTTCTACCATCTACTATAGGACTTGGAGATCTTATATTGATTGGTGTGAGGCTAGATCTTTGCCCTGTCGGGTCTTTTCTGTTTCCAGAATTTTGGAGTTTCTTCAATCAGGGCTGGACTCTGGTCTCCAGCTGAGTACCTTGAAGGGGCAGGTTTCTGCCTTGTCTGTCCTTTTTCAAAGGCTTTTGCGCTTCATCCTTTGGTCAAGACGTTTTTCCAGGGGGTTTCGCTTGTGCGGCCTCCTAGGTAGTCTTTGCTCCCTGTTTGGGTTTTGGATTTGGTTCTTTCTGCTCTTCAGGCTCCTCTGTTTGAGCCTTTGCAGGATATTGCTCTTTCTACTTTGACTCTGAAGGTTGTCTTTTTGGTGGCCATCACTTCGTTTCGGCGTGTTTCGGAGTTGGCAGCCTTGTCGATTCAGGCTCCTTACTTTGGGAGGCATCAGGATAAGTGGTTTTCCGCTTCAATCCGGACTTTCTTTCTAAGGTGGTCCCTGCTTTTCATCTTGACCAGGACATTGTTCTTCCTTCCTTGTGTCCTAGGCCTAGGCATGACAAGGAGAGGGTTTTGCATTGTTTGGTTGTGGTACGCTGTGTGAAGTACTATTTGCTTACTACATCTCCTTTTCGTAACACTGATGCCTTTTTCGTGGTGCCCTGTTGGGCCTAGGAAGGTTTTGGCTCTGGTTAAGTCTTCCATTAGCAAATGGATTTGTTGGGCTGTTGTTGGGGCCTATTATGCCAAGGGGAAGGCTCCCCCTTTTCGCATCACTGCTCATTCTACTCGTGCCATTGGGCTTTTCAGCATAAGGCTTCTGTTGATCAAGTTTGTAAGGTTGCTACTTGGTCTTCTGTTCACACCTTTTCCAAGTTTTATAAGGTTGACGTGCGGGCTTCAGCGGATGCTGTGTTTGGCCGCAAGGTTCTGCAGGCTGCAGTGGTTTGAGTTCTGCATTGTTGCCTTGTTGGATACCCGCCCTTTTCTGGACACTGCTGTTGGATGTCCCAAGAGTAATTCTTAATGTTTGAAGCGGGGTGTGTGACATACTTAGAATAATACCATTTTGTGAATACTCACCTGTAAAATGGGTATTGTAAGTATGTCACACACCCCGCTTCACCCGCCCTTTTTGGTATCTTGGATTCTTATAGGGTGAAGCTTCGTTTACAGTTTGAGGGTTACCAATGGTTTTTTTCCTGGTACCTTGTCTTTACTGCTGTTTGAAAACTGGGGGATAAGTGGGAGGTCCCAGGTATTATAGATCAGGAGGGGCTCGTTTTTCAAGACTTCTCTGCAACGTTGCCACCTGCTGGTGGAGTAACCCAAGAGTAATTCTTAATGTTTGAAGCGGGGTGTGTGACATACTTACAATACCCATTTTACAGGTGAGTATTCACAAAATGGTATTTTTATGCCCCACAGCTCTTTCTTCTTACTCTGGTTGTCCAAAACTTACCAGGTCCTGAGATTAGATCCCACAGTGTCCAGCTGCAGCCTCCTACAGAGAGCACACTCCCTCTCTTTCAACGTGATTGCCGTGCAGAGGCTCAGTAGGGCCTCATCCACCAATTGCCTTATAAATGGCAAATGAATACTCGAGATATCTGTCACATGTACACCACAGAACTCAATCTCAGGACTCTCTCTCAATCTCAATATTTTAAAACTCCAGAGTAGGACAAAGATGATCACTGATTTTTTTTTTTTGCCCGAGCAAGTCATTTAAAGAGGGTCTAAAACTGTGTAGGTAGGTAGGACTCACTGTCCAATGTGCATCCCAATTTGGGATGCCCTGAATTGTGATCCCCTTTAAACTTACCAGCTTCCTCATTCCTACAGTGCATGAAACATGACATACACCTCCTGCCATCTTCCTGCACCCGGGAGGTGTATATATCACAATCCCCCAGGTTGCAGCCTCAAAGTTCATGCCCATGACCAGCCAGTGGCATCTCTGCTGCTTCCTGGCCAGTCAGCCAGTGTGCTCCAAGGCTGAGGCTATATCATTCGGGTGAGGCATGGACTGGGGTTGCTTGGCTGAGGGGATAGAGTGGTGAAGGAGATGGGGGGCTGGTATTGAATAAGAGTATTAGTAAAGGTAGGAGCCCAGACTGCCCCAAAGCACTGTGGCCCACTGGGCATTTGCCCAGGTCTCTCTATGGCCAGTCCGCCCCTGGTTGGGAGTTTAACCCTTTCGCTGCCAGCCTACCTGCAGCATTTGCCACTCCCTGTTGCCAGACGATGTTTCACCATTTTGCGCTACACATATTCAACTGTCATTTTTGAAGGGATTTCCAGGGATTTCCCAGGAAAATTATATATTGTTTTTTTCAACAGAGTCTGGGCTTTAACATGAAATGTCTTGTTTGTATTTTTTAGGTGTATTCTCAATTTTTTTGGGTGAAATGTGTGAAAAAAAACAAAAAAAAAACATTTTTTTACAATTTGTAGAGTTTTTTTGTAATAAAAAATGTAAGTTTGTCAATAAAATCTTATTGCGTGAGAAACCCCAATTTCTCCCGGTTACAGCGATACCACATATGTATAGGTAGACACCCTTTCCTGCCCAGAAGCCTTTTATAGCTGCTGGATGACAAATGGTTAATTAAAAAAAAAAATGACATAGGGTCCCCCTTCCCGGGGAGGGGGACCCCATTTTTTTTTGGATTTTGAAGGGTTAAAAACCCTTCAAAATCCAAAAAAAAAAAATGACGTGGGGTCCCCCTTACCCAAAGTAACCAGCCCGGGACCAGCTATGGGGGCTTGTAGGCACAGAGTGGGGGGGCCAGCTTTGGTGGCCCCCCCACCCTGCAGCCTACGAGCCCACATAGCCTATGTGGGCCCGGGCTCTTCTGCCCCCCCCTGGCCTTTGGGGAGGCAGGTAATGGGGGTGCGGGGGTTAATGGCAAGCCACCCGCTAGGGCAGGTGACTTGCCACCCCCCCAGCCTTGTGAACTGGTATAAGGGGTCTCATGGACCCCTTACCAGCTCACAAAGGGTTAATGTGAAAAAAAAACACCACACAATAATAAAAAGTATTTTATTAGAAAAAAAAAAAATTTTTTTTTACTGTACTTACCTTCGATTGCAAGCTCTTGTCCCTCGCCGCTCAGCTGACAGATGCCGGTGATCGGCATCCAGAGAAGGAGAAGGCAGGAGATCAGAGGATCTCCTGTCACCTCCTTCCAGGGCACCGATCACCGGCATCTGAGAAGCTGAGAAGGCTGAAGCCTGAGATCGGGGCCGGGATGACTTCATAAGCCCCGCCCCCAAGGGGGCGGGGCTTAGAGGCATGATGGCGGCCGCCATCGTGAAGAAGAGAGGAGAGAGCCTCCCAGGCTCTCTCCTGAAGATCGGTAAGTCCTGGGGGGGGATCGGAGGCCCCCCAGGTGAAGAGGAGGGACAGCGGGAGCCAGCGCACATGGAGGTAAGTGAATGTCATTTTTATTTTTTTTTTTTTTTACAGTTAGAAGCTGCTGCTGCAGAAGCGGGGGGGGGGCGGCCTATTCCGGGGGCTCTCCTGGAGCCATCCGACCCCCCACGGGGGATCGGATGGCACCAAATTAAAGAGGAGACCCGGCCGGATCCAACAAGGGGTCAGGTGAGTATTTGTTGTTTTTACTTTTTAAACTACAAGCGAGGAAAGTCAAGCACGTAACACCTACGTGCTTGGCACTTAAGGCCCAGCCAAGCCAGCACGTAGGTGTTACGTGCTTGGCAACAAAAGGGTTAAACGAGCACTATCGCGAAATTGTGTAATGAAAAAAAATATATATGAACGTGTCTACTAATGAGAGGAGAGTATATTCCCAAACTGAATAAAATCCAGGGGTGACAGGTTTAGTCTATCAGGGGGGATAGAGCCCCAGAACCCCAGATTTCCTCTTCTTCCCATTAAAATGATGCTAGGTGTATAAGTGACCCCTCCTCCCACCATCCAGCATATTTATATGGGGTTTTTTAACTGAGCCATGCAATAGTGCTCCTTTAAATAGGAACTAGACTATGAGCGCTTTCACATGTGAATTGGGCCCTGCCAGCAGCGCCCTGAGGAGGCAGCGCTATCAATCCCCCTCCATGTGAGTGGAGAGTACTAGCACTAAATGCCCCCCACACCCACACAGCGATTGCCGGGCGCTCGGCTGAAAGCACAAGCCCTCTGCAGGCGCACTGGTCTGAAACCAGCCTCATTTCTATTTAAAAAAGAATCGAAAAGAACCACTTTTGAAAGAAGCCCCTCATTGCTTATTTTTAAATTGCAATTTGGAGATGTTCTGTGTACATCCATGCTTTATTGCCTTTATTGGGCTGCATTACATTAAAGCGGACCTTCACCCTGAATAAGAGCCTATATTATATGTTTCCCCCACCCTGTACATACAGATTGCCCAAATTAAAAATCATCCTATCTGCATTTACTGCATTTTCTGAGCCTTTAAACATTCAAGATAGTGGCCCATGGAGTCTCAGGCTGCCTGCAGCCAGGAAGTATCTTCTGACTGGGTCGCTCTGCATTCTGGGATTGCTGTCCTTTTCCTAACCTCAGCTCTGCTCCGTCTGTGCAAAGCACAGCTATAACCCCGCCCCCCGCAGTATCCCCCGCTCTCCTATCTCCAGTATGTGATGTATCTTAGGCAAGATGGCAGCACCCATATCCTGAGTCCTGAACAAAATTGCAGCACGTTGGGGGAAAGAGTAATAAGTAAGTGACTAAAAATGTAAAATCTATTAATTTTAGATGCTGGGGAATAGTTCTTTAAGGGTTTGGGCTTTTCATTAAATGATGCTGAAGGTCCGGTGCACTTTGTACTCCATAAACACTTGTAAATAACCATTTGCTGAATCAAGGCCATAGAGCTACACTGAATTACCATTGTTATTAAGCCTTTATCTGCATGTACTTTTCTGAGTAAGCACGCCCAAGTTGTTGAGAGGCCTCCCTACTGTGCACTCTCTGTTATTCTGTGCTGAGGGTGTCATTCTCCTTAGGCTAAGGTAAAGCCCAATTCCCAACCCTCCCATGCAGTCAGCTGGAATATTTTCCAAACAGTCCATGCCCATTCTGCTCTATTCTTCTGCTGAGAGCAGAGATATTGTGCCAATTGTGTCCCTTTCCTGATTAAAGTGTGTGCAGGCTACAGTGAAAGCTGAGGGTCAGGGGCTTAACTTGAGGGGGTGCATCTGCACCAGGGCCCATAAGGTCAAGGGGGCCCCATCATTGTTGCTCCTCCACCTTATTTATCATATTTCAGCTCACTTGGCATCATTTAGTGAAAGGAAACAGCATTTGTCTCTTCTGTTTCAGTCTTTAGTTGTCTAGCTGCATCCAGTTAAAAGATTATTTTACTTAATTATTTTACTATATGAGCTATGAAATGGCCCTATTTAATGTTCACATCGGGGCCCCATCACATTCTGCAGTGTCGGACCAGGGGGTTTCATTACCAGGCAGATGAGGAAAGTATGATTGTATTATGTATCAAAGGCAAGGACAGTTGGATTTTAATGGGTATACAGTACATAGGGTGTATGTATGCCCATTAAAATGCCTCTGTCCCTGCCTTTGATACAGGGATGTATTTGGACATGCATAATATGTTGCAAGTGTTTTGTTCACACACGCCAACACTGTTATTGTCTGCTGCTTAACACTGATTGTTACACATTGTGCAATATGTAACGCTTTGTTTGTATAAAAAAAAAAAACAGAATGTCTGTTGCTGAATCACCAGCTAGGAAAACAATGAAAGCCAAAGGCACTTTATTACTACTTAGAATAGTAGAGAACGTTTTACTACTTTTTACACTGTAGTAAAAAGTGCCATTGATTTTCATTGTCTTTCTAGCTGGTGATTCGGTAAGTGGCATTCTAATGCTTTTTTTTCTCATCACTTTCATTTTTTCCAATTTTAACATTTTTTCAACTCTTAGTGAATCAAGGCCAATGGCTTCTATGTTTTCCATCCCATAAAAAGTTAGATCTACTTGTCTACTTAAAGTATTATATCACTGGGGTTTTCATGTGGGATGCCCCACTGTATGAAACACCCAGATTACTTACACAACTCACCTTTCCATTAATCCCACGGCACAACGGAGGGCTTTCATCCAATCAGTGCTTATGCCATGAATACTAATGCACAGAATAAAGCATAAGGAGCGAGAGGGGCCACGGTCGGCAGTGTGCTCCCTCCCTCAAACTATCTGAATGGCTGGGTGTGTACGTGAGGCTCAGCTGCAGGTATTCCAGGGATGTGACCCGCAATTGCAACACAGGAATGCTGGAAAGGTAATCCCCGGGGGATTTCACACAGGGCACGTAGTCAGCTGGCCCAATTCATGGCCATGCACAGGGCTGTTTTTGGTAAATAACATTGAGCAGGGCCAGCTCCAGGTTTATGCGGACCCTTGGGCGATAGAGTATCAGTGGGCCCCTTGCATTATGGTATGACTCCAAAAATGGGGATAAAGTGGCATGAATGGTAAATACTGCTGAAGAATAAAAAAAAAAAAAAATAATAGAAAGAATGTAAGCAGAAAAGAAAAAATAGATGGAATGAAATAAAAAAGAAATGCAAATAAACAGAATGAAAGCACAAAATGAATGACAGAAACAAAGAGGGAATGAATGAATGAATGACAGAAATGAAAAGAATAAACTGAAAGAGGAAAAAAGCAGGCAAGACAGAGGGATGGAATGGGAAAAAAGACCTGGAAGGAAAGGAATAGAAGGCCTGACAGGAAAAAAAGAGCAGAAAAGAAAGATTAAAAGGAAAAAAAATGGAATGGCATAACCAATGAAAGAAAGAAACAATGAATAGATACAAAGAAGGAAAAAGACTAGAAGGAAAGGATAGATCAGAACAAAGGAAACAAAAAAACTGGCAAAGGAAGAGGCTGTCCCAATGGCCAATTTCCCCCTAGCTGACAGTCCTTAGTCTTGGCTACTGCACGGGCCTGCAGAGGGGCTGCCCAGGAGTCACATGGCCACAGCAATAAAGGGGAGAGGATGAGGCTGCAGACTTCCCCCCTCTATACACACACACTGTGGAGCATCATTTGTAAGGAGGTATTAACATTACTTTTTTTTTCCACTATGGCAGAAACGTCAGCCCCCCCCCCCTGCTGCAGATGACCATCCTAGGCACAGGCCTAGGTTTGCCTAATGGTAAATACAGCCCTGGCCGAGCACCCAAAATGTATAAGCCATGCACAATAGTATGCGCATGCGGAAACATGCAACTCATAACACCGTGCAAACTGTTCACGCACATGCCCATTGTACCAAATGGCATGCATGAAGTGCAATTGGAAGTTTCATGCACAAACTCACATTGCACATAAAGCGCAGCTCTATTTAGGCGCTAAGTGCCATCCTCCGTGCACATTCTGCTGACTAAGGCAGTCATAGTTCCCACACGCTTCTCCCCCATCGTCACTCTAGCATTGGCAAATTTGGGGTTTATTCACGAAGGTCCTGCGACAGGTAGTGCTTCGTAGCGGAAGGCAGCGTCTGGTGAACGCTGGGCGCTGTATGCAAAACCACATTTATGAAGGCCATTCTGGTGAGCGACTCGCACCATATAGCGTACGATTCATCATACAGGCGGCACAGCGTATAGCACCGGCGCTCTAGCTTCCAGAGCGCCAGGTCTTGCTTGTTGTGTGGACCTTGTTTTAGGCGTTTCTATTAATATATTTGTATCAAGGAGCCCATATGTTTTCAAACTATGAGTGTTTGTTAGGCAATAGACATCACATTTTTTCACTAATCATGATCCAGTTTATCTTGTTGACAATATTTGGAATTGGAATTCTGTTTTCCATGCTGTATGCTGCCAATTTTTGCAGCTAGTTATAAGGATTATTCTGTGTTTGCTCCCTATTCCTGGGGTTGTACCTATTAGGGAGTTTCCATGAATCTTGTGGCAGATCAATCTTTGGAACTTTGTCTATTAGTCAATACACCTTATTCCAGAAATTTCTTGTGATAGGGAACAACCACCATATATGTAGTAAGTCTCTGGTGGAATGACTTTTCCTAAATTATTTGCACCTAAGTGACTTTATGTTTAAGAATCTTTTCAAGTAAGATGGAAAAGATCACTTGGATTAAAAAAAACCCATAAGAGTTCTTCATGTTAAAGTGGACCAAATTCCAGGATCTTGGGTTTTGGTGCTTGTCCCCTGTGTGAAACCCCCCAGGTAGCCTGATCTGACTTACCCTTCCTATGTCCTGCCGTGTGGGGGTTTCACACAGGGGGTGATTCGGGATGCCCCTGGGGGGGGGGTTTAGGGGCTCTGGAATCTTATAGATTTCAGGGCCGTTGGGGCGTGGGTTTTGGTTTACTTTAATGAATGCTCTTTTGCTTTAAATCTGGCAATATTCATAGTTTTCTAGCAATTGCTTTTTGGCAGAGTTTAGCTTACAGTAAAAAGGACACATTCACTTGCATTAGGCAACTGCAGTTGCCGGATCCTCTATTCATCAACTGAATGGCAGCCATCGTCTTTCTTAGAAAAGGTTGGCAAAGGCATGTCAGATGAAATCAGAGAAAAAGCTTCATCTAAAGCATTCTACTATCGGCTTGTGTAAATATATCAATTCATTGAGAACTATGGGAGGCAGTTCTGATGATCGGGGCTAAGAAGAGGCTGTTTGACCCATAGCAACCACTGGGCTCTGTCATTTTCCCAATGAACTGATAACCTTTTTTGGATGGCTGGGCCCTTTGGTGTAGCAAGCAGCTACTAAATGCAGTGCACTACAGAGTTTAGAGTAGTGGAGGATATTAGTCGTTATCAGGGCTGTTTCTAGGGGAGGGCGAGCAGGGCGATTGCCCTGGGCACCAAGGCCATAGAGGGCACCTTGATCCCAGCCATCCTGTGTTCTGATGGGTTAGGGCCACTGTTAGAGGTGCAGGCCCCTCATTCCTCCATATTGAGCTCAGTCATGGGGAGGAGGCACTGCCTGCTCATAAGGAAAAGGTACAGCAAAATTATGGGTATGGGAGAGCAGCAGCATCCACACATTAGGACAGGTGAGGAGAGGGCAGAATTTTCCCTTCCCGCACTGAGCACTATTTTGCATAGAAATAGCCCTGGTAGTCATCATTAGGATGGGCCTGATCTTAAATATTATTATTTTGCCAATGTGGGTGACAGGAATGGTTTGCACCCAAATCGTCTCTTCTCTATCCTCTTCCGTGGAGCAGGACTCCTGCCTGGAATGGTGGGTGGCTCCTGGTGCACAGATATACATTTCCTTAGACCAATACTCCCCTATGTGTTGCCGAGATAGTTGGCAGCTGGTACAGGGAATATCCTCCTCATCACTCAACTCTTCTGTTTGCCCCCGCTAACTGACCATACCTTATCCTCTTCACTGAGCCAGCACTCCATGTGGAGCCAGAAATGGCTGCCTGGGCAAGCGGCTCATTATTGTACAGGGATATTCCTCTCAACTTTCAATGCTCAAAGAGAATGTCCAACAGTTTTGTAATCCCATCAGCCACCCCTCTTTTTCTCTCTGTGAAGCCAGATTTGGGCATTAAAAATAATAAAGCAAAGCAATCCTACCCATATTCCTGTAGGGGTTGGGGGTTCTTCATGGCAGTTGTGGACTTTAGTGACAGTTGGACTTGAGTCACTCAAGAACCCAGCTTCAGCTCATGCCAATTGCCTGCACCCCAATGAATGAATTGGGCTTAGTACAGGGGGAGAGAAGGGTTGGTAGAGTGCTACAAAATGCTTGGACTTCCTCTTTCACCTTTTGTTTGCTACTCCTAACTCCTATGCCATAGTCTTTCCCGGCCCAGGACTTCTCCACACTGTCTGAAATAACTCCCTGGGCAGGTGTCCTGGTACAGAGCTATCTCATACATTGACATCTTTGTTTCTCTCTCTGCTGTAATCATTCTGCCACACAGAATTCTCTGTGTGTATGAAATGTATATCCACAGTAAACAGTAAATGAGAGCTAGCAATTATCATTATTGTTTATTTAAAGAGTGCCATCATTTTCCAGGCCCCAGTACAATGTAGAAATGATAGGCAGAGTAAAACAAATAATATACATACTTAATACAATTAATGCTAGATACAGCCATGAGTCCAAGGACATTAAGAGGCACAGTTACACCTTCATTTGGCTGTGAGAGGCAGCCAGCGGTGTTTGCTGTATCATGCGTGTCATTTTAAGTATCATTGGCTGGCAAAGACTGCCTCTCTCACTCATTACCACACATGCTTCAGTTACAGTTACTTGTGCCTTGAACGTGATATGCAATGTCATAGTATTTGGATGCTAGGAAAAGTCCTGACTGCAGAGTGGTCTCACCATTTATTTCACTAGGACATAAAACAAAGCACCAATTATGCATTTATTTAAACCAGACCACCAGCCTGGCACAAATGGAAATGAAAGGTAGTGGTCATTTTGGAGCTTCCTCTCCCAACTGACCCATAACTGAAATGCACAGGAAGCCCAACACAACTTCCTGTTTGCAGGTGGCCTGCAATCCCATGAGCCAATATATTTTTTTTAAGTTATCCCAGCAGGAGTGCTGCCACTCAGCATGTTATGGGGGATTTTGCCACTCAGCATGTTATGGGGGGGGGGGGTTTCTGCCATTCAGCATGTTATGGGGGATTTTGCCACTCAGCATGTTATGGGGGGGGGGGGGGGGTTCTGCCGTTCAGCGTGTTATGGGGGGGTTCTGCTGCTCAGGTGTTATGGGGGGTTCTGCCGCTCAGCGTGTTATGCGGGGGTTCTGCCACTCAGCATGTTATGGGGGGGGGGGTTTCTGCCATTCAGCATGTTATGGGGGATTTTGCCACTCAGCATGTTATGGGGGGGGGGGTTCTGCCGTTCAGCGTGTTATGGGGGGGTTCTGCTGCTCAGGTGTTATGGGGGGTTCTGCCGCTCAGCGTGTTATGCGGGGGTTCTGCTGCTCAGGTGTTATGGGGGGTTCTGCCGCTCAGCGTGTTATGCGGGGGTTCTGCTGCTCAGGTGTTATGGGGGGTTCTGCCGCTCAGCGTGTTATGCGGGGGTTCTGCTGCTCAGGTGTTATGGGGGGTTCTGCCGCTCAGCGTGTTATGCGGGGGTTCTGCCACTCAGCATGTTATGGGGGGGGGGGTTTCTGCCATTCAGCATGTTATGGGGGATTTTGCCACTCAGCATGTTATGGGGGGGGGGGGTTCTGCCGTTCAGCGTGTTATGGGGGGGTTCTGCTGCTCAGGTGTTATGGGGGGTTCTGCCGCTCAGCGTGTTATGCGGGGGTTCTGCTGCTCAGGTGTTATGGGGGGTTCTGCCGCTCAGCGTGTTATGCGGGGGTTCTGCTGCTCAGGTGTTATGGGGGGTTCTGCCGCTCAGCGTGTTATGCGGGGGTTCTGCTGCTCAGGTGTTATGGGGGGTTCTGCCGCTCAGCGTGTTATGCGGGGGTTCTGCTGCTCAGGTGTTATGGGGGGTTCTGCAGCTCAGTGTGTTATGGGGGGGGGGTTCTGCCGCTTAGTCTGTTATGGGGGGGGGTTCTGCCACTCAGCGTGTTATAGGGAGGGTCTGCCACTCAGCGTGTTATAGGGAGGTTCTGCCGTTTAGCATGTTATGGGGGGTTCTGCCGCTCAACCTGTTATGGGGGGTTCTGCCGCTCAACCTGTTATGGGGGGTTCTGCCGCTCAACCTGTTATGGGGGGTTCTGCTGCTCAGGTGTTATGGGGGGTTCTGCCACTCAGCCTGTTATGGGGGGTTCTGCTGCTCAACCTGTTATGGGGGGTTCTGCCGCTCAACCTGTTATGGGGGGTTCTGCCGCTCAACCTGTTATGGGGGGTTCTGCCGCTCAACCTGTTATGGGGGGGTTCTGCCGCTCAACCTGTTATGGGGGGGTTCTGCCGCTCAACCTGTTATGGGGGGTTCTGCCGTTCAGCGTGTTATGGGGGGGTTCTGCTGCTCAGCGTGTTATGGGGAGAATCTGCCACTCAATGTGTTATGGGCGGGCGCAGATACTGGGCCAGTGTGACCAGAAAGATCCCAGGTCGTTTTTTAACCCCAGTCCACCCCGGTCAGCATTTACATTTGCTTCTTTATCCAGTCAAAGTTGAAAGGCCGCCTCACTGATTTCCTCCCTCATTCCCAGCATCACAGATGTGCTGCTGCCTGGATTTGACTATCACGGGTTTTGGTCCTTGCCCCCGGGGCACCCCGATCACGGATGCCCCACTGTGTGAAACCCCCCAGATCGCCTGATCTGTCTCACCATTTCCCAGTCCTACGGCGCATGCGCAACATGTCATCTACTCTATTCTACTTTCCTCTAACAGGAAGCATGTCTGCAAAGGTCATTAACAAATGCCTGGCATTGGCACGCCAAAGCCGCCCCCCCCCTAAAGGCATAGAGGGGATGCGGCACTTCTTGCACATGTGCCATTAGTCCGGGAAAGAAGAGTTTCTGGGCAATCTATTCTGGATGCACCCAGGGGAGGGAATTTAGCGCCCTGGAATCTTATAAATTCCAGGGCCATTGGGGAGTGGGTTTTGGTCCTCTTTAACCCACAACGCACAGCAGTAGGAAACCCAGCAGCACTTCCTCTTTGCAGGTGACTGGCAGATCGCCAGGCGCCATCGAGGGGGAAAACGATCACAGCAGGAGATAGATACAGGCAAGTGAATTTTTATGTGCAGCAATCTGAATTGTCCTGGGAAGTGATGCATATGAACAGTTTCTTGTAAAGGTTTGGTCTGGTTTAACATCCTAGATTTTGAAACACATGATCTGACAGACTACTCTGCACATTCCAAATCACCTACACTGTTTCCCCAAAAATAAGACAGGTCTTATATTCATTTTTGCTCCAAAAATAGATACTAGGGCTTATTTTCAGGGGATGTCTTATAGCCGGCAGGCAGCGGAGCAGGCAAGTGCCCGGCGATTGGCAGCAGCCCTGCAAAGTGAAGGTGGCGGCAGTTCAGCTGATTCTGTACTTCTGGGAATTGGGGCTCTAATGAGGCAGGGGTGGCGGCGTGTGGAGCCAGAGATGTGCCCGTGCTGGCCGTGGTGGCAGCTCTGTAAAACCAAGATGGTGGTGGTAGTACAGCAGCTCCAGTTCAGTACGTGCATGGAGCCGGCTGGTAGTGGGTGGATGCGCAGGTATTCAGCCGTGTGCCTGGCATGGTGGCAGGCTGGGGTAGAGCCAGCACACTTCCATCCCTCTGCTGAAGCTCAGCAGCTGGATTATGAATTGTAATTAGGGATTATTTTAGGGAAAGGGCTTATATTTTACACATTTATTTATTTTTCTGTTTTTTTTTTTGCTAGAAAAGCATCCAATATATATATATATATATATATAATCAGACCCATTAACATTCAATGTTTCCTAGTCCTATCCTCAAGGCCCAACAGCAGGTCATGTGCTGTGGATCTGCAGGTAGTGCCGAGCTGGAAGGACTTTTTCAGCCATATTATGGGTATAGTCATTGGTGATTCAAGCAAACCCACACCCTGCTGATACATCAGGGTGCCCACAGGCCTCCTTGTTCAGCCGATCCCCACTGTCTCTCCTCCCAACCAGAGTCTGCCTGTGCAAAGCACAGCTATAACCAACCCCCCTCTTTCCTCTCCTCAGTAGGTGATGCATCTGAGGCAAAATGGCGGCACCCATATCCTTGAGTCCTGAACAGTGTTGCAGCCCAGTGGGGGAAAGAATAAAAAGTGACTAAAAACGTAAAATGTATTAATTTTAGATGCGGTGGAATAGTTTTTGAGGGGGTTTGGACTTTTCATTAAATGATGCTGAAGGTCCGGTTTAAGGAGTAAGGCTGTTTTAACATTTCAATTAATTATAAAATAGTAGAAATGCAAATGTAACAATGATCTTTAAGCAGCTCGGTGGCTAAAAGGTTAACATTCTCATCTTGCAGCAACAAGGTCTGATAACTGAACAACATATTGGGCAGCATGGAATTTTTCTGTTCTTGAGTCTGGGTTTCCCCTGGGTGGGCTGCTTCTCTCCAACAGCCTAAAAACCCACTGGCAGATGAATTATGTTTATGCCAGGGACAATAGATTGTGGGTCACAGATCAGTGCTTCGTTATGCTTTGTAAAGCGCTGTGGAATATTCCACTGCTATATAAAGCAACAACAATGTTTATATGAAATCCGTTCACACGCTGTACATGCTGTACGAGCATCAAATAGCTGCAAGCTTAAGAAAAAAAAAAATGATTGCGCAACAAGGGAGGATGATCATCACATGAATACATTGTGATTTAAAGGGGTAGGTTATAGTGTGTGGGAATCTACAGAGCTGTGATACAGAGCCGTTAGAATTACTAATGACAAGCTTGATAGAAGATGCTGATGGAAATTTCCAGGGCTAACAACAGTGGAATTTTCCATCGCAGGAGCTTGCCAAGCATCCTCTGCTTAACTGTACAGAACACAGGTTGCACAATAGAGGAAACAGACACTGGACCACTTATATCCTGCTCTCTCTTTAATTTCTTAGTCATAGACACGGTTCATTAATCCCTGAGAACTTTTTTTTTTCATGCACATATATTTACTTACCTGAAATTCTTGAAGTCATTACACAAATTTACACAAGCTACATTAGGTGGCCTCATTTAAAAAATCAAAAAAAGGATGGTTTATTATCTGACACTGAATATAACACAATGATTAGAGTACAATTTCTGAGGCCTTGTTTCCTCCTGAGCAGGGTCATTGAACCTCAGTTAGAATAATGATGCCGTCACACACCTGTTGTCGGCTTATACTGATTAGCAAATGAGATTAGTTGGCTGTGACACTAAAAGCCAAGAAAGGAAAGAAAATGCCTCCATACTGGGAAAATCATGATGTGCAGGCATATATATGCACATCGGCAAACCCGTGGGGAGGGGATCCAGACCCCCCCCCCCACATAGACAGCATGGGCCCCCCTGGTTCAGAATTGGGAGACCCAACGTGCTGCAGCACATGTTCTTTTTTTTTTTTTTTAAACTTGACAAACCACCATTTGACATAAAATGGGTGTTGGTCCACTACAAGGGTCCTACCGATTGCCAGCCCTCCAGAGGCCTAGAAAACTCACTCACCTTTTTCCACGTCCCCCCTCATTTTACATAAAATGGGTGTTGGTCCACTCCAGGGGTCATACCGATTGCCAGCCCTCCAGAGCCAGTTACAGTTGGGATGAATAGATGGATGGCTTGGGCCCAGGGGAGGGAGTGTGAATGGTCGGCTGCCTGGTGGAAGGGGTTGACAGGATGGATGGATGGATGGCTGGGGGGGGGGGGGAGTGAAAGGCTGGCTGGTGGAGGGGGGGAATGGCAGGATGAAAGGCTGGCCAGGGGGCAGTGACAGTATGGATGGATGGAGAGGTGTGGGAGTATGGCTGGAGTATGGCTGGATGGAGGGGTGTGCCAGAATGGGTGGATGGATGAGAGGTGGCAGGATGGAAGGATGGAAGGCTGGCCAAGGGGCAGTGACAGTATGGATGGATGGAGAGGTGTGGGAGTATGGCTGGATGGATGAGGGGGTGACAGGATGGAAGGCTGGCCAAGGGTCAGCGACAATATGGACAATATGGATGGATGGAGGGGTGTGGCAGTATGGCTGGATGGAGGGGTGTGGCAGTATGGCTGGATGGATGAGGAGGTGACAGGATGGAAGGCTGGCCAGGGGGCAGTAACACTATGGCTGGATGGATGGAGGGGTGTGGCAGTATGGCTGGATGGATGAGGGGGTGACAGGATGGAAGGCTGGCTAGGGAGCAGTGACACTATGGCTGGATGGATGAGGGGGGTGACAGGATGGAAGGCTGGCCAGGGGGCAGTGACAGTATGGATGGATGGAGGGGTGTGGCAGTATGGCTGGATGGATGAGGGGGTGACAGGATGGAAGGCTGGCCAGGGGGCAGTGACAGTATGGATGGATGGAGGGGTGTGGCAGTATGGCTGGATGGATGAGGGGTGACAGGAAGGAAGGCTGGCCAGGGGGAAGTGACAGTATGGATGGATGGAGGGGCGTGGCTGTATGGCTGGATGGATGAGGGGGTGACAGGAAGGAAGGCTGGCCAGGGGGCAGTGACAGTATGGATGGATGGAGGGGTGTGGCAGTATGGCTGGATGGATGAGGGGGTGACAGGATGGAAGGCTGGCCAGGGGACAGTGACAGGATGGATGAGGGGGGGGGCAGGATGGAAGGCTGGCCAGGGGGCAGTGACAGTATGGCTGGATGGATGAGGGGGTGGCAGGATGGAAGGCTGGCCAGGGGGCAGTGACAGTATGGCTGGATGGAGGAGTGTGGCAGTATGGCTGGATGGATGAGGGGGTGGCAGGATGGAAGGCTGGCCAGGGGGCAGTGACAGGATGGATGGATGGATGACGGGTGACAGGATGGAAGGCTGGCCAAGGGGCAGTGATAGTATGGCTGGATGGATGAGGGAGTGACAGGATGGAAGGCTGGCCAGGGGGCAGTGACAGGATGGATGGATGGATGACGGGGTGACAGGATGGAAGGCTGGCCAAGGGGCAGTGATAGTATGGCTGGATGGATGAGGGAGTGACAGGATGGAAGGCTGGCCAGGGGGAAGTGACAGTATGGATGGATGGAGGGGTGTGGCAGTATGGCTGGATGGATGAGGGGGTGACAGGATGGAAGGCTGGCCAGGGGACAGTGACAATATGGATGGATGGAGGGGTGTGAAAGTATGGCTGGATGGATGAGGGAGTGGCAGGATGGAGGGCTGGCCAGGGGGCATTGACACTATGGATGGATGGAGGGGTGTGGCAGGATGGCTGGATGGATGGATGAGGGGGTGACAGTATGGAAGGCTGGCCAGGGGACAGTGACAGGATGGATGAGGGGGGGGCAGGATGGAAGGCTGGCCAGGGGGCAGTGACAGTATGGCTGGATGGAGGGGTGTGGCAGTATGGCTGGATGGATGAGGGGGTGGCAGGATGGAAGGCTGGCCAGGGGGCAGTGACAGGATGGATGGATGGATGACGGGGGTGACAGGATGGAAGGCTGACCAGGGGGCAGTGACAGTATGGATGGATGGAGGGGTGTGGCAGTATGGCTGGATGGATGACGGGGTGACAGGATGGAAGGCTGGCCAAGGGGCAGTGATAGTATGGCTGGATGGATGAGGGAGTGACAGGATGGAAGGCTGGCCAGGGGGCAGTGTGGATGCATGGAGGGGTGTGGCAGTATGGCTGGATGGATGAGGGGGTGACAGGATGGAAGACTGGCCAAGGGTCAGCGACAGTATGGATGGATGGAGGGGTGTGGCAGTATGGCTGGATGGATGAGGGGGTGACAGGATGGAAGGCTGGCCAGGGGAAAGTGACAGTATGGCTGGATGGATGAGGGGGTGACAGGATGGAAGGCTGGCCAGGGGGCAGTGACAGTATGGATAGATGGAGGGGTGTGGCAGTATGGATGGATGGATGGAGGGGTGTGGCAGTATGGCTGGATGGATGGATGGAGGGGTGTGGCAGTATGGCTGGATGGATGAGGGGGTGGCAGGATGGAAGGCTGGCCAGGGGAAAGTGACAGTATGGCTGGATGGATGAGGGGGTGACAGGATGGAAGGCTGGCCAGGGGGCAGTGACAGTATGGATAGATGGAGGGGTGTGGCAGTATGGATGGATGGATGGAGGGGTGTGGCAGTATGGATGGATGGATGGATGGAGGGGTGTGGCAGTATGGCTGGATGGATGACGGGGGTGACAGGATGGAAGGCTGACCAGGGGGCAGTGACAGTATGGATGGATGGAGGGGTGTGGCAGTATGGCTGGATGGATGACGGGGTGACAGGATGGAAGGCTGGCCAAGGGGCAGTGATAGTATGGCTGGATGGATGAGGGAGTGACAGGATGGAAGGCTGGCCAGGGGGCAGTGTGGATGGATGGAGGGGTGTGGCAGTATGGCTGGATGGATGAGGGGGTGACAGGATGGAAGACTGGCCAAGGGTCAGCGACAGTATGGATGGATGGAGGGGCGTGGCTGTATGGCTGGATGGATGAGGGGGGTGGCAGGATGGAAGGCTGGCCAGGGGGCAGTGACAGTATGGATAGATGGAGGGGTGTGGCAGTATGGCTGGATGGATGACGGGGTGACAGGATGGAAGGCTGGCCAGGGGGCAGTGACAGGATGGATGGATGGAGGGGTGTGGTAGTATGGCTGGATGGATGACAGGGTGACAGGATGGAAGGCTGGCCAGGGGGCAGTGACACTATGGATGGATGGAGGGGTGTGGCAGTATGGTTGGATGGATGAGGGGGGTGACAGGATGGAAGGCTGGCCAGGGGGCAGTGACTGGATGGATGAGGGGTGACAGGAAGGAAGGCTGGCCAGGGGGCAGTGACAGTATGGATGGATGGAGGGGTGTGGCAGTATGGCTGGATGGATGAGGGGGTGGCACGATGGAAAGCTGGCCAGGGGACAGTGACAGTATAGATGGATGGATGAGGGGGTGGCAGGATGGAAGGCTGGCCAGGGGGCAGTGACAGGATGGATGGATGGATGAGGGGATGGCAGGATGGAAGGCTGGCCAGGGGGCAGTGATAGTATGGCTGGATGGGTGAGGGGGTGACAGGATGGAAGGCTGGCCAGGGGGCATTGACAGTATGGATGGATGGAGGGGTGTGGCAGTATGGCTGGATGGATGAGGGGGTGACAGGATGGAAGGCTGGCCAGGGGGCAGTGACAGTATGGATGGATGGAGGGGTGTGGCAGTATGGCTGGATGGATGAGGGGGTGGCACGATGGAAGGCTGGCCAGGGGGCAGTGATAGTATGGCTGGATGGGTGAGGGGGTGACAGGATGGAAGGCTGGCCAGGGGGCAGTGACAGTATGGATGGATGGAGGGGTGTGGTAGTATGGCTGGATGGATGAGGGGGTGACAGGATGGAAGGCTGGCCAGGGGGCAGTGACAGTATGGATGGATGGAGGGGTGTGGCAGTATGGATGGATGGAGGATGGATGGATGAGGGGTGACAGGAAGGAAGGCTGGCCAGGGGGCATTGACAGTATGGATGGATGGAGAGGTGTGGCAGTATGGCTGGATGGATGAGGGGGTGGCACGATGGAAGGCTGGCCAGGGGGCAGTGACAGGATGGATGGATGGATGAGGGGATGGCAGGATGGAAGGCTGGCCAGGGGGCAGTGATAGTATGGCTGGATGGGTGAGGGGGTGACAGGATGGAAGGCTGGCCAGGGGGCATTGACAGTATGGATGGATGGAGGGGTGTGGCAGTATGGCTGGATGGATGAGGGGGTGACAGGATGGAAGGCTGGCCAGGGGGCAGTGACAGTATGGATGGATGGAGGGGTGTGGCAGTATGGATGGATGGATGAGGGGTGACAGGAAGGAAGGCTGGCCAGGGGGCATTGACAGTATGGATGGATGGAGGGGTGTGGCAGTATGGCTGGATGGATGAGGGGGTGACAGGATGGAAGGCTGGCCAGGGGGCAGTGACAGTATGGATGGATGGAGGGGTGTGGCAGTATGGATGGATGGATGAGGGGTGACAGGAAGGAAGGCTGGCCAGGGGGCAGTGACAGTATGGCTGGATGGAGGGGTGTGGCAGTATGGCTGGATGGATGAGGGGGTGACAGGATGGAAGGCTGGCCAGGGGGCAGTGACAGTATGGATGGATGGAGGGGTGTGGCAGTATGGCTGGATGGATGACGGGGTGACAGGATGGAAGGCTGGCCAGGGGGCAGTGACAGTATGGCTGGATGGAGGGGTGTGGCAGTATGGCTGGATGGATGAGGGGGTGGCAGGATGGAAGGCTGGCCAGGGGACAGTGACAGTATGGATGGATGGATGAGGGGGTGACAGGGTGTAAGGCTGGCCAGGGGGCAGTGATAGTATGGCTGGATGGGTGAGGGGGTGACAGGATGGAAGGCTGGCCAGGGGGCATTGACACTATGGATGGATGGAGGGGTGTGGCAGTATGACTGAATAGATGACGGGGTGACAGGATGGAAGGCTGGCCAGGGGGCAGTGACAGTATGGCTGGATGGATGGATGACGGGGCAGAGGATGGCTGGATGGCTGGCGGGGGTGACAGGATGGAAGGCTGGCCAGGGGGCAGTGACAGTATGGATGGATGGAGGGGTGTGGCAGTATGGCTGGATGGATGACAGGGTGACAGGAAGGTAGGCTGGCCAGGGGGCAGTGACAGTATGGATGGATGGAGGGGTGTGGCAGTATGACTGAATAGATGACGGGGTGACAGGATGGAAGGCTGGCCAGGGGGCAGTGACAGTATGGCTGGATGGATGGATGACGGGGCAGAGGATGGCTGGATGGATGAGGGAGTGACAGGATGGAAGGCTGGCCAGGGGGCAGTGACAGTATGGATGGATGGAGGGGTGTGGCAGTATGGCTGGATGGATGACGGGGTGACAGGAAGGTAGGCTGGCCAGGGGGCAGTGACAGTATGGATGGATGGATCAGGGAGTGATAGGATGGAAGGCTGGCCAGGGGGCATTGACACTATGGATGGATGGAGGGGTGTGGCAGTATGGCTGGATGGATGAGGGGGTGACAGGATGTAAGGCTGGCCAAGGGGCAGTGATAGTATGGCTGGATGGGTGAGGGGGTGACAGGATGGAAGGCTGGCCAGGGGGCAGTGACAGGATGGATGGAGGGGTGTGGTAGTATGGCTGGATGGATGACGGGGTGACAGGATAGAAGGCTGGCCAGGGGGTAGTGACAGTATGGATGGATTGGGGAGTGTGGCAGTATGGCTGGATGGATGAGGGGGTGACAGGGTGTAAGGCTGGCCAAGGGGCAGTGACAGTATGGTTGGATGGGTGAGGGGAAGATAGGATAGAAGGCTGGCCAGGGGGCAGTGACAGGATGGATGGAGGGGTGTGGCAGTATGGCTAGATGGATGGGTGGCTGGTTGGTTGGGGGGGGGGGGTGACAGTATTGATGAATGATGAAAGTATGGTTGGCTGAGGAGGGGGTGACAGTAAATGGCTGGCTGGGGGAGGCTGGCTAGCAGGATGGAAGGCTGGCTGGGGAAAGTGACAGGATGGATGGAAGGCTGGTTGGCAAGGGGAGGGTGAGAGTGTGGATGGGTAGATGGAAGTCTGGCTGGGGGGGATGGATAGTTAAGGTTGGGGGGGTGACTGTATGTCTGGCTGGCAGTAGAATGACATCATGGCTGAATGAATGGCTGACTGGGGGGGGGGGTGACATGTCACATTATGGCTGGATGAAAAGCTGGATGAATGGCTGGCTGGGGGGGGGGGGGGGTGACATGTCACATTATGGCTGGATGAATGGCTGGCTGGGAGGGTGGTGGCATTATGGCTGGATGAATGGCAGGCTGAGAGGGGCGTGACATTATGGCTGGATGAATGGCTGGCTGGGAGGTGGTACAGAACCGCTTAGAGCAGATACCTTCCTTTCTCCCGCAGACCTTTGCCAGATTCGGGATCCAGACACTGTGGCACACATGGTAGCACTGCTCACCTCCGATTAGGGGAGGTTCAGCTGCCTCATGTGTGCAGCTCAGTTTAACTGCTACCTCTGCCCTCCTCACACCCAATGCGCACAGCGAGGTGCTGCTTAGGGCATGTTGGATCACCTGAAAAGATAGCAAATCAAAGCATCCCAAAAAGCCTGACTAAAGACTAAATGGACATTATATCCACTGCAGAAGTGACTAAAGAAAACACCATTTTGGATTGTTTTGTCTTCTACTGCAACAACAGAATGCAGAATTGGCAAGCGCTTAGCACTGCCAGTCAGGACTCATTTTAAAGTAGCCTCCGATTCAGAATGTCCCACTGTGTGAAACCCCCTAGGTCGCCCAAGGGCCAAATCTGGCTAAAAACAGCCGAGCAAAGCCGCTCCTTTCTAACAGAGTGCATGCCACACCGGCCATTCACAAATGCCTGGCACGCGTTCAGTTAAGGGTATAGCTTACGGGAGCTGCAGCTTGTGCATGCACCATTGGATTGGGGAGAAGGTAGGTTTTACAGGGGACTCAGAAAGCAAGGATCTGGAAAATCAGATGGCCATGTAGTCTTATAGGTCCACTTTAAAGTAATTAAAAAAAAAAAAACCAAAAGGCTACATACATACTCACCGGATCAGCCGCTGCCTGCTAAGCCATCTGGGGCCAGACCACAGAGATGGGATTGATGGCGAGACGGAATCACATGTCGCCATCAATCACCAGGGTGTGGCCATGCCCATTTATTGCAATGGAGGTATTGGGCAAGGCTTTACATGCCCTCTCTCTATTGTAGTGAATGGTGGTGGCATGACCACACCCCCTGTGGCTGATGGTGGGGCTTGGTCTGACACAGAAGTAGTGAGAGAATAGTTTCAGGCCCTGGGTGGTGTAGGAGGCCTGATAAAGCGATCAGGGGAGGTCTGGAGCACAGGACAGCAATAAAGTGCCCTTTTGTGTTTTTTTTTTTTATTTCCCTGCTGTATGACTTTAAAGGGGACCAAGCGACCACAGGACATGTGAAGAAAACAACATTTAAATTAATCATAATAATCGTTATTTACTTACCTCAGAACTGAGGAAGTGCAATACAGTTGGTTTTTTTGTTATTATAGCATAGATATAATGGTTTGTGGGTAATCCACAAATCCCCTCCATGTCCCCACTGCACCATATTTGTTTACTAAACCAGAGGGGGCACAAAAGAACTTTTCTGCAATACTGAGTGCAAAAAATACAATTCTGTGAAATACTCACCTGTAGAATTGATAGTATTTGTATACAGTACGTCCTGCTCCAGATATAATACTTACACTTGGGTTATCCTCCGCCAGATAGCGCTGCACTGCAGAGACATGGAAAAACAGGCTCCTCCCGGCCCTTCAAATACCCAGGGACCTCCCACAAACCCCCGTATTGAAAAGCAGTGAACAAGAAGCTGGAAGAATTTAAAACCACCCAGAACAACTGGTAATGATAACAAGATAACAATCACCATACAGGGGATCCAGAAAAATGCAAAAACCAGGGTGGGGTGGAGCAGGACGTACTGTATACAAATAATATCAATTCTACAGGTGAGTATTTCACAGAATTGTATTATTCTTAGTATACAGTACGTCCTGCTCCAGATATAATACTTACACTTGGGACATCCAAAAGCAGTGTCCATAAAGTAGGGTGGGATCCCCAACAAAAAACGACAACAGCAGACAGTTTAAAGCACTGTCACCTGCATAACCATATGGCCAAGACAGCATGAGCTGAGGCCCTAACATCAACATTGTAAAACCTTGCAAAGGGTATGAGCAGAAGGCCAATAGTAGTGGCCTAGCCAACCAGTTCAACAGAAAAAACGGTGCTGAAAGACCCAAGAGGCATCAAGCACGCATAGAAAGGGAATCAAGACAACAAGGAAGATTCTTCCCCTTGCCTGAATAGGCCTGAGTAACAGCCTGACAATCCAATCGCTAATAAATTTGGCAGAAGCCAAAGGCCGAAACAAGGTACCAGGAGTAACATCCATTAAGGTAACAACCAGGACCAAACCGCCCAACTCCCGAGAGCAGACGAGATCGGGCACATTCAGGATGTAATGACCACAAGCCCCAAGGAACCACAGTTCCCCTAAGGAAAAAAACTGCCAACACCTGTATAAGGAATGCAGAACCACTTCCTCAGCGTTGCTAGGAAGGGGGATAGCCGTGGATAACAATATCTCGAATAAATGAACATATGACACCTTCAGATGTAGAGAATCCGGCTTCAGGCGGAACTCCACCTTATCCTGGTGTATCTCAAGGAATGAGGGCTAGGTAGACAGAGCTGCCCGCTAACACACGCCTGACCAAGGTTAACAGTAACCTGAAGGACAACCTTGAGGGTAAGGACATCCAGACAGCGTCCTGAATAGGACCAAGGGACAATCCTGCAAGCAGACGGAATGAATTCAATTTCAATCCCAACAGGGACCATAGGAGTACATGGAGAACGCACATGAGCACCCCCTAAAGGAAGTCTTAACCAAGGAAGACTGAACCAGAGACTGCTAAGGCAAGGTGGACAGGGCAGAGCCTGACCCATCAGAGAACTGAGCTGGGGAACCAACTCCAATTCATGCTGAAAGGCACACTGTGAACCGAGAACGCCCAAAAAGAGAACTAGACTCGCCCCAATCAATGTGGGTATGCCATACCCTACAACAATAGAAGACGACGAGGAAGAGGCTTACTCCTAGCCTTCCCATAGTCACAAACAACGAGACAGCTAAACTTGTCTCCATCAAGATGTATGTTTTAGCAGTCAGATCGACTAGGCCAGGGACCATGAATTATAGTGACGAAAAGGGGGCCCTGAGTGATCAACTGGCACTCCTGGCAAGGTGCAGAACTACTGACCACAGTACCATGTCTGCAACCACACTATACTAGATCGACTGGGGCCCACCAGAATCACTGGTCCCCTTACCAGAGTAATCTTCCGCATAACCCTGCCTAGCAGAGGGAATGGAGAAGGACATACAGAACCAAACGTCCTGTCAAGACGGTACTAAAGGCATCCAGACCACTGACATAGGATCCTGGGACAGGGAAACAAAGGCCGATAGCCTGTGAAGGTGACGGAACCCAACAGATCCACGACTGGTTGGACTCCATAACGACACGGGGATTAGCACATCCTGTCGCAGAGGGGCTTCGCCGGAGCTAATATCACTAACATGCAGGGAGCATTGTCTCCGCCCAGAAGGGAACATAGACACTCCCTGGAAGGTCCGCCAGCTCCAGGCCCCTTCCAATGGTTAATGTAGTACGTCTGTCGTCAGACGGACCGAGCACCCCCAGCCTGGCATATCCAGAAGGGGAGCGGTCAAGCGAGAAAGAGCCAACTGAAAAACGCTCACTGTTTAGACTTCAGTAGGCGTAAGGACCCTCTAAGGGCCCCACCAACACCAGAATCGCAGGGGGTTTGGAAGAAACCATCCCCTTCAACCTGAAAGGTTGGCATCCATGGTGGCCGTTTCCAGAAAGGGGCAAGGGGGAACTGCCCCCAGACAGGTCCCTCGAGTTCATCCACTTTCAAGAGAAAACCGTCATACAGGTGGGAAGGCCCACAGGCCCTGCTCCAGGGGTGCTGGATCCCTGTCCTATGTTACCAATAGAAGTTGCAGACGGGCTCAAGGGGAACTGAGCATAAGGGACCTCTTTAGCTACTCGGGCTCCTGCCGAGCAAGTTAACAACGGCCCACCAGTTGCATCCCTGTCTGGTGTTAAGAAAACCGGGACAGTAGTGAGGGACTGGGCACATGAGACCAGAATGCCCACCTAATTGCTATTATGGGCAATCTGCAAGAGACCCTCAGACCTTGCAGGCCTAGCATGGCCTGTGCCAGCAACTGAACAGGGGCAGGGACCAGGAGTAACTGGGACCTGATAAAAACTGGGGAAGGCCGTGCAGCAAACGCTATCCTGTATCTGGAGGACACAACCTCCTGAATCCACCAGAATGGGGTGAGATGCCTCCTGATAAGAGCAAGGTGCTGCAGCCATCCCCTCACCCAGCCGGGAGAGGGCACCCCATCATGCTTGAGGGGGTTTGGTGGAAGAATTGGGCTTAGCCCCGCCGGAGGGGCCAGAGCACTGTCTGCTGCTCGTGGGGCAGGAGTCTGCATGAAAAATCCAGAAAGACACCCCTGGTTCCTGTTTAACACTAAGGTAGGGGGGAGGAGGGGTGCCCCTGCCTCGAGGGGGCTGAGACGGCCATCTGCGAAGGGGTGATTTGCCCTTTTTACCGGACAGGTCTAGACGGGCCCCAAATAGGCGTTGCCCTCTAAAGGGGTGCCCAGTAAGAGTCTTTTTAGTAGCATCATCAGCACCCCACTGTCGCAGCCAGACCAAGCGACGAATAGCCTCCGCGAGGGCGGAAAGTCTTGCACACATTCTAATCGCGTCATCTAGCGCTAATAGAATAAACTTTACAAATACATCACAATTGGAGAGTGCATTAAACACCTCCCAGGGGTGATGATCGAGCAATTTTTTGATGAGGGTTCTAGCGGCCACTGCACAGACCGGGCGCAGCGCCATCCCGGCACAAGAAAAGGGAGGCCACCAGCTCAATGCGCCGGTCATCAGCATCCCGAAGGGTACTATAAGCAGGGATTGTAATAAAAGGGTGGTTAGGGACCCCTATGATCGGCGCATCCACCACGGGGGGTGATGACCAGCAATTAACCACCTCAAGGGGAAAAGGGTATTTCCTATTCCAGTCCCCTGGAAGTTTACTGGGGCATTCCCATTCCTTGAGCACAAGGGCATGGAAATGAGCCTGCTCTAAAAATTCCAAACGTGCAGTCGCAGTATGGAAACGCTCCCCTCTAGGCTTGGGGACCTGACCGGGGGGAGAGATAGACAGTGCCTTAAAGACCTTAATCAACAGGTCATCAGTGTCACACTGGCCCCAGTAATCCGGGCCAGAATCGTCATGACTCCTCGCCCTCTCATCAGAAGAGCCTGAGTCAGAGAACAACTCCCCTTCATCAGAAGGGGTATAGTCACACGGAGTAGCAAACCCCTCAGTTCTCATAGAACATACAGAAACATGGGCCGACAGGTGCCGCTTTCTACCAGGGCCCATTCACTCTGACAACCTAACAATAATCTGTTCAGCCGTAGGCAGTCTGGAAGGGCCAGCAGGCTGTAATTCCCCACTTGTAGGCGACTCAGCAGGAGAGAGATTTAAGCCTGGGGAGATAGGTGAATTGAAGCTAGGTGTAGCCACTGGCCGACCAGATTGCAGGGCTAGGGCTTGCTCGGCACAGGGTGCGCAGACCCGTGCCCTGTCAGCATCAGCATGGGGTTGTCCACACGCTATACACCCCCGGTCACATAATTCTGAGATGCCTCCATATGGTGATTAATCAAGGCACAATATGCCAGTAGGGGTTTACACTATAAGTAACCCTGGGTGCCCCAAAGACCCACTATGGAAGTGGGAGAATATTACAACCTAGGTCCCCGCCCCTCCCGAAGAGCGCGAAGCTCTGAGGTAGTTACAACTGTCATGAGGAGCGAAGTGAATGGTACACTTAGAAAAGATGATTTGCCAATGAAGACGCCGCAGCGTCTGAGGTCGATGTCGCCGCAGCACATCCAGTAAAGGAAGAGGTGCGCGCGGCGGCTACAATTACACAGTAAAGAACAAACAGCGCGGCTCTGACCCCAGGAATATTAGTCCGGGGCAAGACTAAGGCCATAACGTGTAAAACATACACTAAGACCACTACACACCCCCCCCTTTCTTTTCCCCCGGGCTACGGGGGGGAAAGAGGGAGGATGGCGACCCTTTGTACAGGGCCCACTGCTACACGGGGCAATAGTGCGGGATCCCCTAGAGGCTCACCATCAGCCCTAAACCACCTACCCTTTGGTGGGGGACTGCGGTGGAGCATGGCTCCGTTAAGCACGCATGGTGCTGCCTACCTTCACCCGACCAGAGGCACATCACAGGGAGGACGGGTGGGAATAGTCCAACAATAGCCCCGCTCACCTGCGAGAGAGTGATACATCATGTCTTCGCAGTCAGCACTGCAGAGAAATCTGGGGATTTGTGGGAGGTCCCTGGGTATTTGAAGCGCCGAGAGGCCCCTTTTTTGCCATGTCTTTGCAGTGCAGCGCCATCTGGCAGAGGATAACCCAAGTGTAAGTATTATATCTGGAGCAGGACGTACTGTATACTAAGAATACAGCAAAAAGTATGTGCTGAAGGGGGGGGGGGTGCATGGATCCAGTATTTTTTGATTTTTAATTCAAACGATGCTTTTAAAGTGGACCAACACCCAGGGTTGATCGGCCCGGAAATCTATAAGATTCCCGGGCCGATCACCTCCCACCCCGCGGGACATCCGAGATTGGGATGTCCCGCGGGGTGAAACCCCCCCAGAAACCCCAAAAAGACCTTACCTGATCCGCCGCCGCCGCCTCCCGCGCGCCCCTCCAGACGTGCGCGCGCCCGCGCCGGCCCTCTGTGAATGGCCGGCGCGGGAGCCGAGAGTGACGCGCGGGAGGCGGCTTGTACGTTCCTGTCCCCCGCCTGGACGTTGGCGGGGATTGGCTGCGGAGTTCACGTGGGAGCGGAGAGAGGTGAGTTTTTTGGGGTTTCTGGGGGGTTTCACACAGCGGGGCACCCCCGATCGGGGTGCCCCACCGAAGTGGACCAAAACCCAGGATAGTCAAAATCCTGGGTGTTGGTCCACTTTAACCTGGTTTCAATGGAGCTGTCCAAGTTAAGCTGCTGCTGCTGTCCCATACATGTATGTGATATGCTGTGCTTTTTCCTTAGCAGCAGGCAGCCCCATGGCCTGCACCAATAATAATGGACCAAGCTCATTTACAGTAAACATAATAACTGGGTTAAAGGTGCCCACAATAGTCTTGGCACCCAAGGTGAATGCCCTTCCCTAGAAGTGGCCCCAGTGACCATACATAATGCCGGGTCTCCCCTTTACATCTCTCACTAGAGCTGCACAGTGATCAGATTGGCGCCAGCAACCAATAATGCTGCACATGCCACCCTACACCAGTAGCTCTGCCAAGCAAACCTGAATGGCTAACAGGAGATGTGCATAGGGCAGGTTTTATGATCTGGGTCATGCGAATTTGGGATGCCACAAGACAAGATTTCAGCTGGCACTGGAGTCCAGAGCAGGGAACAATGGGTTTTGGCCACCTTTAATGCCAACCACAACTTCATAGCAAACTGTTTCAGCAGTAGTTCCTATACTCTCTCTATACCAGTCCTTGCCTTGGTTCCTTTTTTTTAGCAGCTCCAACTGGCACAGCACTTATGTTTGCTCAACCTTTTGAACTCCAATATTGGTCATTCTGAAGTCTATTTGGGAACTACTAATCTGAATAGAATATGATTTCATTGCTGGACTTCATCCACCCAACCCCCCACCCCCAAAAAAGTATGTTCCCTTATATTTGAGAGGTCTTGGCAAGACTTGGAGTTGTTTTGCCAACCAGGCTTGGTTACGTTATATTATTGATCCCCCAGAAGAAAACATTCCTTGGCTAGGTTACTTCTGGAAGGGCACCTTCACCAAGAGGTCTCCTAAGTACGGATATATGCAAAGTCCTCACTTGTAATAAACTGCAATGACTGTCACCATCATCTTGATAACAGATTGATGGGAGCTGTGGTCAACCCAAAGTAGCGATCCAGGAATTGATAATGCCAACTGTGGTTGGCAGACCCTTCTCAAGTCCTGGAATAAGCAGATGTAGGTAAGATTTCTTACGATCCAAAAATGCTAAAAGCCAAGTTATAAGAATTCATCCTGAAATGAGGCTTCCAAATGGGAGATATATATATATACCAGGTATAACACAAAGCTTTTCAGTGTTACCCTTCTTCTATAGATAGAGAAGCAGTCAACACAGAACCTTTATTTTATAGGCTGTTTACAAAATAAAGGCTGTGTTGATAGTATGTATGTGTAGAAAAGGGGTGTCACTGGAAAGATTTGCATGTTATACCCTATAATATGACTTATACAACCTATAGAATAAAGGCTCCATATCTCTGTGCTGAACATTTGTACATGCAGAAGAGGGGTGTTGCAGGAAAGATCTAAGGACATGATGTCTGTATGTATATAGTTTTATACTTTATAGTCAGACATGTTAGATCTACACCTTGAATTTATAAAAGATAGATGAATGGAGGCTCCATGTCTGCAGGCAGTGTTCATGTTAAAAGGCATGTGCTTCTGGAAGAAATGTAACCATTTGATACATTGTTTACAGTTAGCTTAGCAAATGGAACAACATAACAAATGCCAGCTGTGCAGGGTCTGGAGAAAATGCCACTACTGTCATTCACAGAGGAGTATTGGTATGCAGTCAAGGTTACATGATGCCAAAATGATAAAATGTACATGGATAATAAACTAAAATAGGCGTTAATACAACCTTTGTTGGCAAGTATTAAGCATAAATGTGACAAAACTGTAAATCCTTACCCAAGTTTCCTCCCACACATTGGCATGACAAAACGAGGCTGTCTAGCTTTTATTCAAAGCGTCCTATACCAAGTGAATTCCAGCTCCTCCTGGTGGTGGTGGTGGGAGCTATCGTGGGCTTGGCCTATGTTGGTCTTTCATTATGCCCATAATGATCACACCCTGATAAAGTCCTGGTGGGCTGAAAATTGTCTTGAATATCTAAGCAATTGTTTGTCAGACCAGACAAACTAACACTGGTGAAGGGAAGTATTGCTTTGCTATAAATAAGATTGTTTCAAAAGCAAGTCCGGGTTCTGGCTGTATTTTCAAGTGAGGTTGTTTTATAAGTGAGGGGACTTTTCATTAAGGGACTTTATATTGGGGGACTTTAAGTGTTTATTGCCTAAGTGGTATAGAGCTAAAACATAGTTAAAAGTGCTGCAACTGTAAGAACTAAAATTTAGTTTTTCCTGCTGTTTTTGTAACTGGGATACTGGCTAGCAACATTGGAGGTCTACTTCAGGGCACAATTTGTCATATGTATACTCTTCAGGAGCAGTAGTTCTAGGGTTAATACCGCTGTGTTAAATGTGAGCATATTGCAAGCTTGGAAGCTTGGGTTAAAGATCTGGAGGGGCAAAATGCACTGAGGGAGATTGACAATATGGAAAAGGATATTCTGCTCAATGAGCAGGCAAGAAGTGGGATGGGATAGAAACTGAGGGTGGAGTAATGGGTCAGGAGGAGCAGATAAGATAGCTGGGTAAATGTAGATAGAGGGAGTAGAAAGGGAGCACAGAAAAGGAAGGCCATACCTGCGTGTGCACCCTAGCAAAAATACCATTTTGTGAGTACTCACCTGAAAAATGGATATTGTTGGTGTGCCACACACCCCGCTTCACTTCTTAAATATTCATCACTTCATGGGTTAATCCACCGCAGGTGACGTAGTGCAGAGAGGAAGTCTTGTAACGAGCCCCCTTCCGGCCTACATATACCTGGTACCTCCCTTCAATCACCAGTATATTTAAAAAGCAGAAAGACAAGGTACCAGTATTCCACCGATAACCTCCAAAATCAATTTTGATATAAATAAAAAAGGGCTTCACCATATAAATGCTTCGGTAATACCGAAAAGGGCGGGTGTGAAGCGGGGTGTGTGGCACACCAACAATATCCATTTTTCAGGTGAGTACTCACAAAATGGTATTATTCTTGGTGTGCCACACACCCTGCTTCACTTCTTAAATATTCATCCATTATTGGGACATCCAAAAGCAGTGTCCACAAGGGAAGGGCATCTCAAGGCCAGGTGAAGCATAACTTAAATGACTGCAGTCTGCAGAACTTTGCGGCCAAAAACAGCATCCGCTGAGGCCCGCACATCAACTTTGTAAAACTTAGAAAAAGTGTGAACAGAAGACCAAGTGGCGGCCTTACAAACCTGTTCAACAGAAGCTTGGTGCTGAAAAGCCCAAGACGCCCCAACAGCGCGAGTGGAATGAGCAGTAATACGAAAAGGGGGAACTCTTCCCTTAGCAGAATAGGCCGCAGTAACGGCCTGACGTATCCACTTGCTAATGGCAGATTTGGCTGGTGCCAAACCCTTCTTAGGCCCATGGGGCACAACAAAAAAGGAATCCGTCTTACGAAAAGGAGACGTGATAATCAAGTAGTACTTAACACAGCGTACTACATCCAAACAATGCAAAACCCTCTCTTTGTCATTCTTAGGATTAGGACACAAGGAGGGGAGAACAATATCTTGGTTCAAATGAAAAGCAGAAACAACCTTAGGCAGAAAGTCTGGCTTGAACCAAAAGACCACTTTATCCTGATGCCTCTTGAAGTAAGGCGCCTGGATAGTTAAGGCCGCCAATTCTGAGACACGCCGGACAGAAGTGATCGCTACCAAGAAGACAATCTTCTGAGTCAGGGTAGACAAAGCAATATCTTGCAAAGGCTCAAAAGGAGGAGCCTGAAGAGCCGAAAGAACCAAATTCAAATCCCAAACAGGGAGTAATGGTTTCCTGGGAGGCCGCACATGCGTAACCCCCTGGAAAAAAGTTTTAACTAAAGGTTTAAGCGCAACACGCTTCTGAAAAAAGACAGATAAGGCAGAGACCTGCCCTTTCAACGTACTTAGCTGAAGACCAGAGTCCAGCCCTGATTGTAAAAACTCCAGAATCCTGGGGACCGAAAGGACCCTACAAGGAAAAGATCTTATCTCACACCAAGTGATATAGGCTTTCCAAGTCCTATAGTAGGTGATGGAAGAAGACCTCTTCCGGGCACTGATCAGAGTCTTAATGACTGAATCAGAAAGACCCTCCTCCTTCAGGATGGAGGTTTCAGCAGCCAGGCCATCAAACCCAGCGCTGGTAAATTGGGGTAACACAATTGACCCTGAGTGAGCAGATCGGGCCGAAGAGGCAGAACGAACTGGTCCACTGCCAGCCAAACGATGTCTGCGAACCTTACTCATCTTGGCCACCTTGGGGCCATGAGAACGGCGTACACCCTTTCCAGAGCCAACTTCTGAAGAACCCTGCCCCGCAAGGGCAACGGAGGAAACAGGTATAGAAATCCCAGAGCTCCTCAGTTCAGGGACCTGACGTCCACTGTCAGAGCCAGAGGATCCCGGGAGAGTGACACGAAGCTCGGGAGCCTGTGATAGTGATGAGGGGCCAACAGGTCCACCTCCGGAGTCTCCCATTGGAGACGCAATAAGTGAACCACCCGAGGATGGAGAGCTTATTCTTCCAGACGGGGAGAGCACTTGCTCAACCGGTCCGCTACCTGTTCCATCACCTCTGGAATGTAAACCACCGAGAGACAGGGAACATGGAACACTGCCCATGTCCGGATCAGGGACATTTCTCTGAGAGTACTCAGACTGCGCGTCCTTCCCTGAAGACCGACGTGAGCAACCGCTGATCGATTGTCTGAACACATCTGGACCCGAAGGCCCAGAACGTACTGAGTCAGGAGAGCAAACACCTGACAAAGGGTTCTCGGATTCAGAATACTGATGGGTAAGTGGGGCCTCCACTGCCCCTGAAACCGCAGCTCCTTCCAGAATCTGTCCCATCCCGACAGACTGGTGTCCGTGGTGACACCTTTCCAAAGGGGGGTCTGGAAAGACCTGCCCTATACAAGATTGGTCGAGACCAATCACCACAGGAGGGACTGCCATACACGGGAGGACAACTGGAAGGACTGATCCAACAACAGAGGTTGCTGGTCCCAACACGCTAGCAGAAATAGCTGAAGCGTTCTTGTTTGAATTTGGGCAAAAGAAAGACACACTCCGTCTTGATGAGAGTTCAGGCCGGGATGAACCGACCCATGAATGGACCGTGAGGGAGGGTGAGACTCGAATTCCAGGTTGTAACCGGGCGACACTACCCCCTGGATCCATCTGCCTGGAACCACATGGTTCCAATGGTAGAAGTGTCGCAATAGTCCCCCCCACCCGCACGGGTGAGGGCAGCCCCTCATTGCTGAGTGAGCTTATCAGCAGGTTTGGGCTTGGTGCCCCAGGACTGAGTGCCCTCCAACCTGCGCCACTGGTAGCGGGAAAGGACGTACCTTTGCCCGCTCTGAACCTTTGAGAGGAAGGCCTACCGGAACTTGTCCCCCTGAAGGGACCACGAGGCCTTTTGCGTTGTGGCATCTTACCACCTTTTGCGACTGAATCAATTTTCTCCCCAAACAGACGCAACCCCAAAAAGGGGAGAGCTGTGAGTACCTTTTTGGAAGCCGTGTCTGCTGACCACTGACGTAGCCATACTGACCTGCGAATAGCCACCAGCATAGCTGCCGCCTTGCTACTCATAGTCAGCGCATCGTCCTGAGCGGCCAGGACATAAGCCACAAAAGATTCACACTGCTTAAGTGCAGTGAACTGTTTGCAAGCGGGATCAAGATCCTCATATAGCCCCTAAATTAGGGACTTAATTGCCAATAGAAGAAGGGCTGAAGCACATACCGGGCGCAATGCTGACCCAGAATAGATAAAACCATGTCGAGCGTATTGGTCAATCCGACGATCTTCCCCATCTTTGGGGACAGTGGTCTCAGCAGATTGTACCATAGCCGAGCTGGAGAGTCCTAGTACAGGGGTATCGACGTCCGGAGGGACAGACCAAAGCTTCACCAATTCTGGTGGAAAAGGATAACGCTTTTCCCAACTGGAAGGAATTCCAGATAACCGTGTGGGATGTTCCCATTCCTTAAGAACCACCCTCTCAAAGTGGTGCTGTCTGGGAAAAACCAAACTCGGCTGAGGCTCTTTAAACAACTGACCTTTTGGCGGGGCGGCCGCCTCAGGCGTATCTAAACTCAAAATTTTAAACATTTGAGCCAGAATGGAGGGGGTGTCAAAAACAACCCCCTCTGACCAATCGCCGATCTCATCAGCCACACGCTGACCTGTCGGCTCATCTGACTCCGACGGGAGTTCATCCTCCTCCGGGGATCCATCGGACCATTCCACAGGTTCACAAAACTGGTCCTGTGGAGCCGAAGGTACCGGAGTCAGGTGCCTTCGTTTTGCAGCGGCCTTCAACGCTGCTTTAACGGGCATCATTTTCCGGGGGCAGGGCTGTGCTGCCGCCTCGGAATGCGAATCCCCACTTTTGACAGTGTCATGCGGGGTCCGGAATAGGGATGGAGAGGTAGGAGATGATGAAGGATGCGATGGCCCCGCAGCCGAAGCAACGGACTGGCGCGCAATAGTCTGTTTTGCACAAGGGATGCAAATAAAGATATCATCAGCTGGGAGTGGAACCCCACAACCTACGCACCCCCCAAACGGCTCAGCAGAACCGTTTCCGGAATCTACGGAAGCCTCCATATGGTGATTTATGGTATTCGCAATAATGGGACTTTTAAGGCATAAGCCGACTCGGGATGCCCCCTTTATTAGTAATGTCCCGGAAGGGAGGATTTAAAAAAAAAAAAAAAAAAAAAAAATTTTTATAAGTTTAGGCCCCCTTTAATAGAAACTATATATATATATTTATATATAGTCTATGTATATAAACATTCAAAGCAATCCCAATAATTAGCCAGGCACATAGAGCCGGAGGGCCAGCATAAGCAGGGATCCCAGGATCTGCAAGGCAAAGAAACAACCATCAGATCCTTCACATGTGTATAACATAAGTATGGCACCAAGTGCCCTTAAATGACGCCCCCTTAATAACAGTGACTTCTCACTGTATTGTTAAAAAGTATTCACCATTTAACGGCCCCAACGGGAGGGGCCGCTTACCTGGACAGCAATCAGCCGGTAAACCTACAGCCAGCAGTCATGAGCAGACATGAAGACAAAGTGCGGCCGTGCGCCCACGTGACTTCCTGTGTTTTGAAGGAAGCAAGGACGCTGGGCCCGCCGCAGACGCCGTATGACGTCGGCGCAGCGCCCCCGGCGCCGCGTTAGCGGGACCCGCCCCCCCCTACGCCGATCAGCTGGAAACACTTACAGCTGGGCCACAGCACGTGCGCCCAGGCGGCGGAGGGGGGAGGGAAAAAAACGCATGGTGCTGTATAATGCTAAATGAGTGCCAGGCGAGGAGAGGGGGGAGGGGGTAGGGGGCCACAAAGCAACAATCTGCCAGAGAAGTAGCCAGCCTTTACCCAGCGCAACCTGCCCTTAAAGCAGACCCAAAATATACACATGCTACAGTGAATGTATAAACATGACACATATGTTAACATGCAGTGATACAAGTGAAACACACATACTAAAAGCACACCCTCACACCCCCCCCCCCATAGTGAAGGGAGAAGGGACCGTAAAAGGAGAGTAAGGGGCTACGGGGACCCTCGGGACAGGGGCATCCCATTTCCGGATCACCATGCCGGTTAGCCCCACGCATGAGGTCGAGCGGTAGGAGATAAGCTCCTAGGCACTTAAAGTACCATCTACCATTTGCCCGGTGAGCAGCCTAGGCTGGGAGGCTTCCATTTCACCATAAAGGTATACAAACTCAAACCGGGCAGAAATAGACCAAAAGGGGGGTGGCGGGGTAAGAATACCCCGGCCTACCTGTAAGCAGGAGACTTCCATCTTCTGACTTGTCAGCAAGCAGAGAGAAAAAATACTGGTGATTGAAAGGAGGTACCAGGTATATATAGGCCGGAAGGGGGCTCGTTACAAGACTTCCTCTCTGCACTACGTCACCTGCGGTGGATTAACCCAATAATGGATGAATATTTAAGAAGTGAAGCGGGGTGTGTGGCACACCAAGAATATTGGCAAGTTGGGTAATGAGTGTCTCAGAAATGGCAGCCCTAGTGCTGCTCTCCCTAACAGCTGGGAGGACAGCCGAACTAGTGAGCGGGTGGTTGGGACTACAGGTAGGACTAGACAGTTAGTGATAACTAACTGATGGACTGACTGAGAATAATTTATCATCAAGATCGCCTCAACCGAATAGTTTTCTGTCTCCCTGTGTCAGGGTTTGGCATGTGGTGGAAAGGTTGCACAAATTACTGGGAGTGACTGGGAATGACCCAGCTGTCGTGGTCCACGTGGGGACCAGTGACAGAATTGTTGGGAGATGGAGGATCCTTAAGAATACATTTAAAGCGGACCAAAACCCACATTATTAATCATCCCCTGAATTGCTCCCCCCATGAAGAGCACCTTTTGCCAATTTTCACTGCTCATGCTTCACTCTAACCCCATATAATGGCGCCTGTTTTAGCTGTAAAGCTCCGCCTCCTCCATTTATTCCCACTGTTGTGTGTGGCAATGATGTCATTAGTAATGACTGATCGCCTGCCATCTTACAGAATGGGACAGCAAAAAAATCAGTATCAAAAAAACCAACTTCTAGTTCTACATCCTAAGAAGGGAATATCGGCAGGTACGTTGGCCTAATATATTTCACAAGCTCAGTAGATTTTGGTCCGCTTAAAGGAATTAGGCACCAATTTGAAGAGAAGGACCTCCGAAGTTGTATTCTCTGGAAGACTGCCTGTGCTACACATGGACGGCGGGAGTTTAGAAAGGTAAACACATGGCTCAAGTCCTGGTGCAGGGCAGTGTTCCTAGACCAAAGGGCTGACTTTTCATTGGGGTACAAACTGTATTCTACAGATAGTTTGCACCTGAATGGAAGGGGGGCTGCTGTACTGGGTAAAAGGGATACTAGAAGGGGTGGAGGGGTATTTTAACTAGAGATGGGGGCAAGAAAGAAAATAAAGGGGAAGATAGGTTACTTAGGGCACAGCATATGATAGTGGGTGGAGAATTAGAAGGGTGATGGCTGTGATGGATAAGGAGTTCCATGTGTTGCAAACCAGCAGTGGAAAATTAGGAAGATGCATTACTGCAGAATCTAATACTAAAGCTCAATGTGTAAAACTAGATAGGAACTTCAAGTGTATGTTCACAAATGCCAGAAGTCTGGCAAGTAAATGTACTGGAAGAAAACATTGATGTTATTGGTGTGGCTGAGACATGGCTAGATGACTGAAAAGGAATTATTGAGGATACTAGCAGAAGACTGAGGATGTAGAATGCTTGTGGGTAAAGTGTGGGGCGATATAAACAAATGTTAAAATACAATTTGGTGTAATCTATAGGCCCCCAAATAACTGCAACTGCATAAGCAGATAGAGCGGGCGTCACAGGCTGGTACAGTGGTGGTGATGGAGGACTTCAACTACCCAGGAATCGACTGGAGACATAGCTCTGCTTCTTCTACAAGAGGGAGAGCATTCCTCAGCTTGCTACAAGATAACTATATGAATCAATTCATGGAGGCACCTACTAGGGGTGATGCTCTTTTAGATCTGGTAATATCAAATAATGATGACCTGATGGGGACAGTAACAGTCCGTGAAAATCTTGGTAACAGTGACCACAATATAGTTGTATTTAACAGATAACAGATTTTCTGTCTGGGAGAGCAAATACACTGAATTTTAGGCCAACTTCCCAGGCTCAGAACTGCACTCCAGGACAAACTGGGAGCATCTGTTGAGGAATAAGGATACAGATTGCAAATGGGAGTGCATTAAATCAGTTGTGAGTACCAACGTTGCAAAATGTATTCCTACGGGTAACAAATATAAGCGGCTAAAATGAAACCCCTCATGGCTGACACCTGTGGTTAAAAGGGCAATAAAGAACAAGAAAAGGGCATTTAAACATTACAAGGCTGAGCTCTCAGCTGTAACCCTTGAAAAGTATAAATTAGTAAATGAAGCATGTAAGAAAGAAAGGTTGGCGAAAGCACAAAATGAAAAATGTGGCCAAATAAAGCAAAACAAATCCTAAATGTTTTTTTAAATATATAAATTCAAAGAAAACTAAATCAGAACAGGTAGGTCCCTAATGCATGATAATGGGGAAATAATCCTCCTAATGCATGTTTTTTTTTTTTTTCAAATAAGGCCTCACCCCTGTAAAATTTGCCAACTTTTTCAGAAAAAAAAATTGACTACTCCGTGCTGCATGCACTACCATCCTAAGGCTTCCTGGCTCCATATTCATTGTACTGTACTTGTTACAGAGCTATTAAGATCTTAAAAAAATGTTATCTGCAGTTGGAGTGTACAGGACAGGAAACAAATTGTTACGGTCAGGCAATCTACCCTAGATGAATGCTCGAGCAGGGCAATGCCAAATACCCAGAAAGTAAGGGCCACAGTAAGGCAAGGGTCCGAGGTCCAAACCTTAGAGGACTTTCCACAATGCAAGTCGTGTCTTATGTCGTGTCTTATGTCCATTGACAGTTTGGCACAAGCCAACAAATAAAGACAATTAAGCACCATTACTAAATGCCAGTTTTCAAAGCTGATGAATTATAATTATGTTTTACACTGCAGGAAAATATCTAGTCAGTAAATTAATGAACTACTGCTTAACAGTTGGGTGTTGACATTCTATTGTTCTCACAGAGGACATTTATAGTGGAAAATTTTCTGGATATTCAAACTAGGCGATTCCGTTCATCAGGCTAGGGATAAAAACAGATTAGGCATTAACATTCGCACAATCTAGGATTAACATTGCATTATCACTAAAGATTATGTATGTATAGAGGGGACTGCACATATGATAAGGCCAGAAATGTGTGTAGGTGTACCAGGGAAGTTTTCATTTGTATACCTATTAAGGATTGTCCCCCCAGAGGGGGTAGCTTTCATTTGTAATCTGCTTGATTCTGGTTATGAAGTAGTAGACACTGTATGGAAAAAAGCTCCCAGGGCTAATAGTCCAACACACCAGATATAGGGGCTGGCTCAGCACTCCTGCCCTAGCAACTTACCAGCCCCTATGCACTATGGCGCAGGTCCAGTGCTCCCAGAGTTGTCGGGGCATCCTCTGACCACCACTGTGCCTTTAAGTCACTTGTGAAGGAGCATATTAATCTACCTGTATTGGAAAGCCACTCACTGGCATTGTTGGACAGGCGATATGCTAATCTGCTTGTGAAATAAAATATTAACAAACGCCTCTTGTGATTCGTATCAAAGCCAAAAGAAACACCAGTGATTTCCTTTCATGCCCCTCCCCTTCACAGTACATGGAGGGGAGACACCAGAGGCTTCATCTTCCGGTATATAAAAGGTTCCCTGTGACAGCACTGGACATGTACTGAAGGGCAAAATGGCTGGCAACTTACCCCTGTCACAGTAAACTCACCTGTAGAATTGGTATTATGAGTATACAGTACGTCCTGCTCCAAATCTAATACAGTTGGGATATACTCCGCCAGATGGCGCTGGACATCGAAAATAGGCTCCTCCCGGCACCTCAAATACCCAGGGACCTCCCACAAATCCCCAGCATTGAAAAGCAGTTAAGGAGAAGCTGGGAGAATTAAACAATCCAAACTATCAACTATAACAATGATAACAAGCACCATACAGGGGATCCAAGAAAATGCAAACCAAGGGTGGGTTGGAGCAGGACGTACTGTATACTCATAATACCAATTCTACTGGTGAGTAATAACAGAATTGTATTATTCTTAGTATACAGTACGTCCTACTCCAAATCTAATACTTAAAGTTGGGACATCCAATAGCAGTGTCCATAAAGTAGGGTGGGATCCCCAAGAAAAATCATCAGCAGGCAGTTTAAACCACTGCCGCCTGCAGAACCTTTCGGCCAAAAGCAGCATCAGCTGAGGCCCTAACATCAACCTTGTAAAACTTTGAAAAGGTATGAACAGAAGACCAAGTAGCGGCCTTGCAAACTTGTTCAACAGAAGCCTGGTGCTGAAAAGCCCAAGAGACACCAAAAGCACGAGTGGAATGAGCAGTAAGGCGGAAAGGGAGGAATCTTCCCCTTAGCAGAGTAGGCCTGAATCACAGCCTGACGAATCCACTTGCTGATAGTAGACTTGGCAGGAGCCAAACCCTTCCTAGGACCAGAAGGGACCACAAAAAGAGCATCAGTTTTCCTGAGAGGTGCAGTAGCCACCAGATAGTACTTCAGACACCTAACCACCTCCAAAGAGTGCAAAACCCTCTCCTTAGCATTGCTAGGATTAGGGCACAAAGAAGGAAGAACAATATCCTGATTCAAATGAAAGGCAGACACTACCTTAGGCAGAAAATCAGGTTTGAAAGGAACCACCACCTTGTCCTGGTGTATAGTAGGGGGGCTGAATGGACAGCGCCGCCAACTCAGACACACGCCTGACAGAAGTGATAGCCACCAGAAACACAACCTTGAGCGTAAGAATGGCCAAGGGAGCATCCTGCACAGGTTCAAAGGGAGCACCCTGCAAGGCTGACAGAACCAAGTTCAAATCCCAAACAGGCACCATAGGTTTACGTGGAGGACGCACATGAGTGACCCCCTGGAAAAAAGTCCTGATCAGAGGGTGCTGAGCAAAGGACTTCTGGAAAAAAATAGCCAGGGCAGAACCTGACCCTTCAGAGTACTGAGTTGGAGCCCCATCTCCAACCCATGCTGCAGGAACTCCAGAATCCTGGGAATAGAGAACACACGACAGGGAAGAGACCTAGACTCACACCAGTCAATGTAGGCACGCCAAACCCTGTAATAAATGGAAGAGGAAGACTTCTTCCTAGCTTTAATCAAAGTATCCACAACTGAGGAAGACAGCCCCTTCTCCATCAAGATGGAGGTTTCAGCAGCCAAGCCGTCAAAGCCAGAGTTTGTAAAGTGGGATGGCGTAGTGAGCAGATCTGGCACCAAGGGCAGAGAGTATTGATCTACTGCCAGCTGTACCACGTCTGCGAACCACACTCTTCTTGGCCACCTGGGGGCCACCAGAATTGCTGGCACCCCTTCCAGAGCAATCTTGCGCAGAACCCTGCCCAGCAGGGGAATTGGAGGGAAGACATACAGGAACTGAATGTCCTGCCATGACATTGCTAGCGCATCCGAGGTCAGGGCCAGAGGATCCTGGGACAGGGAGACAAAAGCTGGAAGCTTGTGATTGTGGCGGGACGCAAACAGATCCACATCTGGTTGGCCCCAACGGTGACACAGAGATTGAAACACCCTGCTGCATAGGGACCATTCTCCCTGGTGAGAGGTCCCCCTGCTCAGAGAGTCCGCCAGGCGATTTTCCACCCCCGGGATGTACACAGCTGATATGCAGGGGACATTGGCCTCCACCCAAGTCAGGATCAGAGACACTTCCTGGAGGGCCCCCTTGCTCCGGGTCCCTCCCAGATGATTGATGTAGGCAACTGCCGTCTGGTTGTCCGAGCGCACCTGAACAGGCAGGCCCTAAAGATGAGTAGTCAAGCGAGCCAGAACTTACCTGATCGCTCGCAGCTCCAATACATTGATAGGTGTGTGGGCCTCCTGAGGGCCCCACCTCCCCTGGAACCGCAGGGACTTCCAGAAACCCCCCCAACCTGACAGACTGGCATCTGTGGTGACCGCCTCCCAGGAAGGAGCAAGAAAGGATCTGCCCCCCAACAGGTTCCTTGAGTCCATCCACCACAAGAGGGACCTCCTGACCAGGGGGGAGAGCACACAGACCCTGTCCAGGGACGCTGGGTCCTTGTCCCATACCGACAATAGGTGAAGTTGCAGAGGCCTCAAGTGGAACTGAGCATAAGGGACCGCTTCGAAGCACGCCACCATCAGGCCCACCAGCTGCATCCCCTGCCTGATGGAGGGATGGGGACAAGCTAGGAGGGACTGGGCCTGTGCAATCAGACTGTCTACCTTCTGCTGAGGAAGGAAGAGCCTTGCCTGAACTGTATCCAGATTCATTCCTAGGAATGGAGTTACCAAGTGAGGACTTGGGGTGGTTGATCACCCATCCAAATGACTCCAGTCATCACGCCAGCCAGCACCTTGGTGAACACCCTGGGAGCTGAAGGGAGGCCGAAGGGCAAGGCCACAAATTGGTAGTGTTGATCCATCAGAGCGAACCTGAGGAACCTTTGATGACCTGGGAACACAGGAATATGAAGGTAAGCATCTTTGATGTCCACAGAAGTCATGAAATCGCCTTGGCGCAGGGAACTGATGGCAGAGCGCAGAGTCTCCATGCGAAAGCGCCTACCCCTGACAAAACTTGTTGAGAATCTTTAAGTCCAGGATGGGCCTGACAGAACAATCCTTTTTGGGTACTGTGAATAGGTTGGAATAAAAGCCCTTGCCTTTTTCTCTTAAAGGGACCTGGCAGATGACCCCCAGCTCCAGGAGGCCTTGCACTGCTTGCACTAGCTCCTGAGCTGACACAGGGTCCTGAGGAATCCGGGATCTGATGAATCTTGGAGGGGGATCGGCAGCAAACTCCAACTTGTAACCGGAGGACACTTAGTAACATAGTATGTAAGGCTGAATAAAGACTTTAGTCCATCCAGTTCAGCATGTTTAATTCCTTCCAGTGGTCTAGTAGCCATAGCTGGAAATGTTATTACATGCCAGGAAAGCATCAAGGCCACTTTTGAACGTTTTTACTGTACTTCATAACTACCTCCTCTGGCAGCGAGTTCCATAGTCTCACTGCTCTTACAGAGAAGAATCCCCTCCTATGTCGGTGGAGAAAGCACCTTTCCTCTAACCTTAGTGGATGCCCCCGGGTTATGGTTACACTCCTGGGTAAAAATAGATTGTGGGACAGATCTTTGTATTGACCCCGAATATATTTATACATAGTTATTAGATCACCCCTCAATCGTCTTTTTTCTAGACTAAATAAACCTAACTTGGACAATCTTTCCGGGTACTCTAGCCCCCGCACTCCTTTTATTAACTTTGTTGCCCTTCTTTGGACGTGCTCCAGTTCTGATATGTCCTTCTTAAGCACAGGTGCCCAGAACTGTACACAGTATTCCATATGGGGTCTGACCAGTGACTTGTACAGGGGTAAAATGATGCTCTGGTCATGAGCACCTATGCCCCTCCTGATGCACCCCATGATCCTATTTGCCTTGGCAGCAGCTGCCTGGCATTGATTACTACAGTTGAGCTTATTGTCACCTAAAACCCCTAGGTCCTTTTCCATTGTTGTTTTACCAAGTGTTTATTTAATGTGTAATCATGACACAGATTTCTCCTTCCCATATGCATAACCTTACATTTATCTGTGTTAAACTTCATTTGCCATTTAACTGCCCATGCTTCCAATTTATCTAAATCTGTTTGTAGCTGCCTGCTGTCCTCTTTTGTTTTAATTACTTTACTCAGCTTAGTATCATCTGCAAAGATTGAGACTTTACTGTTTAATCCATACCCAATGTCATTTATATATATATATATATATATATATATATATATATATATATATATATATATATTGAAGAGAATTGGTCCCAGAACTGACCCTTGTGGTACTCCACTAGTAACAGTGACCCAATCTGAGTGTGTACCATTGATAACCACCCTCTGCTTCCGATCATTAAGCCAATTTCCCACCCATCTGCACACGTTTTCCCCCAGTCCAAGCATTCTCATTTTTTGTACCAGCCTTTTATGTGGCACAGTATCAAATGCTTTAGAAAAGTAAAGATATATGATATCCAATGACTCCCCCTGATCCAATCTTGAACTTACCTCCTCATAAAAGCTGATTAGGTTTGTCTGGCAGGAGCGATTCCTCATAAATCCATGCTGATATGGAGTAATAAGGTCATTTTCCCCAAGGTGCTCCAGGATAGTATCCCTTAAGAAACCTTCAAACAGCTTGCTCACCACAGATGTTAAGCTTACCGGTCTGTAGTTCCCAGGTTCCCTTCTAGATCCCTTTTTGAATATTGGCACCACATTTGCCAAGCGCCAATCCCTCGGAACAGACCCTGTAGTTATGGAATCGACAAATATTAGAAATAACGGCTTGTCTATTACTGTACATAACTCCCTTAAAACACGAGGATGTATGTCATCTGGTCCTGGGGATTTATCGATTTTCATCTGCTTGAGACGGTGCCGGACTTCTTTCTTGGTTAGACCAGTGACATTTAATGGAGGGTTTCGGTTATTCCCCTGCATGTCACTCGGCATGTCAAATTCTTTTGTGAATATAGAAGCAAAGAAGTTGTTAAGCAAATTTGCTTTCTCCTCATTTCCCTCTATAGGTGTCCCCTCCTTGCTTTTCAGGGGGCCCACACCCTCAGGTTTGTACCTTTTACGGTTTATGTAGCTAAAGAATAATTTGGGGTTAGTTTTACTCTCTTTCGCGACCAGTCTTTCTGTCTCCAGCTTAGCTGCCCTTATCTGTTGTTTACATTGTTTATTTTCTTTATATATTTTTTAACGCTTCCGCTGTCCCTTCCTGCTTTAAACGTTTAAATGCCTTTTTTTTGTTGTTTATTGCCCCCTTAACCTTTTTATTTAGCCACATCGGTTTACATGTGTGTCTAATAGTTTTATTCCTGTAAGGTATATATCTGTCACAATGAAAATTAAGTATTCCTTTGAAAGTATCCCATTTAGTGTCCATGCTTCTGTTTTTAAGGACATTTTCCCAGTCAATGCAGTTTAGGGCATCTCTAAGTTGGTCAAACTTTGCCTTTTTGAAGTTCTGCGTTTTTGTGGCTCCTTGATAAGGCACCCTAGTGACTGCTAAGTAGAAATTAATGATATTATGGTCACTGCTTCCAAGGTGTCCCCCAACCTGTACCTTTATTACTTTGTCTGGTACATTGGTTAGTATTAGGTCCAATATGGCTTTCCCCCTTGTTGGAGCTTGTACTTGTTGGGAAAGGTAGTCATCTTTTGTTTTAGATAAAAAACTATTACTTTTATGCGAAACACGTTTCAGCATCCCAGTCTATATCTGGGTAGTTAAAGCCCCCCATAATCACTATCTCATTTAGTTTAGCGGCTATATCTATTTGCCTTAGCATCATATTTTCTATGGATTCGGATATATCTGGAGGTTTATAGCAAACCCCCATCAGTATTTTATTTTTGTTTCTCCCTCCATGTATTTCTACCCATACAGACTCCACATGGTCATTCCCCTCACATATATCCTCCCGCAGAGCAGGCTGTAGAGAGGATTTTACAATTAAGCAGACTCCACCCCCTTTGCTGTTTTTGTTTGTTACGGTCCCTCCTAAACACACAGTATCCCTGTAAATTTACTGCCCAGTCATAGCTTTCATCCAGCCAGGTCTCTGTTACCCCCACTATGTCATATTGCTCTTCTGTTATTATCAGTTCTAGTTCATCCATTTTATTAGTCAAGCTTTTAGCATTTGTAAGCATGCATTTCAAATGCTTATGACAATTTTGATAATTTTGTATATTGCCCCCTATTCCTGCTAGATGTGCTAACCCCTCCCCCCTCTCCACCCCCAGTTTCATGTCTACACCCACTGTCACTTTCTTTCCTAACTTCCCCTTTGCAACTGCTTTTACCCTCCCCCCCAGTGCTGTTTAACCCTTTAAATGCCAGCCACGTAAAATTTACGTGGTTGCCTCTCCGTCACTTAAGTGGCAGCCACGCATTTACCCCTGCTAGTGGGCAAAAAAAAAATACTCACCTGATGACCCCTCGTGGGATCCGGCCGGGTCTCCTCTTTAATTCCCCTCCCCCCCCGCTTCTGCAGCAGCAGCTGCTAACTGTAAAAACTAAAAAAAATAAAAATGACATTCACTTACCTCCATGTGCGCTGGCTCCCGCTGTCCCTCCTCTTCACCTGGGGGGCCTCCAATCCCCCCCCCAGGACTTACAGATCTTCAGGAGAGAGCACGGGAGGCTCTCTCCCCTTTCATCCTTGACGGTCGCCATCTTGCCGCTAATGACGTCATCCCGGCCCGATCTCCGGCTTCAGTCTTCTCAGCTGTCAGATGCCGGTGCTCGGTTCCGGGGAAGGAGGTGGCAGGAGATCCTCTGATCTCCTGCCTCCCCCTTCTCTGGATGCCGATCACCGGCATCTGTCATCAGAGCGGCGAGGGACAAAGGAGCTTACAATCAAAGGTAAGTACAGTAAAAAATATATATATTTTTTTTAATAAAATACTTTTATTACTTGTGTGGTGTCTTTTTTTTCACATTTAACCCTTTGTGAACTGGTAAGGAGTCCATAAGACCCCTTATACCAGTTCACAAGGCTCTGGGTCTGGCAAGTCACCTGCGGCTAGTGGGTGACTTGCCATTAACCCCCAGCCCCCCATTACCTGCCTCCCCAACGGCCGGGGGGGGGGCAGAAGGGCCCTGGCCACTTAGTGGCTATGTGGGCTAGTAGCCTGCAAGGCCAGGGGCCACCAACGCTGGCCCCTGCGCCCTGTTCTACAAGCCCCCATAGCTGGCCCGGGTCGGTAATGCTGGGTAGGGGGGACCCTACGTAATTTTTGGGGGGGATTTTTAAGGGTCATTTTTTTTAATTAACCCTTTTGTGTTCTGTCATCCAGCAGCTATAAAAGGCTTCTAGCAAGTGAGCAGAAGCCAGTGATTGCCGAGGGACAGAGTGCTCCAGTATGGATGGGAGGTAAGTATTAAAAAAAAAATAAATAAATAAAATATTTTTTCTCTTTGTGTGTCTGTTTTTTTTTACATTTAACCCCTTGTGAACTGGTAAGGGGTCCATGAGACCCCTATACCAGTTCTCAAGGCTGGGGGGATGGCAAGTCACCTGCGCTAGCCGGTGACTTGCCATTAACCCCTGGCACCCCCATTACCTGCCTCCCCAAAGCCCAGGGGGAGGCAGAAGAGCCCGGGCCCACGGGCTATGCGGGCTTGTAGCCTGCAGGGTCAGGGGCCACAAAAACTGGCCCCTGCGCCCTGTTCCTACAAGCCCTGCATAGCTGGTCCCAGGCTGGTTCCTTTGGTAAGAGGGGCCCCATGTCATTTTTTGGGGGATTTTTAAGGGTTTTTAACCATTAAAAATCCCCCCCAAAAAAGCCCCCCCACGGGAGGGGGACCCTGTGTCTTTTTTTTCTCGATTTAACCTTTTGTAGTGTGGATGGTAGTTGTATTTTATTTGTAAATGTTAAAAATTACTTGTTTCAGTTAGGGGGGTCTCCTGGGCAGGAACAGGGGGCTACCGATAAATATGTGGTACCGTTCTAATCGGTAGAAATGGGGCTTTCACATGCAATATGGTTTTCCCTAATAAAATACATTTTTTTATTTAAAATAAAGGAGGCAATTTTCTAAAAAAATGTTTTATTTATTTTATTTACTTAATAAATAAAATTAATAAATAAAATTTACAAACAAGACATTTCATGTTAAAGCCTAAACTCTGTTGCAAAATATATATATATATATATATATATATATATATATATATATATATAATTTTACAGAAAATTCCAGCAAAAATGTCGCAAAACATGGCGCAAAATGTGGAAAAATGACCTGTCAACAGAGGGTGACAAAATCTCAAGTAGGCTGGCAATTAAAAGGGTTAATAGTACCTCTGCATGCTGGGTATTGTTCTGTTCTGGGGACCTTGCGCTTTCAGACTTAGCTTGTTTTTTCTTGTTTGCATATTTATATTTTAGGAAAAGGTGTTTTTTATTCAGCTTTTTTATACATTTTTTTAGGGAAACCCTGCGCAACCAAAGAGTTCTTTGAGGGATTAATTCCAGAAAGATGAGCCTACTACAACAAGCTGGGTACGCTTAGAAAGCTTAACATGTGTACTTTCAGGGAATATATGGTTTATGGGGGATATTCCAAATATAAAAGGTTGTTTTGGTTGAAAAATCGCAAGGTGCGCACTTTGTCTGCAGAGCTGAAATTTTCAAGAAAAATTACCGTTATGCTCATGTTTTACATTGGGGTGTTTGGCAACTCTTCCCTTGACAGTAGCTATGCATGTTGGGTATCGTTCTGTTCGGGGGATGTTGCTTTTTCAGATTATACTTGTTTTTTCTTGTGTGTATATAGTTTTTTTTAGGAAAATGTGGTTTTGATTCTGCTTTTTTATCCTTTTTTTAGGGAAACTCTTTGCAACCAAAGAATACATTGAGGGATTACTTCTAGAAAACTGTGGCCACATCAACAAGCCTGATACAAATAGAAAGCCTGAGGTGTGTACTTCCAGAAAATATATAGTTTGTGAGGGGTATTTCAAATGTAAAAGGTTGTTTTTCTGGAAAAACTGCAAGGTGCGCATAGCGCATATCACAGTTGTATTTTTTCTGAAAATCCCCTAAAGCTCTGTTTCAGTTTGGGGGAGTCTCCTGGGCAGGAAAGGGTGTCTACCTATACATATGTGGTACCGCTGTGATCGGGAGAAATTGGGGTTTCACACGCAATAAGATTTTATTGACAAACTTAAATTTTTTTATTACAAAAAAAACACTACAAATTGTAAAAAATAGATTTATTTTTTTGCACATATTTTGCCAAAAAATATTGAGAATACACCTAAAAAAATGACAAACAAGACATTTCATGTTAAAGCTCAGACTCTGCTGAAAAAAATATATCATTTTCCTGGGAAATCCCTTCAAAAATCACATTTGAACATGGGGAGCGCAAAATAGTGCAAAATGGTCTGGCAACAGAGTGTGACAAAAACTCCAGGTAGGCTGGCACTTAAAGGGTTAAACATTCCTCTAACCTTTTAGCCATCCTCTCCCCCAGAACAGATGCACCCTCCCCATGGAGGTGCAACCCATCCCTGCCAAAGAACCTGTAGCCCACTGTGAAGTCGGCCCAGTTCTCTAAGAACCCAAACCCCTCCTTTTTACTCCAATTTTTGAGCCACCTGTTTACATCTCTAATCTCCCGCAGCCTCTCTGGTGTGGCTTTTGGTACTGGTAGTATTTCTGAGAATACTACAGTTGAGGTCCTTGCCTTAAGCTTACAGCCTAAGTCCCTGAAATCATTTTTAAGGACCTTCCACCTACTTCTTCCTATGTCATTTGTGCCAATATGCACCATGACCGCTGGGTTCACGCCAGCCCCTCCCAACAATCTGTCAGCCTGCTCCGCTACATGCCGTACTCTTGCCCCAGGAAGGCAACACACTGTTCGGCAATCCCGGTCTTTGTGACAGATTGCCCTGTCTGTTCCCCTAATAATAGAGTCACCCACTACCAGCACTTGTCTTGCCTGCCCTGTTCTCCCATTTCCCCTCCCTTTCTTACTGGAGCCGACAGATGTGTCTTGCTGCAGCTGTGCCATCCCTGAGCTAACATCCTCCTCATCTGCCAACCGGGCAAACTTGTTTGGAGGTGCCTGTTCAGGGCTAGCCTTCCTGTAACTTTTACCCCTACCCTGCCTTCTAACTGTTATCCAGCTAGCTGCCTCATTTTCCTGCTTTTCCTCTCCCCCCATACTACCACCCTCCCCCTCCCCTGACCCATGGAGTGCTAGATCAGTGAGATCCAGACTCTTTTGAATGATAACAATGTCTCTCAGTGTTGCCAATTGCTTATTTAGATCGTGAATCACGGCTTCCAAATCAGCGATTCGCAGACATCCGGGGCATATATATCCACCATCGACCGATTGATCAAGAAGTGCATACATAGCACAAGATGTACACTGGACAGCATTGTTAGGCATGGAACCCATTGTATCAATTTGTGGGAACACCAAGTGTAGAATTTAATGCCTTATAACACAACTGCTTCAATTAGGCCTCAATTAGGCCTCAGCAGGAATCCAAGAGAGAGAAAGTGAAGAAAAAAAAACCTTTTTTTTTCTTTTGTTTAAATTTGTGCCAGCATTAACACACTGATTCACAAAAATAAAACAAACACAGTTTGCTATATTTTACTTACCAAATGAGCTCAGTTTCCTAAAGCTTACCACAGGAGATCCTGCTTTAACTCACCACTTCCAAGCAGCCACTTATAGAGTCAGCCTCCAAGAGCAAGCTCCACACGAGTTGTGTGCTGCCTTATAACACAACTGCTTCAATTAGGCCGCAGCCGGAAACCAAGAGGGATAAAGTGAAGAAAAAAAAAAAAAAACCCCTTTTTTTTTTTTCTTTTGTTTAAATTTGTGCCAGCATTAACACACGGATTCACAAAAATAAAACAAACAGTTTGCTATATTTTACTTACCAAATGAGCTCAGTTTCCCAAAGCTTACCACAGGAGATCCTGCTTTAACTCACCACTTCCAAGCAGCCACTTACAGAGTCAGCATCCAAAAGCAAGCTCCACACGAATCCACCGGTCTGAGACATGAAGCCTCCAGACGTAAGCGAAGTGCTGCAGCCGTCCCCCAACCCGGATGGGTGAGGGCGCCCCATCATGCCTGAGGGGGCTTGGGAGAGGATTTAGCTTTGGGACCCAGGAGGAGCCAGGACGTCCTCTGCCTCTACCCCAGAAATCTCCCCGGGCCCCAGGGAAAGACACTGCCCCTTCCCTGTCTTGCACCACGGTAAGGGGAGGAGAAGGAACCCTGACCCTGAGGGCAGAGGTTTCCACCTGCGCTGGGTTAACCTGCCTCCCTTAGCAAAAAGGTCCAGGCGGTCTCCAAACACAGTCCAGACACAGTCCTTTAAAGGGGAACCCAGTGAGGGCCTTCTTGGCAGCGTTGTCAGCAGCCCACTGGCGCAGCCAAACCGAGTGGCGTATAGCCACCACGAGGGCAGAAGTTCTGGCACACATTCTGATGGTGTCATCCAATGCTGATAGGACAAAATTTACAAAAACATCACAACTGGAGAGTGCATTAAACACCTCACAAGGCAAATCATCAGGGGCACTATCGAGCATATTTCTGATAAGGGTTCTAGTGGCCACAGCAGTAATGGCAGAGGCACAGACCGGGCGCAGCGCCGTCCCCGCACATGCAAAGGCGCGGGATGCCAGCTGATCAATACGCCAGTCTTCGGCATCCCGCAGGGTAGTAGAATCAGGGGAATGCATGACAGAGGTGTTGGATAGCCCTAGGATCGGGGGATCCACCTGGGGGGGGGGATGACCAACATTTAACCACCTCAGTAGGAAAGGGATACTTCCTATCCCAACTCTTTGGAACCCCGGGAAGTTTACTGGGGCGCTCCCATTCCTTGAGCACAAGGTTATGGAAATGTGCCTGCTCTGGAAATTCCAAATCTTGCTGTATGGAAAAGCTCCCCTCTTTGCCTGGGAGCCTCAACAGAGAGAGAGATAGACAGAACCTCAAAAATCTGGGTCAATAATCTGTCAGTGTCATCCGGGGCCCAGGGGTCAGAGCCAGAATCGTCATGACCCCTTGGTCTCTCATCAGATGAGCCTGAATCAGAAAAGAGCTCCCCTTCATCAGACGGGGTATAGCCACACAGATTCCAAAACTCCTCAGTTCCCATAGAGAAAACAGTAACATTAGGCGTCAAGTGCCGCTTCATAGCAGGGGCCTTGCGCGCTAAAGACTTCACAATAATCTGTTCAACAGTAGCCAGTCTAGAAGACACATCAGGCTGAGAATCACCACTAGTATGCAACTCAACAGGAGTGAGATTTAAGCTTGGGGGAGTAGGTGAAGTGAAATGAGGTGCAGCCACTGGCAGGCCAGATTGCAATGCAAGCACCTGCTCAGCACAGGGTACACAGACCCGCGCCTTGTCAGCGTCAGCATGAGGCTGCCCACGCGCTACACACAGCCGGTCTTGTCCCAAAGGGACCCCGGTAACATTATCCTGGGATGCCTCCATATGGTGATTATAGCGGCGCTATATGCCGATAGGGAATAACGCTATATAGCAACCCTGGATGCCCCAATAACCCGCTAGGGACGTGGGAGTATAATTAAGGCCTACAAGTAATATACTAAAAACAGGGCCGGGAGAAGCCAAGAAGGGTTCGTCCCGCCTGAAAGACCTTAAGTACATCGTAACAAAAGTGAAGCAGGTAAAGCTGCCCGCGAGGGCACTTACGGACCGTGGTAGGTAGGAGTCCGTCGCTCATAGGCCAACCAAGTCAGAAAAGATGGCGTCAGTATACCTCGAGGGGCGGGCCAGTAATAGCGATGACGCGGAACGCGCCAAAGACGGGCCCCGCCCCCCCCGAAGAGTGCAAAGCCAGAAGGCCACAGCCAATGATGGCGCACCAGTGCCAGAGGTAATGAGGTAAATTTAAAAGCAATAAAGACAAGTCAGCGCGGCGGCTGACAAGAATAAAGACGTGAAAAGTGAAAGCACAGACTGCATAACATACATATCTATACACATACTCCCCCCCCCTCTTTTCCCCCGAAGACTACAAGGAGGATGAGGGAGGACGGCAGCCACTTAAATAGGGCCCACCGATAGGCAGGGGCAAGGGGCAATAGTGCGGGAGGGTCATCCCATAGATGCTCACCATAAACCTGAACCGCCTACCCTTTGGTGGGGGATTGGGGTGGAGCAGCGCTCCTAAACACCAACGGCGTTGCTGCCTACCTTCACCCGACCAGCGCAGCCAAGGCTGGGAGGCATATTACTAGTGGAACGGGTGGGAATAGTCCTACAGGGCCGCAGGTTAATAACCCCGCTCGCCTGCGAGTAGAGAGCCAATTTCTCGTCCTTCGCAGCCAGACTGCAGAGAAATTCTGGGGATTTGTGGGAGGTCCCTGGGTATTTGAGGGGCCGGGAGGAGCCTATTTTCGATGTCTCTGCAGTCCAGCGCCATCTGGCGGAGTATATCCCAACTGTAAGTATTAGATTTGAAGCAGGACGTACTGTATACTAAGAATACAAAAATTTTACCCAAATTTTCATTTGGTCTGTCTGGACTGAACCTAAATGGCCAAACATAGCCCTGGCCCAAAACAGAAGCTCAATTTATCTAGTTCTATCCTCATCAAAAGGTTTTGTAGATCCTACTGTAGTGCTAAAGCTTTACTTTCTGTTAAGTAGCCAGGAGGCCGATTTAAAGTGGAACTTTGATCGAACTATAACCCCCAGTAGCCCTACCCTGGTACTGAGGCAAGACAGGGGGTGTTACAAAGGAAAAACCCCAGTTAGCTTACCGGTAACAGTATTTCCATGAGTCCTCCAGGACGGCTTAGCCACCACCTCATCTCCCTCTGTTTTTCTAAAGCAACAAGGAACTACCCAGCCCGAAAGGGAGACAGAAAAAGTCAAGGTAAACTGAGCACCCATTCTACCCCCCCAAACCGGAAGAAACAGAGGGGCGGGATGTAGGACACTGTCCTGGAGGACTAATGGAAATCCCGTTACCAGTAGGCTAACTGGGGTTTTCCCCCAGCATCCTCCAGGACGGCTTAGCCATCGAAGGAAAGTAACCCAAGTGTCCTACCTCAGGGCATACAAACAGCCTGTAAGACCTACAACCCTTTTGTTGACTTTATAGTGCTTCAGAGGGGTGTGTGGAGATGACCAGGTGGAGCATAAGGACAAATAGCGCTTCCATTACAATAAATCTTACAATAAATCTTTTGAGTCACCAATATTCTAAGCATACAGCACGTCCTGCTCCCGAATAGTCATAACATGTGGGTAGTCCTCCGTGCACTGCAGACATTTAGAAAACAAGCTCCTCCCGGCCCTACATATACTGGAGGACCTCCCACAAATCCCCAGATTACTCTGCAGTGCTGGAACTGCGAAGACATGAAGTATCACGCTCTCGCAGGCGAGCGGGCCTTACGGCCCAAGGTCCTGTGGGACTATTTCCACCCGTCCTCTTCAGAAGAAATATGCCTCCCAGTCTAGGCTGCGCGGGTCGGGTGAAGGTAGGTAGCACCTGGTGTGCTGAATGGAGCCATGCTCCACCGCAATCCCCCTCCATAGGGTAGGAGGTCAGGCCGATGGTGAGCCTATAGAAGATGCCCCTCCCGCAATTTTGCCCGTGCCCCTCACAAAATTAGTCCATGGACACCGTCAGCTTCCCCCTCGTTTCCTCCCGTAACTCAGGGTGGTTAAAGAAAGGGGGGGTATGTGTGGCAGCCCTAGCGCTATGTCGCCTTTAGACTTCGGTCCCTGAGTTAGGGGGTCAGGGTCGCGTCTCGCTATACAGCGTGTGCTGGCTTTTTTACTAACCATCTGCTGCTCGTCAGCTTCATTCAGCATGTCAGCATGAGACTTATACATCCACTCTGTACGGTTGGAGCTTCGCGCTCTTTGGGGGAGGCGGATACTCGCCCTGAAGAGTATTGCGTCACAGCCTGGCCTGGCCCTCCCCTCGAGGTTCGCTGGCGCCATTTTCTCTATCTTCCCGCGCACGCGTGGTGTGGCTTGTCTCCTCCCTCGGTCATGTAAGTGCCATCCGGGGCGGTATGATTTCTAGGTCAGTTCGATCAGAGCATGGCACTGACTCCTCTCCCCTTGTCCCATTGTGTCTTTCAGAAGCCAAGACATCGTTACCGGCCCCGGCCTAACATATATTACACGGGTCCTCTTTACAAATCTCCCACATTACTAGCGGGTTGGGGCATCCAGGGTTGCTTATTGCATAATTCCCTGCTTTATACTGCATAAAAATCACCATATGGAGGCATTTCACAATTATGGAACCGGGGTCCCTCCGGGACGTGACCGGCTGTGTGCAGTGTGTGGCCAGACCCTGGCTGAGGCCGACAGGGCACAGGTCTGCGGACAGTGTGCAGCACAGGCATTGCTAACAGAGGATCCTCCCTTCCTCACCCCCGTCTCCCCGCTCCCAAACATCGCTCATGATGAGTCCCACTCCAGCGGGGATGACCTGCAAGAGGTGCCGAGAGCGTTGCCCACGGCGGAGCAGGTGCTCGCTGGATTGGCGGAGCGTATGGGCCCTAGTAAAAAGCGGTCCCTGACACCCCCAAGTTCTCCGGTTCCTAACGATACCGATGATTCTGATGATATGCAGGACCCTGACCCTTCTGAGGAAGCTGAGCTATTTTCAGACTCTGGCTCCTCCCATGGGATGCCCGCGGCCGTGAGGAATCCGAGCCTGGCTCCTGGGGTCTGTGTGATACGGATGAAATCCTGATCAAAATCTTTGAGTCTTGTCAATCTCCCCCCCGGGGAGATTCCCAAGCCTAAAAAGGAGACCTTCCATACAGCGCCGCCGCGCTTGGAGTTCCTAGAACAGGAACATTTCCAGAATATTATATCCCAGGAATGGGAATCGCCTGGTAAGCTGAAAGGGATTCCAGGGGTCTGGGAATGGAAGTACCCTTTTCTCCCTGATGTGGTCAATTTATGGTCAGCTCCCCTGGTGGTGGACGCACCGGTTATAGGGGTCACAAACCCCCCTTTTATGACGGCCCCCTTTTATCGTACCCTCCGGGATGCTGAGGACCGGTGCATTGACAGACTGGCATCACACGCCTTCTCGTGTTCTGGGACGGCCCTGCGCCCGGTTTGTGCCGCCGCCATCACTGCGGTGGCCGCCAGGACTCTTGTCAGAAACATACTGGATCACCGCCCTGAGGATCTTCCTTGGGGGGTGTTTAGTGCCCTATCAGACAGCGAAGCCTTTGTGAAGTTTATTCTATCGGCACTGGATGACACCATTAAGATGTGTGCTAGGGGCTCAGCACTCGCGGTAACCATTCGCTGCCTGGTCTGGCTGCGACAGTGGGGTGCTGACGGAGCTACGAAAAAGGCTCTCACTTGCCTTCCATTCAGAGGACGGCGGTTATTTGGGGCCCGCTTGGACCTTTTTGGAAAAAAGGCTATAGCACCCTTGCGCAGAAGGCCGCTCCGGCCTCCACGAGGCAGGGTCACCCCTCCACCTCCCTACGTTAGTGTTAAACGTGAATCTGAGGTGTGTTTCCAGTTATTCGGCGTGGACTTCCAGCATGGCGCGGGCAGGCAGCGCCCTGGGCCTTCTGGCAGGACCAAGCCCAAATCTGCCAAAACCTCACAAGCATGAAGGGGCGCCCTCACCCCTGTGGGCGAGGGGGCGACTGCACAGCTGTCTCACATCCAGGAATATGCCTTCTCCTTATGGCGGTCCCGGGATGTAGCCCACCTGGGCTCAGGATGGGTTCTCGCTGGCGGTCCCCCCCCCTCAGTTTCCTGTCAGGGTATTTGTAGCCCTGCTCTCCCTTCTGAACCTGACGCAAGCCGGACTAGGGCCTGCAGTGTTGGGCGCGCCTTGGCAATTGCCTTAACGGGATGGGGCCATGGCCCCTATACATTCTTTTCCATCCTCCCCCCTCATTAGTACGAGGTAGTCTGGACCCCATGCGCCTACGGCAGGCTTAGCTTTTCTGCCCTTGCAAGTAATCCATATATGACATATCTGTCTTGGGCCACGGGCCCCTGCGCGGGGGGGTTCGGCCTCTTGCGAGGCTCTAGCTCTTCTCTTCCTCTGGGGATACGCCTGAGGTGGGGCTTCGGCGTTGGGACCTACCGGGTCATCTTCCTTACTCCCCCGCCTCTGCATCAGACAAAGTGGGTCGGTTCGCCGACAGTGTCCCCTAGAAGCTACTGGATGGTTGCTTAAATTCCCCATCCCTTCACCGTCACTTATTCACTATTCCCCGTCCCAGGGAAATTGGTTCAGGCTTGCTGCCTTCTTCCCTGGCATTAGGGGACCCCTGGTTAAGGGGGCTCTGCCCTCCTTCACTTGCGCCTTACCTTCACCAAGCGGGATGGCAGCTGGTGGGTCTGTCGGTGGCACATCAAGATGATGTCATTTATATACCGAGCCCTCGGGCTCCTCGGCGCAGTAGGTTACTAAACCTTCATATGTCCCTGCACCCCGATGCTTGGTCTGTGCTCAGGCCTTCTTGGTAAACTGGCTCCGTTGGAACTTCCCATTGGCAAGGGCCCCTTCGGGGGGGCACATCCCTCCTTGCTAGCATCTCCTAGATTATGGCCCCCCTGGGTGCCAGTCTAGCAGGTTGGAACGGGAGAGCCAAATCTCTCCCATGAACCACGGGGTTCTAGGTTGGGCCCTTAGAGGGTCCATCTTATCTGCTGGGCTCGCGGTAACGGTGGCCCCTTTTGTTTCTATATGGCGGGCCTTCCCGTCCTTTAGGACTGGTCGGTTCATGAGGGATTCCTGGCCTGTTGTAAGACGATGGCATGTTGTAATGCTGGTTTAGAGATTGTGACAGGTTGCTACCTCTGGGGGTCCCTGTCCCTGACCTGGGTGGGGTTCTACCCCCCCCCCTGCTTCTCAGCAGTATTTGCTTCTATGGTTGCACTTAGTGGCAAGTTTTGCCATCCTGGGTTGCCCAGGGAGCCTAGAGTGGCTCTGAGGGATCTCCCTTCTGACACAGGGCCTCTGCCCTTGTCCCTACGGTCCCAGGATATTCTGGTTTATGTTGGTGGGCCTGAGTATCTAGGATTAGCCTTATTATCCCATATGCCTTCTTTCACCAACCTACCTTTGGGCTCTGCGCACGGCTGGCTGGATAATGAGTCCCAGGGGATCTATGGCCTAAACGGCCTTGGGAGTAATGGCTCGCAGATGCCTCTGCCGAGGGCTGCGGAATTGTGATATCCCAGTTGGAATGCGGTCCAGTCCTTATCAGGTCTCTTTCTGTTTCCAATCAAGGCCTCCTGTCTGGGGGTTGATTGCTAATCCCCCCTTGGGGGCAGGCCTCATCTTCTGGGTGACCTAGTATGAGTCGAGGTTTGGGGGCTAGCTCCCCAGTTTCCCTTTATTACACCTATAGTGGCTGGGTGGTTCCCATATTGACTGACAGGGGCCTTAGTCTCTTCCCTGTGAGGCGTTATCGGTCCCCGGGGTCTTAAAGCCATTACAGTTTAAATTGGGATTGGCTCCCCATCTGGGGATCCTGATGGTGTAGGCCTATCTTGGCCTTTCCTACAGGAGTCTGTTCTGTCACCCAGTAGTTCCATAAGTCCCTGTGGGGATCAAACCTTTCATCCGGTTAACCCGCGGACTTCCAGGGGATCCTGCTTGGATACGGTATCGGCTGCCCTGGAGTCCAGACCGCTATTGCTGGGGCCTTCTGACTCCTTCAGACTTGAGCCTGAGACGATGGTTATGGCTAATTATTCCCTGACGCTATGTATACTCATATATACACATACGGCTATATGCGGCTACAGGTACCCCATGCCTGGGGGTGTTCCCTCTATCCTGGGCTTCTGGCCCAGGTGGTCTGTTAGACCCTTGGTTCAGACCCTTTTGTATAGCCATGGGCTGATTACTAATATACTAATTGTGAGGGCCTACATCCCTCTTCAGATTTTTGCACTTCTTCCCATGCTGGCCTCCTTGGCCTTTGGGGGACTGCTGTTCTTGGAAGTCTACGGGCGCCTCCTTAGGTATGCGCCTGATATCTATTCCAGCGCCATTGCGCCTTGGAGCGCTCCTTCTGGTTGTTCTCTGATTCTGGGGAAGCCTCGGCTTCCTGGTATTTAAGGGGTTGTATTCCCGCCTTGGTCGGGTGCCCTGTTTTTGTGCCCCTTGAGGGTGTTACAAGAGTTGCCACAAGGCTTCCTTGCCTGTGAGCTGGTTGGGTCACTACACTGACCTATGTTCCTTCAGGGGAGCTTTTCTTCCCCGTTATTGGTTACTCTGTTATCATGGGTGCTTGGGTATCACGTTCCCTTCAGCACCAGGGTTTTGTTTCTCTGTTAGTTCAATTACTTGTCTTATGGCCTGTCTCTGTTCATACCTGCTTGGTTCCGTTATGAGACTGATGTTGGAGCCTCTGCTCTTGTCATGCCTGTTGCAAGTTTTGCAGGTGACAGCGCCTTTACTGTCCACTGTGCCTTGCCTTTTCTGGGGATCCCACCCTGCTTATGGACACTGCTATTGGATGTCCCACATGTTATGACTATTCGGGAGCAGGACGTGCTGTATGCTTAGAATAATACAACTCTGTGAAGTACTCACCTGTAGAGTTGGTATTTTACGCATACAGCACGTCCTGCTCCACCCCACCCTGGTTTCACTAATTCTGGATCCCCTGTATGGTGATTATTATCGTTTCAGATATTGCTACCAGCTATTCTGGGTGGTTGGTTCCTTCTGGCTTCTCTTCTCCCTGCTTTTCAATGCTGGGGATTTGTGGGAGGTCCTCCAGTATATGTAGGGCCGGGAGGAGCTTGTTTTCTACATGTCTGCAGTGCACGGTGCCGGAGGCGGAGGACTACCCACATGTTATGACTATTCTGGAGCAGGACGTGCTGTATGCGTATAATACCAACTCTACAGGTGAGTACTTCACAGAGTTGTATTTTTCTACTCTGTAGCAGGGTCGCAATAATATGGTTAAAGAGATCCTTACCCTTTAGCATGTCCCATTCAGAATCCATACAGCCAGTCTGAGTGACTCTGGGTGTCGGATGGGTCCCCGATGTAACAGCCGGGACTGGGAGCAGCCAAGATTACTTCACTGACATCTGGCTCATGAGAGAGAACCACAATCTCTTCGGCCAGTGAGGAGACACCAGATGGACCTTGGCCTGATACTTCTTGATCTTCTGTACCACCAGTGGAGGAATTCACGTCGGAGGGGAAGGCATAGCAAAGCCCGAATTCCCTCCAATTGCTGCTGAAGGCGTCTAAACCTAAAGCTAGGGGGTCCCTTGACAGAGAAGTACCTCTGGCATTTGGTATTTCTCTTTGAAGCAAATAGGTCTATGCTTGGCTGCCCATAAAACCTTATTATTATCAGCAGAGAGGTCTGCTGGTCCAATTCCTATTCTGCTTGATCCACCCTGACATCCTCTTCCACATTGAGGTCCCCCTTTATGTGGACAGCTCAAATAGATCTAGCTCTGTTCTCCAAATTGAAAATATTTGAACTGGTCACTCTGTAGAGCTCTCTGGACATTATCCCCCCTGGTGCTAGATAAGCTACCACAGTGGGTATTGTCTGACACAATCTGAACGTCTCTGTCCCGTAGGACAGAAAAGAGTCATCTTCACTGCCAGAATTTTTTTTTTGGACGATTTTTTTGGCATTGCTCTGGACCAAGAGCCCTGAAACGGTTGTCCCAAGCAGTGAGCTCCCCACCTGAACGCAGTTGCGTCTGTGGTGATTATGAGGGGGATCCTTCTGGTGCAAAGGCCTGCCTCCCACCAGGTTTTGAATCTGGGACCACCAAGTAAGACTTTGACCTGATCAGAGAGGGTCAACGTCCAATCCAGAGGAGACCTGTCCCATACCCCCCAGTAAGACGCTATGGAGAGCCCTTGAGTGGAACTGTTCCCAGACTACTGCCAGCATTGCCGAGGTCCCAACATATCCAGGATGCGTCTCAAGGACCCTACTGGGTTTTGTTGAAGTTGCAACACAGCTTGTCTATCTTGGCTTGTGGCAGAAAGATCTTTTGTATCAATATCATACCCCAGGTAACAGCATCGGCAACCTGGAATAAATTATTTTAAGTTCAGAACCCCATCCTAGCTTTCGCATGAACTGCATGACCATTTGCGGTCTAGTTAGAATGGAAGATCTGTCCACGGCAAACAATAGCAGATCGTCTAGATAAGCAATGATGAGCAAGGCGTCAATTTGAGATAAACCATTGACTCTGCCATAATCTTTGTGAAGATCAGAGGAACCGAAGAGAGCCCGAGGGGCATTGCTCAAAACTACCCATAAAATCTTCCCCTCCAGGCAGGTGTCAAATCTTAGGAGTCTAGTGGGAAGGATGGATAGGAACCTGAAGGTATGCATCTTGAAGGTCTATAGAGATCATTAGGGCATCCCTCAAGAAAAGGTCTCTTATAGTGTAAATCAATTCCACTCTTCTTCCACAATTCTTTTAATTTTAAACTGCAATTTAAGGTTTTTAGGTTTAAAATCATCTGGAATTTCCCCGAAGGCTTCTGCACTAAGAATACGTGCGAGTAAACTCCCTCCCCTTTGAGAAGTCAAAAACTCCCTCCTCTGGATCCTGGACACCGCCATCTTGGACAAAACAAAGCCGCATCTCCCAGCTCGCTCCCAAATGAAATGGGCGATGGGAGAGTGAGCAGCCCCGAGGGGTACCGCTATGTATTTTTCCCTGCGGCAGCCATAGGGGCTCGGGAGGTACAGTGGGGGCCCCTGGATATAGGTTCGGGTTTTCTTTGTAACCCCCAATCCTGCCTCAGCGCCATGATACGGTGACAGGGCAAGAAAGTTATAGTTTGACTAAAGATCCGCTTAACTAATCATGAGACTAAAGGAAGTGACCAAAAAAGTCAGTGTGACCCAAATAGCATTTTTATTAGATAAACTATTAGGTCCCTGCATGTAGCCAGTTTATAAAAAAACGAGAACTCCACTTATTCTTGTTAATAAATCGATGTCGTTTTGGCAACAACCTGCAGGAAGTTTCAGTGGTGCACAGAGTTCAAACCTTGATAAATCATCCATGTTGTGGTGATGTAATGAACTGGCTGGAATGTAGCATTTCCTAGAAAGCACAAGGCTGGAAACAGTCCATTCCACATTCTTTTCCCTTCTGTGGCCCCAGGCTCTGACAAGGTTGTAGAACTCTTGGATAACAAAACCACTGCTGCTAACAATTTCATCAAGCAGAGCACCAAAAGCAAAGCTGCAATCTAGAACTGACTGCCCAATACTAAGACTCTACCCGGCATCTCTGATCTACCACTGTGTACCTGCCCATATTGACTGGACTCTGCTTCAGAATGTCCAGCCCAATGGTGGCATGGTCCTTGTAGTGAATAAGCCAATTTGGCCTCTGGTTTAAGCTTTAGTGCAAAAATATTCTAATACGAAAAATACGAAAGCAAAGCATAGGCTGCATAAAAAAAGTTACTTATACACAGGATACAAAAAACACATGGCCACTTTGCCTATTGTTTTCATTTACTAGAAGAAGAAAAAAAAAAAAAAAAAAACAGCATGAAGGCTCCTAAAAGGACAAACCATTGTCCTTGCTCCTATATTATAGTCCTTGGGCAAAGAAAACTTTCACTAATATACTTTAAAAAACAAATCTTGCCCTTCCTCCCCCCCCCCCCCCGACTTCAAAATCATAAAACGAGTCAGCAGAAATCACTAGGAATGTTGTGCCCAGAACTGGCCCTTATGACGGGTGAGGGATCGTGAGGTGAGTGATGAGATAAGTGCCAGTTCTGTACATACCATTTATAGTGATTTCTGCCAACTAAAGTGGAAAGAATATACAGAAGGAAAGATTTTTTTTTAAATCATGTATATTGGTGAAACTGGTTTCTTTTTCTAATGTCTATAGCATTTTCAGAAGTTTCTAATGATAGTTGTCCTTTAATGTACTTTCTGTGGGGGAGAACTGCTCACCAGTCTGAGTGAAACAGTAGAACTAACCACTTGAACAACATTTAATAATGGGTAAAATAACTGCTATAGCAATAAGCGATCATTTCAGCAGAGGGGGGCTCAGGAGGCAGGCCTATAGTTTAGCATTCCTTTGCTTGGTGGGGGTTAGATGCCCTCTTCCAAGCAACAATGTGGATAGATATAGACCCTCAATAGTGCTAAAGCATGGCTTCAGAGCACCCAAATAGCCCACAACCCTGGGTGCTCTAAGCCCCTTTATTGGTCACATACAGGAGGCCGCATCATGCGGCAGATTGCTTTAAGTTGTAGAATAAGTAGATGCTTTGAAGCTACAGACTGATAAATCCTGTACAACTGTTGACATAGAAGGTTGACCACAGACCAAGTGGTTCATCTAGGTCTGCCTTCATGTCTGTATGTTTTTTAATTAGGATAGATGTAGGCTCATCTCTCATGTAAAGTGGACCAAAATCCAGGATTTTCACTATAGTAACATAATATGTGAGGTTGAATAAAGACTTTAGTCCATCCAGTGGTCCACTAACCATAGCTGGAAATGTTATTAGATGCAAGGGAAGCATCCAGGCCACTTTTTGATGCTTCTACTGTATCCTTCATATCTATCCCGAGTTTTGTTCTGTCACGCTGTGTGAACCCCCCCAGGTCGCCAAGGTCACTTACCTCTCATCTGGCCCACCCTGCAGCTAGAGCAGCCTGCTGGAACTGTAGCCACACTTTTGATTGATGCCAGCATTACTCGGCTCCCATGCATCGTGGGCGTGAGGTAAGGTAAGAATATCAGGCGTCTTGGGGGGGGGCACAGCGGTCGGGTTTCCCCCCAGTCTTGGTCCACTAAGTGGAGCAGCCCACAGCCCACGGTTCCATTTCTCGAGGACCACTCCAAAATATGCTGTATCAGCTACAGTCAACAGGAAGGTAGGAGAATGTAATTCCGATGAAAGGCCGAAACCACCTTCAGCAAGGAATTTTGCAACAATCACAAGTAAATGAAGAGCGCCATGTAGCACAAGGCCTCCAGCCCAGACACCCACTATACCGAAGTAATAGTCACGAGGAACACCACCTTCAGAGTCAGAAGGAACAATATAGTCTTGATCAGGAGGCTCAAAATGTGGTCTCTGTAGTGTGGAGAGGACTAAGTTGAGATCCAAAGTCGATGCTGAAGCTTTATGGTTAGGACAGACATTGCCTGTCCCCTGTATGAACATTTGGACCAATGAATTTTCTGCCACTGGGCGCTGAAAGAATGGGTAAGGCTGACCCTTGGCCATTAAGTGTTGCAATCCAACACTCTTCAGCAGAAAATCCAAGTTTGGGGCAGATTCTGGGGAATATCTGGGAATGCGAAGTATAGTCAGTACATTTCTTGGGATTTTCCCAGACACTAAAAATACCATTTTGTGATTACTCACCTGTAAAATGGTTATTACAAGTATGTCACACACCCCGCTTCCGAATATTCATGACACTTGGGGTAACTGTCCTGTAGAGGGCGATCTTGCAGAGATGACATGAAAAAAAGGAGTCCCTCCTGGCCCATAAATACCTGGGACCTCCCACCATTCCCCAGTATAAGACAGCAGTAATGGGACCAGGAAGAGCCAAATGTAAACAGCAAAGAAAAAGGTTCACCATATAAAGGATCCAAGAAAACCAAAAAAGGGCGGGATGAAGCGGGGTGTGTGACATACTTGTAATAACCATTTTACAGGTGAGTAATCACAAAATTGTATTATTCCCAGTATGTCACACACCCCGCTTCCGAATATTCATGACACTTGGGACATCCAATAGCAGTGTCCATAATGGGTGGGGATCCCAAAAAGGCAATAATGCAAACTTAAACTACTGCAGCTTGCAGAACTTTGAGGCCAAAAACATCATCCGCTGAGGCCCGCACATCAACCTTATAAAACTTGGAAAAAGTATGAACAGAAGACCAAGTAGCAGCCTTGCAAACTTGTTCAACAGAAGCCTGATGCTGAAAAGCCCAAGATGCTCCAACAGCACGAGTAGAATGAGCAGTAACACGAAAAGGGGGAATCTTCCCCTTGGCAGAATAGGCCCCAACAACGGCCTGTCGAATCCATTTACTAATGGATGACTTAGCAGGCGCCAAACCGTTCCTGGGCCTGGAAGGCACCACGAAAAAGGCGTCCGTCTTACGAAAAGTAGCCACCAAATACTTGACACAGTGAACCACATCCAAAGAATGTAAAGTCCTCTCCTTGTAATTGCTAGGCTTAGGACACAAGGAAGGGAGAACTACATCCTGATTGAGGTGGAAGGCCCAAACCACCTTAGGAAGGAAATCTGGCTTGAAGCGGAAAATTACCTTGTCCAGGTGCCTCTCAAAGTAAGGAGCCTGAATAGACAAGGCCGCCAACTCAGACACGCCGAACAGAGGTAATAGTCACCAAAAAGGCAACCTTCTGAGTGAGCAAAGAAAGAGCAATACCATGCACCGGCTCAAAAGGAGGCCCCTGGAGAGCCGACAGAACCAAGTTTAAATCCCAAACCGACAGCAAGGGCTTTCTAGGAAGCCGCACATGAGTAACCCCCTGGAAAAATGTCTTAACCAGGGGATGAAGAGCAAAAGATCTTTGAAAGAAAACCGCCAGGGTAGAAACCTGCCCCTTCAAAGTACTAAGCTGGAACCCTGAGTCCAGACCATGTTGAAGAAACTCCAGAATTCTGGGAATAGAAAACACCCTACAAGGCAAGGCCCTAGCCTCGCACCAGTTAATATAAGACCTCCAAGTCCTATAGTAGACGTTAGAGGAAGATCTCTTCCTAGCTCTAACAAGAGTCTGAACCACCGCATCAGAAAGACCTTCCTCCTTTAAGATGGAGGTTTCAGCAGCCACGCCGTCAAAGCCAGCGTTGGTAAATTGGGGTAGCGTAGCTGACCCTGGGTGATAAGATCCGGAAGAAGAGGCAGATAAAACTGATCTACTGCCAGCCGCACAACGTCTGCGAACCACACTCGGCCACCTTGGAGCCACCAGAATTGCTGGTGCCCCTTCTCGAGTTAGCTTGCGCACCACCTTGCTCACCATGGAGAAGGGGGGGGGGGAACAGGTACAGAAACCCCAGTTCCCTCCAAGCCAGGGACATGGCATCCACTGCCAGGGTCAGAAAATCCTGAGACAGAGACACAAAGGGCGGAAGCTTGTGATTGTGACGTGAGGCAAAGAGATCCACCTCCGGAGTCCCCCACTTGTGACAAAGGGACTGGAAAACCTTGGAACTGAGAGACCATTTTCCTCGGCGAGAGGATCTCCTGCTCAGGGAGTCCGCCTTCGTGTTCTCCACTCCCGGGATGTAAATGGCTGAGATGCATGGGACATTGCTCTCTGCCCAAACCAGGATCAGAGATACCTCCCTGAGTGGACTCCTGCTGCGAGTCCCTCCTTGGTGATTGATGTAAGCGACCTCCGTCCGATTGGACTTGAACTGGCAATCCCTGCAAGAGAAGAGTCAAGCGAGACAGGACCAACCAAATGGTCCGCAGCTCCAAAACGTTGATGGGGGTATGAGCCTCCTGAGGCCCCCATAACCCCTGGAACTGATGTTCCCTCCAGAAGCCCCCCCAACCCGACAGGCTGGCGTCCGTGGTGACCGTTTCCCAACAAGGATCTGCCCTTCAACAGATTGCTTGACACTAGCCACCACTGAAGGGACTGCTGAGCCCCGGGAGACAGCAGACAAGACTGATTCAATGACAGTGGACACCTGTCCCAAGTCGCTAGAAGATGGAGCTGAAGCGTCCTCATGTGAAACTGGGCAAAAGGGACTGCTTCGAAGGAAGCCACCATCAAACCTACCAATCTCATCCCTAGCCGGATAGACGGGCGAGGATTCGATAGTAGAAGCCGAATCAAATCTTGGATCAGAAGAATCTTGGACTGAGGAAGGAACACCCTGGCCTGAAAGGCATCCAGAATCATGCCCAGAAATGAAACCTCCCTGGACGGGGAGAGGGAGGACTTGGGATAGTTGATCACCCAACCGAACCTCTCCAGCGTGGATACCACCACTCTGGTGTCTTGCTCCGCTTGGCTGAGAGAGGAAGCCAAAATGAGAAGGTCGTCCAGGTATGGTACAATGCGAATGCCCTGGACTCTGAGGAGGGCCATCACCCCCGCTAGTACCTTGGTGAACACCCTCGGAGGCGAGGTAAGCCCGAATGGAAGGGCCACAAACTGAAAATGCTGATCTTCCACCACGAACCTGAGGAAACTTTGGTGTGCCGGGAACATAGGTACATGCAGATAAGCATCCCTGATGACGAAGAGAATCGACGGCTGACCGCAAGGTTTCCATGCGAAACTTCCTGAAGCGGATAAACCGATTGAGGAGCTTCAGATCCAAAATGGGTCGAACTGAGCCGTCCTTCTTGGGCACCGTGAATAGATTGGAATAGAATCCCAAGCCCCTTTCCACGGAAGGCACTGGGCAAATGACAGCCATGTCCAGCAGATAACTTACTGCCGCCCGGAGCCCCTGTGCGGCCAGTGGATCCGAAGGCACTCGAGACCTGAAGAATCTGGGAGGAGGCCGGATCTCGAATTCCAGCTTGTAACCGGAAGACACCACTTCCAGAATCCATTTGTCCGAGACCTCCTGGTCCCAGACTTGGAAGAAGTGCCGCAGCCGTCCCCCCAACCCGCAAGGGTGAGGGCGCCCCCTCATTGCTGAGCTGGCTTAGCAGCGGGCTTGGGTTTGGAACTCCAATTGTGACCTGGACGGGCACGACCTCTGCCTCTACTCCAGGAATCACCTCAGAGTAGAGAAGGCCAAAACTCTGCCAGTTCTGGCACCACGAAAGGAAGGGTTAAAGGAGGCCGCCCCCCGAATGGGACGACGTTGCCTCTTACGCTGAGGTAACTTCCCTCCTTTTGTGACAGAATCTAATCTTTCTCCAAAGAGCCACAACCCCACAAAAGGGAAGTGCTGTAAGCGACTTTTTGGCCACAAAATCAGCCGCCCACTGGCGCAACCACAACGACCGCCGAATAGCTATCAGCAAAGTGGCGACCGTCAACCCTCACAGCAGCGAGGGAATGAGAGGGAGAGCAGCGAGAGCAGCAAGAGCAGCGAGGCTGGAAGAAGAGGGGCGGGCCAGCGCACAACACGGCCGCGCCTGGCTCCGGCCCCGCCCCCTCCCACAGGGCCCGGCCTCAGCCAGCAGAGCGCCTCAGAGAAGCCGACCTCGGGGGGGGGGGGGGGGGCAGGCCGCGACGAGCGCCCTGCACCACCCCCTCCTTAACTGCACCTGAGTAGAAAGCGGCCCAGCTAACAACGGCCACCAAAACACACCACATATACACACACCATACACACACCTTTTCCCCCCAAATAAAGCCAAACAACCCACGAGAGAAAAGGCCTCTCCCCCCAAGGGGCACAGAGGGACACGGTAGGGGGGGAGAACCCACACCAATAGGTGAAAGGGTAAGAGGGACGGGGCATCCCAAGCCGGGATCACCAACCCGGACACCGCCTACCCCTTTGTATGGGGTCTCACGGGGAAGCAAGCTCCCATATACACCACAGGTGCAGCCTACCATTGCCTGGACCTTCAGCCTAGGCTGGGAGGCATACCGCTATAGTTTAAATAAAAAAGTTTAGGCAGCAATAGAAAAAAACGGCCGGGGGGTTAGCCCGACTACCTGCACGGAGGAGACAGCCATCTTCTGACTTGCTTCGCCGACTGCAGAGAGACGAAAAAACTGGGGAATGGTGGGAGGTCCCAGGTATTTATGGACCGGGAGGGGTTCCTCTTTTTCATGTCATCTCTGCAAGATCGCCCTCTACAGGAAAGTTACCCCAAGTGTCATGAATATTCGGAAGCGGGGTGTGTGACATACTGGGAATACTGGTCTTGCCTATAAATTTCTCTGCAAAACAGGTTTTTGCAAGTTTCAGGCTAGCAAATCTGGACATCAAAGGAATATCGCAGTAACTGCACTAGGGAGAGAGCCTTGAAGGGGAGGTTTCTTGGGAGGAGGAACAGAGGTGACAAGGGCAGTACTGATGACAATACAGTTCAGGGGTAACTATTTCAGGTCTGTATGAGGGGTGATCAAGGTCCAAGGAGTTATGCTGTGCAATTAACCTGTTTTCTTTCCCATATATGTATGACTGACGCTCTGTAAATGCTAGTAAAGGTGTTCCTCTGCATATAATTTTCTGGTACAGAGTATAGGCTGTGTCTGGTAATAGTGTTAATAATCTAAACTGTGTTCCTCCACATAGGATCAGGTGGTACACTGTGCTTATGTATTAACCGACTCCTGTCGATTATGTGCTTGTATGCTATAAATATTGTCCCCGATTTGCCATTCTCTGTGCTGAACTATTTTTAAGTGTTAATGACTTTTATGAGATGCCAAATATCCTTGTCTAGATTTTAATTAGATTATATGTATGTGCGCTCAATTATATTCAAAATATTTAATGCTGTTTATTGCATTTCCTCTTTGGGTTGTCAAGCCTATAAAGAACCTACGTCAGGAATATTAATGGACTCTTCATAACTGGTGCTCAGCGAGTTCAGGTGTGTGAGGGGTCCATATATATATTCATATTAATTTACAGCCTTTTTTGAAGAGAATCTAGGTGGCCATTAACTGGGAGGAGGGACCACTGTCATGCAGCAATTGGGATTTAAAGTGAATCAACCACTAGGATTTTTACTCTCCTGGTGACAGATTCTAGTCCCTGGGGCATCACAAATCAGAATGCCCTGCTGTGCTGAACCCCCCAGATCACCCACATAACTCACTCTTCCATTCTTTATGACATGCACACCAATGCATGGCATAAAGCGGTTGTTTTGGAACGAGCATTGGCATAGGGAGAGAAGGCCTGGGGACAAACACGCAGCGAGGGACCAGTGGTAAGGTAAGGAGTTTGCGAGGCAGGGGGGGTTCACACAGTGAAGCATCCCAAACCTTTTAGACTCCAGGGAGGGCAGTGTTGCTGATTGGTTCACTTTAAATTGCCACATCATCGAAGCCTAAACTACTGAATTGGAATGTAACAGCGGGCCTTGTGATAGCAGAGCCCGACCGTCAGCCAGCCTGATCATGTCTCCCATCCAAGTTCAACTTAATCCAGCTAACCAGATTGTGCAGGAGTCCCCCGGCATCTCAGCAGCCACCCGGCAGCATCTCCCCTGGGATCTCCTGTCAACCGTATCCTTTAAAATAGGATCCACCACTACAGGCTGATCAGCACACTTTTTAAGAGCCTTGTCTGGTAATGGGTATCAGATTTCCAAGATCTTAGTAATAGAAGGGACTCTGTCCAACTTCTTCCATTCCTTGCTCATGATCCAACTAAAGTATTGTTGATCTAGAAAAGCCACATGGACCCCCTCGTCCTCATAGGCATCCAACGCAACAGCAACTGTTATCTTCTTGAGACTCCGGTAAACCACTATCAGACCAACAACCTTGTGAGTGCAGCCCTAGCAGCGTTTGAGAGAATGTCTTCCACACAGGCCTTCCTTCCTCCGTCAACTGAACTATACACAACTTGCTGTAATGCCCAAGGGACTGGGACCTGCACCCATATCAGATTCCTGAGAGCTCAAAATGTATAATCCCAGGGCTGAACACACAGTTATGCTGGATAACTGCTGCTTTTTCCTGCTAAAGGGAATAGTCAACAACTGAAAAAATGCAAACCTTCCACAGTTGAAGATTCAAGCTACCTAAAGTGCACTAAAGGAAGGCCGTGGATGCCTCAGGCTCTATTCCTTGCCCCCTTTAGATCCCCTCTTGAAACACAGAAAAAAAGCAGACCCCCATAAGTAGGTACATAAAAACAATTTTTTAAAAAGGTATCAGGCCTTATGGCTCCTAACACTGGACTAGCATGAGCCCCAAAGCAATGGAGCCCACAACTGCACTCGCAATACAATACCTTCGCCGTATGCACGTACAGTGTAACTAACCCATGCTGGAATCCGTATGGATGCAGTTGCCAGACCCTAGGGTGCGTCTGGCAACAAAAAAAAAAAAAAGGAGAAAGAGGAAGGGGAAGAAAAAGGAGAAAGGAGGAGGAAGAAGGAGCCGAATAGGCCTGATAAAAGGCCTGTCTAATTTAACAGCTAATAGTAGGCTTGGTGGCAGCCAACCCTTTTTTTCCCCCACATAGGCTGGAGCCTGTAAGTAATTTTCTATGATTTAAATAAAAGGAAATCCTCCCACAGTCGTAGGGCTACCTTGGAAGGAAGGATGGCCTGCAAGATATGGTTTAAATGTCCCCAACCTGACAGGGTAAGGGCGTCCCTTCAAATCAGAGAGGGCTTAGGAACAGGCTGAGAAGGGTGCCAGGGAGATTTACATTTAGCTGCAGCGTTCCACTAAAACGCAACCTTTGCTGTGCCTTCCTATCTGAGCAGGTTGATTCAAACTTGTGTAATGGATTAAAAAAAAGGCCACGTTGGGTGGGTTGCTTGTGTTTCTTTTGTTGCAGTAGTTTGTTACTTTTACTGCCTGTGGCTTTCTTTACCAAATCCTCAAGTTGCTCTCCAGAAAGGCAACCAACCACAAGGGTAGCACCGCAAGAGTCTTTTGGTTGTATTAGCAGGCCACTGCTTGAGCCAAAAAATAAAATTCTGTGATTACTCACCTGTAGAATTGGAATTATATGTATACAGCATGTCCTGTTCCAGAAGATATTCCTTACACTTGGGTTATACATCCAGTAGATGGCGCTGGACTGCAGAGACAGAAAAGTGGCTCCTCCCGGCCCCATATATACCAGGGACCTGCCACAAATTCCCCAGTATTGAAAAGCAGTTAAATGAAACCGGGAGAACTATAACCATTATAAAAAATTAAACAATCACCATAAAGAGGTAACTAAGAATAATGATAACAAGGGTGGGGTGGAACAGGACGTGCTGTATACATATAATACCAATTCTACAGGTGAGTAATCACAGAATTGTATTCTAAATATACAGCACGTCCTGTTCCAGAAGATATTCCTTACTCTTGGGACATCCAATAGCAGTGTCCGTAAGGTAGGGTGGGATTCCCAAAAGTAACAGCAGACAGTTTAAACCACTGCCGCCTGCAGAACTTTTCAGCCAAAAGCAGCATCAGCCGAGGCCTTAATATCAACCTTGAACAGCATCAGCCGAGGCCTTAATATCAACCTTGAACAGCATCAGCCGAGGCCTTAATATCAACCTTGAACAGAAGACCAAGTGGCGGCCTTGCAAACTTGTTCAAAAGAAGCTTGGTGCAGAAAAGCCCAAGATGCACCAATAGCACGAGTAGAATGAGCAGTAAGGCGGAAGGGAGGCTCCTTCCCCTTAGCAGAGTAGGCTTGAATCACAGCCTGACGGATCCACTTGCTGATAGTGAACTTAGCCGGAGCCAGACCCTTCTTAGGTCCAGACGGAAGCACAAAGAGCGTCAGTCTTCCTGAAGGATTCAGTAGCCACCAAATAGAACTTCAGGGTCCTGACCACATCCAGAGTGTAAAACACTCTCCTTAGAAATACTAGGATTAGGACACAGAGCAGGCAAAACAATGTCCTGATTGAGATGATAGACAGAAACAACCTTCGGCAGAAAATCTGGCTTAAAACGAAACACCACCTTGTCCTGGTGTCTCTCAAAGTAAAGAGGCTTGATGGAAAGTGCCGCCAACTCAGAAACACGCCTCACAGAAGTGATGGCCACCAAAAAGACCACCTTAAGCGTAAGAATGGACAAAGGGGCTCCTTGCAAGGGCTCGAAGGGAGACCCCTGCAGGGCAGATAAGACCAAGTTCAAGTCCCAGACTGGTAACATAGGCTTACGTGGGGGACGCACGTGAGTAACCCCCTGGAAGAAGGTCTTGACCAGGAGATGCTGAGCAAAGGATCTTTGGAAAAAAATAGCCAAGGCAGAAACATGACCTTTCAGCGTACTGAGCTGAAGACCCAGATCCAAACCATGTTGCAGAAACTCCAGAATCCTAGAATTAGAAAATACACGACAGGGAGGTCTCAACAGCCAGGCCGTCAACGACAGCGTTTGTAAATTGGGGTGGCGTAGGTTCCCTGAGTGAGCAGATCTGGAACCAAGGGCAGGGCGTAATGATCTATTGCCAGCTGCACGATGTCTGCGAACCACACTCTTCTTGGCCAACAGGGGGCCACCAGTATGGCTGGCACCCTTTCCTGAGCTATCTTGCGCAGTACCCTACCCAGCAGGTTAAAAGGGGGAAACACATACAGAAGCTGAAACCCCTTCCAAGACATTGCCAGGGCATCCACGGCCAAGGCCAGAGGATCCTGGGACAGAGAGACAAAGACTGATGATTGTGACGGGACGCAAACAGATCCACATCCGGCTGACCCCAGCGGTGGCACAGGGAGCGAAACACCCTGCTGCTGAGGGACCGTTCTCCCAGACGAGAGGTCCCCCTGCTCAGAGAGTCTGCCTCCAGATTCTCCACCCCCGGGATGTACACAGCTGAGATGCAGGGAACATTCTCCTCCGTCCAGGACAGTATCAGGGACACTTCCTTAAGGCCCCCCTTGCTCCGAGTCCCTCCCTGATGATTGATGTAGGCAACCGCCGTCTGGTTGTCCGAGCGGACCTGAACAGCCCTGATTGCCCTCAATTCCAGAATGTTGATAGGGGCATGGGCCTCCTGAGGGCCCCACTGACCCTGGAATTTCAGGGATTCCAGAATCCCCCCCAACCTGTCAGACTGGCATCCGTGGTCTCCCAGCAGGGGGCCAGAAAGGATCTGCCTCCCAGCAGGTTCCTCAAGTCCAGCCACCACGATAGAGACCGCCTGACCAGAGGGGACAGGACAAACACCTGATCCAAGGACACAGGGTCCCGATCCCATACTGACCAGAGGTGAAGCTGAAGAGGCCTCATGTGAAACTGAGCATATGGAACCGCCTCGAAGCAGGACACCATCAGGCCCACCAGCTGCATTCCCTGCCTGATGGATGAGGACAAGACACCTTCTGCAGAGGAAGAAAGATCTTGACCTGAGATGAATCCAGAATCATGCCCAGAAAAGACTTCACCATGGAAGGAGACAGGGAAGATTTGGGGTGGATGATCACCCAGCCGAATGACTCCAGTGTAGACACCACCTGCTGAGTATCCAGCTCTGCCTGATGGAAGGACTGAGGGAATTCGCATTCTTCCCAACTTGGACAACATGCTTATCGCTTCTGAGATCTCAGAAGCGATAAGCATGTTGTCCAAGTTGGGAAGAATGCGAATTCCCTCAGTCCTTCCATCAGGCAGAGCTGGATACTCAGCAGGTGGTGTCTACACTGGAGTCATTCGGCTGGGTGATCATCCACCCCAAATCTTCCCTGTCTCCTTCCATGGTGAAGTCTTTTCTGGGCATGATTCTGGATTCATCTCAGGTCAAGATCTTTCTTCCTCTGCAGAAGGTGTCTTGTCCTCATCCATCAGGCAGGGAATGCAGCTGGTGGGCCTGATGGTGTCCTGCTTCGAGGCGGTTCCATATGCTCAGTTTCACATGAGGCCTCTTCAGCTTCACCTCTGGTCAGTATGGGATCGGGACCCTGTGTCCTTGGATCAGGTGTTTGTCCTGTCCCCTCTGGTCAGGTGGTCTTTATCGTGGTGGCTGGACACAAGGAACCTGCTGGGGGGGCAGGTCCTTTCTGGCCCCCTGCTGGGAGACTGTCACCACAAATGCCAGTCTTGACAGGTTGGGGGGGATTTTGGAAGTCCCTGGAATTCCAGGGTCAGTGGGGCCCTCAGGAGGCCCATGCCCCTATCAACATTCTGGAATTGAGGGCGATCAGGTTGGTTCTCGCCCACTTAACCCCACACCTGCGGGGTCGGGCTGTTCAGGTCCGCTCGGACAACCGGACAGTGGTTGCCTACATCAATCATCAGGGAGGGACCCGGAGCAAGAGGGCCCTCAAGAAAGTGTCCCTGATATTGTCCTGGGCGGAGGAGAGTGTTCCCTGCATCTCAGCTGTGTACATCCCGGGGGTGGAGAATCTGGAGGCAGACTCTCTGAGCAGGGGGACCTCTCGTCTGGGAGAACGGTCCCTCAGCAGCAGGGTGTTTCGCTCCCTGTGCCACCGCTGGGGTCAGCCGGATGTGGATCTGTTTGCGTCCCGTCACAATCATCAGTCTTTGTCTCTCTGTCCCAGGATCCTCTGGCCTTGGCCGTGGATGCCCTGGCAATGTCTTGGAAGGGGTTTCAGCTTCTGTATGTGTTTCCCCCTTTTAACCTGCTGGGTAGGGTACTGCGCAAGATAGCTCAGGAAAGGGTGCCAGCCATACTGGTGGCCCCCTGTTGGCCAAGAAGAGTGTGGTTCGCAGACATCGTGCAGCTGGCAATAGATCATTACGCCCTGCCCTTGGTTCCAGATCTGCTCACTCAGGGAACCTACGCCACCCCAATTTACAAACGCTGTCGTTGACGGCCTGGCTGTTGAGACCTCCCTGTCGTGTATTTTCTAATTCTAGGATTCTGGAGTTTCTGCAACATGGTTTGGATCTGGGTCTTCAGCTCAGTACGCTGAAAGGTCATGTTTCTGCCTTGGCTATTTTTTTCCAAAGATCCTTTGCTCAGCATCTCCTGGTCAAGACCTTCTTCCAGGGGGTTACTCACGTGCGTCCCCCACGTAAGCCTATGTTACCAGTCTGGGACTTGAACTTGGTCTTATCTGCCCTGCAGGGGTCTCCCTTCGAGCCCTTGCAAGGAGCCCCTTTGTCCATTCTTACGCTTAAGGTGGTCTTTTTGGTGGCCATCACTTCTGTGAGGCGTGTTTCTGAGTTGGCGGCACTTTCCATCAAGCCTCTTTACTTTGAGAGACACCAGGACAAGGTGGTGTTTCGTTTTAAGCCAGATTTTCTGCCGAAGGTTGTTTCTGTCTATCATCTCAATCAGGACATTGTTTTGCCTGCTCTGTGTCCTAATCCTAGTATTTCTAAGGAGAGTGTTTTACACTCTGGATGTGGTCAGGACCCTGAAGTTCTATTTGGTGGCTACTGAATCCTTCAGGAAGACTGACGCTCTTTGTGCTTCCGTCTGGACCTAAGAAGGGTCTGGCTCCGGCTAAGTTCACTATCAGCAAGTGGATCCGTCAGGCTGTGATTCAAGCCTACTCTGCTAAGGGGAAGGAGCCTCCCTTCCGCCTTACTGCTCATTCTACTCGTGCTATTGGTGCATCTTGGGCTTTTCTGCACCAAGCTTCTTTTGAACAAGTTTGCAAGGCCGCCACTTGGTCTTCTGTTCAAGGTTGATATTAAGGCCTCGGCTGATGCTGTTCAAGGTTGATATTAAGGCCTCGGCTGATGCTGTTCAAGGTTGATATTAAGGCCTCGGCTGATGCTGCTTTTGGCTGAAAAGTTCTGCAGGCGGCAGTGGTTTAAACTGTCTGCTGTTACTTTTGGGAATCCCACCCTACCTTACGGACACTGCTATTGGATGTCCCAAGAGTAAGGAATATCTTCTGGAACAGGACGTGCTGTATATTTAGAATACAATTCTGTGATTACTCACCTGTAGAATTGGTATTATATGTATACAGCACGTCCTGTTCCACCCCACCCTTGTTATCATTATTCTTAGTTACCTCTTTATGGTGATTGTTTAATTTTTTATAATGGTTATAGTTCTCCCGGTTTCATTTAACTGCTTTTCAATACTGGGGAATTTGTGGCAGGTCCCTGGTATATATGGGGCCGGGAGGAGCCACTTTTCTGTCTCTGCAGTCCAGCGCCATCTACTGGATGTATAACCCAAGTGTAAGGAATATCTTCTGGAACAGGACATGCTGTATACATATAATTCCAATTCTACAGGTGAGTAATCACAGAATTTTATTTTTTGGCTCAAGCAGTGGCCTGCTAATACAACCAAAAGACTCTTGCGGTGCTACCCTTGTGGTTGGTTGCCTTTCTGGAGAGCAACTTGAGGATTTGGTAAAGAAAGCCACAGGCAGTAAAAGTAACAAACTACTGCAACAAAAGAAACACAAGCAACCCACCCAACGTGGCCTTTTTTTTAATCCATTACACAAGTTTGAATCAACCTGCTCAGATAGGAAGGCACAGCAAAGGTTGCGTTTTAGTGGAACGCTGCAGCTAAATGTAAATCTCCCTGGCACCCTTCTCAGCCTGTTCCTAAGCCCTCTCTGATTTGAAGGGACGCCCTTACCCTGTCAGGTTGGGGACATTTAAACCATATCTTGCAGGCCATCCTTCCTTCCAAGGTAGCCCTACGACTGTGGGAGGATTTCCTTTTATTTAAATCATAGAAAATTACTTACAGGCTCCAGCCTATGTGGGGGAAAAAAAGGGTTGGCTGCCACCAAGCCTACTATTAGCTGTTAAATTAGACAGGCCTTTTATCAGGCCTATTCGGCTCCTTCTTCCTCCTCCTTTCTCCTTTTTCTTCCCCTTCCTCTTTCTCCTTTTTTTTTTTTTTGTTGCCAGACGCACCCTAGGGTCTGGCAACTGCATCCATACGGATTCCAGCATGGGTTAGTTACACCGTACGTGCATACGGCGAAGGTATTGTATTGCGAGTGCAGTTGTGGGCTCCATTGCTTTGGGGCTCATGCTAGTCCAGTGTTAGGAGCCATAAGGCCTGATACCTTTTTAAAAAATTGTTTTTATGTACCTACTTATGGGGGTCTGCTTTTTTTCTGTGTTTCAAGAGGGGATCTAAAGGGGGCAAGGAATAGAGCCTGAGGCATCCACGGCCTTCCTTTAGTGCACTTTAGGTAGCTTGAATCTTCAACTGTGGAAGGTTTGCATTTTTTCAGTTGTTGACTATTCCCTTTAGCAGGAAAAAGCAGCAGTTATCCAGCATAACTGTGTGTTCAGCCCTGGGATTATACATTTTGAGCTCTCAGGAATCTGATATGGGTGCAGGTCCCAGTCCCTTGGGCATTACAGCAAGTTGTGTATAGTTCAGTTGACGGAGGAAGGAAGGCCTGTGTGGAAGACATTCTCTCAAACGCTGCTAGGGCTGCACTCACAAGGTTGTTGGTCTGATAGTGGTTTACCGGAGTCTCAAGAAGATAACAGTTGCTGTTGCGTTGGATGCCTATGAGGACGAGGGGGTCCATGTGGCTTTTCTAGATCAACAATACTTTAGTTGGATCATGAGCAAGGAATGGAAGAAGTTGGACAGAGTCCCTTCTATTACTAAGATCTTGGAAATCTGATACCCATTACCAGACAAGGCTCTTAAAAAGTGTGCTGATCAGCCTGTAGTGGTGGATCCTATTTTAAAGGATACGGTTGACAGGAGATCCCAGGGGAGATGCTGCCGGGTGGCTGCTGAGATGCCGGGGGACTCCTGCACAATCTGGTTAGCTGGATTAAGTTGAACTTGGATGGGAGACATGATCAGGCTGGCTGACGGTCGGGCTCTGCTATCACAAGGCCCGCTGTTACATTCCAATTCAGTAGTTTAGGCTTCGATGATGTGGCAATTTAAAGTGAACCAATCAGCAACACTGCCCTCCCTGGAGTCTAAAAGGTTTGGGATGCTTCACTGTGTGAACCCCCCCTGCCTCGCAAACTCCTTACCTTACCACTGGTCCCTCGCTGCGTGTTTGTCCCCAGGCCTTCTCTCCCTATGCCAATGCTCGTTCCAAAACAACCGCTTTATGCCATGCATTGGTGTGCATGTCATAAAGAATGGAAGAGTGAGTTATGTGGGTGATCTGGGGGGTTCAGCACAGCAGGGCATTCTGATTTGTGATGCCCCAGGGACTAGAATCTGTCACCAGGAGAGTAAAAATCCTAGTGGTTGATTCACTTTAAATCCCAATTGCTGCATGACAGTGGTCCCTCCTCCCAGTTAATGGCCACCTAGATTCTCTTCAAAAAAGGCTGTAAATTAATATGAATATATATATGGACCCCTCACACACCTGAACTCGCTGAGCACCAGTTATGAAGAGTCCATTAATATTCCTGACGTAGGTTCTTTATAGGCTTGACAACCCAAAGAGGAAATGCAATAAACAGCATTAAATATTTTGAATATAATTGAGCGCACATACATATAATCTAATTAAAATCTAGACAAGGATATTTGGCATCTCATAAAAGTCATTAACACTTAAAAATAGTTCAGCACAGAGAATGGCAAATCGGGGACAATATTTATAGCATACAAGCACATAATCGACAGGAGTCGGTTAATACATAAGCACAGTGTACCACCTGATCCTATGTGGAGGAACACAGTTTAGATTATTAACACTATTACCAGACACAGCCTATACTCTGTACCAGAAAATTATATGCAGAGGAACACCTTTACTAGCATTTACAGAGCGTCAGTCATACATATATGGGAAAGAAAACAGGTTAATTGCACAGCATAACTCCTTGGACCTTGATCACCCCTCATACAGACCTGAAATAGTTACCCCTGAACTGTATTGTCATCAGTACTGCCCTTGTCACCTCTGTTCCTCCTCCCAAGAAACCTCCCCTTCAAGGCTCTCTCCCTAGTGCAGTTACTGCGATATTCCTTTGATGTCCAGATTTGCTAGCCTGAAACTTGCAAAAACCTGTTTTGCAGAGAAATTTATAGGCAAGACCAGTATTCCCAGTATGTCACACACCCCGCTTCCGAATATTCATGACACTTGGGGTAACTTTCCTGTAGAGGGCGATCTTGCAGAGATGACATGAAAAAGAGGAACCCCTCCCGGTCCATAAATACCTGGGACCTCCCACCATTCCCCAGTTTTTTCGTCTCTCTGCAGTCGGCGAAGCAAGTCAGAAGATGGCTGTCTCCTCCGTGCAGGTAGTCGGGCTAACCCCCCGGCCGTTTTTTTCTATTGCTGCCTAAACTTTTTTATTTAAACTATAGCGGTATGCCTCCCAGCCTAGGCTGAAGGTCCAGGCAATGGTAGGCTGCACCTGTGGTGTATATGGGAGCTTGCTTCCCCGTGAGACCCCATACAAAGGGGTAGGCGGTGTCCGGGTTGGTGATCCCGGCTTGGGATGCCCCGTCCCTCTTACCCTTTCACCTATTGGTGTGGGTTCTCCCCCCCTACCGTGTCCCTCTGTGCCCCTTGGGGGGAGAGGCCTTTTCTCTCGTGGGTTGTTTGGCTTTATTTGGGGGGAAAAGGTGTGTGTATGGTGTGTGTATATGTGGTGTGTTTTGGTGGCCGTTGTTAGCTGGGCCGCTTTCTACTCAGGTGCAGTTAAGGAGGGGGTGGTGCAGGGCGCTCGTCGCCCTGGTAAGCATCCTTGATGTCTACAGAGGTCATGAAGTCCCCTGGGCGTAGGAAAGTCACAGCTGAACGCAGAGTCTCCATGCGAAAGTGTCTGAATCTGACAAATTTGTTGAGGAGCTTCAAATCCAGGATGGGTCTGATGGACCCATCTTTTTTGGGAACAGATTGCAATAATAGCCTTTGCCCCTTTCCCTCAAGGGCACCCGGCAGATGACACCTAGCTCCAGAAGGCCTTGGACAGCCAGGGACAGACCCTGAGCTGACAGGGGGTTTTGAGCTAACCGAGATTTGATGAATCTTGGGGGTGGCCAGGCTGCAAATTCTATCTTGTAACCGGATGATACTACCGCCTGAATCCACCGGTCTGAGACATGACGCCTCCAGACATGAGCCAAGAGCCGAAGCAGTCCCCCCACCCTGATGGCTGAGGGTACCCCTAAATGCCCAAGGGGGCTTGGGAGAAGACTTAGGCTTGGGACCCCAGGAGGGGCCAGGGCGGCCACGTCCTCTGCCCCAAAAATCTCCACGGGCCCCAGCAAAGGAAGCTTCCCGTCCAATTCTGGAGCCTCTGAAGGAAGGAGAAAAGGCACCTGAACCCCGAAAGGACCGGGGCTGCCTTCTACGCTGAGGCAACTTGTCTCCCTTAGCAAACAAATCCAAACGTTCCCCAAAGAGGCGCAGCCCCTTGAAGGGAAACCCAGTGAGAGCCTTCTTAGCAGCGTTGCCAGCTGCCCACTGGCGCAGCCAGACTGAGCGGCGTTTCGCCACCAACAAGGCAGATGCCCTGCCACACATTCTAATGGTATCATCCAAGGCAGAGAGAACATATGCAACAAATTCCTCACAACGCAGAAGAGCTCTATACTCTTCACTACCTGCATCGTCTAAGTGACCCCTGAGCAGGCTTTTAATAGCAACAGCCGTAATAGCATAGGCACAGACCGGACAGAGCGCGGTCCCCACACAGGCAAAGGCATGGCAAGCCAGCTGATCAATGCGCCTGTCCTCCCCATCCCTCAGTGTAGTAGAGTCAGGGGAATGCATGACGGATGTGTTAGACAACCCCAGAACTGGTGCATCCACCTCGGGAAGACATGACCAACGTTTAACCATCTCAGTGGGAAAGGGATACCTCTTATCCCAACTCTTTGGTACCCCGGGAAGCCTGCTAGGCCGTTCCCACTCTTTGAGCACCAGATTATTAAAATGAGTTTGTTCAGGAAACTCCAAACGTGGTTTAACAGTATGAAACAGCTCCCCCTGCTGCCGCGGGGCCACGGCAGGAGAGGAGATACAGAGCACTTCAAAAATGTGAGCCAAGAGTCTGTCAGTATCACCTGAAGCCCATGGGTCAGACCCAGACTCAGCATAACACCTAGGCTGATCCTCAGATGATTCTGAATCAGAGAATAATTACCCCTCTTCCAGGGGGGTATATCCAGTAATATAAAAAAACTCCTCAGCTTCCACAGGAAAGAGAGTTAACACCGGGTGCCAGATTCCGCCGCTTAGCAGGAGCCTTACGCGGACCAGACCCGGCAATATGCCTTTCAGTGCTGGCTACCCGGGCAGCCAAATCAGGTTGAGACTCCCCACTGGTATACACCTCACTGGGAGTCAGGTGTAAGCGTGGGGGGGGGTAGGGGAAGCCAGAGGGGGCGTAGCACTAGGCCCAGCCGCAGGTAACGCAGACTGCAGCGCAAGCGTCTGCTGGGCGCAGGGTACACAAACCCCGACGTCGTCACTAACAGGGGATACCCACCACACCACACACAGCTGGGCTTGTCCTGAAGGAACCCCGAGCACATTATCCTGAGAAGCCTCCATATGGTGATTATTAGGCCAATAGCTAATAATGGCAACCCTGGATGCCCCAATAACCCGTTAGGGAAGTGGGAGGTAAGGGAATATAATAGCCCTCTAATATAAGCGTTAACACTAAATAGAGGGGATAGGACCGGGAGAAACCACAAAGTTTGACCCGCCTGCAAGACATAAGCAAAAAGATCCCATAAGCAATATGCAATACAGATATATACATAAATAAATCAGCCCGCAGGGGCACTTACGGGAGGGGCATCCCATAAGGCTCACCATGGGCCTATACCGCCTACCCTTTGGTGGGGGACTGCGGTTGGAGCAGCGCTCCTTAGCACCTGACAGCGGTGCTGCCTACCTTCACCCGAACCAGTGCAGCCTAAACTGGGAGGCAGTAAAAGGTAACGGGTGGGAATAGTCCTACAGGGCCGCAGGCTAATAGCCCCGCTCACCTGCGAGTAGAGAGAGCCATCTTCTAGTCATCGCAGCCCAGACTGCAGAGAAGAACTGGGGAATTTGTGGGAGGTCCCTGGTATATATGGGGCCGGGAGGAGCCACTTTTCTGTCTCTGCAGTCCAGCGCCATCTACTAGATGTATAACCCAAGATTAAGGAATATCTTCTGGAACAGGATGTGCTGTATACTTAGAATATACAGATGCAAGGCCTGATAATGAAAAATCTGATTACGGATTCCTGAGAATCAAAAGGGATTTTCCTCCTTAGAGGAAACCATCAAATGGTGCTAGAAATTTTGGGTCATCTTTTCCCCATAGATAATTGGAATAACATTGTCCCTACCAGCTTCAGTGGCAAGGAAATTGAGGGTCTGCAAAACCAGGCCTGGTGTTTTGCAGATAGTAAATCAAGTCTATAATGTTTGAGGAAGGTGTGGGGTGATGACCACATTGCTGCTTTGCAGATCTCTTCCAAAGAGGCACCACACCTCTCTGCCCAGGATGTAGATATAGCTCTTGTAAAATGGTCAGAGACTTCTGGGGGAGATACACTCCTAGTAGAATAAGTTTGGGCAATAGTCTGTATTCTAAGCATACAGTACGTCCTGCTCCATCTATAATACTTACACGTGGGTAATCCTCCGCCAGATGGCGCTGTTCACTGCAGACATGCAAAAACAGGCTCCTCCCGGCCCTTCATATACACAGGGACCTCCCACAAACCCCCAGATTTCTCTGCAGTGCTGACTGCGAAGACATGAAGTATCACTCTCTCGCAGGTGAGCGGGGCTATTACAGCCTGCGGCCCTGTGGGACAATTTCCACCCCTCCTCTGTGTGAACATGCCTCCCAGCCTGGGCTGGTCGGGTGAAGGTAGGCAGCACCATGTGTGCTTACGGAGCCACGCTCCACCGCAATCCCCCCCCCTCATAGGGTAGGCGGTCAAGGCTGATGGTGAGCCTTCAGGGGATGCCCCTCCCACATCTTGCCCCACGCCGCATGCAGCGGTGGACCCTTCGCCTTCCTCCCTCGCTCCCCCCTTAGGGGGAAAAGAAAGGGGGGGGAGGGGTAGTGTGTATGGCGGCCTCAGTGTATCCTTACACGCTTATGGCTTGGCTGTGCTTCACTGGGAACGGGGATCAGAGCCGCGCTCTTACCTTCTGCTAACCGCAGCGCCATTAGTCTGCTTTCTGCTCGCACCGCACATACGGCGGCAGCTTGCGGACGCCTCGGCGTCTTCTTCTTCCTTCACCTTCTTAGCCTCTGTGGCTCTTCCTAGGTTGCGCTGGCTTGAACGCCTGTCTCATACAGTATCCTTGTCACGGCAGACCGGGGTTCATTCCCCGACGGGGAGCCACAGGAGAGCCCGAGTACGGATCTCGGCCGTGCCTGTCCTGGCTCTGAGCGCCATTTACAATAGACATTTCTACTTTTCTGTACTCTCATTGGCTAGATGCCTTACGAGCTTCGCGCTCGCTGGGGAGGGGCGTGGTTCCGGCTTGGCGCGCTACGCGTCGTGGTCGGCTCAGGCCCGCCCTCCGAGGATCGCTTGGTGCCATTTCCTTCTCCCGCGCGCAAGGTGAAGATCGTTCTCTCCTCTCTGTAAGTGCCCTCGCGGGCGACTCTTCTTTACCTTCTATCCCCGTTGCGCATGATTCTCACATCCTTGTTCCCCCTTATGTCTTTCAGACCGCGGATTCCGGTGGCTTCTCCCGGCCCAGCGTAGCTCCCAGTCGTGCCCATAAAAAATTACTCCCACTTCCCAGCGGGTTATTGGGGCATCCAGCTTACAGCGTCAATCCCTACTGGCATATTGTGCCGATTAAATCACCATATGGAGGCATCTCAGGATATTGTGAACGGGGTCCCTTCAGGACAAGCCCGGCTGTGTGTTCTTGTGGGGTCCTACCTAGCAGCGGTGACAATGCACGGGTCTGTGTTCCTTGTGCACAGCAGGCGCTATTGGTGCTTCCCGTCTCCTCTGAGGCTGGGCCTGCACCCCGCCGCACTTCACCTACTCCCCCAAGCCTGAGTCTAACCCCCAATACCAGTGGGGATTCTCATCCTGATCTGGCCACGAGGCTGGCTAGTGTTGAAAACTTGCTTGCTAATTCCTTAGCGCGTAAAGCCACCGCCAAGAGGCGCAATTGGCCCTCTTCCCTATAGAACCTGATGATTTGTTGCACTCCTATGCCCATATCCCCTCGGACGAAGGGGAACTGTTCTCTGACTCAGGGTCTTATGACGATGAGTCTAGGGGTCAGGAAGAGTCTGGCTCCGAGCATTGGTCCTCGGATGATATTGATAGACTGCTGGTTCAGATCTTTGAGGTTCTGTCCCTCTCTCCCCCTGCTGCGGCTCCCCGGCAAAGGGGTGATCTTTTCCATATTGCTAAAGCTCGCTTGGAATTTCCCGAGCAAACCCATTTCAATAGCCTCGTGCTTAAAGAATGGGAACATCCCAGCAGACTTCAAGGGGTCCCTAAGAGCGTGGATAGGAAATATCCCTTCCCTGCGGACTTGGTCAAGTGCTGGTCATCGCCGCCCGAGGTCGATGCTCCTATTCTAGGGTTGTCCAATACCTCTATTATGCACTCTCCCGACACTACTACGCTACGGGACTGTGAGGACCGGCGTGTTGACCAACTGGCATGTCATGCCTTTGCATTTGGGGGAGCGACTCTGCGCCCGGTTTGCGCCTTAGCCATTACGGCGGTAGCGCTCAGGGCCGTGGTTAGGAGTGCTCTCGATGGCACAGATGAGTTGCCTCCTGATACTGTCAATGTTCTGTCCAGCTGTGATGCGTTTGTGAACTTTATTCTGTCCGCATCGGACGATGCTATTAAGATGTGTGCCAGGTCATCTGCCCTGGTGGTTGCTATACGCCGCGCGGTCTGGTTGCGCCAGTGGGCCGCAGACAATGCCGCCAAGAAAGCCCTCACGGGGCTTCTATTTAAGGGGCTGCGCTTGTTTGGGGATCGATTAGACCTCTTTGCCAAGGCAGGCAAGTTACCCCAGCGCAGGCGGCAGACTCGGCACTTTCGTGGCCAAGGCTCCCTGTCAACCCCCTACCGTGGGGCCAAACAGGGTAGAGGGGCGTCCTTCGCTGGGGCCCGCGCTGATTCCTGGAACAGGAACAGAGGACGCCGTCCAGGTTCCTCCTGGGGAACCAAGCCCAAAGCCCCTCCCAAGGTCCCCCAGGCATGAGGGGGCGCCCTCACCTGTCAGGGTGGGGGGACGTCTACAGCACTTCGAGCACGTCTGGCCGCGCCACGTATCAGACCGGTGGATTCAGGAGGTAGTGTCCTCCGGCTACAAGATAGAATTTGCTGTACAGCCCCCCACCAGGTTCATTGGGTCTCGATTCCCTCAAGACCCTGCCTCAGCTCAGGTCCTGTTGCTGGCCGTAGAGGGTCTCATGGATCTAGGAGTCATTTGCAAGGTCCCCCCTGGAGACAGGGGCACGGGGTTCTACTCCAACCTTTTCACAGTACCCAAGAAGGATGGGTCAGTCAGGCCCATTCTGGATTTAAAAATCCTCAACAAATTTGTCAAGAACAAGCACTTTCGCATGGAAACTCTGCGCTCGGCCATTGGCTCATTGCGCCCAGGGGACTTCATGACGTCAGTAGACATCAAGGATGCTTACCTGCACGTCCCGGTGTTCCCGGGACACCAAAGGTTTCTCAGATTTGCACTGAAAGATCAGCATTACCAATTTGTGGCCCTGCCATTCGGCCTAACGTCGGCTCCCAGGGTGTTCACCAAGGTGCTGGCAGGGGTGACGTCCCTGATAAGGCTAAGGGGCATATGCGTGCTGCCCTACCTGGACGATATTCTCATCACCTCTCGGCCTCTGCGTCAGGCAGAGTTGGACACTCGGCTGGTAGTGTCCACCCTGGAGTCCTTCGGCTGGGTGATCAATTACCCCAAGTCATCCCTGTCCCCCTCCTCAGTGACTCCGTTCCTGGGAATGATTCTGGATACGGTTCAGTCAAGGATATTCCTTCCTCAACAGAAGGTGGAAGCTCTGACAGCGCAGGAGAGGTTCCTGCTTTCGAGCCCACAGCTCTCCATCCGGCAGGGAATGCAGTTGGTGGGCCTGATGGTGGCGAGCTTCGAGGCGGTGCCCTTTGCCCAGTTCCATTTGAGGCCTCTGCAGCTTCACCTTCTGTCAGTTTGGGACAAGAACCCAGCGTCCTTGGACGGGTTCTGTGTGCTTCCCCCCCGGTCAGACAGTCCCTTGCGTGGTGGCTGGACCACAGGAACTTGACAGGGGGCAGGTCTTTTCTGACCCCCTCCTGGGAGACGGTCACAACGGATGCCAGCCTGTCAGGTTGGGGGGATTCTGGAAGTCCATGCGCTTCCAGGGGACGTGGAGTCCTCAGGAGGCCCATTTACCCATCAACATTCTGGAATTACGGGCAGTCAGGTTGGTACTGGAGCGTTTGACCCAACACCTGAGGGGTCTGTCAGTCCAGGCACGCTCAGACAACAGAACGGCGGTTGCCTACATCAATCATCAGGGAGGGACCCGAAGCAAGGGTGCTCTCCAAGAGGTGTCTCAGATTCTGACATGGGCGGAGGCCAATGTTCAATGCATTTCGGCTGTTTACATTCCGGGGGCGGAGAACCTGCTGGCGGACGCCCTGAGCAGGGGGATGTCCCGTCAGGGGGAGTGGTACCTCTGCAACAAGGTATTCCAGTCCCTGTGTCACCGTTGGGGCCTACCGGATGTGGATCTGTTTGCTTCCCGTCACAATCACAAGCTCCCGGCCTTCGTCTCACTGTCTCAGGATCCTCTGGCCATGGCCACGGATGCCCTGTCCATGTCTTGGAGGGAGTTTCGACTCCTATATGTGTTTCCACCGTTCCCCCTTCTGGGCAGGGTTCTACGCAAGATTGCTCTGGAAGGGGTACCTGTGATTCTAGTGGCCCCCAGGTGGCCAAGAAGAGTGTGGTTCGCAGACGTGGTTCAAATGGCGGTAGATCAGTACGACCTGCCAAGCGTGCCAGATCTGCTAACTCAAGGGTCCTTACGCCATTCCAATTTACAAACTCTGGCTTTGACGGCCTGGCTGCTGAAACCTCCATCTTGATGGAGAAGAGGTTGTCTGCCTCTGTGGTGGCTACTATGGTGCAGGCCAGGAAGAAGACTTCTTCTGCTATCTATTATAGAGTATGGCGTTCCTACATTGATTGGTGTGCGTCCAGGTCTCTTCCCTGCCGGGGATTCTCTGTCCCTAGGGTTCTGGAGTTTTTACAGCATGGTCTGGACTTAGGTCTCAAACTTAGTACTCTGAAGGGTCAGGTTTCTGCCCTATCTTCTTTCAGAACACCTTTGCTCAACATCACCTGATTAAGACCTTCTTTCAGGAGGTCACTCACGTGCGTCCCCCCTCGAAAACCTATGGTCCCTGTTTGGGATTTGAATTTGGTTTTGTCTGCCTTGCAGGGTGCTCCCTTTGAGCCTATTCAAAATGCTGCTCTGGTCGTTCTCTCTCAAGGTTGTCTTCTTGGTGGCTATTACTTCGGTTAGGTGTGTGTCGGAGCTGGCCGCTCTATCCATTCAGCCTCCTTACTATTTGAGACACCAGGACAAGGTGGTGTTCCGCTTCAAACCGGATTTTCTACCTAAAGTTGTTTCGGCATTTCATTTGAACCAGGATATTGTTCTTCCTTCTCTGTGTCCCAATCCTCGCAACGACAAGGAGAGGGTTCTGCATTCCTTGGACATAATTCAGGTGCTTGAAGTATTACCTGGTTGTCACTAAGATCTTCAGGAAGACTGATGCTCTCTTTGTTGTGCCTTCGGGGCCTAAGAAGGGTTTGGCTCCCGCCAAGTCTACCATCAGTAAATGGATTCGTCAGGCTGTGATTCAGGCCTATTCTACTAAGGGGAGGACTCCCCCTTTCCGTCTTACGGCTCATTCCACTCGTGCTATTGGTGCCTCTTGGGCCTTTCAGCAACAGGCCTCTGTTGAACAAGTTTGCAAGGCCGCTACTTGGTCTTCTGTTCACACCTTTTCAAAGTTTTACAAGGTTGATGTTCGGGCCTCAGCTGATGCTGCTTTTGGCCGTAAGGTTTTACAGGCGGTTGTAGTTTGAGCTACGTGCCGTTGCCTTTGTTTTTGGGGATCCCACCCTACTTTATTGAACACTGCTATTGGATGTCCCACGTGTAAGTATTATAGATGGAGCAGGACGTACTGTATGCTTAGAATAATACAATTCTGTGAAATACTCACCTGTAGAATTGGTATTATACGCATACATCACGTCCTGCTCCACCCCAGCCTGGTTTCACCTTGTTCTGGATCCCCTGTATGGCGATTGTTATCATTGTTATTGTTACCAGTTTTGGTGGCTGGTTTCTCCCGGCTTCTTTTTCTCACTGCTTTTCAATGCTGGGGATTTGTGGGAGGTCCCTGGGTATATGAAGGGCTGGGAGGAGCCTGTTTTTGCATGTCTGCAGTGAACAGCGCCATCTGGCGGAGGATTACCCACGTGTAAGTATTATAGATAGAGCAGGACGTACTGTATGCGTATAATACCAATTCTACAGGTGAGTATTTCACAGAATTGTATTATTCTAAGCATACAGTACGTCCTGCTCCATCTATAATACTTACACGTGGGACATCCAATAGCAGTGTCCATAAAGTAGGGTGGGATCCCCAACAAAGGCAACGGCACGTAGATCAAACTACAACCGCCTGTAAAACCTTACGGCCAAAAGCAGCATCAGCTGAGGCCCGAACATCAACCTTGTAAAACTTTTAAAAGGTGTTAACAGAAGACCAAGTAGCGTTCAACAGAGGCCTGTTGCTGAAAGGCCCAAGAGGCACCAATAGTACGAGTGGAATGAGCCGCAAGACGGAAAGGGGGAGTCCTCCCCTTAGTAGAATAGGCCTGAATCACAGCCTGACGAATCCATTTACTGATGGTAGACTTGGCGGGAGCCAAACCTTTCCTAGGCCCGGAAGGCACAACAAAGAGCATCAGTCTTCCTGAAGGCCTTAATGACGACCAGGTAATACTTCAAGCACCTGACTACGTCCAAGGAATGCATAACCCGCTCCTTGTCGTGAGGATTGGGACACAGAGAAGGAAGAACAATATCCTGGTTCAAATGAAAAGCCGAAACAACTTTAGGCAGGAAATCCGGTTTGAAGCGGAACACCACTTTGTCCTGGTGTCGCTCATAGCATGGAGGCTGAATAGACAGAGCGGCCAGCTCTGACACACGCCTAACCGAAGTAATAGCCACCAGGAAGACAACCTTGAGAGTGAGAACAACCAGAGCAGCATCTTGAATAGGCTCAAAGGGAGCACCCTGCAAGGCAGACAAAACCAAGTTCAAATCCCAAACAGGGACCATAGGGTTTTGAGGGGGACGCACGTGAGTGACCTCCTGAAAGAAGGTCTTAATCAGGCGATGTTGAGCAAAGGTCTTCTGAAAGAAGATAGATAGGGCAGAAACCTGACCCTTCAGAGTACTAAGTTTGAGACCTAAGTCCAGACCATGCTGTAAAAACTCCAGAACCCTAGGGACAGAGAAATCCCAGCAGGGAAGAGACCTGGACTCGCACCAGTCAATGTAGGAACGCCATACTCTATAATAAATAGCAGAAGAAGTCTTCTTCCTGGCCTGCACCATAGTAGCCACCACAGAGGCAGACAACCTCTTCTCCATCAAGATGGAGGTTTCAGCAGCCAGGCCGTCAAAGCCAGAGTTTGTAAATTGGGATGGCGTAAGGACCCTTGAGTTAGCAGATCTGGCAACCTTGGCAGATCGTACTGACCTACTGCCATTTGAACCACGTCTGCGAACCACACTTTTCTTGGCCACCTGGGGGCCACTAGAATCACAGGTACCCCTTCCAGAGCAATCTTGCGTAGAACCCTGCCCAGAAGGGGGAACGGTGGAAACACATACAGGAGCCGAAACCCCCTCCAAGACATGGACAGGGCATCCGTGGCCATGGCCAGAGGATCCTGAGACAGTGTGATGAAGGCCGGGAGCTTGTGATTGTGACGGGAAGCAAACAGATCCACATCCGGTAGGCCCCAACGGTGACACATTGACTGGAATACAGTGTTGCAGAGGGACCACTCCCCCTGACGGGACATTCCCCTGCTCAGGGCGTCCGCCAGCAGGTTCTCCGCCCCCGGAATGTAAATAGCCGTAATGCATTGAACATTGGCCTCTGCCCATGTCAGAATCTGAAACACTTCTTGGAGAGCGCCCTTGCTCCGGGTCCCTCCCTGATGATTGATGTAGGCAACCGCCGTTCTGTTGTCTGAGCGAACTTGGACCGACAGACCCCTCAGGTGTTAGGTCAATCGCTCCAGTACCAACCTGACTGCCCATAATTCCAGAATGTTGATGGGCAAATGGGCCTCCTGAGGGCCCCACGTCCCCTTGAAGCGCAGAGACTTCCAGAATTCTCCCCAACCTAACAGACTGGCATCCGTTGTGACCGTCTCCCAGGATGGGGTCAGAAAGGACCTGCCCCTTGTCAAGTTCCCGTAGTCCAACCACCACGCAAGGGACTGTCTGACCGAGGGGGGAAGCACACAGAACCCGTCCAGGGATGCAGGGTTCTTGTCCCACACTGACAGAAGGTGAAGCTGCAGAGGTCTCAAGTGGAACTGGGTAAAGGGCACCGCCTCGAAGCTCGCCACCATCAGGACCACCAACTGCATTCCCTGCCGGATGGAGAACTGTGGGTTCGAGAGCAAAAACCTCGCCTGAGCTGTCAGAGCTTCCACCTTCTGTTGAGGAAGGAATATCCTTGACTGAACCGTATCCAGAATCATTCCCAGGAACGGAGTCACCGAGAAGGGGGACAGTGATGACTTGGGGTAATTGATCACCCAGCCGAAGGACTCCAGGGTGGACACTACCAGCCGAGTGTCCAACTCTGCCTGACGCAGAGGCCGAGAGGTGATGAGAATATCGTCCAGGTAGGGCAGCACGCATATGCCCCTTAGCCTTATCAGGGACGTCACCCCTGCCAGCACCTTGGTGAACACCCTGGGAGCCGACGTTAGGCCGAATGGCAGGGCCACAAATTGATAATGCTGATCTTTCAGTGCAAATCTGAGAAACCTTTGGTGTCCCGGGAACACCGGGACGTGCAAGTAAGCATCCTTGATGTCTACGGACGTCATGAAATCCCCTGGGCGCAGTGAGCCAATGGCCGAGCGCAGAGTTTCCATGCGAAAGTGCTTGTTCTTGACAAATTTGTTGAGGATTTTTAAATCCAGAATGGGCCTGACTGACCCATCCTTCTTGGGTACTGTGAAAAGGTTTGAGTAGAACCCTGTGCCCCTGTCTCCAGGGGGGACCTCGCAAATGACCCCTAGGTCCATGAGACCCTGTACGGCCAGCAACAAGACCTGAGCTGAGGCAGGGTCTTGAGGGATTCGAGACCCAATGAACCTGGTGGGGGGTCGTACAGCAAATTCTATCTTGTAGGACACTACCTCCTGAATCCACTGGTCTGAGACGTGGCACCGCCAGACGTGTTCGAAGTGCTGTAGACGTCCCCCCACCCTGACGGGTGAGGGTGCCCCCTCATACCTGGGGGGCCTTGGGAGGGGCTTTGGGCTTGGCTCCCCAAGAGGAACCTGAATGGCGTCCTCTGTTCCTGTTCCAGGAATCAGCGCGGGCCCCTGCGAAGGGCGCCCCTCTACCCTGCTTGGCCCCCCGATAGGGGGTTGACAGGGAGCCTTGGCCACGAAAGGGCTGAATTTTTCGCCTGCACTGGGGTAACTTGCCTCCCTTGGCAAAGAGGTCTAACCGATCCCCAAAGAAGCGCAGCCCTTTAAATGGCAGCCCCGTGAGGGCTTTCTTGGCGGCATTGTCTGCGGCCCACTGGCGCAACCAGACCGCGCGGCGTATAGCAACCACCAGGGCAGATGACCTGGCAAACATCTTAATAGCATTGTCCGATGCAGACAGGATAAAGTTCACAAACGCATCACAGCTGGACAGAGCATTGACAGTATCAGGAGGCAACTCATCTGTGCCATCGAGAGCACTCCTAACCACGGCCCTGAGCGCTACTGCCGTAATGGCTAAGGCGCAAACCTGGCTCAGAGTCGCTCCACCAAATGCAAAGGCATGACATGCCAGTTGGTCAACACGCCGGTCCTCACAGTCCCGTAACGTAGTAGTGTCAGGGGAGTGCATAACAGAGGTGTTGGACAACCCTAGAATAGGAGCATCGACCTCGGGCGGCGATGACCAGCACTTAACCAAGTCAGCAGGGAAGGGATATTTCCTATCCATGCTCTTAGGGACCCCGTGAAGTCTGCTGGCATGTTCCCATTCTTTAAGCACGAGGCTATTGAAATGGGTCTGCTCGGGGAACTCCAAGCGAGCTTTAGCAGTATGGAAAAGATCACCCCTTTGTCGGGGAGCCGCAGCAGGGGGAAGAGATGGACAGAACCTCAAAGATCTGAACCAGCAGTCTATCGACATCATCCAAGGACCAATGCTCGGAGCCAGACTCTTCCTGACCCCTGGACTCATTGTCATATGACCCTGAGTCAGAGAACAGTTCCCCTTCGTCCAAGGGGATATGGGCATAGGAATGCAACAAATCATCAGGTTCTACAGGGAAGAGGGTCGATTCAGGGTTCAAGTGCCGCCTCTTGGTGGTGCCTTTACGCGCTAAGGAATTAGCAAGCAAGTTTTCAACACTAGCCAGCCTAGTGGCCAGATCAGGATGAGAATCCCCACTGGTATTGGGGGTTAGACTCAGGCTTGGGGGAGTAGGTGAAGTGCGGCGGGGTGCAGGCCCAGCCTCCGAGGAGACGGGAAGCACCGAAAGCGCCTGCTGTGCACAAGGAACACAGACCCGTGCATTGTCACCGCTGCTAGGTAAGACCCCACAAGCTACACACAGCCGGGCTTGTCCCGAAGGAACCCCGTTCACAATATCCTGAGATGCCTGGTGATTTAATCGGCACAATTTGCCCGTAGGGATTGACGCTGTAAGCTACCCTGGATGCCCCAATAACCTGCTGGGAAGTGGGAGTAAGTTTATATGGTCGCGACCGGGAGCTATGCTGGGCCGGGAGAAGCCACTTGGATCCGCGGTCTGAAAGACATAAGGGGAAACGGGATGTCAGAGCCATGCGCAATGGTGGATGAGAGTAAAGAAAAGTCGCCCGCAAGGGCACTTACATACAGAGAAGAGGGAACGAACTTCACCGCGCGCGCGGAAGAAAATGGCGCAGAAGAACCTCGGGGCGGGCCTGAACCGATCGTGACGCGTAGGGCGCCAAGCCGAAACCACGCCCCTCTTCGAGTGAACGCGAAGCTCATAAGGCAACCAGCCAATGGTGTACAGACAGGAGAAGTAAAAGACAGACGTCTATTAAAAAATGGCGCTCTGAGCCGTGGCAGTTACAGCCGAGATCTGTACTCGGGCTCTCCTGCGGCTCCCCGTCGGGGAAGAATCCCGGTCTGTGACAGAGACACTGTAATTAAGACTGGTGCTCAAGCCGGCGCAGCCTGTGAAGAGCCGATAAGGCTAAGAAGGGAGGAAGAAGGAGACGCGAGCCGCCGCCGTACTTGCGGCAGAAGGCTGAATACTAGTGCTTAAACAGTAAGGTAAGAGCGCGGCTCTGATCCCGAATCCCAGTGCAACACAGTTAAGCCATAAGCGTGTAGGTATACACTAAGGCAGCTATACACACAACCCCCCCCTTTCTTTACCCCCTAAGGAGGGAACGAGGGAGGAAGGCGACTCGTTAACATAGGGTCCACCTCTACATGGGGCGTGAGGCAATGTGCGGGAGGGGCATCCCCTGAAGGCTCACCATCAGCCTTGACCGCCTACCCTATGGTGGGGGATTGCGGTGGAGCGTTGCTCCGTAAGCACACATGGTGCTACCTACCTTGACCCAACCAGCGCAGCCCAGGCTGGGAGGCACATCTTTATCGAAGAGAACGGGTGGGAATAGTCTCACAGGGCCGCAGGCTGCAATAGCCCCGCTCACCTGCGAGAGAGTGATACTTCATGTCTTCGCAGTCAGCACTGCAGAGAAATCTGGGGATTTGTGGGAGGTCCCTGGGTATATGAAGGGCCGGGAGGAGCCTGTTTTTGCATGTCTGCAGTGAACAGCGCCATCTGGCGGAGGATTACCCATGTGTAAGTTTTATAGATGGAGCAGGACGTGCTGTATGCTTAGAATAAGTAGTTCATCTGTGTCACACAGGCCCCAAGAACCGGGCCCAGAATCATCACGGCTCCAGGGCATCTCATCCGAGGAGCCCGAATCGGAGAATAGCTCACCTTCATCAGAAGGATCAAGGTCCTGCATAGCAGCAGATTCATCAGTATCATTAGGAACCGGAGAACCAGGAGGCGTCAGGGACCGCTTCTTTCCAGGGCCCAAGCGCTTTGCCAAACTAGACAGCACCTGCTCAGCCGTAGGTAGCCTGCGCGGCACAACTTGCTGGTCATCCCCGCTCGAGTGAGACTCATCAGGGGTGAGATTTAGGTCCGGGGAGCCAGGTGTATTGAAGGGAGGTGCAGCCACTGGCAAACCTGATTGCAGGGACAGTGCCTGTTCAGCACACGGTCCGCAGACCCGTGCTCTGTCAGCATCAGCATGGGGCTGACCACACACTGTACACAGCCGGTCATGTCCCCGGGTATATAATTCTGAGATGCCTCCATATGGTGATTATCTGAGCAGTATGCCCGCAGGGATTTACGCAATAGGCAACCCTGGATGCCCCAAGACCCGCTAGGAATGTGGGAGAATTTGTTATGTGGACCCGCTATAATATATGTCAGGCCGGGAGAAGCCACCGAAATCCTGGCGTCTGAAAGACATAATGGGATAAGAGGGGGGTGTCAGTGCCATGCGCAGCTGAATAAAAAATCATAGGAACAAAAACCGCCCGGGAGGGCACTTACATGACCAAGGTAGGAGGCGGATCGCAACCACGCGCGCGAAGACCTTGAAAATGGCGCCAAGCGAACCTCGAGGGGCAGGCCTGATCTGGCTGTGACGCGAGGCGCGTCATGCCGAGTCCCCGCCTCCCCCAAAGAGCGCGAAGCTCTAACCAGCGCAACATCAATGACAGTAGTGGATAGGACACACATACATAATGTAATTAAGGAGATTGCTCTCACACTAGAGAATGATGCTGCCGCCCGGGCTGCACACTAATGTAATGAAAGGACACACGCGCGCAACCAGAAGGTTTATGTGGAGCCAGGAGCGCGGCACTGACACCCAAGTTTAAATAAAAGATCAACGGCCATAAACGTGTTAACATTACACTGGGACTGCCACACATACCCCCCCACCCCTTTCTTTTCCGCCGAGCTACGGGAGGAAGCGAGGGAGAAGGGGAACCTGCACCCAGGGTTTATCCCTATGAGGGGCACGGGCAACAATGCGGGAGGGGCATCTAATGGAGGCTCACCATCGGCCTAAACTGCCTACCCTATGGTGGGGGATTGCGGTGGAGCGTAGCTCCGTGAGCACACGAGGTGCTGCCTACCTTCACCCGACCAGCGCAGCCCAGGCTGGGAGGCACATCTTTATCGAAGAGGACGGGTGGAAATAGTCCCGCAGGGTAGCAGGCTGTAATAGCCCCGCTCACCTGCGAGAGAGTTGATACTTCATGTCTTCGCAGTCAGCACTGCAGAGAAATCTGGGGATTTGTGGGAGGTCCCTGGGTATATGAAGGGCCGGGAGGAGCCTGTTTTTGCATGTCTGCAGTGAACAGTGCCCTCTGGTGGAGGATTACCCACGTGTAAGTATTATATTGGAGCAGGACGTACTGTGTGCTTAGAATATCACCCCTTTTTGAAGGAGGTGTCGAACAGCGGACTTCAGGGCATCTAACTTTGACTGGTTCCGGGATGCCCCTGACCGAAGGAACCTTGCGGGCGGTCTGGCTGCAAACATGATATTGTAACCTGAGGACACTACCTCTTGGATCCACAGATCCCTTACGCGGCGCCTCCAGATATGAGCAAAATGCAAAAATACCATTTTGTGAGTACTCACCTGAAAAATGGATATTGTCAGTGTGCCACACACCCCGCTTCACCTTTAAATTCTTCACGATTGGGTTACTCACCGCCAGGTGACGCTGTTGCAGAGAGGAAGTCTTGTAACGAGCCTCCTTCCGGCCTATATATACCTGGTAGCTCCCATTTATCACCAGTGATTTAAAAAGCAGAAAGACAAGGTACCAGTAATCTACCGGTAACCTCAAAATAAATAAAAGCTTCACCATATGAAGGATTCGGGATACCGAAAAGGGTGGGAGTGAAGCGGGGTGTGTGGCACACTGACAATATCCATTTTTCAGGTGAGTACTCACAAAATGGTATTATTCTTGGTGTGCCACACACCCAGCTTCACCTTTAAATTCTTCACGATTGGGACATCCAAAAGCAGTGTCCACAAGGGATGGGTATCCAAAGGCAAGGTGAAGCATAACTTAAATGACTGCAGTCTGCAGCACTTTGCGGCCAAAAACAGCATCCGCTGAGGCTCGCACATCAACTTTGTAAAACTTAGAAAAAGTATGAACAGAAGACCAAGTGGCGGCCTTACAAACTTGTTCAACAGAAGCTTGGTGAGACGCTCCAACGGCGTGAGTAGAATGAGCAGTGATACGAAAAGGGGGAACTTTCCCCTTAGCAGCATAGGCCGCAATAACGGCCTGACGTATACATTTGCTAATGGAAGATTTGGCCGGTGCCAAACCTCTTAGGCCCACAGGGCACAACAAAAAAGGCATCCGTCTTACGAAAAGGAGACGTGATAATCAAGTAGTACTTAACACAGCGTACTACATCCAAACAATGCAAAACCCTCTCTTTGTCATTCTTAGGATTAGGACACAAGGAGGGAAGAACAATATCCTGATTCAAATGAAAAGCAGAAACAACCTTAGGAAGAAAGTCTGGTTTGAACCGAAAGACCACTTTATCCTGATGCCTCTCAAAGTAAGGCGCCTGGATAGACAAGGCCGCCAACTCCGAGACACGCCGGACCGAAGTGATAGCTACCAAGAAGACAATCTTCTGAGTAGGGTAGACAACCAAATTCAAATCCCAAACCGGGAGTAATGGTTTCCTGGGAGGCCGCACATGCGTAACCCCCTGGAAAAAAGTTTTAACTAAAGGATAAAGCGCAAAACGCTTCTGAAAAAAGATAGATAAGGCAGAAACTTGCCCTTTCAAAGTACTTAGCTGAAGACCAGAGTCCAGCCCAGATTGTAAAAACTCCAGAATCCTGGAGACCGAAAAGACCCTACAAGGAAAAGATCTAATCTCACACCAAGCGATATAGGCTTTCCAAGTCCTATAGTAGATGATAGAAGAAGACCTCTTCCGGGCACTGATCAGAGTCTTAACGACTGAGTCAGAAAGACCCTCCTCCTTCAAGATGGAGGTTTCAGCAGCCAGGCCGTCAAACCCAGCGCTGGTAAATTGGGGTAACACAACCGACCCTGAGTGAGCAGATCAGGCCGAAGAGGCAGAACGAACTGGTCCACTGCCAGCCGAACGATGTCTGCAAACCACACTCGCCTTGGCCACCTTGGGGCCACGAGAACGGTGAACACCCTTTCCAGAGCCAACTTCCGAACCACCCTGCCCAGCATGGGTATCGGAGGAAACAGGTATAGAAATCCCAGATCCCCCCAGCTCAGGGACATGGCGTCCACTGCCAGAGCCAGAGGATCCTGGGAGAGCGACACGAAGTTCGGGAGCCTGTGATTGTGACGAGAGGCAAACAGGTCCACCTCCGGTGTCCCCCATCGGAGACACAGTGAGCGAAAAACCTGAGGATGGAGAGCCCATTCTCCCAGACGGGGAGAGCCCCTGCTCAACCGGTCCGCTTCCTGGTTCTCCACCCCTGGAATGTATACTGCCGAGAGACAAGGAACATGGAACTCTGCCTAGGTCAGGATCAGGGACACCTCTCAGAGCACTCAGACTGCGAGTCCCTCCCTGATGATTGATGTAAGCAACCGCTGTTCGATTGTCTGAACGCACCTGGACCAGAAGGCCCAGAACGTGATGAGTCAGGAGAGCAAGCACCCGACGGATGGCTCTCAGTTCCAGAACATTGATGGGTAAGTGGGCCTCTTGAGGTCCCCACTGCCCCTGGAACTGAAGCGCCTTCCAGAATCCGCCCCATCCCGAAAGACTGGCGTCCGTGGTGACAATTTCCCAAAGAAGGGTCAGGTAAGACCTGCCCCTCACGAGATTGGCCGAGACCAACCACCACTGGAGGGACTGCCGGACCCGGGAGGACAACTGGAAGGGCTGATCCAGCGACCGAGGCTGCCGGTCCCAGGACGCCAACAGATAAAGCTGAAGCGTCCTCGTGTGAAATTGAGCAAAAGGAACTGCCTCGAAAGAGGCGACCATCAACCCTACCAGCCTCATCCCCAGACGGATGTAAGGCCGAGGACTGGAAAGAAGGACCCGAGCCAACTCCTGAATCAGATGAATTTTGGACTGGGGGAGAAACACTCTGTGTTGATGAGAGTCCAACTGCATCCCCAGAAAGGACACCACCCTGGCCGGAGCGAGGGAGGACTTGGGGAAGTTGATCACCCAACCAAAGCTTTCCAGCGTGGAGACCACCATCCTGGTGTCTGTCTCCGATTGATTGAGTGACGGAGCCATGATGAGAAGGTCGTCCAAATAAGGTACGACACGAATGCCCCAAGATCTGAAAATGGCCATCACCCCTGCCAGCACCTTGGTGAACACTCTTGGAGCCGAGGTAAGGCAAAACGGAAGTGCCACGAATTGAAAATGCTGATCTTTCATCACGAATCGAAGAAAACGTTGATGAGCCTGGCAGATGGGAACATGAAGATAAGCATCCTTGATGTCTATGGACGTCATGAAGTCCCCCTGCCGAAGGGAACCGACGGCCGTACGCAAAGTTTCCATGCGAAACTTCCGAATACGGATGAACTTGTTGAGTAATTTCAGGTCCAGGACGGGACGAACCAACCCGTCCTTTTTGGGGACTGCGAAAAGATTGGAGTAGAAACCGAGGCCCATCTCTAAGCGCGGTACCGGCCGGATGACGGCCATTTCTAACAGATTCTTTACCGACGCCAGAAGCCCCTGTGCGGCCAAAGGATCGATGGGCACCCGAGACCGAAAGAACCGTGAAGGAGGGCGAGACTCGAATTCCAGTTTGTAACCGGACGACACCACCTCCCGGATCCATCTGTCCGGAACCTCCTGGTCCCAAACCTGAGAGAAGTGTCGCAATCGTCCCCCCACCCGCACGGGTGAGGGCAGCCCCTCATTGCTGAGCGGGCTTACCAGCAGGCTTGGGCTTGGTGCCCCAGGACTGAGTGGGACGGCCACGGCCCCTCCCCCGAGTCCAACCTGCACCTCTGGTAGCGGGAAAGGAAGCCCCCCTACCCGCTCTGAATCCCCGAAAGGAAGGCCTAACAGTACTTGCCCCCCGAAAGGGACGAGGCCTCTTGCGTTGCGGCATTTTACCACCTTTTGCAACTGAATCAATTTTATCACCAAACAGTCGCAAGCCCAAAAAGGGAAGTGCTGTGAGCACCTTTTTAGAAACTAAGTCCGCCGACCACTGGCCGACGAATAGCCACCAGCATTGCCGCTGTCCTGCTACTCATAACCAGCGCATCGTCCTGAGCGGTCAGAACATAGGAAACAAAAGACTCACACTGCTTGAGAGCAGTAAACTCCTTACAAGTGGGATCAAGATCCACACACAGATCCTGAATAACAGACCTAACCGCCAATAGAAGAAGCGCCGAAGCACACACCGGGCGCATCGTTGATCCGGCACTAATAAAACCATGGCGAGCGTACTGGTCAATCCGACGATCCTCACCATCCTTAAGGGCAGTGGTCTCAGAAGACTGCACCATAGCCGTGCTAGAGAGCCCTAGCACAGGGGTATCGACGTCAGGGGGAACCGACCAAAGCTTCACCAATTCTGGCGGAAAAGGATAACGTTTCTCCCAACTGGAAGGAATTCCAGTTAACCGCGTGGGATGTTCCCATTCCTTAAGCACAACCCTCTCAAAGTGTTGTTGTCTGGGAAAAAACAAACGCGGCTGAGGCACATTAAACAACTGACCCTTTGGCAGGGTGACAGCCTCAGGCGGATCTAAATTCAAAATTTCAAACATGTGAGCCAGAATGGAGGGGGTGTCAAGAGAAACCCCCGCAGCCAAATCGCCAATAGCATCAACCTCAAGCTGATCTGCAGGCTCATCTGACTCCACCAGGAATTCCCCCTCCTCATCCAGGGAGCAATCGGACCAATCCACAGGCTCACATACCTCATCCTGTATAGCCGGAGGTACAGGAGAAAGGTGCTTCCGTTTCGCAGTGGCCTTCAACCCTGCTTTGACGGAAATTATCTTCTCGAGGTTGGATAATCGTGCAGACACCTCGGATTGCGAATCCTTACCTTTGACAATGTTACACGGGGTCCGGAACAGGGAGGGAGGGGTAGGGGATGATGGAAGTTGCGAAGAGCCAGCAGCCGGAGCGACGGACTGACGCGCAATATTCTGCTTTGCACAAGGAATGCATAATATAAAATCATCGCCTGGGAGCGGAGTCCTGCAGCCCCCACACAGCCTGGATGGCCCAGAAGAACCATTTCCGGTATTATCGGAAGGCTCCATATGGTGATTTATGGTATTCGCATAACCATGGGTTTAAGGCATAAGCCACCCGGGATGCCCCTTTATGTTAATGTCCCGGGAGGGAGGATTTAATTTATAATAATGATCCCCTTTTAAATAATTAATTTAAATTTCTTTTTTTTTTACATATATATATATATATATATATATATATATATATATATATGTGTCCCAATTTAGAGAAAAAGGACTAGCCAGGTATAATAGAACCGGGAAGCCACTGCATTGAGGGAATCCCAGGATCTGTGGGGGAAAAAACCAACAGTAAGATCCCCAGAAAACAAATGGCAGCATGCAATACAACATTCAAGCAACAATGTAACACATAATAATACACACACCAAAGTGCTTTAAAGAGGCCAAAGAAAAACTCTTGTCCTTTGTTTTTCCTCTTTTTTTTTTTTTAAATCAGTCATGATAATAGACAGCCCCATGCGAGATGAGGCCGCTTACCTGCCCAAGTAAGGCTGAATAGCCAAGGCACCCGAACAGCAGCAATGGCAGCAGTAGCAGCAGTAGCAGCAGAGACGAAAACACATATGCGGCTGAGTGCCCCGCAGCTGTACTCCTAATGAAAGGAAGGAAGTGCGGCTGGGGCCGGGTTGAATGACGACGACGCCGCAACCACGCCCCCTCTGACGTCATCCGCGCCCCGCCCCCCTCCAGATTCAAACCGTGCAGCCCGCCAGACGGCGGTGCCGCAAAACAAGAGCCTGCGCTGCCCAACCGACAGTGCTGACAACGTGGCCCGCCAGACGGCGGTGCCGATTCAAAGAGGAGACAAGGGGGGAGGGGGAGGGGAGCTGTGAGCACCTAAGAAAGGACGCAGGCAGCATCAGGCATGCCTGCCACAGCGCGGCCCGCCCCGCTTGCCCTGAAGCTGACCCAAACTCTGGCCATTCAGGCCAGCAGCAGCCCGCCAAAATGGCAGAACTGCCAGTGAGGATAAACAACGTGCCATGTGAGGAAGAATCAGCCAGGCCAAGTGCACCCTTGCTTGCGGTGCAGCCTGACAAGTGTTAAACAAGTAAAAAACATACAAGTAAAACACACATGCATATACACATCCCTCCACCCCCCCCCCCCATAGTGAAGGGAGAAGGGACCGTAACGGGAGAGCAAGGGGCCAAGGGGAACCTCGGGACAGGGGCATCCCAAATCCGGATCACCATGCCGGACAGCCGCATTGCCCCCAAAACAGGGCGTCGAGCGGAGGAGATAAGCTCCTAGGCACCTATAGTGCCATCTACCAATTGCCCAGTGAGCGGCCTAGACTGGGAGGCTTCCATTTAACCACAAAAGGTAACAAACAATCAAAACCGGGCAGAAATAGATCAAAGGGGGTGCCGGGGTAAGACCCCGGCTACCTGCAAGCAGGAGACTTCATTCTTCTGTCTTGTCGTCATGCAGAGAGAAAAACACTGGTGATAAATGGGAGGTACAAGGTATATATAGGCCGGAATGGGGCTCGTTACAAGACTTCCTCTCTGCAACAGCGTCACCTGGCGGTGAGTAACCCAATCGTGAAGAATTTAAAGGTGAAGCGGGGTGTGTGGCACACTGAGAATAGCCGTCCCCCCACCCGCTCGGGTGAGGGCGCCCCCTCATGCTGGAGTGGGCTTGGCTGGAGGATTAGGCCCACTTCTCCAGGCCCCTCCTGCCCTATTATGCAATCTGCCTCTACCTCAAAAAACTCTACGGGAGCAAGGACGAAAGGCCCCTCTGCCAGTCCAAAAGAGTCGATATGATGAAGTCCTCCGAGTCTCCTCTTCCTCTGAGGCAGTTTGCCATCCTTCACCATACCGTCCAGTTTTTCTCCAAAAAATCTGCTCTCTAAAAAAGGTAGACCTATAAGAGCTTTCTTAGTGGCGGCAACCGCCAACCATTGTCTTAGCCATAAGGAACGGCGCAAGGCCACAAGCAGAGCAGAAGTTCTAGCAGCTAGCCTGACTGTATCATCCATCGCAGTGATAGCGAACGAGTTAAAGTCTAAACAATCCTTAAAATCTTTGGACTCTTGAATAAGCCTGCGAGACTTAGCCCTGGCTAAACTTTTTCTTCATCTTCTTCCAAGAAAGAAAACAGGCGTGGCTTGAAGCCAGGGACACAATGGCCATGGCACAAACAGGACGTAGAAAGGATCCTTTCATAGCAAAAGCATGGCGGGCCAATTGATCCATTCATCTCTTCGTGGGATCTCTTAAAGATCCCATAGTAGCAGACGGCATGATGGAAGTATTAGACAAGCCTGCTACTGGAGAATCCACCTCAGGTGGGTAAGACCAAAGCTTAATCATGTCCGCCGGAAAGGGATACCTACAGCCTAGTATCCTAGGAACAGCCAGTAATTTGTTAGGATTTTCCCATTCCTTTAACGCCATTTTAGAAAAGTGCGGCTGCTCCGGGAACACCTGCCTTTGCCTTACTGGCTTAAACAGATCATCCTTCCCTCTTCTTGCCACCTCAGGAGGGGTGATATTATTATTCATTTATATAGCGCCATCATCCTCCGTAGTGCTCCAACTACAGACAGGGTAGAACATACAGCACATACACTATTTCAATCGCAGTTTTACAGATTTGACAGTGGATATTCTGCGTACAAGATACAATATGGGAGAGAGTGATATTCAAAGTTTTAAAACAGAAAAGAGCAGACACTGTTTCGCCTGCGAGGAGGGGGTTCTCATCAGAAGAGAAAAAAAATACAATTTTGTGAGTAATCACCTGAAAAATGGATATCGTCAGTGTGCCACACACCCCGCTTCCCCTTTAATACTTACGATCGGGTTACTCCACCAGCAGGTGGCGACGTTGCAGAGAGAAGTCTTGAAAACGAGCCCCCTTCCGGCCTATATATACCTGGGACCTCCCACTTTACACCAGTGATTTAAAAAGCAGAAAGACAAGGTACCAGGAAATCCAATGGTAACCTCAAAATAAAGAAAAAGCTTCACCATATAAAGGGTCCGGGATACCGAAAAGGGCGGGTGAAGCGGGGTGTGTGGCACACTGACAATATCCATTTTTCAGGTGAGTACTCACAAAATGGTATTATTCTCAGTGTGCCACACACCCCGCTTCCCCTTTAATTCTTACGATCGGGACATCCAAAAGCAGTGTCCACAAGGGATGGGTATCCGAAGGCAAAATGAAGCATAACTTAAATGACTGCAGTCTGCAGAACTTTGCGGCCAAACACAGCATCCGCTGAGGCCCGCACATCAACCTTGTAAAACTTAGAAAAAGTATGAACAGAAGACCAAGTAGCAGCCTTACAAACTTGTTCAACAGAAACTTGGTGCTGAAAAGCCCAAGACGCTCCAACGGCGCGAGTAGAATGAGCAGTGATACGAAAAGGGGGAACTTTCCCCTTAGCAGAATAGGCCGCAATAACAGCCTGACGTATCCATTTGCTAATGGAAGATTTGGCCGGTGCCAAACCCTTCCTAGGCCCATAGGGCACAACAAAAAAGGCATCAGTTTTACGAAAAGGAGAAGTAATAATCAAATAGTACTTAACACAGCGTACTACATCCAAACAATGCAAAACCCTCTCCTTGTCATTCTTAGGCTTAGGACACAAGGAGGGAAGAACAATATCCTGATTCAAATGAAAAGCAGAAACAACCTTAGGAAGAAAGTCCGGTTTGAACCGAAAGACCACTTTATCCTGATGCCTCTCAAAGTAGGGCGCCTGAATAGACAAGGCCGCCAACTCCGAGACACGCCGAACCGAAGTGATAGCTACCAAGAAGGCAATCTTCTGAGTCAGGGTAGACAAAGCAATATCTTGCAAAGGCTCAAAGGGAGGAGCCTGAAGAGCAGAAAGAACCAAATTCAAGTCCCAAACAGGGAGTAATGGTTTCCTGGGAGGCCGCACATGCGTAACCCCCCGGAAAAAAGTTTTAACTAAAGGATGAAGCGCAAAACGCTTCTGAAAAAAGATAGATAAGGCAGAAACTTGCCCTTTCAAAGTACTCAGCTGAAGACCAGAGTCCAGGCCAGATTGCAAAAAAACTCCAGAATCCTGGAAACCGAAAAGACCCTACAAGGTAAAGATCTAATCTCACACCAAGCGATATAGGCTTTCCAAGTCCTATAGTAGATGATAGAAGAAGACCTCTTCCGGGCACTGATCAGAGTCTTAACGACTGAGTCAGAAAGACCCTCCTCCTTCAAGATGGAGGTTTCAGCAGCCAGGCCGTCAAACCCAGCGCTGGTAAATTGGGGTAACACAACCGACCCTGAGTGAGCAGATCAGGCCGAAGAGGCAGAACGAACTGGTCCACTGCCAGCCGAACGATGTCTGCGAACCATACTCTCCTTGGCCACCTTGGAGCCACGAGAATAGCGGACACCTTTTCCAGAGCCAGCTTCCATACCACCCTGCCCAGCATGGGTATCGGAGGAAATAGGTACAGAAACCCCAGATCCCCCCAGCTCAGGGACATGGCGTCCACTGCCAGAGGATCCTGGGAGAGCGATACGAAGTTCGGGAGCCTGCAATTGTGGTGAGAGGCAAACAGGTCCACCTCCGGCGTCCCCCACCGGAGACATAGTAACCAAAAAACCTGAGGATGGAGAGCCCATTCTCCCCCTGGGATGTAAACCGCCGAGAGACAAGGAACATGGGCCTCCGCCCAGGTCAGGATCAGGGACACCTCTCTGAGGGCACCCAGACTGCGAGTCCCTCCCTGATGATTGATGTAAGCAACCGCTGTTCGATTGTCCGAACGAACCTGGACCGGAAGGCCCAGAACATGTTGAGTCAGAAGAGCGAGAACCAGACGGATGGCTCTCAGTTCCAGAATATTGATGGGAAAGTGGGCCTCTTAAAGTCCCCACTGCCCCTGGAACTGAAGATCCTTCCAGAATCCCCCCCATCCCGAAAGACTGGCGTCCGTGGTGACAATTTCCCAGAGAGGAGTCAGGAAAGACCTGCCCCTCGAGAGATTGGTCGAGACCAACCACCATTGGAGGGACTGCCGGACCCGGGAGGACAACTGGAAGGGCCAATCCAACGACCGTGGTCGCCGGTCCCAGGACGCCAACAGATGAAGCTGAAGGGTCCTTGTGTGAAATTGAGCGAAAGGAACTGCCTCGAACGAGGCAACCATCAACCCTACCAGCCTCATCCCCAGACGGATGGACGGCCGAGGATTGGAAAGAAGGACCCGAGCCAACTCCTGAATCAGATAAATTTTGGACTGAGGGAGAAACACCCTGTGTTGACAAGAGTCCAACCGCATTCCCAGAAAGGACACCACCCTGGCCGGAGCGAGGGAGGACTTGGGAAAGTTGATCACCCAACCAAAGCTTTCCAGCGTGGAGACCACCATCCTGGTGTCTGTCTCCGATTGATTGAGTGACGGTGCCATGATGAGATGGTCGTCCAAATAAGGTACGACACGAATGCCCCGAGATCTGAGAATGGCCATCACCCCTGCCAGCACCTTGGTGAACACTCTTGGAGCCGAGGTAAGGCCAAACGGAAGTGCCACGAATTGAAAATGCTGATCCTTCATCACGAACCGAAGAAAACGCTGATGAGCCCGGCAGATGGGGACATGAAGGTAAGCATCCTTGATGTCTATGGACGTCATGAAGTCCCCCTGCTGAAGAGAACCGATGGCCGAACGCAGAGTTTCCATGCAAAACTTCCGAGTACGGATGAACCTGTTGAGCAATTTCAGGTCCAGGACGGGACGAACCGACCCGTCCTTCTTGGGGACTGTGAAAAGATTTGAGTAGAAACCGAGGCCCACCTCTAAGCGCGGCACCGGCCAGATGACCGCCATTTCCAGAAGATTCCTTACCGACGCCAGGAGCCCCTGCGCGGCCAAAGGATCGGTGGGCACCCGAGACCGGAAGAACCGTGAAGGAGGGCGAGACTCGAACTCCAGCTTGTAACCGGACGACACCACCTCCCGGATCCATCTGTCCGGAACCTCCTGGTCCCAGACCAGGGAGAAGTGTCACAATCATCCCCCCACCCGCACGGGTGAGGGCAGCCCCTCATTGCTGAGCGGGCTTACCAGCAGGTTTGGGCTTGGCGCCCCAGGACTGACCGCCACGGCCCCTCCCCCGGGTCCAACCTGCACCTCTGGTAGCGGGAAAGGAAGCCCCCCTGCCCACTCTGACTCCCCGAAAGGAAGGATTAAAGGCACTCACACCCCGAAAGGAGCGACGAGGCCTCTTGCGTTGAGGCAATTTACCACCTTTGGCAACTGAATCTAATTTATCGCCAAACAGGCGCAAACCCAAAAAAGGGAGCGCTGTAAGCACCTTTTTAGAGACAAAGTCCGCCATCCACTGGAGCAGCCACACTGACCAACGAATAGCAACCAGCAGTGCCGCTGTCCTGCTACTCATTGCCAGAGCATCGTCCTGAGCGGTCAAGGCAAAGTAAATAAACGACTCACACTGCTTGAGAGAACTAAACTCATCACAAGCGGGATCAAGACCTGCGCACAGATCCCTAATAATGGACCTAACTGCCAACAGAAGAAGCGCCGAAGCACACACTGGCCGCAGTGTCGAACCGGCACTGATAAAACCATGGCGAGCCAATTGATCAATCCGACGATCCTCACTATCCTTAATGGCAGTGGTGTCAGAAGAGTGTACCATAGCCGTGCTAGACAGCCCTAACACAGGGGTATCGACGTCAGGGGGAACTGACCAAAGCTTCACCAAATCCTCCGGAAAGGGATAGCGTTAATCCCAACTAGGAGGAATTCCAGCCAGGCGCGTGGGTTGTTCCCATTCCTTAAGGACAACCCTCACAAAGTGTTGTTGCCTGGGAAACACCAAACGTGGCTGGGGAACATCAAATAACTCACCCTTTGGCAGGGGGACCGCCTCGGGCGGATCCAAATTCAAAATTTCAAACATTTGAGCCAAAATGGAAGGGGTGTCAAGGGACACCCCCGCAGCCTGATCGCCAGCAGCGTCAATCCCTAGCTGGTCTGCAGGCTCATCCGACTCCTCAAGGAGTTCCCCCTCATCAGGGGGACAATCGGACCAATCCAATATTTCACACATCTCATCCTCCGAAGCAGGTGCTGCCGGAGAAAGGTGTTTCCGCTTCGCTGTAGCCTTCTGAGCTACTTTGGCGGAAATTATTTTCTCGAGGTTGGCCAATCGAGCACACACCTCAGATTGCGAATCCCCACCTTTGACAATGTCACATGGGGTCCAGAATAAGGGAGGGAGGGTAGGAGATGCCGGAAGTTGCGAGGAGCCAGCAGCCGGAGCGACGGACTGGCGCGCAATGTTCTGCTTTGCACATGGAACGCATAATATGACATCGCCTGGGAGCAGAGCCCCACAACCCCCACACAGCCTGGATAGCCCCGAAGAGCCGTTTCCGGTAATGTTGGAAGCCTCCATATGGTGAAATTATGGTATTTGCAACAACCCAGGGTTTTACGCATTAAGCCACCCGGGATGCCCCTTTATAATTAATGTCCCGGGAAAGGGAGGATTTAAATTAAAAAATGTTTTTTTTTTCAAAAACTTAGGAAAAAACCCAATTTAGAGTACTAAGACTATCCAGGTATAACAGAACCGGGAGAGCCACTGCAGTGAGGGGATCCCAGGATCTGTAGGGGAAAAGAGACAACAGTCAGACCCCCAGAAAAAAAGGCAGCATGCAGCACATTCATTCATAACAGAATAAAAGGTACCTAGTAGCATATATAACAATAGCCCTTAAGTGCTTTAAGAGTTAAACTGAAGCACCACCAAACATACAAGCTTTACATATGCTGAAGCAAACTTATAGCAAAAAAAGACGGCCCCACACGCGAGGTGGGGACCGTTTACCTGAAAGGCCATGAGCAGCAGCAGCAAGCCAGGCATACAGCTTCCTCCACCCGAGTCCCCCGCACCTGACTCCTTGATTAGAAGGAGGAAGTGCGGCGGGCCCGAGCTGCGAGATAACGCGCTCAAGCCACGCCCCCGCCATTGCGTCACCAAACGCGGGCCGCGGCCCCGCCCCCTCCAATTCAAACAGCGCGGCCCGCCAAATGGCGGTGCCGCATGAAGAGAGGGCGCCCCGACGCCCTCGGAGTCAGTGGGGGGAAAACATGTTTTACAAAACACAGAGCCCTAGCAGTTCAGGCCATGTGAGCGCATACCGCGGCGCTGAGCCTGAGACTGCCATAGCTCTTCACAACATAGTAAGCATTAAAACACCACATGCACACAGTACAAGCACCCCCCAAAACCACCCCCCCCCCAACTGAAGGGAGAAGGGACCGTAGCGGGAGAGAATGGCCAAAGGGGAACCTCGGGACAGGGGCATCCCAAATCCGGATCACCATGCCGGATAGCTGCATTGCCCCACGCGTGAGGTCGAGCGGAGGCGATAAGCTCCTAGGCACCTATAGTGCCATCCACCGTTGCCCAGTGAGCAGCCTGGGCTGGGAGGCTTCCATTAACCATCTAGGTATGCAAACAATCAAAACTGGGCAGAAATAGACCCAAAGGGGGTGCCGGGGTTTGACCCCAGCTACCTGCAAGCAGGAGACTTCTTTCTTCTGTCTTGTCGCCTCATGTAGAGAGAAAACACTGGTGTTAAGTGGGAGGTCCCAGGTATATATAGGACGTAAGGGGGCTTGTTTTCAAGACTTCTCTCTGCAACGTCGCCACCTGCTGGTGGAGTAAACCAATGTAAGAATTAAAGGGGAAGCGGGGTGCGTGGCACACTGAGAATATAGAGTTACTATCTTCCTCACCAGAGCGTAACTTGCCTTCTGAGAGCTGCTCATCTATATACTCTTCTTCCTCTCACTCTCCAAAAGAGGCAAATAAATCTCTTTCCTCCGCAACAGGTTCCAATGCCTCCTCTTATAGGTGGCCTTCTTTGGAATAACCAAGGATAACTGTCTCTCCAGGTTATCCAACCTGCGCACCACATCTGACTGCGCCTCGCTGCCCTCCCCCTCTCCAGGGGAAGGAAGGGATGGGTGAGCCGTTGCGCTCACACCAGTAATAACTGGATTAAAGACCTGATCCGCCGCTCTATTATGGTCTAACCAATTCTCATGGTGCAAGCGGAACAAACCGTGCTGAAACTACCCAGGGGATCCTGCTTACATAAGGGGCAGAGCCCGCCATTCTCAAATAGGATGCCCGAATCACTATCCCCTGATGCCTCCCTCATGGTGTTTTTTTTTTTTTTTTTTTTTTTTTTTTTAATTTGGCAATCAGACCTAAAAGGCCCTAAGCCTAAAACCAATCCCAAAAGGGACCGGGAGGAACCACAACCCTTTTCTATCCTTCTTCCAAATTCTAAAAAATAAAACAGGAGAAAAAAACAGCATTAATCTCCCTTTTTTTTTTAACTGATAAAAAGATAAAACTGACAATCATAATAATAAAATATATTCATACATAAAATAATATATATATATATATATATATATATATATTTATTAACATATAAAAATATATAATAACAATATAAATAATATAACTAACTGAAATATGAAATTGATAATGCAATTAAACCCAAAAAATACCATTTTGTGAATACTCACCTTGTAAAATGGGTATTATAAGTATGTCACACACCCCGCTTCAAGATAATCATTACATGTGGGTAGTATGGTCTGAAGAGGGCGATCTGCAGAGATGATTGGAGGAAAGAAAGCCCCTCCCAGTCCATAAATACCTGGGACCTCCCACTCATTACCCAGTATAAAGAAAGCAGTAAGGTAAGGGACCAGGAAGAGCCAAATATTAGTCATAACAACGCAAGGTTCACAAAACGATGGATCCAGAATACAAAAGGGCGGGTTGAAGCGGGGTGTGTGACATACTTATAATACCCATTTTACAAGGTGAGTATTCACAAAATGGTATTATTCTAAGTATGTCACACACCCCGCTTCAAGATAATCATTACATGTGGGACATCCAAAAGCAGTGTCCATAAAGGGTGGGGATCCAAAACAAGGCATAAAGCACAACTTAAACTACTGCAGCCTGCAGAACTTTGCAGCCAAAAACAGCATCCGCCGAGGCCCAAACATCACCCTTGTAAAAACTTTGAAAAGGTGTGAACAGAAGACCAGGTAGCGGCCTTGCAAACTTGCTCAACAGAGGCCTGGTGCTGAAAAGCCCAGGAAGCCCCAACCGCACGAGTAGAATGAGCTGTAATACGAAGAGGAGGATTTCTCCCCTTAGCAGAAAAGGCCCTGACAATAGCCCCACTTACTGATGGAAGACTTAGCGGGCGCCAAAACCTTTCTTGAGCCCAGAGGGTACCACAAAGAAGGTATCAGTCTCACGAAAGGCAGACGTTACCACCAAATAGTACTTCACAACTCGAACCACATCCAGGGAATGCAGGACCCTCTCCCTTTCGTTACTGGGAGTAGGACACAGAGAGGGCAAAACAATGTCTTGATTTAAGTGAAAAGGCAGAAACCACCTTAAGAAGGAAATCCGGGTTAAAACGGAAAACCACCTTGTCCTGATGTCTTTCAAAATACGGGACCTGAATGGACAGAGCCGCCAACTCAGAAACACGCCGAACAGAAGTGATAGCTACCAAAAAAGGCCACCTTCTGAGTAAGGGAAGACAAGGCAATATCATGCAAGGGCTCAAAGGGAGGACCCTGAAGAGCAGAAAGAACTAAATTCAAATCCCAAACCGGAATCAGAGCCTTCCTAGGGGGCCGCACGTGCGTAACCCCCTGGAAAAAGGTCTTAACCAGCAGATGAAGCGCAAAAGATCCTTGGAAAAACACCGCCAGGGCAGACACCTGCCCCTTCAGAGTATTAAGTTGGAGCCCGAGATCCAAACCATGTTGCAGGAACTCCAGGATTCTAGAAATAGAGAATTCCCTGCAAGGGAAAGCCCTAGTCTCACACCAATCAATATAAGACCTCAAAGTCCTATAGTAAATGGAAGAAGAAAACCTCTTCCTAGCGCTAATAAGAGTCTGAATAACCGCATCAGAAAGACCTTCCTCCTTCAAGATGGAGGTTTCCGCAGCCACGCCGTCTAAGCCAGCTTTGGTAAATTGGGGCAACGTAGATGACCCTGTGTGTGCAGATCCGGCAGCAGGGGCAGAACGAACTGATCTTCTGCTAACCTTACCACGTCTGCGAACCAAACCTGTCTTGGCCACCTTGGAGCCACCAGAATTGCTGACGCTCCTTCCAGAGCCAGCTTGCGCACTACTCTGGCTACCATGGGAAACGGAGGGAACAGATACAGAAACCCCAGATCCCTCCAGTTCAGGGACACGGCGTCCGTCGCGGAGGCTAGCGGATCCTTCGCCAGAGACACAGATGCTGGAAGTTTGTGATTGTGACGGGAGGCAAAGAGGTCCACCACCGGTTAACCCCACCTGAGACAAATCGAACGAAACACCTTGGGACTGAGAGGCCACTCCCCCTTGCGGGCTGACCACCTACTCAGAGAGTCCGCCTCCGAGTTCTCTACTCCCGGAATGTGAACTGCCGAGATGCACGGGACGTGGCTCTCCGCCCAGTCCAGAATCAACGACACTTCCCTGAGGGCACTCCTGCTGCGAGTCCCTCCCTGGTGATTGATGTAGGCAACCGCCGTCCGATTGTCCGACCGAACCTGGACCGGCAAGCCCTGCAGGAGATGAGTCAAACGAAAAAGAACCATTCTGATGGCTCTCAATTCCAGAATGTTGATAGGCTCGTGGGCTTCCAGGGGTCCCCACAACCCCTGAAATTGCAGATCATTCCAGAAGCCCCCCCATCCTGAGAGGCTGGCATCCGTGGTGACCACCTCCCAACGAGGAGTCTGAAAAGACCTGCCCTTCAACAGATTGGTTGAGTTCAGCCACCACCTGAGTGGTCGGCGAACCCAGGGAGACATCAGAAAGAATTGATCCAGCGACAGAGGAGATCTGTCCCAGACAGACAATAGATGGAGTTGTAGCATCCTCGTGTGAAACTGGGCAAAGGGGACTGCCTCGAAGGAGGCCACCATCAACCCCACCAGTCTCATTCCTAGTCGAATGGTCGGACGAGGAATGGACATGAGCGACCGAATCAATTCCTGAATCAAAAGAACCTTGGATTGAAGAAGGAACACCTGGCCTGATCTGTATCCAGAGACATTCCCAGAAAGGATACTATCCTGGACGGGTAAAAGGAGGACTTGGGGTAGTTGATCACCCAGCAGAACCTCTCCAGAGTGGATATTACCGTCCTGGTGTCCAATTCCGCTTGTCTGAATGATGATGCCATGATGAGGAGATCGTCCAGATATGGCACTATGCGAATTCACTGCGCTCTAAGAAGAGCCATCACCCCAGCGAGCACCTTGGTGAAAAACCCTTGGAGCTGTGGTGAGACCAAAAGGAAGACTACAAACTGAAAGTGCCGATCTTCCACCACAAACCCGAGGAATCTCTGGTGCGCGGGAAAAAATCGGAACATGGAGGAAAGCGTCCTTGATGTCTATGGACGTCATGAAGTCCCCCTGACGGAGAGCGTGGATAGCTGAACGAAGCGATTCCATGCGAAATTTTCGCAGCCTGATAAACCTGTTGAGGATCTTCAGATCCAGGATGGGCCGGATAGAGCCATCCTTTTTGGGGACCGTGAACAGATTTGAGTAAAATCCCCGACCTTGATCTGATAGGGGCACTGGCGAGATGACCTCTATCTCCAGAAGACTTGAAAAACGCCTCCCGAAGCCCCTGTGCGCCAGGTGCGTCCGGGGGCACCCTAGACCTGAAGAAAAGCGGAGGAGGACGGGACTCTAACTCCAACTTGTAGCCGGAAGACACGACTTCCCGGATCCGTTTGTCCGAAACCTCCCGAATCCAGATCAGAGAGAAGTGTCGCAGCCGTCCCCCACCCGCATGGGTGAGGGCGCCCCCTCATTGCTGAGCAGGCTTGTTCGCAGGTTTTGGGTTTTGAACCCCAGTTGTATCCTGAGCGGGCACGTCCTCTGCCCCTATTCCAGGAATCTCCTCTAGTGGAAGGGAAGGCGAAACCTCTTCCTGCTCTGGATCCGCGAAAGGAATGATTGAAAGAAGCCGCCCCGCGAAAGGGACGTTGTTGCTTCTTGCGTTGAGGTAACTTACCCCCCTTAGATACTGAATCCAATTTTTCTCCAAAAGGCCGTAGCCCCACGAATGGGAGAGACGTCAGCGACTTTTTTGGCCCAAAGTCGGCCGCCCACTGGCGCAACCAAACTGAACGCCTTATAGTCACCATCAGAGCAGAAGCTCTCCAAGGCGGCTAACATGAAAGACAAGAATAACTCACAACGTTTAAGTCCCAGAAATTCGTCACTGTCCGGGTGCAAACCGGAAGATGACAACAAGTCTCTGACCACCGACCTGGCAGCCACCACCAGCAGAGACGAAGCGCAAAAAGGGCCGTATGGCTGCCCCAATACTGGCGAAACCATGACAAGCCATCTGGCCAATTCGTTTATCCCCTCCATCTTTAAGAGAAGAGCAATCGGGGTTATTCAAAAACGGCTGAATTGGATAACCCCAGAATTGGTGCGTCCACCTCAGGGGGGGACGTCCAGCGCTTAACCGTGTCCGAAGGGAAAGGATATCTTTTATCCCAACTCTGAGGAATGCCTGGGAGCCGAGCCGGCCTCTCCCATTCCTTGGAATTCCCTAATCAAAGGCATTTTGATAAGATTATTTCTAAGCGCGGCTTGGGTTCCTCATAAAACTCCTTGTTGATGAGGAGCAACCTCTGGAGGAGAAATAGCCAGAACCTCAAACATCTGAGCAAGGACGTTAGGAGTATCCAAAGAACTCCCTGACCCCTTCTTAGAGTCCGCGCCAACAAATAGCTGGTCGTCCGAATAATCCGATTCGTCAAATAGCTCCCCTTCCTCCAGAGGGGAGTAATCTGACCAATCCAGGCGATCCTCATCGTCATATTCAAATGTCGGTGGGACCAGTGACAAATGCTTTCTCTTAGCTGGAGCCTTCTTGGCAACCGCAGAAGAAATACATTTTTCAATATTAGTCAATCTAGCACACACATCAGATTGTGACTGCCCACCCGTGACAACGTCACACGGGCCAAGACGGGGTGGGAAGGGGATGACGCCGGCGGTGCTGACCCAGACGCCTGGGGTACTGACTGCCGTGTAATAGTCTGCTGTGCACATGGTATACATAGAAATACGTCATCCCCTGTTAGGGATACCCCACAGCCCATGCACTTCCAGGATTGCCCCAAGGGGAGCCCGGTATCTGGGGATGCCTCCATACGGTGAACGTATATGTAGTCGCAATGACCGAGGGAATTACGCTAGTAAGCAACCCGGGATGCCCTTATAATTGTCCCAAGTGGGAGGATTTTAACATGGAATTTAACCCAGGGACCCAAGGACCGGAAGAAGACCCCTTAAGACCTAAGGCGTTCTACCTGAAAGACTGCCGGATATAAAGGGTTACGTATATATATATATATATATATATATATATATATATAGAAATATAGGGGGCCCATAGGGCCACTCACTGTGCCTTCCTGCGTGAGGTAAATGGCGTCCACCACACACGCAGCTCACAGAGGCAGAGAGGATCCTGTGGGCATGGCCAGCGGAGCGCGCGATATGCGTAGCTCCGCCCCCTTACAGAGCGGAAAGCGGGCTCCGCAGTGGGTCTGCCTAACAGGGGCGGGCCGTTGCGTCCCGCTCAACAGCCCGGCCCCGCCCCTAATGGCAAAATGTGTGAGGTAAATTACCTCAGAAAAACACTATAGCGCACACATATACCGGCGCCATGGCAAGAACAGCAGCCGCGGCGCCGGTAACCACAAAGACCCCAGGGATGTAATGGGTGCGGGCCGCGGCGACGCGCAATCGCCCGGCCCCGCCCACTGTGGCCAGCGCGTGAGGGGAGATCTCCCCTCACAAGATTAAGGGAACCGCCAGCGCAAATAACCGTGCCGCGGCCATTGCGGTAGTCACCGCAACAAAAAACAGTAAAGCCAGGGGGATAAGCCAGCGCCAACAGCCGGCCCCACCCCCCAAATACAACTTCTGAGGAGAAAAGTTCTCCTCAGCTCTGGCGCCAGTAGCAGCAAGCGCCGCTGTTAAAGTGAAACAATGCTCAATAAATAAATCCTAACTCTGAGGTAAAAAAGGTGGCCCCCGACATTTTATCCCCACCACCACAGGAGAAGGGCATCAGGAAAGGGGGGCCAAGGGACAGGGCATCCCAAACCGGGGTCACCAGCCCGGATAACCGCCTACCCTCTGGTACAGGGTCTCGCGGTGGAGCATGGCTCCAGAGCACTAAAAGTGCCATTCTACCCTCACCCGGGATACAGCCTAGACTGGGAGGCATGTGTATTGGGACTTATAAAAAACATAACCGGGTGGAAATAGAGAGAAAAGCGGTCCGGGAATAAACCCGGCTACCTGAAATCCCCCTGTGCAAGGAGGAGACATCATCTTCTGACTTGCTCGCCGTCTGCAGAGATGGAAAACTGGGTAATGAGTGGGAGGTCCCAGGTATTTGTGGACTGGGAGGGGCTTTCTTTCCTCCAATCATCTCTGCAGATCGCCCTCTTCAGACCATACTACCCACATGTAATGATTATCTTGAAGCGGGGTGTGTGACATACTTAGAATATTGACATAAAAATTGATAATGGCGATGTCCACTCACCCCCAACGCTCTTCTCTTTACCGCTATACAAGAGAAATGATCAAACACAATATATATATCATAGCTTAGTGCAAACAATGGCAAAATCAGCTTGCCCTGAGGCAGCAATATGAATAAACCAGCGGAACCCCCGAAATTTTCTAGGCCAGCACCTTGGCCCAACTGGCCGCCGCCGCAATCGCACTGCTATCTGGCCGCAATATAATATATATATATATATATATATATATATATATATATATATATATATATATACACACACACACACACACCCCTAGCAATATGCGATTTCCTCACGCGGGGAGAGAGACAACTGAATACACGGCCTTGTGATTCCGTGTTAAACTCTGCCCCTTGCGTGACGTCAGCCACGTCCCTTAAAGGCATACATATTATTTTTGTTTTGGTACACCAGAGAAAAACCTGCGGCTGACTTTTCAAAAAAGCCTGCAGCCCAGAGCATATACACTCTGTAAGCATCCCAAGACCCCGGCGCTTCCACCTTACCTTCACGGACCCCAAAACAGCCAACGCTGTGGAGGCATAAACTTGGGTCTTGAGGGATCCGTGGGAATAAGGCTCTGCAGAGAGCCGACAGGGTTCAGCCCCCTGCTTGCTGCCAAAACCTTGAGAGCTACCTGAATCTTCAGTCAGTCATCTTGCCACTGCAAGAAAGAAAACTGATCTGATTAGGGGCAGCTGCTACTTATGGGCCGGGAGGGCCATGCCTGTTTTCTTTCTTGCAGTCACTTGATCAGCAAGGAGGAGGAAACCCAAGAGTAAGGAGTGTATGGAATGGATTGGAAGAAAAATACCATTGAGTGAATCACAGAGTAAATATATACATAATATATAACACAAGTGGCAAAAACTCACGTGTCCTGAGGAAAGACAGGAGGGAAAGACAGGAACGAGAGGGCGGGCCAGAAAAAAACACCAGTGAAGCCAATATAGCTGAGCCTAAACCAGCTGAAAATCAACAATGGCCGAATTTGAAGATTACACCATCTATTTTAAAAGCAAAGACTTGCCACAAGCTGAGCTTCCTGCGATACTTGTGCTGTTGAACAGTGCTAAAACACAGACACACACACTTTTCCCATGTGATTTTTTAGCTTTATTATGGGAGAAAGGCCACCCCCCCCAAGGGGCACAGAGAGACACTGCGGGGGGGGGGGGGGAACCCACACCAATAGGTGAATGGGCAAGAGGGACAGGGCATCCCAAACCAGACACTGCCTACCCCTTAGTATGGGGTCTCACGGGGGGGAGCAAGCTCCCCTATGCACCCAGAGGTGCTGCTACCATTGCCCGAGCCTGCAGCCTAAGCTGGGAGGCATATTGTTATAGCTTAACTTTTAAAAGAAAAAGAAGTCCGGGCAGAAATAGACATAAAAAAATGCCGGGAGTTACCCCGGCTACCTGCAAGGAGGAGAGAGTCATCTTCTGACTTGCTTCACCGACTGCAGAGACAAAAGACTGAGGAATAGTGGGAGGAACACGGTACTTATGGACCAGGAGGGGCTCCTTTTTCCATGTCATCTCTGTAAGATCGGCCTCTACAGGCCGGTTTCCCAAGTGTCATGGATCTTTGGAAGTGGGGTGTGTGACATACTAGGAATACCTACCTAACTTGGAAGGACGGGTTGAAACTAAGAAAATAAAAAATGTTCCTCAGCAGGTACACCAGAGAGAAACCTGCGGCTGTCTTACTTTTCAAAAAGCCTGCAGCCCAGAGCATATACACTCTGTAAGCGCCCCAAGACCCCGGCGCTTCCACCTTACCTTCACAAACCCCAGAACAGCCAGAAGCTGTGGGAGGCACAATTGGGTCTGGGGGATCCGTGGGAATAAGGCTATGCAGGAAGCTGACAGGGTGCAATCCCCCGCTTGCTGCCAATCCTTGAGAGCGAATTCCTGAACAACCTTCACAGTCACTTGCAACTGAAAGAAAGAAAATTGGAATGGTGTCTGGAATGGATTGGAAGAAAAAAAAAAAAGACAACGTTCCATACATTTTAGTAGATCTTCCTAGTAGTTAACTTCCTTAGTAGTTTCACTCTACTTGAACAACCCTTATGACTTAATATGGTCCTTTCAGGATCCATGAAGTCAGAAGTAGTCTTGACGGATTAGGGTGCAGAATGGCGTCCTGATGGATGATGTTCGGAATGTCTGGAAACCTCCAGGGACCTTTCCTTGCCATATCCCTTAATTCTGCGAACCAAGCTTTTTTCGGCCAGAACGGAGCAAAGAGGATCATCGTCACTTCGCAAGGATTCCCTGTTGTCTGAGGTAGGCCATGGGTTCTGCCAAGATCTTTGTAAAAAACCTCGGAGACGAGAACAGGCCAAAGAGTAGTGCTCTGTACTCTGGAGTGCAGAATCAAAATAGGGATATGCAGATAGTCATCTCGTAATTCTAGGTTCACCATCAGGGCATTTTCTATCAGGACATTTCTTACGGAATAAATTGAGTTCATCCTGAACCTCTTGTATCAAATGAATTTGTTTAATCTCTTTAGGATTCAAAATCATCCGATATGTTCCTGATGGCTTTTGAACCAGAAAAGCAAGAGAGAGTAGAGCCCTCCTTCCAGGGAGGTCGAGGGGACCCTTTCTAGCACATTTTTCTGTAGAAGCTCCTGAAGAACTAGAGGGAAGGCTTCTCTCTTGTTGGTGTCTCTTGGTAGTCTGGTCACTGAGAAGGATAACTGGGGAAAGGATGCAAACTCCAATTGATACTCCTTTTCTAGGGTTTGTAGTACAAACTGATTTTGGGTAACTGCTCTCCAGGAACCAGGGCCCCCCACCGTATAGTCTTTGTCAGGACTGCGGCTTAGGCCCCTCCGAAGGTTTGTTAACTAAAGAATACCTTGCTTGGGGCCTAGGCTGAGCCCAACATATCTTGGCAACAATTTGTCTGGGCTGGGTTAGATTTGGAACTGCTCTCCCTCCCTTACTTGGACGCGGATTAAAAGTGAGTTTCCTGTATGGGAATTTTTTATACCCGCTTCATTTGATCTGGTTAGGATCACATCCAAGTTTTAGACACACTGTCGCCTGACAGTCTTTAACCAGAGTGCTCTGCGAGCACATGAAATCAAAGCGGAGGTCTTTTCTGTGGCCCTGATGAGCTGCTGTGAAGCATTAATAAGGAAGGCAATAGCACTATTATGGGTTGGTAAGGTAGCTAAAAGGTCCTGCGAGGGTACCTTACTGTCCATGTGATCCTTAAGGGTATCCACCCATTTAGCCATACTTTTGAGGCCCACATCAGTGGCCATTGCTGGCCTAAACACTGCATTCCAAGCTCTTAATATATGTTCACCTCTGTAATGCCATTGCATCGAGCAATGCCCCCATGTCCTCAAAACTTAAATCTGTTGATTTAGACATCTGACCTAATTGAGCATACAACTTTGGACACTTACTCCAGTGTTCCATAATGGGATTGTGGAATGGAAATTTTCTTTTTAAAGGATTTAGGCATAAAGAGTTTCTTCTCTGGAAAATCCCTGCTCCGACTCAGTAGTTACATCAATCTGTACTGGAGAGGAAGGCAAGGCACTGGGAGCTGTACTAATCAGGGATAGTCCCTGTTTTTTTTCAGGCTGATCAACAAAAGCCGAAGTGGGGATAGGTGCCGAAGCGAAAAATGTTTGGGCATCCCGCAAAGAGGCAACCCCTGCCTCATACAACGGATTTCCCTTAATGTCACTGAATCCGCCTCTTTTTTAGCTCGTCACAACCCGGACACAAAATCATCTTCCAAGTGTCCAGGAGTGCTATGTTACAAGATTCACAGCTTTTAGTCTTTTTTGAGGCTTTAACATGTTACTTGTGTTCCGCTTTAGCCTTAGAATAGTTTTCTTTGTAAAACATTAAGAAAAATACAACTAAGCACCTTAGCCCTGGGTACATAATATATAAAACAATAAAAAGGCCCTACTGCTTGTTGTCTGTGCTTCTGCCACTGCTCTCGCTTCCCCAGCTGCCGTGAGCCTGCACGAATTACTCAGGGGGGCGAGGGTCTGGGGGGCTTACAGAGAAACTTGCCGCCGATTAGCGATTAAGTTATGCATTCCGGTTTCACTGTATGGACAGCTTGACAGGGAGCAGGTAATTTGCAAATGTAGGCATGACTAAAAGGCACCGCCCTGACAGGTTGTCTTGCATCAGGATAACAAACGGGTATACAGAATATATCCCTCTACAGCTTCAAAGTATTATACAACGCAAAGTAATTTGCCACATGATGCAGCCTCCAGTAAATGAACAAAAAGTCTTAAGAGAGCACCCAGGATTGGTGGCCATTTGGGTGCTCTGAAGCCAGACTATGGCACTATTAAGGGTCTATATCTACATGGCCAAGCCGAAGCCTTTGTTGCTTGGAAGGGGATATCTAGAACCCACCTAACAGACGGGCAAATTTGGCATTTACACCAAAAGACTTTAATAGAGGACCTAGCTATATGAAAAGTATAGTGCCATTCTTACAATATGCCCTTGCACTACCCATAGCAGAATGCAAGCCAGGCAGGGCCAAATAGCTCAAGTAAATACACAGTAAGGACCCTGCATAGTCCACAAAATTCATGCCACCTGGGCCGCACCGCAGAAACATCCAAAATATAGAAAATGTATATTTTTTAATATATAATTTTATATTTCTGGGCTTAATGCATGAAAAAAATACCATTTTGTGATTACTCATCTGTAAAATGGGTATTATAAGTATGTCACACACCCCGCTTCCAATATTCATGACATCTGGGTAATTACCTGTAGAGGGCGATCTTTGCAGAGATGACAGGAAAAAAGAAGCCCCTCCTGGTCCATACCTGGGACCTCCCACACATTCCCCAGTATAGGATAGCAGTAAGGGGACCAGGAAGAGCCAATTATAACAATAAAACAGTAAAAGGTGCACCATATAAAGGATCCAGAATACCAATAAGGGCGGGATGAAGCGGGGTGTGTGACATACTTATAATACCCATTTTACAGGTGAGTAATCACAAAATGGTATTATTCCAAGTATGTCACACACCCCGCTTCCAATATTCATGACATCTGGGACATCCAATAGCAGTGTCCAACCAGGGTGGGGATTCCAAACAAGGCAACAATGCACAAACTTAAACCACTGCAGCTTGCAGAACCTTGCAGCCAAAAACAGCATCCGCTGAGGCCCGCACATCAACCTTATAAAACTTGGAAAAAGTATGAACGGAAGACCAAGTAGCAGCCTTACAAACTTGTTCAACAGAAGCCTGGTGCTGAAAAGCCCAAGAAGCCCCAACAGCACGAGTAGAATGAGCAGTGACCCGAAAGGGGGGAACCTTCCCCTTGGCGGAATAGGCCCCAACAATGGCCTGTCGTATCCATTTACTAATGGAGGACTTGGCGGGCGCCAAACCTTTCCTGGGCCCAGAGGGCACCACGAAAAAGGAGTCCGTCTTACGAAAAGGAGTAGCCGCCACCAAATAGTACTTCACACAGCGAACCACATTCAAGCAGTGCAAGACCCTCTCCTTGTCATTGCTAGGCTTAGGACACAAGGAAGGAAGAACATCCTGCTTGAGATGGAAGGCAAAACGAAAAACCACCTTGTCCTGGTGTCTCTAAAAGTAAGGGGCCTGAATGGACAGAGCCGCCAACTCACTGAACAAAAAAGGGGATTTCTGGAGATCCCAAACAGGTCCCCAGAGGGTCTGCACTCAACCCAAAGGTTTGTAAATACTGTTGATAAACCACAATAACTGATGCTAGAAAAGTATACAATTTATTAATGATTAATAAGACTCCTGGGGAAGCCAATGCACATAAAAATACACAACGACAATGTTAAAAAACATTAACACACAAGTACAAAAAACACAGGGGGGGGGGGGGGTTAGAGGATAATTGGGCTTTATATATATTATACAACTGCTATTATTCCTCACATTAAATTTATCTCATGAGCCCGCAGTATGAATGTAATCAATATCCTATTGTGCCTGGTTCATCTCTCCAAGGTATTAATAACAATGTAACATAGTTGTGCACAGACTATTGACAAATGTAACAATATGACAGGAGAGTGTCTGTTAAGCAGACATGAACATGCTGATAATGTGCAGGCAAATGAGAAACATCAACAGCTAACCAAGAAAAGGATTAAGTGAACATTACCACATGTCATCAGTCGCCCGCCTCAAGTCCCCCGTGTGGGTACTGGCCCACCGACGCGTTCCGTGGATCCCCACTTCACCAGGGCACAGAAATGGCCAACCAGAGCCGCCAACTCAGAGACACGTCGAACAGAGGTGATAGCCACCAAAAAGGCAACCTTTTTGAGTGAACACAGAAAGTGCAACATCCTGCACCGGCTCAAAAGGAGGCCCTGGAGAGCCGACAGAACCAAATTCAAATCCCAAACGGGCAGCAAAGGCTTTCTAGGTGGCCGCACATGAGTAACCCCCTGGAAAAGAGTCTTAACCAGAGGATGCAGAGCAAAAGACCTTTGAAAGAAGACTGCCAGGGCAGAGGCCTGCCCTTTCAAGGTACTAAGCTGGAACCCCAGGTCCAGACCATGTTGCAGAAACTCCAAAGTTCTAGGAATCGAAAACACCCTGCAAGGTAAGGCCCTAGCCTAACACCAGTCAATATAGGACCTCCAAGTCCTGTAGTAGATGTTAGAGGAAGACCTCTTCCTAGCCCTAACAAGAGTCTGAATCAAAGCATCAGACAGACCTTCCTCCAAGATGGAGGTTTCAGCAGCCACGCCATCAAAGCCAGCGTTTGTAAATTGGGGTAACGTAGTTGACCTTGAGTGATTAGATCCGGAAGCAGGGGCAGACAGTACCGATCTACTGCCAGCCGTACGACATCTGCGAACCAAACCTGTCTTGGCCACCTTGGAGCCACCAGGATTGCTGGCGCACCTTCTTGAGCCAGCTTGCGCACCACCATGCCTACCATGGAGAAGGGGGGAAACAGGTACAGGAACCCCAGATCCCTCCAGGCCAGAGACATTACCTCCACTGCCAGGGCCAGAGGATCCTGAGACAGAGCCACAAAGGCAGGAAGCTTGTGATTGTGACGAGAGGCAAAAAGATCCACCTCCGGAGTCCCCCACTTGTGGCAAAGGGACCGGAATACCTTGTGATTGAGAGACCATTCCCCTCGGCGAGAGGATCTCCTGCTCAGGGAGTCTGCCTCCGTGTTCTCCACTCCCGGAATGTAAACGGCTGAGATGCATGGGACATTGCTCTCCGCCCAGGCAAGAATCAGAGACACTTCCCTGAGGGCACTCCTGCTGCGAGTCCCTCCTTGGTGATTGATGTAAGCGACCGCCGTCCGATCGAACCTGAACCGGTAAGCCTTGCAAATGACGAGTCAAGCGAGACAGAACCAACCGAATGGCCCTCAGCTCCAAGACATTGATGGGGGAGTGGGCCTCCCGAGGCCCCCACAGCCCCTGGAACTGATGTTCCCTCCAGAAACCCCCCCAGCCCGACAGGCTGGCGTCCGTGGTGACCGTTTCCCAACAAGGGGTCAGAAAAGATCTGCCCCTCATCAGATTGCTTGGTTCCAGCCACCACCGAAGAGACTGCCGAACCCGGGGGGACATCAGAAATGACTGATCCAAAGACAGCGGGCACCTGTCCCAGGTCGCCAAAAGATGGAGCTGAAGCGTCATGTGAAACTGAGCAAAGGGGACTGCCTCGAAGGAAGCCACCATCAATCCCACCAGTCTCATCCCCAGCCGGATAGACGGGCGCGGGTTGGATAGGAGAAGCCGAATAAGATCCTGAACCATCTGTACCTTGGACTGAGGTAGGAACACCCTGGTCTGAATGGTATCCAGAGTCATGCCCAGAAAGGAAACCTCCCTTGACGGGGAGAGAGAAGACTTGGAATAGTTGATCACCCAGCCGAACCTCTCCAGCGTGGTCACCACAGTCCTGGTGTCTAGCTCCGCTTGAGAGGAGAGAGGATGCCGTAATGAGGTCGTCCAGATCCGGCACAATGCGAATGCCCTGGGCTCTGAGGAGGGCCATCACCCCCGCCAGCACCTTGGTGAACACCCTTGGTGCCGAGGTAAGCCCGAATGGAAGGGCCACAAACTGGAAATGCCGATTTTCCACTACGAACCTGAGAAATCTCTGGTGTGCCGGGAAGATTGGAACATGCAGGTAAGCATCCTTGATGTCTAGGGACGTCATGAAGTCCCCCTGACGAAGCGAATTGATGGCTGAGCGCAGAGTCTCCATGCGGAACTTCTTGGTTCTGATAAACCTGTTGAGAAGCTTCAGATCCAGAATGGGTCTTATGGAGCCGTCCTTCTTGGGAACCGTGAAGAGGTTGGAATAGTAGCCCAGGCCTCTCTCTCTGAGAGAGGCACCGGGCAAATGACTTCCATGTCCAGAAGATTCTTTACTGCCAACAGGAGCCCCTGCGCAGCCCAGGGATCCGAGGGCACCCGAGATCTGAAGAATCTGGGAGGAGGCCGAAACTCCAGCTTGTAACCGGAAGACACCACTTCCAAGATCCATCTGTCTGTGACCTCCCGGTCCCAGACCTGGAAGAAGCGCCGCAGCCACCCCCCCCACCCGCAAGGGTGAGGGCGCCCCCTCATTGCTGAGCTGGCTTGGCACCCCAGCTGTGTCCTGGACGTGCACGTCCTCTGCCTCTGTTCCAGGAATCCCCTCTGAAGTTAGAGTAGGCCAAACCCCTGCCTGAGGGGCACAGGGAGACCCAGAAGGGGGGGGGGGGTCCGCACCACAGAGTGGAAGGAACAAGCTAGGGATGGGGCATCCCAAACCGGGATCACCAAACCCCTAGTATGGGGTCTCACGGGGGAGCATGGCTCCCTGTATACACCACGAAGGTGTTGCCCACCATTGCCCGGACCCACTGCCAAAGCTGGGAGGCATAATGAGTAAAACAAGGTCCGGGCAGCAATAGGAACAAAATGGCCGGGGGTAACCCGGCTACCTGCAAGGAGGAGACACAGCCATCTTCTGCTTGCTCGCCGTCTGCAGAGACGAAAAACTGGGGAATGTGTGGGAGGTCCCAGGTATTTATGGCCCGGGAGGGGCTTTTTTTTCCTGTCATCTCTGCAAAGATCGCCCTCTACAGGTAATTACCCAGATGTCATGAACATTGGAAGCGGGGTGTGTGACATACTTGGAATAAAATCAGTATTACTACCAATTACGGGCACACTGACTTCCACTTTTCCTCCCATCTCTTTTTTGGACAATGGATTGGCAGTTTTTTTTTCCTCACATGGGCCATATTAGGGTCGTCCTACATATTAACGTAACTGCTTTGTGTTGGGCTGCATTTGGCACTGTCCTAAACAGTTTTCGGTTTTTAACTTGAAGTGGCCAAGATATCGAGGTTTACAGTTTTAACTTTTGATTTCTCCTCTGAAAAAAAGTGGCAGTGTCCCTTGAATCTGCGATGCTGCATAAAAATCAGCAATGTGATGAATCTGAAGGTAGAGAAGGTCATTGGCAGAACATGTAAACCCAGATGATATGGCCATTTCGGGTTCAATTTAAAAAAGGAAAACCATTTCAGACGACGCCAAATGTAGCCCTAAGCAATGGTGTAACAATTAGGAATTTTACTTTCTCGCGTGTTCCTCCGTGTGGCAGCATCCCAAATACACAGCAGGGTGTGTATTATCACCCCCCCCCCCCCGGGTCGCCTGATCAACTCACCTTCCAGTAAATCCTACGTACAGTGAAGGCTTATGCTAAAAGTGAGTGCGCAGACTGGCTGAGCAGCACACTCAGCATGCTCACCGTCCCTTGGCTCAGCTGATGGCCAAGCCCCCAAGTGCACCGCCAGCCACATCCCCCCACTCACCTTGCAGCTGTGGCGTGCCCTCGTCACTCGTTCAGAAAGGCCAGGCACGAGCACAGCTAGAGGCGAGCAGGGGTGTGGCTGCAGTGAAAAGGCGGGTGAGGGCTCGGAAGAAGATGAGTGGATCTGGGCATCTGGGGGCTTCAACACCGTAGGGCACCCCCAATTAGGGAAGCCCCAGGGACAGGAAGTCGGATGGCCCAGGAGTCTTTTAGAAGTTAATATGCAGAAGGACCATAATATGGCCCACAGAGGGGGAAATACAATTCTGTGATTAATCACCTGTAGAATTGGTATTATGAGTATACAGTACGTCCTGCTCCAAATCTAATACTTACAGTTGGGATATACTCCGCCAGATGGCGCTGGATTGCAGAGAGATCGAAAAATACCATTTTGTGAATACTCACCTTGTAAAATGGGTATTATAAGTATGTCACACACCCCGCTTCAAGATATTCATAACGTGTGGGTATACTGACCTGAAGAGGGCGATCTGCAGAGATGATTGGAGGAAAGAAAGCCCCTCCCAGTCCATAAATACCTGGGACCTCCCACTCATTACCCAGTATAAAGAAAGCAGTAAGGTAAGGGACCAGGAAGAGCGAAATATAAGTCATAACGCAAAGTTCACAAAATGAAGGATCCAGAATACAAAAGGGCAGGTTGAAGCGGGGTGTGTGACATACTTATAATACCCATTTTACAAGGTGAGTATTCACAAAATGGTATTATTCTAAGTATGTCACACAACCCGCTTCAAGATATTCATAACGTGTGGGACATCCAATAGCAGTGTCCATAAAGGGTGGGGATCCAAAACAAGGCATAAAGCACAACTTAAACTACTGCAGCCTGCAGAACTTTGCGGCCAAAAACAGCATCCGCTGAGGCCCGAACATCAACCTTGTAAAACTTTGAAAAGGTGTGAACAGAAGACCAGGTAGCGGCCTTGCAAACTTGCTCAACCGAGGCCTGGTGCTGAAAAGCCCAGGAAGCCCCAACCGCATGAGTAGAATGAGCTGTAACACGAAAGGGAGGATCTCTCCCCTTAGCAGAATAGGCCCCGACAATGGCCTGACGAATCCACCTGCTGATGGTAGACTTTGTGGGTGCTAGACCCTTCTTGGGCCCAAATGGCACCACGAAAAATGCATCAGTCTTGTGAAAGGCAGACGTTACCACCAAATAGTACTTCACAACACGAACCACGTCCAAAGAATGCAGGGCCCTCTCCTTGTCATTGCTGGGATTAGGACACAGAGAGGGCAGAACAATATCCTGATTTAAATGAAAGGACGAAACCACCTTAGGAAGGAAATCCATCTTAAAACAGAAAACCACTTTGTCCTGATGTCTTTCAAAATAAGGAGCATGAATAGATAGAGCCGCCAACTCAGAAACACGTCTAACAGAAGTGATAGCTACCAAAAAGGCCACCTTCTGCGTAAGGGAAGATAAAGGAATATCATGCAAAGGCTCAAAGGGGGGACCCTGGAGAGCAGAAAGAACCAAATTCAAATCCCAAACTGGAATCATAGGCTTCCTAGGAGGCCGCACATGTGTAACCCCCTGGAAAAAAGTCTTAACCAAAGGATGAAGCGCAAAAGACTTTTGGAAAAACACCGCCAGGGCAGACACCTGTCCCTTCAGAGTACTGAGTTGGAGCCCCAGGTCCAGACCATGTTGCAAAAACTCCAAAATTCTAGAAATAGAGAATTCCCTACAAGGGAAAGACCTCCAAGTCCTATAATACACAGACGATGAGGACCTTTTCCTAGCACTAATAAGAGTCCGAATCACAGCATCCGAAAGACCTTCCTCCTTCAAGATGGAGGTTTCAGCAGCCACGCCGTCAAAGCCAGCGTTGGTAAATTGGGGTAACGAAGAAGACCCTGTGTAAGTAGATCTGGCAGCAGGGGCAGAACGAACTGATCTTCTGCCAACCTTACCACGTCTGCGAACCAGACCTGTCTTGGCCACCTTGGAGCCACCAGGATTGCTGGTGCTCTCTCCAGAGCAAGCTTGCGCACTACTCTGGCCACCATGGGAAACGGAGGGAACAGGTACAGAAAACCCAGATCCCTCCAGTTCAGAGACATGGCATCCGTTGCGAGAGCCAGAGGGTCCTTCGCCAGAGACACAAATGCCGGAAGTTTGTGATTGTGACGGGAGGCAAATAGGTCCACCGCCGGTGACCCCCATCTGCGACAAATTGAGTGAAAGACCTTGGGATTGAGAGACCATTCCCCCTTGCGGACTGACATTCTGCTCAGAGAGTCCGCCTCCATGTTCTCCACTCCCGGGATGTAAACTGCTGAGATGCACGGGACATGGCTCTCCGCCCAGTCCAGAATCAGAGACACTTCCTTGAAAGCATTCATGCTGCGGGTCCCTCCCTGGTGATTGATGTAGGCCACCGCCGTCCGATTGTCCGACCTGACCTGGACCGGCAAGCCTCGCAGTTGATGAGTCAAATGACAAAGAACCAACCTGATGGCCCTTAATTCCAGAACATTGATATGCTCGTGAGCTTCGAGGGGACCCCACAAACCCTGAACTTGCAGATCCTTCCAAAAGCCCCCCCATCCTGAGAGGCTGGCATCCGTGGTGACTATCTCCCACTGAGGAGTCCGAAAGGATCTGCCCCTCAGCAGGTTGGTTGAGTTCAGCCACCACCGAAGCGAGCGGTGAACCCGGGGGGACATCTGAAAGAATTGATCCAGCGACTGAGGAGACCTGTTCCAGACCGACAACAGATGGAGCTGTAGTGTCCTTGTGTGAAACTGAGCAAAGGGGACTGCCTCGAAGGAGGCCACCATCAAACCCACCAGTCTCATCCCTAGTCGGATGGACGGTCGAGGAATAGACATGAGTGACCAAACCAACTCCTGAATCAGAAGAACCTTGGACTGAGGAAGGAACACTCTGGCCTGATCTGTATCCAGAGACATTCCCAGAAAGGATACTGTCCTGGATGGGTGGAGTGAGGACTTGGGGTAGTTGATCACCCAGCCGAACCTCTCCAGAGTGGATATCACCGTCCTGGTGTCCAATTCTGCCTGGCTGAATGACGGTGCCACGATGTGAAGGTCGTCCAGATACGGCACTATGCGAATCCCCTGCGCTCTGAGGAGAGCCATCACCCCAGCAAGCACCTTGGTGAAAACTCTTGGAGCTGTGGCGAGACCGAAGGGAAGAGCCACAAACTGAAAGTGCCGATCCTCTACCACGAACCTCAGAAACCTCTGGTGCGCGGGAAAAATGGGAACATGGAGGTAAGCATCCTGGATGTCTATGGACGTCATGAAGTACCCCTGACGAAGAGATTGAATAGCCGAACGCAACGTTTCCATGCGAAATTTTCGCAGCCTGACAAACCTGTTGAGAATCTTTAGGTCCAGTATGGGCCGGACGGAGCCATCCTTCTTGGGGACCGTGAACAGAGTTGAGTAAAAACCCCGACCCCGGTCTAATACTGGGCAAATGACTACCATTTCCAGAAGACTTGATACCGCCGCCCGGAGCTGCTGCGCAGCCGGTGCATCCGGGGACACCCGAGTCCTGAAGAAACGCGGGGGGGGGGGGGGGGGCGGGACTCGAACTCCAGCTTGTAGCCGGAAGACACCACTTCCCGGATCCATTTGTCCGAAACCTCCCGATTCCAGACCTGGGAGAAGTGTTGCAGCCGTCCCCCCACCCGCACGGGTGAGGGCGCCCCCTCATTGTTGAGCGGGCTTGGCCGCGGGTTTGGGTTTTGAGCCCCAATTGTATCCTGAACGGGCACGTCCTCTGCCCCTATTCCAGGAATCTCCTCTTGTAGAAGGGAAGGCGAAACCTCTTCCCGCTCTAGATCCCCGAAATGAAGGGGTGAAGGAAGCCGCTCCTCGAAAGGGGCGTCGTTGCTTCTTGTGTTCCTTCCGCCCTTGGCTACAGCGTCCAATTTGTCTCCAAAGAGCCGTAACCCAACAAAGGGAAGAGCCGTTTTTTGACCCAAAATCTGCCGCCCACTGGCCTAACCAAATTGAACGCCTGATAGTAACCATTAGAGCAGAGGCTCTACTACTCATCATCAAGGAATCATCCAAAGCGGCTACTATGAAGGACAAAAATACCTCACATTGTTTTAGATCCCGAAATTCATCACTGTCCGGATTCAAACCGGAGGAGGATAAATTCCTGACCACCTTTCTGGTAGCCACCGCCAACAGCGATGAGGCACAAACAGGCCGTATGGCTGCCCCAATACTGGCAAAACCATGACAAGCCATCTGGTCAATGCGTTTATCCTCACCATCTTTAAGAGAGGAACAATCAGGGCTATTCAACACGGCTGAGTTGGATAACCCTAAAATTGGGGCGTCCACCTCGGGGGGGGGGGGGGTGATGCCCAGCGCTTAACCGTATCCACTGGGAAAGGATATCTTTTATCCCAACTCTGAGGAATGCCTGGGAGCCGGGCAGGCCGATCCCATTCCTTAGAAATAATATTATCAAAATGCTTTTGATTAGGAAATTCCAAGCGCGGCCTGGATTCGTCATAAAACTCACCTTGCTGTTGCGGAACCTCCGCCGGAGGCGAGATAGCCAGAACCTCAAACATCTGAGTCAGAACATTAGGAGTGTCCAAGGAAATCCCTGACCTCCGATCGGAATCAGCGCCAACAATTTGCTGATCATCAGAAATATCTGAATCCTCACATAACTCCCCTTCTTCAAGAGGGGAATAATCTGACCAATCCAGGCCATCCGCATCATCATATTCAAAATGATTAACCGGTGATAAATGCTTCCTCTTAGCCGGTGCTTTCTTGGCAACCGCAGAAGAAATAAACTTTTCAATACCGGCCAATCTGGCACATACGTCAGATTGCGACTGCCCCCCCGTGACAACATCACACGGGGCACGGGTCAAAAAGGGAGGGGGAGAGGATGAGGCCGGCGGCGCTGACCCAGAAGCCTGGGGTCCGGACTGCCGTGTAATAGTCTGCTGTGCACGTGATATACATAGGAAAAAATCATCCCGTTAGGGATACCCCACAGCCCATGCACTTCCGGGATTGTCCCGAGGGAAGCCCGGAATCCAGTGATGCCTCCATAAGGTGAACTTGAGTAAGTCGCTATGAGTGAGGGAATTACGCTATTAAGCAACCCGGGATGCCCTTATAGTGTCCAAGTGGGAGGATTTGTAAAAAGAATAGTAAAAGTACCCAGGTACCCTAGGACCGGGAGAAGCCTAAAAACCCCTGAAGATTCAGCCTAAAAAAAAAAAAAAACACAGAAAAGACAGTATGAGTCTCAAATCCCTATATATATATATATATATATATATATATATATATATATATATATATATATATATATATATATATTCAAGTGTGTAAAGAAAAAAAGGCCCGCAGGGCCACTCACGGAGCCTCCAGGTGCCAGAAGCGCTGCGTCCTCTGCCTGGGAGAGCGGGAGACGAAGAAGGGGGCGTGGCCAGCGCGCTGAAAGGCTCCGCCCCCCCCCTCGCAAACGGGCATGAGGAACAAGTTTCTCAGCAGTGCCGGGGACTAGAGGGGGCGGGCCGCGGCGACTCGCCGCGACTCCGGTCCCGCCCCCACAGCTAAGTCGTGAGGGGAAGCTCCCCTCCATTGTGAAAACACGCGCGCCGGGCGCATAATAAAAAACAGCCGGTAGCGGCCCGCAAGGCATGCGGAGCCGCTTACCGCTCGAGCCACGCTACAATAGTCTCAGAACATAAAGGGCGCGGGCCGCAGCCTCACGCAGAAGGCCCGGCCCCGCCCCCACACAGAAGAGTGTGAGGGGAAAGGGAGGAATCTTCCCCTTAGCAGAGTAGGCCTGAATCACAGCCTGACGAATCCACTTGCCGACAGTAGACTTGGTAGGGGCCAAACCCTTCCTAGGACCAGAAGGGACCATGAAAAGAGCATCAGTTTTCCTGAAAGGTGCAGTAGCCACCAGATAGTACTTCAGATACCTAACCACATTCAAAGAGTGCAAAACCCTCTCCTCAGCATTGCTAGGATTAGGGCACAAAGAAGGAAGAACAATATCCTGATTCAAATGAAAGGCAGACACTACCTTAGGCAGAAAGTCAGGTTTGAAACGAAACACCACCTTCTCCTGGTGTCTCTCATAGTAGGAGGGCTGAATGGAAAGCGCCGCCAACTCAGACACACGCCTGACAGAAGTGATAGCCACCAGAAATACAACCTTGAGCGTAAGAATGGCCAAGGCAGCATCCTGCACAGGTTCAAAGGAAGCACCCTGCAAGGCTGACAGAACCAAGTTCAGATCCCAAACAGGTACCATAGGTTTACGTGGAGGACGCACGAGTGACCCCCTGGAAAAAAGTCCTGATCAGAGGGTGCGGAGCAAAGGACTTCTGGAAGAAAATAGGCAGGGCAGAAACCTGACCCTTCAGAGTACTGAGTTGGAGTCCGATCTCCAACCCATGCTGCAGGAACTCCAAAATCCTGGGAATAGAGAACACACGACAGGGAAGAGACCTAGACTCAAACCAATCAATGTAGGCATGCCAAACCCTGTAATAAATGGAAGAGGAAGACTTCTTCCTAGCTTTAATCAAAGTATCCACAACCGAGGAAGGCAGGCCCTTCTCCATCAAGATGGAGGTTTCAGCAGCCAAGCAGTCAAAGCCAGAGTTTGTAAATTGGGATGGCGTAGTGAGCCCTGAGTGAGCAGATCTGGCACCAAGGGCAGAGCGTACTGATCTACTGCCAGCTGCACCACGTCTGCGAACCACACTCTTCTTGGCCACCTGGGGGACACCAGAATTACTGGCACTCCTTCCAGAGCAATCTTACGCAGAACCCTGCCCAGCAGGGGGATTGGAGGAAAGACATACAGGAACTGAAAGTCCTGCCATGACATTGCTAGCGCATCCGAGGTCAAGGCCAGAGGATCCTGGGACAGAGAGAAAAGCTGGGCGCTTGTGATTGTGGCGAGACGCAAACAGATCCACATCTGGTTGGGCTCAACGCTGACACAGAGATTGAAACGCCCTGCTGAATAGGGACCATTCTCCCTGGCGAGAGGTCCCCCTGCTCAGAGAGTCCACCAGGCAATTTTCCACCCCCGGGATGTACACAGCTGATATGCAGGGGACATTGGCCTCCGCCCAAGTCAGGATCAGAGACGCTTCCTGGAGGCCCCCCTTGCTCCGGGTCCCTCCCTGATGATTGATGTAGGCAACTGCCGTCTGGTTGTCTGAGCGCACCTGAACAGGCAGGCCCCGAAGGTGAGTAGTCAAGTGAGCCAGAACTAGCCTGATCGCCCGCAGTTCCAAGACATTGATAGGTGTGTGGGCCTCCTGAGGACCCCACCTCCCCTGGAACCGCAGGGACTTCCAGAACCCCCCCCAACCTGACAGACTGGCATCTGTGGTGACAGTCTCCCAGGAAGGGGCAAGAAAGGATCTGCCCCCCAACAGGTTCCTTGAGTCCATCCACCACGAGAGGGACCTCCTGACCAGGGGGGAGAGCACACAGACCCTGTACAGGGACGCTGGGTCCTTGTCCCATACTGACAATAGGTGAAGTTGCAGAGGCCTCAAGTGGAACGGAGCATAAGGGACCGCTTCGAAGCATGCCACCATCAGGCCCACCAGCTGCATCCCCTGCCTGATGGAGGGATGGGGACAAGCTAGGAGGGACTGAGCCTGTGCAATCAGACTGTCCACCTTCTTTTGAGGAAGGAAGATCCTTGCCTAAACTGTATCCAGATTCATTCATAGTTATGGAGTTACCAAGGAAGGGGACAGTGAGGACTTGGGGTGGTTGATCACCCATCCAAATGACTCCAGAGTGGACACCACCAGCTGAGTATCCAACTCTGCCTGATGTAGAGACTGGGAAGTGTTGAGAATGTCGTCCAGATAGGGAAGCACGCGGACGCCCTGACATCTGAGCAGAGACATCACGCCAGCCAGCACCTTGGTGAACACCCTGGGGGCTGAAGTGAGGCCAAAGGGCAAGGCCACAAACTGGTAGTGTTGATCCATCAGAGCGAACCTGAGGAACCTTTGATGACCTGGGAACACAGGAATATGAAGATAAGCATATTTGATGTCCACAGAAGTCATGAAATCCCCTTGGCGCAGGGAACTGATGGCAGAGCGCAGTTTCCATGCGAAAGCGCCTGCCCCTGACAAACTTGTTGAGGATCTTCAAGTCCAGGATGGGCCTGACTGAACCATCTTTTTTGGGTACTGTGAATAAGTTGGAATAAAAGCCCTTGCCTTTTTCTCTTAAGGGGACCTGGCAGATGACCCCCAGGCCTTGCACTGCTTGCAATAGCTCCTGAGTTGACAGAGGGTCCTGAGGAATACGGGATCTGATGAATTTTGGAGGGGGACAGGCAGAAAACTTTCTTGTAACCTGAGGACACTACCTCCTGAATCCATCGGTCTGATCCAGATGTGAACGAAGTGCTGCAGCCGCCCCCCCACCCGGATGGGTGAGGGTGCCCCATCATGCCTGAGGGGGCTTGGGGGAAGATTTTGCTTTGGGACCCCAGGAGGGGCCAGGACGCCCACATCCTCTGCCCCTGCCCCAGAAATCTCCCCGGGTCCCAGGAAAGGAAACCTCCCTCCCCTGTCTGGCACCACAGTAAGGGGAGGAGAAGGAACCCTGACCCCGAAAGGGCCTAGATTGACACCTGCGCTGGGGTAGCCTGCCTCCCTTAGCAAAAAGGTCCAGGCAGTCCCCAAACAGGCGCCGTCCTTTAAAAGGGGAACCCAGTGAGGGCCTTCTTGGCAGCATTGTCAGCAGCCCGCTGCGCAGCCAAACCGAGCGGCGTATAGCCACCACGAGGGCAGAAGTTCTGGCACACATTCTGATGGTGTCATCCAATGCTGAGAGGACAAAATTTACAAAAATACAACTCTGTGAAGTACTCGCCTGTAGAGTTGGTATTATATGCAGACAGCACGTCCTGCTCCAGACATAGTCCTTACATGTGGGTATACCTCCGCCTTCAGCGCCGTGCACTGCAGAACATGAAGAAAACAAGCTCCTCCCGGCCCTACATATACCGGAGGACCTCCCACAAATCCCCAGCATTGAAAAGCAGTGAGAAAGAGGGGCCAGGAGAAACAACCACCCAGAACTGGCAAAAAAATATCAAGTATAACAATCACCAAACAGGGGATCCAGAACAAAGTGAAACCAGGGTGGGGTGGAGCAGGATGTGCTGTCTGCATATAATACCAACTCTACAGGTGAGTACTTCAGAGTTGTATTATTCTAAGCAGACAGCACGTCCTGCTCCAGACACAGTCCTTACATGTGGGACATCCAATAGCAGTGTCCGTAAGAAGGGTGGGATCCCCAACAGAAGGCAACAGCAAGCCGTTTAAACAACTACGGCCTGCAAACCTTGCGGCCAAACGCAGCGTCAGCTGAGGCCTTAACATCAACCTTGTAAAACTTTGTAAAGGTGTGAACCGAAGACCAGGTAGCGGCCTTGCAAACTTGCTCCCCAGAGGCCTGGTGCTGAAAAGCCCAAGAAGCCCCAACAGCTCTAGTAGAATGAGCAGTAAGACAAAAGGGGGGGGGGGGGGGGTCTTCCCCTTAGTAGTATAGGCTTGAACCACAGCCTGACGAATCCATTTACTGATGGTAGACTTGGCGGGAGCCAAACCTTTCCTAGGCTCGTGAGGCACAACGAAGAGAGCATCCGTCTTCCTAAATGCCTGAGTGGTAACCAGGTAAGACTTGACACACCTAACCACATCCAGGGAATGCAAAACCCTCTCCTTAGAGTTACTAGGATTAGGGCACAAGGAAGGAAGAACAATATCTTGATTCAAATGAAATGCAGACACAACCTTAGGCAGGAAGTCTGGCTTGAAGCGAAACACCACCTTATCCCGGTGTCTCTCAAAGTAGGGAGGCTGAATAGACAAGGCAGCCAACTCAGACACACGTCTAACCGAGGTAATGGCTACCAGAAAGACCACCTTGAGCGTGAGAACAGCAAGTGCTGCTTCATGAATAGGTTCAAAAGGAGGACCCTGCAGGGCCGACAAAACCAAATTCAGATCCCAAACAGGAACCATAGGTTCCGAGGGGGGCGCACATGGGTGACCCCCTGAAAGAAGGTCTTGATAAGAGTGCTGGGCAAAGGTCTTCTGAAAGAAGATAGACAGGGCCGAAACCTGGCCCTTCAAAGTACTAAGCTTCAGACCTAAGTCTAGACCAGGGGTACTCAAATGGCGGACCGCGGTCCGAAACCGGACCGCAGACGCCATTTGTCCGGACCGCTGCCCAGGGCTGGTGTAGTGTCCCTGGAGCCAGGGGCGGGCAGCCCGGGATCCGGCGGTGCCGGTGACAATTGCCGGCCGGGGCCGTCAGAGCTGGGGGCGGGCACATGGGCGTGGCCAGGCCGGGGAAGGTGGAAGCGGCTTGGGCCTCGTAGGCGGGGGGGGAGGAGTGGAGACTAAGAGGCGCGGGAGGAGGAAGGAGCCGAGAGCACGGAGCTGGCGGAGGCTTCGGGCGGCAAGCAGAGCCCGCTGCACACACCTGGAGGCCCGTCATGTTCACGCGCACTGCTGCCGACCCCACCGCCGGTGCTGCTAGAACAGGCCTGACTCTGGGAAGAGGTGGCCTGCCTGAGGGAGGTGGCGGCCCCGGGGTCAGTGGTGTCCCGGCATCAAAGCACACTGCTGCGCTGGCTGGAGGAGCGGCTGGCCCGGGGCGAGGAGGCCATTACCCGGGACCAGTTCATCGAGCTGCTGGAGAACCGGGCCAGTGGCCGAGAAAGTGCAAGGAGGTGAGATTCCTGTCCCCCATTTACTTCATGTGTAGAGTGCAAGCTCCTCAGCCAACCTGAGCAATGAGCTTTCCTGTCCCCCCACCCACCTGTCATTTACTTCCTGCTTCTCGCCCTTCTGTGTAGAGTGCAAGCTCTTCAGCTAACAACATGCTGGAAAGGGAGACCTGAGCAATGAGCTTTCCTGTCCCCCATCCACCTCTCATTTACTTCCTGCTTCTCGCACCCCTCACCCTTCTACACATCCACTGACCCTCACCTACCCCCCCAGCAGCTGATCTGCACCCTCCCCTAACCCTTCTCCCTGCCCGTGACATGCACTCTTACTTACACCCCCCCCCCCGGACCTTCATCCCACGGCAGACCCTGGTAAGTGGACCTCCACTGAAAGTAGTTGAGTACCCCTGGTCTAGACCATGTTGTAAAAACTCCAGCACCCTGGAGACTAGGAATTCCCGGCAGGAAAGAGACCTGGATTCACACCAGTCAATGTAGGCATGCCATACCCTATAATATATAGCAGAAGAGGTCTTCTTCCTGGCTTGGACCATGGTAGCCACTACAGAAGCGGACAAACCCTTTTCCTTTAAAATGGTGGTCTCAATAGCCAAGCCGTCAAAGCCAGAGTTAGTAAATTGGGATGGCGTAGAGACCCCTGAGTTAGGAGGTCTGGAATCCTTGGTAGATCGTACTGATCTACTGCCATTTGAACCACGTCTGTGAACCACACTCTTCTTGGCCACCTTGGGGCCACCAGAATCGTGGGTACCCCTTCCAGAGCGATCTTGCGTAGCACTCTGCCCAGAAGGGGAATTGGTGGAAACGCATACAGGAGCCGAAACTCCCTCCAAGACATTGACAGAGCATCCGAGGCCAGAGCCAGAGGATCCTGAGACAGGGATACAAAGCTCGGGAGCTTGTGATTGTGACGGGACGCAAAAAGATCCACGTCTGGGACACCCCAACAGTGACACAGGGACTGAAATACCGAGTTGGAGAGGGACCACTCCCCCTGACGGGACGACCCCCTGCTCAGGGCATCTGCTAGCAGATTTTCCGCCCCCGGAATGTAAACAGCCGAGATGCATTGAACATTGGTCTCTGCCCATGTTAGAATCAGAGACACCTCCTGGAGAGCACCCTTGCTCCGGGTTCCTCCCTGATGATTGATGTAGGCCACCGCCATCCTGTTGTCTGAGTGTACCTGAATCGCCAGACCCTTCAGGTGCTGGGTCAATTGTTCCAGCACCAACCTGACCGCCCTGAGTTCCAGGACATTGATGGGTAGATGGGCCTCCTTAGGGCCCTACCTCCCCTGGAAACGCAGGGACTTCCAGAATCCCCCCCAGCCCGAGAGACTGGCATCCGTTGTGACCGTCTCCCAGGAGGGAGCCAGGAAGGATCTGCCCCTTGTCAAGTTCCCGTGGTCCAGCCACCACGCCAGGGATTGTCTGACCGAGGGGGGAAGTACCCAGATCTCGTCCAAGGACGCTGGGTCCTTGTTCCAAACTGACAGAAGGTGAAGCTGCAGAGTTCTCAAATGGAATTGTGCAAAGGGCACCGCCTCGAAGCTTGCCACCAGGAAGGAATATCCTTGACTGAACTGAATCCAGAATCATCCCCAGAAACGGGGTCACTGAGGAGGGGGACAGAGATGACTTTGGGTAATTGATCACCCAGCCGAAGGACTCCAGGGTGGTCACCACCAACCGCGTGTCCAGCTCTGCCTGCTGCAGAGACTGGGATGAGAGGAGTATATCGTCCAGGTAGGGCAACACTTGTATGCCTTTTAGTCTCAACATAGACATTACTCCTGCCAGCACCTTGGTGAATACCCTGGGGGCTGACGTAAGTCCGAATGGCAGAGCCACAAACTGGTAATGCTGATCCAGCAGCGCAAATCTGAGAAACCTTTGATGCCCTGGGAACACTGGAACATGCAGGTAAGTGTCCTTGATGTCCACAGATGTCATGAAGTCCCCTGGGCGCAGCGAGGCAATGGCCGAGCGCAGTTTCCATACGAAAATGCCTGTTTCTGACAAATCTGTTTAGGATTTTCAAATCCAGAATGGGTCTGACTGACCCGTCCTTTTTGGGCACCGTGAACAGGTTGGAATAAAACCCCACGCCCCTGTCTTTTAAGGGGACCTTGGAAATGACCCCGAGGTCTAGAAGGTCCTGCACCGCTAGCATCAAGACTTGAGCTGAGGCAGGATCCTGTGGGATTCGGGACCCGACAAACCTGGTAGGGGGCAGTACAGCAAATTCTATCTTGTAACCGGAGGACACTACCTCCTGAATCCACCGGTCTGGGACGAGGCGTCTCCAGACATGCTGAAAATGCTGCAGACGTCCCCCCCACCCTGACGGGCGAGGGCGCCCCTTCATGCCTGGGGGGGTCTTGGGAGGGGCTTTGGCCCCCAGGAAGAGCTGGGGCGGCGTCCTCTGTTCTTGTTCCAGGAATCTGTGCGAGCTCCGGCAAAGGACACCCCTCTTCCCTGTTTAGCCCCACGGTAGGGGGTCGAGTGGGAGCTTGGGCCACGAAAGGGCCGAATCTGATGCTTGCGCTGGGGCAGCTTGCCCCCTTTAGCAAAGATATCTAACCTTTCTCCAAACAGGCGCAGCCCTTTGAAAGGAAGCCCCGTAAGAGCCTTCTTGGCGACATTGTCAGCTGCCCACTGGCGTAACCAGACCGCACGGCGTATGGCTACCACCAGAGCAGAGGATCTAGCACTCAGCTTAATAGCATCGTCCGATGCAGACAGGATATAATTGATAAAGGTCTCACAGGTAACCAAAGCATTGGCGGCATCAGATGGCAAGTCATCCGCCCCCTCAAGAGCAGTCTTAACCACAGTCCTGAGCGCCACCGCCGTGATGGCTAAGGCACAACCCGGGCGCAGCGAGGCTCCCCCAAATGCAAAGGCATGACATGCCAGTTGATCAACCCGCCGATCCTCCAGATCCCGCAGCGTAGTAGTGTCAGGGGAGTGCATAATAGAGGTATTGGACAGACCAAGGATCGGGGCATCGACTTTGGGCGGCGAAGTCCAACACTTGATCAGGTCAGCAGGGAATGGATACTTCTTATCCACAGTCTTAGGGACCCCCTGGAGTTTGCTGGGATGTTCCCACTCCTTTAAGACGAGATTATTAAAATGAGTTTGTTCAGGAAACTCCAACCGCACCCTAGCGGTATGGAACAGGTCACCTCTTTGCAGAGGAGCCGCAGGCGGGGGAGAAAGGGATAACACATCAAAGATCTGGGCCAGCAATCTATCAACGTCATCCTGGGACCAAAGATCGGAACCAGATTCATCCTGACTCCTGGACTCCTCGTCGTAGGACCCCGAGGCAGAAAACGGTTCCCCTTCCTCTGAGGGGGAGTGTGCATAAGACAAAGGTAAATCATCAGATGCTAAAGGAAGAATAGTGGCTTCAGGATTCAAGTGGCGCTTTTTGGCGGGAGCCTTGCGCGCCAAGGAGCCAGCGACTAAACTTTCCACGCTAGCCAGTCTAGCAGCCAAATCAGCATGAGAGTCCCCGCTAGTATTGGGGGTTAGACTCAGGCTTGGGGGAGTAGGAGAAACAAGGCGAGGCACGGACCCAGCCTCGGAAGAGGTGGGTAGGCCAGCTAGCGCCTGCTGGGCACAAGCGACGCAGACCCGTGCATTGTCACCACTGCTAGGTGTGACCCCGCAAGCTACACACAGACGGGCTTGTCCCGAAGGAACCCCGTTCACGATATCCTGAGATGCCTCCATATGGTGATTATTGTATTCAATATGCCAGTAGGGATTGACGCTGTAAAGCAACCCTGGATGCTCCAAACACCCGCTGGGAAGTGGGAGTGATTTGTTAAAAGGTTCTGGGCCGGACTCTACTCCGGGCCAGGAGAAGCCACCGAAGTCCGCGGTCTGAAAGACACAAGGGGAACAGGGATGTCAGAGCCCGCGAAGAAGTCAAAGCTAGGAAAGGGCAGTTACAGAACAGCGAGGGGAGGACCGTCTTCACCACGCGCATGTGAGAAAGAAATGGTGCCAAGCGAACCTTGAAGGGCGGGCCAGAGCAGACGATGACGCTTCGCGTGCAGCCAATCAGAAGCGACAGATATTGTCAGGGACACAGGTTGAATACAGTGATAGAACGCCAAGAGTCAATAGAATAAAACTGAAGCACGCGCCGAGTAATACATGAAAGCGCAGTAGGAAAGCAAAAGGCTGAAAGTGAAGCGCAGCTCTGACTCCAAGGACCAAATAAGACAATGGTTGACTAGTGTGATTAGGGCAAGGATAGCCGTCGTACACACAACCCCCCCCCCTCTTTTTTTCCCCCACTAACGGGGAAATCTAGGGAGGAAGGTGATCCAATATACTGGATTCACCGCTACACCGGGCGAGGGGCACTAGTGCGGGAGGGGCATCCAATAGATGGCTCACCATACGCCTTAACCGCCTGCCCTATGGAGGGGGATTGCGGTGGAGTCTAGCTCCATAAGCACACTAGGTGCTGCCTACCTTCACCCGACCCGACGCAGCCCAGGCTGGGAGGCATTAGTTCACAACGAGGACGGGTGGAAATAGTCCCGCAGGGCCTCGGGCTGCAAAGCCCCGCTCGCCTGCGAGAGCGTGATACTTCATGTCTTCGCAGTTCAAGCACTGCAGAGAAATCTGGGGATTTGTGGGAGGTCCTCCGGTATATGTAGGGCCGGGAGGAGCTTGTTTTCTTCATGTTCTGCAGTGCACGGCGCTGAAGGCGGAGGTATACCCACATGTAAGGACTATGTCTGGAGCAGGACGTGCTGTCTGCTTAGAATAACATCACAACTGGAGAGTGCATTAAACACCTCACAAGGCAAATCATCAGGGCACTATCAAGCATATTTCTGATAAGGGTTCTAGTGGCCACAGCAGTAATGGCAGAGGCACAGACCGGGCGCAGCGCCGTCCCCGCACATGCAAAGGCATGGGATGCCAGCTGGTCAATGTGCCAGACCTCAGCATCCCGCAGGGTAGTGGAGTCAGGGGAATGCATGACAGAAGTGTTAGATAGCCCTAGGATCGGGGCATCCACTCCGGGGGGGGGGGGGGGGGGGGGGTGGTGACCAACATTTAACCACCTCAGCAGGAAAGGGATACTTCCTATCCCAACTTTTTGGAACCCCGGGAAGTTTACTGGGGCGCTCCCATTCATTGAGCACAAGGTTATGGAAATGTGCCTGCTCGGGAAATTCCAAACGTGATTTTGCCGTATGGAAAAGCTCCCCTCTTTGCCTGGGAGCCGCAACAGGGAGAGAGATAGACAGAACCTCAAAAATCTGGGTCAGTCTGTCAGTGTCATCCAGGGCCCAGGGGTCAGAGCCAAAATCGTCATGACCCCTTGGTCTCTCATCAGATGAGCCTGAATCAGAAAAGATCTCCCCTTCATCAGACGGGGTATAGCCACAAAGATTCCAAAACTCCTCAGTTCCCATAGGGAAAACAGTGACATTAGGCATCAAGTTCTTAGCAGGGGCCTTACGCGCTAAAGACTTAGCAATCAACTGCTCAGCAGTAGCCAGTCTAGAAGACACATCAGGCTGAGAATCCCCACTAGTATGCAACTCATTAGGAGTGAGTTTTAAGCTTGGGGGAGTAGGCGAAGTGAAACGAGGTGCAGTCACTGGCAGGCCAGATTGCAATGCAAGCACCTGCTCAGCACAGGGTACACAGACCCGCGCCTTGTCAGCGTCAGCATGAGGCTGCCCACATGCTACACACAGCCGGTCTTGTCCCGAAGGGCCCCCGGTTACATTATCCTGGGATGCCTCCATATGGTGATTATAGCGGCGCTATACACCGATAGGGAATAACGCTATATAGCAACCCCGGATGCCCCAATAACCCGCTAGGGAAGTGGGAGTATTTTTACAAGGCCCACAAGCTATATACGAATACAGGGCCGGGAGAAGCCAAAAGGGTTCACCCACCTGAAAGACATAAGCAGACAAGACCTGTAAGCACACAGTAGCAAAAGTGAAAGATATAAAGCCGCCCGCAAGGGCACTTATGGACCGCGATAGGTAGGGGTCCGTCGCGCAAGGGCCAACCAAGCAGGTTAAAGATGGCGTCTGTATACCTCGAGGGGCGGGCCGGTATCAGCGATGACGCGGAGCGCGCCATAGACGGGCCCCGCCCCCCCGAAGAGCGCAAAGCCAGAACGTGCAAGCAGCCAATGACGGCGCACCAGCGCCTGAGGTAATGCCGCCGCCAAGTGCGGAACCAAGTCAGCACGGCGGCAATTTTTTAAAAAGACAGTAAAGGCAAGTCAGCGCGGCGGCTGACACAAGACTAAACAGAATGGAAAAAGAGTGTAAAACACAGAATGCATAGCATACACATTTACACAACCCCCCCCCCCCCCCATTCTTTTCCCCTGAAGGCTACAAGGAGGATGAGGGAGGACAGCGGCCACAAACAGGGCCCACCGATGTGCAGGGGCAAGGGGGCACTAGTGCTGGAGGGGCATCCCATAGGGGCTCACCATAAGCCTGAACCGCCTACCCTTTGGTGGGGGATTGCGGTGGAGCAGCGCTCCTAAGCACCTAACAGCGGTGCTGCCTACCTTCACCCGACCAGCGCATCCAAGGCTGGGAGGCATATTACTAGTGGAACGGGTGGGAATAGTCCTACAGGGCCGCGGGCTAATAGCCCGGTCACCTGCGAGTAGAGAGCCATTTCTCGTCCTTCGCAGCCAGACTGCAGAGAAATTATGGGTATTTGTGGGAGCTCCCCGGGTATTTTTAGGGGCTGGGAGGAGCCTATTTTCGATGTCGCTGCAGTCCAGCGCCATCTGGCGGAGTATATCCCAAGTGTAAGTATTAGATTTGGAGCAGGACGTACTGTATACTAAGAATATAACTGCAAATCCAAATATAAGAAACATTTATTTGCTCAAAAAATAGGAGATGGGAAGCATCACTTTAATACCCCCTATCACAAAAAGCTATTCATGTCAAGGCAGCACCAGGAAAGTAAATCAGGAGACTAGCCACCGCTTGATAAAGGGGTTCAACCCCGAAACGCATAGCGGGATTGGAGTTCAGGGAATGGGACCCCGCTGTCCCCATGTGGATTTTGATTCAAATATACTAGCAGTAAATGTTTTAACTGATCTTTGGACAGGAGCAGTGTGTGCTGGAGCGTGCTGTTTAAATCAGGAGACATATAGTTGACACATTTCATCAATGCTCATCGTACACTGTAAACCACATGAGTTTGCATTAATAGGTTTTATTATTGAATTCCAGCAATAATTAAAGAAAAAAATACAATTCTGTGATTACTCACCTGTAGAATTGGTATTATGAGTATACAGTATGTCCTGCTCCAGATATATTACTTACGCGTGGGTATTACTCCACCAGATGGCGCTGGACTGCAGAGACATCGAAAACAGGCTCCTCCCGGCCCCTCAAATACCCAGGGACCTCCCACAAATCCCCAGCATTGAAAAGCAGTTAACGAGAAGCCGGGAGAATTAAAACAACCCAAACTATCAACTATAACAATGATAACCACCATACAGGGGATCCAAGATAATGCAAAACCAAGGGCGGGGTGGAGCAGGACATACTGTATACTCATAATACCAATTCTACAGGTGAGTAATCACAGAATTGTATTATTCTTATTATACAGTACGTCCTGCTCCAGATATATTACTTACGCGTGGGACATCCAATAGCAGTTTCCATAAAGTAGGGTGGGATCCCCAAGAAAAAATAGCAGCAGACAGTTTAAACCACTGCCACCTGCAGAACCTTTCGGCCAAAAGCAGCATCAGCTGAGGCCCTAACATCAACCTTGTAAAACTTTGAAAAGGTATGAACAGAAGACCAAGTAGCGGCCTTGCAAACGTGTTCAACAGAAGCCTGGTGTTGAAAAGCCCAAGAAGCACCAATAGCACAAGTGGAATGAGCAGTAAGGCGGAAGGGAGGATTCTTCCCCTTAGCAGAGTAGGCCTGAATCACAGCCTGATGAATCCACTTGCTGATAGTAGACTTGGCAGGAGCCAAACCCTTCCTAGGCCCAGAAGGGACCACAAAAAGAGCATCAGTTTTCCTGAAGGGTTCAGTAGCCACCAGATAGTACTTCAGACACCTAACCACATCCAAAGAATGCAAGACCGTCTCCTTAGTATTACTAGGATTAGGGCACAAAGAAGGGAGAACAATGTCCTAATTCAAATGAAAGGCAGACACTACCTTAGGCAGAAAGTCTGGCTTGAAACGAAACACCACCTTGTCCTGGTGTCTCTCATGGTAGGGGGCTTGAATAGAAAGCGCCGCCAACTCAGACACACGCCTAACAGAAGTGCTAGCCACCAAAAAGACAATCTTGAGCGTAAGAATGGCAAGGGCAGCATCCTGCACAGGTTCAAAGGGAGCACCCTGCAAGGCTGACAGAACCAAGTTCAAATCCCAAACAGGCACCATAGGCTTACGTGGGGGGCGCACATGAGTGACCCCCTGGAAAAAAGTCAGAGGGTGCTGAGCAAAGGATTTCTGGAAGAAAACAGCCAGGGCAGAAACCTGCCCCTTCAGGGTACTGAGTTGGAGCCCCATCTCCAACCCATGCTGCAGGATCTCCAGAATCCTGGGAATAGAGAACACACGATAGGGAAGAGACCTAGACTCACACCAGTCAATGTAGGCACGCCAAACCCTGTAATAAATGGAAGACGATGACTTCTTTCTAGCCTTGATCAAAGTATCCACAACCGAGGAAGACAGCCCCTTCTCCATGATGGAGGTTTCAGCAGCCAGGTCGTCAAAGCCAGAGTTTGTAAAATTGGGATGGCGTAGTGAGCCCTGAGTGAGCAGATCTGGCACCAAGGGCAGAGCGTACTGATCTACTGCCAGCTGCACCACGTCTGCGAACCACACTCTTCTTGGCCACTAGAATTGCTGGCAACCCTTCCAGAGCAATCTTGCACAGAACCCTGCCCAGCAGGGGGAATGGAGGGAAGACATACAGCAACTGAAAGTCCTGCCGTGACATTGCTAGAGCATCCGCTGTCAAGGCCAGAGGATCCTGGGACAGGGAGACAAAGGTTGGAAGCTTGTGATTGTGACGGGACGCAAACAGATCCACATCTGGTTGGCCCCAACGGTGACACAGAGATTGAAACACCCTGCTGCATAGGGACCATTCTCCCTGGCGAGAGGCCCCCCTGCTCAGAGAGTCCGCCAGGCAATTTTCCACCCCCGGGATGTACACAGCTGATATGCAGGGGGCGTTGGCCTCCGCCCAAGTCAGGATCAGAGACGCTTCCTGGAGGCCCCCCTTGCTCCGGGTCCCTACCTGATGATAGATGTAGGCAACTGCCGTCTGGTTGTCCGACCGCACCTGAACAGGCAGGCCCCGAAGGTGAGTAGTCAAGTGAGCCAGAACTAGCCTGATCGCCAGCAGTTCCAAGACATTGATAGGTGTGTGGGCCTCCTGAGGACCCCACCTCACTGGAACCTCAGGGACCTCCAGAAGCTCCCCCAACCTGACAGACTGGCATCCGTGGTGACCGTCTCCCAGGAAGGGGTAAGAAAGGATCTGCCCCCCCAACAGGTTCCTTGAGTCCATCCACCACAAGAGGGGAGAGCACACAGACCCCGTCCAGGGATGCTGGGTCCTTGTCCCATACTGACAAGAGGTGGAGTTGCAGAGGCCTCAAGTGGAACTGAGCATAAGGGACCGCTTCGAAGCATGCCACCATCAGGCCCACCAGCTGCATCCCCTGCCTGATGGAGGGATGAGGACAAGATAGGAGGAACTGTGCCTGCGCAATCAGACTGTCCACCTTCTGTTGAGGAAGGAAAATCCTTGCCTGAACTGTATCCAGATTCATTCCTAGGAATGGAGTTACCAAGGAAGGGGAGAGTGAGGACTTGGGGTGGTTGATCACCCATCCAAATGACTCCAGAGTGGACACCACCAGCTGAGTATCCAACTCTGCCTGTTGTAGAGATTGGGAAGTGATGAGAATGTCATCCAGATAGGGAAGCACGCGGATGCCCTGATACCTGAGCAGAGACATTGCACCACCCAGCACCTTGGGAGCTGAAGTGAGACCAAAGAGAAACGCCACAAACTGGTAGTGTTGATCCATCAGAGCGAACCTGAGAAACCTTTGACGACCTGGGAATACAGGAATATGAAGGTAAGCATCTTTGATGTCCACAGAAGTCATGAAGTCCCCTTGGCGCAGGGAACTGATGGCCGAGCGCAGAGTTTCCATGTCAAAGCGCCTGCCCCTGACAAATTTGTTGAGTATCTTTAAATGCAGGATAGGCCTGACTGAACCATCTTTTTTGGGTACTGTGAAGAGGTTGGAATAAAAACCCTTGCCTTTTTCTCTTAAGGGGACTTGGCAAATGACCCCAGCTCCAGGAGGCCTTGCACTGCTTGCACTAGGTCCTGAGCTGACACAGGGTCCTGAGGAATCCGGGATCTGATGAATCTTGGAGGGGGACAGGCAGAAAACTATCTTGTAACCAGAGGACACTACCTCCTGAATCCACCGGTCTGAGACATGAAGCCTCCAGACGTGAGTGCTGTAGCCGTTCCCCCACCCGGATGGGTGAGGGCGCCCCATCATGCCTGAGGGGGCTTGGGGAATGATTTTGCTTTAGGACCCCAGGAGGGGCCAGGACGTCCACGTCCTCTACCCCTACCCCAGAAATCTCCTCGGGCCCCAGGGAAAGACACCCCCCTTCCCTGTCTGGCACCACGGTAAGGGGAGGAGAAGGAACCCTGACCTCGAAAGGGCCTAGATTGTCGCCTGCGCTGGGGTAACCTGCCTCCCTTAGAAAAAAGGTCCAGGCGGTCCCCAAACAGGCGCAGTCCTTTGAAGGGGAACCCAATGAGGGCCTTCTTGGCAGCGTTGTCAGCAGCCCACTGGCGCAGCCAAACCGAGCGGCGTATAGCCACCACAAGTGCCGATGTTCTGGCACACATTCTGATGGTGTCATCCAATGCTGAGAGGACAAAATTTACAAAAACATCACAACTGGAGAGTGCATTGAACACTTCACATGGCAAATCATCAGGGGCACCATCAAGTATATTTCTGATAAGGGTCCTAGTGGCCACGGCAGTAATGGCAGAAGCACAGACCGGGTGCAGCGCCGTCCCCGCACATGCAAAGGCATGGGATGCCAGCTGGTCAATGCGCCGGTCCTCAGCATCCCGCAGGGTAGTAGAGTCAGGGGAATGCATGACAGAGGTGTTAGATAGCCCTAGGACCGGGGCATCCACCTCAGGAGGGGATGACCAACACTTAACCACATCAGCAGGAAAGGGATACTTCTTATCCCAACTTTTAGGAACCCCGGGAAGTTTACTGGGGCGCTCCCATTCCTTGAGCACAAGGTTATGGAAATGTGCCTGCTCTGGAAATTCCAAACGTGATTTCGCTGTATGGAAAAGCTCCCCCCTTTGCCTGGGAGCCGCAACAGGGAGAGAGATGGACAGAACCTCAAAAATCTGGGTCAGTAATCTGTCAGTGTCATCCGGGGCCCAGGGGTCAGAGCCAGAATCGTCATGACCCCTTGGCCTCTCATCAGATGAGCCCGAGTCAGAAAAAAGCTCCCCTTCATCAGACTGGGTACAGCCACAAAGATTCCAAAACTCCTCAGTTTCCATAGGGAAAATAGTGACATTAGGCGTTAAGTGCCCCTTTTTAGCAGGGGCCTTACGCGCCAAGGTATTAGCAATTAACTTCTCAACACTAGCCAGTCTAGAAGACACATCAGGCTGAGAATCCCCACTAGTATGCAACACAGTAGGAGTGAGGTTTAAGCTTGGGGGAGTAGGCGAAGTGAAGCGAGGTGCAGCCACTGGCAGGCCAGATTGCAATGCAAACACCTGCTCAGCACAGGGTACACAGACCCACGCCTTGTCAGCGTCAGCATGAGGCTGCCCACACACAACACAGAGCCAGTCTTGTCCCGAAGGAACCCCGGGTCACATTATCCTGAGATGCCTCCATATGGTGATTATAGCGGCACTATAGGCAGATAGGGATTAACGCTAAATAGCAACCCCGGATGCCCCAATAACCCGCTAGGGAAGTGGGAGTATTACACAAGGCCTAACAAGTATATATATATATATATATATATATATATATATATATATATATATATATATATATTAGAGGGCCGGGAGAAGCCAAAGGATTCGCCCAGCCTGAAAGACATAAGAGGAGGAGACCGTAAGCACACAGTAATAAAAAAAGTAGAAAAATAAAGCCGCCCGCGAGGGCACTTACGGACCGCGGTAGGTAGAGGTCCGTCGCGCATGGGCCAACCAAGCAGGTTAAAGATGGCATCGGTATACCTCGAGGGGCGGGCCGGTATCTGCAATGACGTGGAGCGCGCCATAGACAGGCCCCACCCCCCCGAAGAGCGTGAAGCCAGGACGTGACAAGCAGCCAATGACGGCGCACCAGCGCCTGAGGTAACGCCGCCGCCAAGCGCGGAACGTAGTGTACATAAAAGGCGCACGGCGCCAATTTTGAAAAAACAGTAAAAAGGAAAGCAAGCCAGTGCGGCGGCTGACAAGACAGAATGAATAAAAATAAGGTGTAAAACACAGAATGCACAGCATACACATCCACACACACACAACCCCGCACCTTTCCCCCGAAGGCTACAAGGAGAATGAGGGAGGACAGTGGCCACTTAAATAGGGTCCACCGATAGGCAGGGGCAAGGAGCACTAGTGCGGGAGGGGCATTCCATAGAGGCTCACCATAAGCCTGAACCGCCTACCCTTTGGTTGGGGATTGCGGTGGAGCAGCGCTCCTAAGCACCTAACAGCGGTGCTGCCTACCTTCACCCGACCAGCGCAGCCAAGGCTGGGAGGCATATTACTAATGGAACGGGTGGGAATAGTCCTACAGGGCCGCAGGCTAATAGCCCCGCTCACCTGCGAGTAGAGAGCCAATTTCTCGTCCTTCGCAGTCCAGACTGCAGAGAAATTGAGGATTTGTGGGAGGTCCCTGGGTATTTGAGGGGCCGGGAGGAGCCTATTTTCGATGTCTCTGCAGTCCAGCGCCATCTGGCAGAGTAATACCCACGCGTAAGTAATATATCTGGAGCAGGACGTACTGTATACTAAGAATATAGCATATACCCTTTTGGCATTGGTTTGATAATTATGATTTGTCCATCCAATATTTAAGCAGACCAAAACTGGAAACAAAATGTGCGGAGAGAGTAAACCAAGTGCAGCTTCCACTACTTGGTTAATGGAGAACCGTTCAGCTCATTTCACAATAAAGTTTCTCTGTTCAGCAGCAAGTAATGTCTCTTCAGAGGATGAGCGCAAAAGGGGAACTGCATAACAAAAATGGAGGAAGGAGAACACTGTTGTATGTACAGGTGCAAGAATAGTGCTACCTGAACGTGGCTACATCTGCTGCTGGTCATATTGTGCAATCAGTTTTTTGATGTGAGCCAGTTTATTGTGGAGATATTCACAGCGGTTCTTTTCTTCACTGTAATCAGGGTATGACTAGAATAGAAAACAAAAATAAAGCAGTGAGAATTTCTAGAATACCTTCTTGTAAAATCCTAGAGCAAACCTGCCTTATCTAAAAAACCTGGCAGCCCTCCATCCAGGACTTTCAAGCAACTCATTTACCCCTAGCACACAACCCAGTCACTGGCCTTCACTCAAAAGGCACGGTGATAGAGCAGGAAACTTCAGACCAATCTGAAGGATCTGATGCTTCAGGGGGTGCCATTCAAAGTAACGGTCTGTACAGGCACCCCAAGATGCACGTCAGTTGCTCTGCTGGTTTAGAATACTATAGTTACTAGGAATTTACTATTACTGTCCACAACGGGGCTTTTTTTCTTCTACCACCATTTTACCATTATGTGAACTCTGCAGTTTCAAAGCATTTTACAACTTAAAGCAATTTGCCACATGTGGCCTCCTGTATGCATACCTCCCAACTGTCCCCTCATATGGATGAACTGACCCCTCCTTAGTCCATGTCCCACTGTTCTCATGTGTACCTCTCAGTTAACATGCAGATTTGCAGCAATACATTTGTCTATTCAAAATATTTATAAATAAAGTCACACCCCTCTTTGTGGTATGGATAGGGAAATATAACCAGACTTCTCACCCTGAAAAGTTGAAAGGTATATGTATGTGACCAATAAAAGAGGATCATGGGTTATTTGGGTGCTCCGAAGACACTATGGCACTATTAATGAGGGTTTATACTCTTATCCACATGATCAAGCTGAAATCTTTGTATTTTGGAAGAGGGCATATAATTCCCACCCAACGGGCAGGCAAAGATGACAATCCCATACAGACGTTGATAGAAAGCATAGCTATATAAAAATAGTATTTAGTATAGTCAGCTGTGGCATGTTGAATAGAAAGTAATGAGCATTACTTGTGCAAAAGAATATACCCTATTAAGCTATAGGGCAGAATCTACCCACAAAAAGCAGGCAGCTAAAAGGTTATGTTCTTTCATCCCCACAAAACGCCTATATAGGTTTCAAAAACAGATCCCTAGTGGAAGATCCGCAAAAGCACTACTATACTATAATATTACTTTGCACAATATTTATAACAACTCTATGAGGATGCAGTGTGAGTTTTAAATGGCTGGCCACCAGTGCCCCCTGGTGCTCTCCGGCAAGAATGAATTCAGTCACACAGCTAAGCCTGGAACGAGAATGGGGCACAAGGCCCGAACGGGTCATGTTATGTCAAAGTGAGGTAAAGCAGAGGGCATTGTCCCCACACAAATCGGTGAGGAATTGGTTCTTTAAACAAGCATATGGCACAAAAGTGTATATATGAGAAAGCTTGTCTGTTTGAAGTTTAACTGAGGTGTATTTTGCAGTTTAGGTGTATTTTGCAGTTTAGCTTTGAGATTGATTGCATATTATAACTGATAAGGCTGAGCATTTCCTCCCCTTCCCAGGGGGCGCTGCTGCAAAGCTAGAAAGCCATCTGGCCAACATTCGAACATCAGATTGCATTCCTTTTTTTTTTTTTTATCATCAATATTAGACAAAAGCTACAGAAAAAACACCGACTTTTTGAGGCATTGGGCCAGGCATATAAGACTACATAAACTTCCTTTTCTGGGTATAGGATCACTTTCAATTTCTAAAAAAAAGAGCATGAAAGTTTAAACCTCCACAGAGGCCAGATACTTACTTTTTTAATTTTACGATACTCCTGTAAGATTTGATCATGAATAGTCTGCAATAAAAAAACAGTTATTTTATTATTAGCAATGCTGCATCTTCAGTTAAGCAAAGGATGATTAAAAGCCAGACCATGAGTGTGCAAAAATACAATTCTGTGAGTACTCACCTGTAGAGTTGATTTTGTAGTATACGTCCTGTTTCACTGAATTCTTTATGTTTGGGATATCCCGCCACAAGGTGGCGCAGTGGACTGCAGAAAATACAATTCTGTGAAATACTCACCTGTAGAATTGATATTATACGCATACAGTACGTCCTGCTCCATCTATAATACCTACACGTGGGTAATCCTCTGGATCCCCTGTATGGTGATTGTTATCATTGTTATTGTTACCAGTTTGGTGGTTGGTTTCTCCCGGCTTCTTTTTCTCACTGCTTTTCAATGCTGGGGATTTGTGGGAGGTTCCTGTCTTTTTATAGGGCTGGGAGATGCCACAAGTCTTATTCTAAGCATACAGTACGTCCTGCTCCATCTATAATACTTACACGTGGGTAATCCTCCGCCAGATGGCGCTGTTCACTGCAGACATGCAAAAACAGGCTCCTCCCGGCCCTTCATATACCCAGGGACCTCCCACAAATCCCCAGCATTGAAAAGCAGTGAGAAAAAGAAGCCGGGAGAAACCAACCACCAAACTGGTAACAATAACAATGATAACAATCACCATACAGGGGATCCAGAACAAGGTGAAACCAGGGTGGGGCAGGACGTACTGTATGCGTATAATATCAATTCTACAGGTGAGTATTTCACAGAATTGTATTATTCCAAGCATACAGTACGTCCTGCTCCATCTATAATACTTACACGTGGGACATCCAATAGCAGTGTCCATAAAGTAGGGTGGGATCCCCAACAACAAAGGCAACGGCACGTAGTTCAAACTACAACCGCCTGTAAAACCTTACGGCCAAAAGCCGCATGAGGGAGCCAACGAGTCAGTGATATACATAATTAAAAGGTGCTGAAATAATTACTAATTAGTATCTATCTGCTATAAAGATATTTAATAAAGTGCTAAGTGCTAAACCTATTGTGCATCAATATTTACAAGCAGGGCCTCTAACCAGAGGCAGGCCCAGCAGAAAACAACAGTGCAAAGTGTTAGACATGAACATCACAAGTACAAAACAATCTTACTGTGTCACTGGCAAGTATGGGTCCCTACGGCAAGCCCATGCGTCCGAGCCTCAGGGGCTCTTTTTCACGGGGGATCGGATGGCACTAAATTAAAGGGGAGACCCGGCCGGATCAAACGAGGGGTCAGGTGAGTATTTTTGATTTATATTTTTTTTACTATCAGGGGGGAAAGTCAAGCACGTAGATTCTACGTGCTTGGCACTTAAGTGGAGTGGAAGCGAGCACGTAGAATCTACGTGCTTGGCACTGAAAGGGTTAAAGTAAGGTAAGAGCGCGGCTCTGATCCCCATTCCCAGTGAAGCACAGTCAAGCCATAAGCGTGTAAGTATACACTGAGGCCGCCATACACACAACCCCCCCCCTCTTTTTCCCCCTGACTAAGGGGGGAACGAGGGAGGGAGGCGACCAGTTAACATAGGGTCCACCGCTACATGGGGCGTGGGGCAATGATGCGGGAGGGGCATCCCCTGAAGGCTCACCATCAGCCTTGACCGCCTACCCTATGGTGGGGGATGGCGGAGGAGTGTTGCTCCGTAAGCACACATGGTGCTGCCTACCTTCACCCGACCAGCGCAGCCCAGGCTGGGAGGCACATCTTATCGAAGAGGACGGGTGGGAATAGTCTCACAGGGCCGCAGGCTGTAATAGCCCCGCTCACCTGCGAGAGAGTGATACTTCATGTCTGCGCAGTTAGCACTGCAGAGAAATCTGGGGATTTGTGGGAACCCTGGGAATATGAAGGGCCGGGAGGAGCCTGTTTTTGCATGTCTGCAGTGAACAGTGCCATCTGGCTGAGGATTACCCACGTGTAAGTATTATAGATGGAGCAGGACGTACTGTATGCTTAGAATAAGACTTGTGGCATCTCCCGGCCCTATAAAAAGACAGGAACCTCCCACAAATTCCCAGTGTTACAAAGCAGTTAAGACAAGAAGCCGGGAGAACAAAAATGAAGGAACCTCAACCAAAAATTTGAACAAATCACCATACAGAGGTAACCAAGAAAATGATAACAAGGGAGGTGTGAAACAGGACGTGCTGTATACTACAAAATTAATTCTACAGGTGAGTACTTACAGAATTGTATTTTTCCAAGTATACAGCACGTCCTGTTTCACTGAATTCTTTTACGCTTGGGACGTCCAAAAGCAGTGTCCGTAAAGTAGGGTGGGATCCCCAAGAACAACAGCGGGCAGTTTAAACCACTGCTGCCTGAAGAACTTTGCGGCCAAAAGCAGCATCAGCTGAGGCCCTAACATCAACCTTGTAAAACTTGGAAAAAGTATGAACAGAAGACCAAGTTGCGGACTTACAAACTTGTTCAACAGAAGCCTGGTGCTGAAAAGCCCAAGAGGCACCAATAGCACAAGTGGAATGAGCAGTAAGGCGGAAGGGAGGTTCCTTCCCCTTAGCAGAATAGGCTTGCACCACCGCCTGACGGATCCACTTGCTGATAGTGGACTTAGCCGGAGGCAAACCCTTCCTAGGACCAGAAGGAAGAACAATAAGAGCATCAGTCTTCCTGAATGATTCAGTAGCGACAAAGTAAAACTTCAGAACCCTGACCACATCTAAAGAATGCAGAGTCCTCTCCTTGGAATTAGCAGGATTAGGACACAAGGAAGGCAAAACAATGTCCTGATTGAGATGAAAAGCAGACACAACCTTAGGCAAGAAATCAGGCTTAAACCGAACCACCACCTTGTCCTGGTGTCGCTGAAAATAAGGAGGTCTGATGGAAAGCGCCGCCAACTCAGAAACACGCCTGACAGAAGTGATAGCCACCAAAAAGGCTACCTTAAGAGTCAAAATGGGCAAAGCGGCCTCACGGAAAGGCTCAAAGGGACGACCCTGCAAAGCAGATAACAGATTCAAATCCCAAACTGGTAACATAGGCTTACGTGGCAAACGCACGTGAGAAACCCCTGGAAAAAAGTCTTAACCAAAACGGTGACTGGCAAAAGATTTTTGAAAAAAAATTGCCAGAGCTGAAACATGACCCTTGAGGGTACTAAGTTGAAGGCCCAAATCCAAACCATGTTGCAAGAACTCCAGAATCCTGGGAACAAAAAACACCCGACAGGGAAGAGATCTGGACTCACACCAGGCAATGTAAGCATGCCAGACCCTGTAGTAGATAAAGGACGAGGACTTCTTCCTAGCCCTAATCATGGTATCAACCACAGAGGCAGGCAGCCCCTTTTCCATCAAGATGGAGGTTTCAACAGCCAAGCTGTCAAAGCCAGCATTTGTAAATTGGGATGGCACAGCTGCCCCTGAGTGAGCAGATGTGGATCCATGGGCAGGACGTACTGATCTACTGCCAGCTGCACAACATCTGCGAACAACACCCTTCTTGGCCAACAGGGGGCCACCAGAAAATGGCTGGCACCCCTTTCTTGCGCAGCACCCTGCCCAGTAGAGGAAACGGAGGGAACACAGAGGAGCCGAAACCCCTTCCAAGGCATTGCTAGCGCATCCGTGGCAAAGGCCAGAGGATCCTGTGACAGAGAGACAAAGAATGGAAGTATGTGATTGTGACGTGAAGCAAACAGGTCCACATCCGGTAGACCTCAGCGGTGGCACAGGGAGTGAAACACCCTGTTGCTGAGGGACCACTCCCCCAGTCTAGACATCCCTCTGCTCAAGGAGTCTACATCCCGGGAGTGGAGAACCTGGAGGCAAACAGCCGATATGCAGGGGACATTCTCCTCCGCCCAGGACAGTATCAGGGACATTTCCTTGAGGGCTCGCTTGCTCCGAGTCCCTCCCTGATGATTGATGTAGGCAACCGCCGTCTGGTTGTGGTCTGGTGTTGAGTGTATCTGAACAGCCCGACCCCGAAGGTGTGGGGTCAACTGGGAAAGAACCAACCTTATCGCCTGTAGTTCCAGAATGTTGATGAGGGCATGGGCCTCCTGAGGACCCCACTGACCCTGGAACTCCAGAGACTTCCAAAAGCCCCCCCAACCTGTCAGACTGGCATCTGTGGTGACCGTCTCCCAGCACAGGGGCAGAAAGGTCCTGCCCACTGGGAGATTCCTTGAGTCCAGCCACCACAAGAGGGACAGACTGACACGAGGGGACAGAGCAAATTCCTGATCCAGGGACACTAGGTCCCGATCCCAAACTGACAAGAGGTGCAACTGAAGAGGTCTCATGTGAAACTGAGCATAGAGGACCGCCTCGAAACAGGACACCATCAGGCCCACCAACTGCATCCCCTGCCGAATGGAGGGATGAGGGAAAGAAATCAGAGACTGTGCCTGCGTCTGCAGGCTCTCCACCTTCTGCTGAGGCAGAAAAACCTTGACCCGAGATGTATCCAGAATCATGCCCAGAAAGGACGTCACCATGGATGGAGACAGTGAAGACTTGGGGTAGTTGATCACCCAACCGAAGAACTCGAGCGTGGAGACCACCATCTGGGTATCCAGCTCGGCTTGATGGAAGGACCGAGACACAATCAGAATGTCGTCCAGATAAGGAAGGATGCGAATGCCGAGATCTCAACAGAGCCCTCACCCCCGCCAGCACCTTGGTGAAGACCCGAGGGGCTGAGGTAAGACCGAACGGTAAGCCCACAAATTGGTAGTGCTGATCCTCCAGAGCGAACCTGAGAAATTTCTGATGACCTGGAAAGATAGGAACATGAAGGTAAGCATCTTTGATGTCCACAGAAGTCATGAAGTCGAGTCTCCATGCGAAAATGCTTGAACCTGACAAATTTGTTGAGGCGCTTCAAATCCAGGATGGGCCTCAGGGACCCATCCTTCTTGGGAATAGTGAACAGGTTGGAATAGAAACCTCTGCCCCTTTCCTGGAAGGGCACCAGGCAAATGACCCCCAAATCCAAAAGGCTTTGGACCGCAAGCCCTGAGCTGACAAGGGATTTTGAACCATCTGGGATCTGATGAATCTTGGAGTCGGCCAGGCTGCAAACTATCTTGTACCCGGAGGACACCACCTCCTGAATCCACCGGTCTGAGATGCGCAGTCTCCAAACGTGAGCAAAGAGCCGCAACCGTCCCCCAACCCGGATGGGTGAGGGCGCCTCCTCATGCCTGAGAGGGCTTGGGGGAAGATTTGGACTTGGGACCCCATGAGAGACCGGGGCGACCACGGCCTCTACCCCGGCCCCAAGGGTCTCTACGTGCCCCCGCAAATGGTGCACCCCGACCGGACCTGGGAGCACGGAAGGAGGGGAGGAAAGAACCAGCCCCCCGAAAGGGCCGCGGCTGCCTCCTGCGTCGAGGCAGCCTACCATCCTTGGCAAACAGATCCAGACGCTCCCCAAAGAGCCTTTTTAGCAGCATTATCAGCCGCCCACTGACACAGCCAAATAAGAGTGGCGTATAGCCACCAAAACGGCAGAAGTCCTACCACACATCCTGACCGCATCATCCATAGCAGAAAGAATAAATGCCACAAATTCATAGCAAAGCAGGAGGGATCTATACTCCTCTCCCGTATTGGCATCCGAGGAATTATCCAGAAGGCCCTTGAGCAGGCCTTTAATAGCAAGAGCCGTGATGGCAGAGGCGCACACAGGGCACAGCGCAGTCCCTGCACAAGCAAATGCGTGATAGGCCAGCTGATCCACACCATCCCTCAGAGTAGAGGTGTCAGGGGAATGCATGACCGAGGTATTGGACAACCCAAGCATGGGAGCATCCACCTCGGGGGGGACACAACCAGCGCTTAACCACATCAGCAGGAAATGGATACCTCCGGTCCCAACTCTTAGGCACCGCGGGCAATCTGCTAGGACGTTCCCACTCCTTGAGCACCAAATTATTGAAATGGACCTGCTCAGGGAACGCCAAGCGTTGTTTAACAGTGTGAAAAAGCTCACCCTGCTGCCTTTTAGCCGGGACAGGAGGTGTAATACACAGTACTTCAAAAATGTGAGCCAACAGCCTGTCCGTATCCTCAGGAGACCATGGGTCTTCTCCAAAAGGAGACCCAGTACCACCATAAACCTTCTGCTGCTCCTCAGAAGAATCAGAGAAAAGTTCCGCCTCTTCTAGGGGGTACAGGCCAGGGAAAGAAAACTGTCCCTCATCCTCCTCAGGAAAAAGGAAAACAGCGGGAGTTAAATGCCGCTTCTTGCCAGAAGCCTTACAAGGGGGCGGCCCAGCTATATGCCTTTCCAGGCTGGCCACGTGCAAGGCCAAGTCATAATGTGATTCCCCACTAGCATGTCCCTCACCAGGGGTCAAATGCAGGCGGGGGGGGGGGGGGGGGTAGGTGGTAGAAGGGGGCGCATAACTGGGCATCTTCTATCTTCGCAGTCCAGACTGCAGAAGGAAACTGGGAATTTGTGGGAGGCTCCTGTCCTTTTATAGAGCCGGGAGATGCCACAAGTCTTTTCTGCAGTCCACTGCGCCACCTTGTGGCGGGATATCCTGGGGGTAAAGAATTCAGTGAAACAGGACGTGCTGTATACTTGGAAAATATCTTACACGCATTGGACCTGACAAATTTGACTTGAGAACTAATGCAGTTTGCACAGTATTGGTAACTAAACCCATTAAGCTGGGGGATTAGCTCCATCTGCTGAGCTTTTCTAGTATCTACAGGAAGAGCAGTTACTGACAGGGCACAAGCAACATATGAGCAGCAGCACTCCAGGATATTGCAAATTCATGCAGAGACTACATAACAGTCACTTCACCCAGGCACCCTTCTGGTGTACTAGGTACAACAAACATTTTAGTTAAGTGTCACACATAAAAGGGGACCGTTGTGATCATATAAAAAGCCACAGGCCATCAGACTTGTGTGGCATGAGCATTACAATTGAAGTTGCCCATCAAAGGTTTATTACTATTTTTATATAGCACCATCATCTTGAAACCATTTTCTCCTATATCAAATGTATTGATGGATACCACCAACTTTGGGGGAAGTAGACCAAGTACTGTGGATCAGCATGACCAACAGATCAATGGCCAAAAAGTTTTCTGCTACTAAAGATGGCCTAACCCCAAAATGGCCAACAGGGTTATTTTACCTCCTACCCTGCCAGCCATCCTAATTTTGGAGGGCTGTCTTCTATGAGCACGATTGAAAGCCCTATTAGGAATAAGACACTTTAATGTCACCACCAGCCACCAAGGCATCTACACTTGGCACACCTCAAAGGTTGGTGGCCGCTGTCACATTATTTCAGACACCCAAATTGGTCAGGCTTTACAATTCAGCTGTGCGATATTCCAATCTACCCTCTACCAACCTGAGAGTGATGCCTTTCCTAACACTAAAACATGAAAGATCTCTGCAGCCCATCATCTAACAGCAGTGAAGTGTTCAAAACGTTTCGAGGAAAGCAATCCAATATTTTAAAACTCATTCACACCTAGCAATTGCACGTCCAAATGCTCGGGGGGGGGAGCTTTCTGTACTGCTATTTAGCCATTTTGGTAATGCTCTACCTGTGCTGCACATTCATGGCTAAAATGCAGCACAAATTGCAGGTTGGCCTGGGTGCTGTAAGTGTAAGTCTATGGGCAACACACACTTTACATGGATAGTAAAAAAGCTGCAGTGTCGTGACACATACTGGAGATCTGAGCTGTCCCATAGAAAATTTAGCCAATTCAGAGAGAAAAGCATCCCAGATAAAAGCGCTTAGAAAGTCTGGTCTTGCAACAATTACAGGATTCAACTATACTAAAGATGTCTGTCTACTTTGATTTGTTTTTAGTTTTTTAATTTGATAAACTTGAGGTTTCTAGAATGTGTGGTGCATGTTTCCAAAACTTGGGTAATAGTTTGCTTAATAACCAGATACTTGCGTGGCTTCCAAAGTTTTCTTCTATTTATAAGGAAGGGATTTGTTTTATCCTGGTTTAAAGTGGAACAAAACTTAAACTGGACCAACAACCTTACAACAGTGCTCATATGCAACCCCTCCCCAATGGAATTGCTGCACATAATTTACCTTTAACTTCTGCTGTAGTCAATTTTTAAAACAAAAATGGCATTACATTGAGCTGCAGATCGGCTGCAAAGTGGAAGGTTCCTGTCATTGTGGGTTATGTCAGTTAAACTTAGGCAGCAGCATGGCTGAGATGCTGGAAAAGGAAGCTGTGAAATGGCCACTACCAGGGAGCATTTTAGCTTAAAGAGGAGCAAATTTAAGTGCTGCCTAAGATTTTGGATCGTGCATGCAGTTGGGGCAAGTGAGTTTTTATTTTGATATTTTCCAAATGTGCAAGGCTGTTTGTCTGGTCTAAGGTGGCCTCCCCCCTCAGGCATCCCAAATCGTTCCAGCACACATCACCTTTTCCACAAGCTCCCTCGCCAAAGTAGACAATGGTGAGGGAGAGTGCCAAAAATACAATTCTGTGATTACTCACCTGTAGAATTGGTATTATGAGTATACAGTACTGCTCCAAATATAATACTTACAAGTGGGTTATACTCCGCCAGATGACGCTGGACTGCAGAGACATCGAAAACAGGCTCCTTCCGGCCCCTCAAATACCCGGGGACCTCCCACAAATCCACAGCATTGAAAAGCAGTTAACGAGAAGCCGGGAGAATTAAACAACCCAAACTATCAACTATAACAATGATAATCACCATACAGGGGAGCCAAGATAATGCAAAACCAAGGGTGGGTTGGAGCAGGACATACTGTATACTCATAATACCAATTCTACAGGTGAGTAATCACAGAATTGTATTATTCTTAGTATACAGTACGTCCTGCTCCAAATATAATACTTACAAGTGGGACATCCAATAGCAGTGTCCATAAAGTAGGGTGGGATCCCCAATAAAAAGGCAGCAGCAGACAATTTAAACCACTGCCGCCTGCAGAACCTTTCGGCCAAAAACAGCATCAGCTGAGGCCCTATCAACAACCTTGTAAAACTTTGAAAAGGTATGAACAGAAGACCAAGTAGCAGCCTTGCAAACTTGTTCAACAGAAGCCTGGTGCTGAAAAGCCCAAGAGACACCAAAAGCACGAGTGGAATGAGCAGTAAGGCGGAAGGGAGGATTCTTCCCCTTAGCAGAGTAGGCCTGAATCACAGCCTGACGAATCCACTTGCTGATAGTAGACTTGGCAGGAGTCAAACCCTTCCTAGGAACAGAAGGGACCACAAAAAGAGCATCCGTTTTCCTGAAAGGTGCAGTAGCCACCAGATAGTACTTCAGACACCTAACCAAATCCAAAGAGTGCAAAACCCTCTCCTTAGCATTGCTAGGATTAGGGCACAAAGTAGGAAGAACAATATCCTGATTCAAATGAAAGGCAGACACTACCTTAGGCAGAAAGGTTTGAAACGAAACACCACCTTGTCCTGGTGCCTCTCATAATAGGGGGGGCTGAATGGAAAGCGCCGCCAACTCAGACACACGCCTGGTGCAGGGAGCACCCTGCAAGGCTGACAGAACCAAGTTCAAATCCCAAACAGGCACCATAGGTTTACGTGGGGGGCGCACATGAGTGACCCCCTGGAAAAAAGTCCTGATCAGAGGGTGCTGAGCAAAGGACTTCTGGAAAAAAAAATAGCCAGGGCAGAAACCTGACCCTTCAGAGTACTGAGTTGGAGCCCCATCTCCAACCCATGCTGCAGGAACTCCAGAATCCTGGGAATAGAGAACACACGACAGGGAAGAAACCTAGACTCACACCAGTCAATGTAGGCACGCCAAACCCTGTAATAAATGGAAGAGGAAGACTTCTTCCTAGCTTTAATCAAAGTGAATAGCCAAATAGGTGAAGTTGCAGAGGCCTCGAGTGGAACTGAGCATAAGGGACCGCTTCGAAGCATGCCACCATCAGGCCCAACATTTAACCACCTCAGCAGGAAAGGGATACTTCCTATCCCAACTTTTTGGAACCCCGGGAAGTTTACTGGGGCGCTCCCATTCCTTGAGCACAAGGTTATGGAAATGTGCCTGCTTGGAAAATTCCAAACAGAATTCTTCTGTATGGAGAAGCTCCCCTCTGCGCCTGGGAGCCGCAACAGGGAGAGAGATGGACAGAACCTCAAAAATCTGGGTCAATAATCTGTCAGTGTCATCCGGGGCCCAGGGGTCAGAGCCAGAATCGTCATGACCCCTTGGTCTCTCATCAGATGAGCCTGAATCAGAAAACAGCTCCCCTTCATCAGACGGGGTATAGCCACAAAGATTCCAAAACTCCCCAGTTTCTATAGGAAAAAATACAATTCTGTGAAATACTCACCTGTAGAATTGGTATTATACGGATACAGCACGTCCTGCTCCAGATATAATACTTACACTTGGGTTATCCTCCGCCAGATGGCGCTGTGCACTGCAGACAGGCAAAAAAACTGGCTCCTCCAGGTGCCCACAAACCCCAAGGGGCATCAGTCCCCCTAAGGGACAAGAGACAATCCAGGAAAAAAATTCCAGCACCCGTTGAGGGAAGTAGATCCCCTTGCCTCAGCGTTACTTGGAATAAAGCACAGAAGAAAGACAATGTCTTAAATACATGAGCCTAAGACACCACCTTAGGCAGAAGGTCCGGCGTAAAGCGGAGCACCACCTTATCCTGGTGCATATCAAGGAACGAGGGCTAGCTAAACAGAGCCGCCCGCTCAGACACACGTCTGACTGAAGTAACAGTCCCAGAAGGGCAACATTGAAGGTAAAAAACAGCCAGACAGCATCCTGAATCGGTCCAAAAGGAACACCCCGCAAGGCAAACAGAATAAAATTCAAATCCCAACAGGGACCATAGAATTAAGTGGGGGACGCAATGAGCAACCCCCGAAAGAATGCTTAGCCAAGGAAAATAAGCAAAAGACTTCTACAGGAAGGCAGATAGGGCAGAACCTGACCCTTCAGAGTACTGAGTTGGAGAGCCAACTCCTAGCCATGCTGTAATAACTCTAGAGCCCTGGGAACAGAGAACGCCCAACAGGGAAGAGACCTAGACTCACACCAATACATATGGGTACGCCATACCTCATAAGAGATGGAAGAAGAAGAAGAAGCTTGCTCTTAGACTTCCAATAGTCACGAACACAGAAGAGAAGCCTGTCTCCATAAAGACTGAAGATTCAGCAGTCAGGCCGCCTAGGCCAGAGTCAGTAGATTGGGGTGACGTAAAGGGGGCCCTGAGTGAACAGAGCGGCACCCCTAGCAGGACGTACAGATCTACCACCCTCGGTACCACGTCTGCGAATCCACACTCCACTAGGCCACCCGTATCAATGGCCCCCCTACCAGAGCAATTCTGCGCAGAACCCCGCCTAGCAGGGGGAACAGAGATAAGGCATACAGACCAGAATGTCCTGCCATACCATTACTAAAGCATCATGACCACGGCCAGAGGATCCTGGGACAGGGAAACGAGGGTCGAGAGCTTGAAATAGTGACGGGGCACCAAACAGATCCACACTGGTTGAACCTCATAGTGACACAAGGATTAGCACATCCTGTCGCAGAGGGACCTCCATCGGAGCGAATACCACTGATATGCAGGAAACATTATCCTCCACCCAGATCAGGAACATATACCTTCCCGGGGGACCATCCTGCTCCAGGTCCCACACAGATGATTAAGGTAGGCCACAGTCAGACAGACCGAGCGCCGCCAAACAGGCAGGCCGTGAAGAGAAGTCAAGCGAGATAGTGCCAACCTGAAAAACTCACTGTTTCAATATTGATAGGTGCATGGGCCTCCTAAAGGCCCCACCTCCCCCGGACCCGCATGGGGTTACAGAAGAACCCCCCCCATCAACCTGATAGGTTGGCATCCATGGTGACTGTCTCTAGGAAGGGCAAGAAGGGACCTGCCCCCAGACAGGTTCCTAGAGTACATCCACTCAAAGAGGGACTCCTAACCAGGGGGGAAAGGCACACATGACCCTGCTCCAGGGATGCTGGGTCCCTGTCCAGTATTAACAATAGAAGTTGCAGAAGGGCCCCAGGTAGAAAAGTATAAGGGACCTCTTCTAAGCAAGTCACCAACGGCCCACCAGCTGCATTCCTGCCTGGTGAAGGAACGGGGACAGCAAAGAGGGGCTGAGCCCACGCAACCAGATTGTCCACCTCATTGCTGAGGAAGGAAGATTTTCGCCTGAACCGAATCTAGATTCATCCCTAGGAATGGAGTTACCAATCAAGGGGACAATGAGGACTTGAGGTGACTCCCAATGGACACCACCAGCCGAGTAACCAACTCGACCTGACGTGGAGATTGGGAAGCGAAAAAGGACGACCGGGTAGGTCTCACGCGGACGCCCCTTGGTCTCATCAGAGACATAGCCCCCATCAGTACCTTGGTGAGCACTCTGGAAGCAGAAGAGAGGCCAGATAAGGCCACAAATTAGCAGTGTTGGACTTCCAACACGAACCTGAAGAGCCTCGGTGTCTAGAAGACACAGGGATGTGAGCATAAGCATCCTTGATCTCCCCAGACGGCAAGGGGCCCACTGGGCGCAAGGCGCTGATGGCCCATCTCAGATTTTCCATGCAGAAATTGCCTGTAATAGTAGAATTGCCGAAAACCTGCGAATCCAGAATGGGCAGACTGACTCATCCTTTTGGGGAAGAGGTTGGTGTAGCGGCCCCTGCCTCTGTCTGTTAAGGGCAAACTGCAAGTGACCCCCAGACCCTGCAGGCCGTGCATGGCCTGCACCAGCACCTGAACAGAGGCAGGGACCAGGCGTACCCTGACAATCTTGGGGGGGGCCGCACAGCAAACTTTATCCAGTATCCGGAGGAAACTACCTCCTGTATCCACCAGAATGAGGCAAGATGCCTCCTGATAGGAGCAAGGTGCTGCAGCCGTCCCCTCACCCAGGCGGGCGCCCCATCATGCTTGAGGGGGTTTGGTGGAAGATTTAGGCTTAGCCCCACTGGAGGGCCCAGAGCATTGTCTGCTGCTCGTGGGGCAGGAGTCTGCACGAAGAATCCGGAAGGACACCCCTGGTTCTTGTTTAGCACTATGGTATGGAGGGGGAGGGGTGTTCCTGCCCCGAAGGGGGCCGAGACGGCCGCCTGCGTTGGGGTGATTTGCCCTTTTTACCAAACAGGTCCAGACGGGCCCCAAACAGGCATTGCCCTCTAAAGGGAAGCCCAGTCAGAGTCCTTTTAGCAGCATCGTCAGCACCCCACTGTCGCAGCCAGACCAAGCGACGTATAGCCATCACAAGGGCAGAAGTTCTCGCACACATTCTAATGGTATCATCCAGCACTAAAAGGATACATTTTACAAATACATCACAACTGGAGAGTGCATTAAACACCTCCCAGGGAAGATCCTCAGGGTGAGGCTCAAGCATCTTTCCGATGAGGGTTCTGGCGGCCACTGCAGTGATGGCCGCTGCACAGACCGGGCGCAGCGCCATTCCTGCACAAGAAAAGGCGTGGGAAGCCAGCTTATCAATGCGCCGGTCCTCGGCATCCCGAAGGGTACTATAAGCAGGGGCTGCAATAAAGGGGGGGGGGTTAGGAACCCCAATGATCCCCTGGAAGTTTACTGGGGCGTTCCCATTCCTCGAGTACAAGAGCATGGAAGTGAGCCTGCTCTGGAAATTCCAAGCGCGGTGTCGCTGTATGGAAACGCTCCCCTCTCGGCTTGGGAGCCGCGTTAGGGAGAGAGATAGACAGGGCCTTAAAGATCCTAATCAACAAACCAATGGTGTCAAACTGGCTCCAGTCTTCATGGCCAGAATCGTCATGACTCCTCGGCTCCTCATCAGATGAGCCTGACTCAGAGAACAGCCCTCCTTCATAAGAAGGGGTGCAGGCACGCGGAGTAGTGAACTCCTCAGATCCCATAGCAAAGGCAGAAACAGGGGGCGTCGAGGACCGCTTCTTACCAGGGCCCAAGCGCTTTGTCAACCCCGCAATAATCTGGTCAGCCGTAGGCAGTCTGGAAGACACAGCCGACTGCAACTCCCCACTTGTATGCGACTCAGCAGGAATGAGATTTAAGCCTGGGGAAAATACAATTCTGTGAGATACTCACCTGTAGAATTGGTATTATACGTATACAGTACGTCCTGCTCCAGATATAATATTTACACTTGGGTTATCCTCCGCCAGAGGGCGCTGTGCACTGCAGACATGCAAAAACAGGCTCCTCCCGGCCCTTCATATACCCAGGGACTTCCCACAAATCCCCAGTATTGAAAAGCAGTGAACCAGAAGCCGGGAGAATCCAACCACCAAAACAACTGGTAATGATAATAATAACAACAATCACCATACAGGGGATCCAGAATAATGCAAAAACCAGGGTGGGGTGGAGCAGGACGTACTGTATGTGTATAATACCAATTCTACAGGTGAGTATCTCACAGAATTGTATTATTCTAAGTATACAGTACGTCCTGCTCCAGATATAATACTTACAAGTGGGACATCCAATAGCAGTGTCCATAACAGTAGGGTGGGATCCCCAACAAAAAAGTCAACAGCACGTAGTTTAAACTACAACCACCTGCAAAACCTTGCGGCCAAACGCAGCATCAGCTGAGGCCCGAACATCAACCTTGTAAAACTTTGAAAAGGTGTGAACAGAAGACCAAGTAGCGGCCTTGCAAATTTGCTCAACAGAAGGCTGGTGCTGGAAGGCCCAGGAGGCCCCAATAGCACGAGTAGAATGAGCAGTAAGACGGAAGGTAGGACTCTTCCCCTTAGCAGAATAGGCTTGAACCACAGCCTGACGGATCCACTTGCTGATAGTAGACTTGGCAGGAGCCAAACCCTTCCTTGGTCCAGAAGGCACAACGAAGAAAGCATTAGTCTTCCTGAAAGCCGCAGTGACAACCAGGTAATACTTCAAACACCTGACCACATCCAAGGAATGCAGAACACTTTCCTTGTCATTACTAGGATTGGGACACAAGGAAGGAAGAACAATGTCCTGATTCAAATGAAAAGCAGACACAACCTTAGGCAGGAAATCCGGCTTGAAGCGGAACACCACCTTGTCCTGGTGTCTCTCATAGTATGGATAGAGCAGCCAGCTCAGACACACGCCTAACCGAATTTATGGCCACCAAAAAGACAACCTTGAGAGTAAGAACAGCCAGAGCAGCATCTTGAATAGGCTCAAAGGGAGCACCCTGCAAGGCAGATAAAACCAAGTTTAAATCCCAAACGGGGACCACAGGTTTACGAGGGGGACACGCATGAGTGACCCCCTGAAAGAAGGTCTTAACCAAATGATGATGAGCAAAAGTCTTCTGAAAGAAGACGGACAGGGCAGAAACCTGACCCTTCAGAGTACTGAGTTTTAGACCTAATTCCAAACCATGCTGTAAGAACTCTAGGGACAGAGAACTCCCTACAGGGAAGAGACCTAGACTCACACCAGTCAATGTAGGAACGCCATACTCTATAATAAATAGCAGCAGAAGTCTTCTTCCTGGCCTGCACCATAGTGCCCACCACAGAGGCAGACAAACCCTTCTCCATCAAGATGGAGGTCTCAGCAGCCAGGCCGTCAAAGCCAGCGTTTGTAAATTGGGATGGCGTAGGGAGCCCTGAGTTAGCAGATCTGGCACCCCTGGCAGATCGTACTGGTCTACTGCCATTTGAACCACGTCTGCGAACCACACTCTTCTTGGCCACCGGGGGGCCACTAGAATCACAGGCACCCCTTCCAGAGCAGTCTTGCGCAGAACCCTGCTCAGCAGGCGGAATGGTGGAAATACATACAGGAGCCGAAACTCTTTCCATGACATGGACAGGGCATCCAAGGCCAGAGGATCCTGAGACAGGGACACGAAGGCCGGGAGCTTGTGGTTGTGGCGGGACGCAAACAGGTCCACATCCTGTAGACCCCAACGGTGACACAGGGACTGGAATACCCTGTTGCAGAGGGACCACTGTCCCTGACGGGAAGTCCCCCTGCTCAGAGCATCTGCAAGCAGATTCTCCGCCACCGGAATGTAAACAGCCGAAATGCATTGTACATTGGCCTCCGCCCATGTCAGAATCTGAGACACCTCCCGGAAGGCACCCTTGCTCCGAGTCCCTCCCTGATGGTTGATGTAGGCAACCGCCGTCTTGTTGTCTGAGCGTACCTGGACCGACAGCCCCCTCAGGTGTTGGGTCAACCGCTCCAGTACCAACCGGACTGCCCGCAGTTCCAGAATGTTGATGGGTAAATGGGCCTCCCGAGGACCCCACGTCCCCTGGAAGCGCAGGGACTTCCAGAATCCCCCCCAACCTGACAGACTGGCATCCGTTGTGACCGTCTCCCAGGAAGGGGCCAGAAAAGACCGGCACCTGTCAAGTTCCCGAGGTCCAGCCACCACGCAAGGGACCGTCTGACCGAGGGGGGAAGCACACAGACCCCGTCCAAGGACGCTGGGTTCTTGTCCCATACTGACAGAAGATGAAGCTGCAGAGGTCTCAAATGGAACTGAGCAAAGGGCACCGCCTCGAAGCTCGCCGCCATCAGGCCCACCAGCTGCATTCCCTGCCTGATGGAGGGCTGTGGGCACGAGAGCAGGAACCTGGCCTGCGCAGTCAGAGCTTCCACCTTCTGTTGAGGAAGGAATATCCGTGACTGAACCGTATCCAGAATCATTCCCAGGAACGGAGTCACAGAGGATGGGGACAGAGAGGACTTGGGGTAATTGATCACCCAACCAAAGGACTCCAGGGTGAACACTACCAGTTGAGTGTCCAACTCTGCCTGCCGCAGCGACCGAGAGGTGATGAGGATGTCGTCCAGGTAAGGCAGCACGCGTATGCCCCTTAGCCTTATCAGGGACATCACCCCTGCCAGCACCTTGGTGAACACCCTGGGAGCCGACGTGAGGCCGAATGGCAGGGCCACAAACTGGTAATGCTGATCTTTCAGTGCAAATCTGAGAAACCTTTGGTGTCCTGGTAACACCGGGACGTGAAGGTAAGCATCCTTGATGTCTACTGACGTCATGAAGTCCCCTGGGCGCAATGAGCCAACTGCCGAGCGCAGAGTTTCCATGTGAAAATGCCTGCTCTTGACAAATTTGTTGAGGATTTTTAAATCCAAAATGGGCCTGACTGACCCATCCTTCTTGGGTACTGTGAAAAGGTTGGAGTAAAACCTCGTGCCCCTGTCTCCAAAGGGGACCTTGCAAATGACCCCTAGATCCAGGAGACCCTGCACGGCCAGCAGCAAGACCTGGGCTGAGGCAGGGTCTTGAGGGATTCGGGACCCAATGAATCTGGTGGGGGGGCCGTACAGCAAATTCTATCTTGTAGCCGGAGGACACTACCTCCTGAATCCACCGGTCTGAGACGTGGCGCCGCCAGACGTGCTCGAAGTGCTGTAGACGTCCCCCCACCCTGACGGGTGAGGGCGCCCCCTCATGCCTGAGGGGTCTTGGGAGGGGCTTTGGGCTTGGGCCCCCAGGAGGAACCAGGACGGCGTCCTCTATTCCTGTGCCAGGAATCTGCGCGGGGCCCCGCTAAGGACACCCCTTTTCCCTGTTTAGCCCCGCGGTAGGGGATTGAAAGGGTGCCCTGGCCTCGAAAAGGCCGGATCTGCCGCCTGCGCTGGGGCAACTTGCCTCCTTTGGCCAAGAGGTCTAGACGGTCTCCAAACAGGCATAGCCCTTTAAATGGAAGCCCAGTAAGGGCTTTCTTAGCGGCGTTGTCAGCCGCCCACTGTCGTAACCAAACCATGCGGCGAATAGCTACCGCCAAGGCAGAAGATCTGGCACACATCTTTATAGCAACGTCCGATGCAGACAGGATATGAACACATCACAGTTAGACAGAGTATTGACAGTATCAGAGGGCAACTCATCTGTGCCATCAAGTGCATTCCTGACCATGGCCCTGAGCGCTACTGCCGTAATGGCTAAGGCGCAAACCGGGCGCAAGGTCGCTCCCCCAAATGCAAAGGCATGGCATGCCAATTGATCAATACGCCGGTCCTCAGAGTCCCGTAGCGTAGTAGTGTCAGGGGAGTGCATAATAGAGGTGTTAGACAACCCTAGAATAGGGGCATCGACCTCGGGGGGCGATGACCAGCACTTAACCAAGTCAGCCGGGAAGGGATACTTTCTATCCACACTCTTAGGGATCCCAGGCAGTCTGCTGGGATGTTCCCATTCCTTAAGCACGAGGCTACTGAAATGAGTTTGCTCGGTAAATTCAAGACGAGCCTTAGCAGTATGAAAAAGCTCACCCCTTTGTCTGGGAGCAGCAACAGGGGGAGAGATGGACAAAACTTCAAATATCTGAGCCAGCAGTCTGTCAATATCATCCGAGGTCCAGTGCTCGGAACCAGACTCGTCATGACTCCTTGACTCCTCGTCGTATGACCCCGAGTCAGAGAACAGCTCCCCTTCGTCTGAGGGGGGTTGGCCGTAAGGATGCAACAAGTCATCAGATTCCATAGGGAAAAGGGCAGAGTCAGGGGTTAAATGCCGCCTCTTAGCGGTGGCCTTACGCACTAGCGAGCTAGCAAGCAATAATTCAACACTGGCCAGTCTAGTAGCCATATCGGGATGAGACTCCCCGCTTGTATTGGGAGTTAGACTCAGGCTTGGGGGAGTAGGTGAAGTGAGGTGAGGTGCAGGCCCAGCCACGGAAGAGGCGGGAAGAACCGATAACGCCTGCTGTGCACAAGGAACACACACCCGTGCATTGTCACCGCTGCTACGTAAGACCCCACAAGCTACACACAGCCGGGCTTGTCCCGAAGGAACCCCGTTCACAATATCCTGGGACGCCTCCATATGGTGATTGTATCGGCACAATAGGCCCGTAGGGATTGACGCTGTAAGCTACCCTGGATGCCCCAATAACCCGCGGGGAAGTGGGAGTAATTTTTAACAGTCTCAACCGGGATATACACCGGGCCGGGAGAAGCCACCGGAATTCACGGTCTGAAAGACATGAGAGACAGGAATGTCAGAGCCATGCGCAAGGTGTAAACTAGGTAAGATACAGGTAATTATAAGGATAATATATGGTCGCCCGCGAGGGCACTTACAGACAGCAGGGGGAGGGCGGTCTTTACCACGCGCGCGCAAAAAAGAATGGCGCCAAACGATCCTCGAAGGGCGGACCAGAGCTGAAGGTGACGCGGAGCGCGCCAAATGTTGACGCGGAGCGCATCAAGTCAGGTCCCCCCCCCCCCACCGGAGAGCGCAAAGCTCCGAAAGCGCGATGCAAATAGAGAAAAAAAGGGAACAGGGCAGTAACGCCTGAAGGGATGATCGAGTGGGTTACCGCAGCAGAGCCACTACAGATTAAGAAAAGGACGCCGCAGCATCAACAAAGCCACCGTCGTCCGTGCAATATAGAAAGGGCGCGGCGGCTACCAATAAAAGTAAAAGTACATAACGCGGCTCTGACATCCATTGCCAGTCAAACACGACACCGAGGACATAAGCGTGTAATATGGTACACTGAGGCCGCCATACTCACAAACCCCCCCCCCCTTTCTTTCCCCCCGAGCTAGGGGGGAACGAGGGAGGTTTGCGACCCTTTAAACAGGGTCCACCGCTACACGGGGCGTGAGACAATTAAGCGGGAGGGGCATCCCCTAAGGCTGACCATCAGCCTAAACCGCCTACCCTATGGTGGGGGACTGTGGTGGAGCATGGCTCCGTCAAGCACGCATGGTGCTGCCTACCTTCACCCGACCAGCACAACCCAGGCTGGGAGGCACATCACAAGGAGGACGAGTGGTAATAGTCCCACAGGGCCGCAGGCTGTAATAGCCCCGCTCACCTGCGAGAGAGTGATACTTCATGTCTTCGCAGTCAGCACTGCAGAGAAATCTTGGGATTTGTGGGAGGTCCCTGGGTATATGAAGGGCCAGGAGGAGCCTGTTTTTGCATGTCTGCAGTGCACAGGCGGAGGATAACCCAAGTGTAAGTATTATATCTGGAGCAGGACGTACTGTATACTTAGAATATAGGAGTATTGAAGCGAGGTGCAGCCACTGGCAATCCTGATTGCAGGGCCAGTACTTGCTCGGCACATGGTGCGCAGACCCGTGCCCTGTCAGCATCAGCGTGGGGATGTCCACACGTTATACACAGCCGGTCTTGTCCCAGAGGGACCCTGGTCACATAATTCTGAGATGCCTCCATATGGTGATTATCTAGGCACAATATTCCAGCAGGGATTTATGCAATAGGCAACCCTGGATGCCCCAAGACCCGCTAGGAATGTGGGAGAATTTTTTACAAGCCCGCTATAATTTGTGTCAGGCCGAGGGCAGCCACCGGAGTCTTTGACGTCTCAAAGACATAAAGAAGAGGTGTCAGAGCCATGCGCAGCAGGAAAAAATTTTTTTTATATATTGAAAACACCCGCGAGGGCACTTACAGGCCAAGGGAGGAGGAGGACCGCAACCACGCGCGCGAAGATCATCAAAATGGCGCCAAGCGAACCTTGAAGGGCGGGCCCGATCTGGCCGTGAAGCGAAGCTCGCCAAGCCAGGTCCCCCCCCCCCCCCCCCCCGAAGAGTGCGAAGCTCTGAGGCAGCAGTCAAAACTTGACCAGCAAAGGATAAGATACACTTAATAAAAGGCTTTGCTAATGGAGAAGCCGTAGCGTCTGGACGCCGCCCAGCGCAGTACACTTTAATAAAAGAAAAGACACGCACGGCAGCAGCCAAAAAACTATGAAGAGCAAGCAGCGCGGCTCTGACACCCAGTTACAAGTCAAGTTACAAGGGCAATACTAAGGCCACACGCATAACCCCCCCCCCCCCTTTCTCTTCCCCCGGAATACGGGGGAAACGAGGGAGGATGGCGACCCTTTACACAGGGTCCACCGCTACACGGGCATGGGCAATAATGCGGGAGGGGCATCCACTAGAGGCTCACCATCAGCCTAAACCGCCTACCCTTTGGTGGGGGACTGCGGTGGAGCATGGCTCCGTTAAGCACGCATGGTGCTGCCTACCTTCACCCGACCAGCGCAGCCCAGGCTGGGGGGCACATCACAAATAGGATGGGTGGGAGTAGTCCAACAGGGCCAATACTTCATGTCTTCGCAGTCAGCACTGCAGAGAAATCTGGGGATTTGTGGTAGGTCCCCGGGAGGAGCCTGTTTTTTTGCATGTTTGCAGTGCACAGCGCGATCTGGCGGAGGATAACCCAAGCGCAAGTATTATATCTGGAGCAGGACGTACTGTATACTTAGAATATAGTGACATTAGGCGTTAAGTGCCGCTTTTTAGCAGGGGCCTTACGCGCTAAGGACTTAGCAATCAACTGCTCAACAGTAGCCAGTCTAGAAGACGCATCAGGCTGAGAATCCCCACTAGTATGCAACTCAGTAGGAGTGAGGTTTAAGCTTAGGGGTGTAGGCGAAGTGAAACGAGGTGCAGCCACTGGCAGGCCAGACTGCATTGCAAGCACCTGCTCAGCACAGGGTACACAGACCCGTGCCTTGTCAGCGTCAGCATGAGGCTGCCCACACGCTACACACAGCCGGTCTTGTCCCGAAGGGACCCCGGTCCAATTATCCTGAGATGCCTCCATATGGTGATTATAGCGGTGCTATACGCCGATAGGGAATAACGCTATATAGCAACCCCGGATGCTCCAATAACCCGATAGGGAAGTGGGAGCATTAACAAGGCCTACTAGTTATATAAATAATAAAGGGCCGGGAGAAGCCAAAAAGGGTTCACCCTGCCTGAAAGACATAAGAAGCCAAGACCGTAAGCACACAGTAATAAAAAGGAAGAATATAAAGCCACCCGCAAGGGCACTTACGGACCGCGGTAGGTAGAGGTCCGTCGCGCATGGGCCAACCAAGCAGGTTAAAGATGGCGTCGGTATACCTCGAGGGGCGGGCCGGTATCAGTGATGACGCGGAGCGCGCCAAAGACGGGGCCCGCCCCCCCGAAGAACGCGAAGCCAGGACGTGACAAGCAGCCAATTACGGCGCACTAGCGCCTGAGGTAATGCCGCCGCCAAGCGCGGAACAAAGTGTTGACAAAAAGAGCGCGTGGCAGCGGCAATTTTAAAAGACAGTAAAAGGAAGCCAGCACGGCGGCTGACACAAGACAGACAGAATAAATATAAAGTGAAAAACACAGAATGCATAGCATACACGTTTACACCCCCCCCCCCTTTTCCCCCGAAGGCTACAAGGAGAATGAGGGAGGACAGCGGCCACTTAAACAGAGCCCACCGATAGGCAGGGGCAAGGGGCACTAGTGCGGGAGGGGCATCCCATAGAGGCTCACCATAAGCCTGAACCACCTACCCTTTGGTGGGGGATTGTGGTGGAGCAGCACTCCTAAGCACCTAACAGCGGTGCTGCCTACCTTCACCCGACCAGCGCAGCCAAGGCTGGGAGGCATATTACTAATGGAACGGGTGGGAATAGTCCTACAGGGCCGCAGGCTAATAGCCCCGCTCACCTGTGAGTAGAGAGCCATTTCTCATCCTTCGCAGCCAGACTGCAGAGAAATTCTGGGGATTTGTGGGAGGTCCCCGGGTATTTGATGGGCTGGGAGGAGCCTGTTTTCGATGTCTCTGCAGTCCAGCTCCATCTGGCGGAGTATAACCCACTTGTAAGTATTATATTTGGAGCAGGACGTACTGTACACTAAGAATATCCCAAGCACCTCTAGGCTAAGGTGTGCTCCTGAGCCAAGCCATTTAAAAAGGCTGGGGCGGGTGTGCCCCCTTTCACTTTCGACTTTGAGCACAGAACCATTTGGTGAGAATAAATATACACGGCAAATGTCTCGAGAGCGGGGAAAGTTAAGATTTTACTGGCCGATCTGGAGGTGGTGGTGGGTTTGGGGTGTTACACATCCAACAACAAATTGGGATGCCCGGGGGCAAGGAACAAAACCCTGGATAGTCAAAATCCCTGGTTTTGCTCAACTTTAAAGAATATCTGAAAAAATCAACCTAGGATAACAGAGGCCTCCACGTGTGTGGGGCAGATGATGAGCCTTTACTTAAATCAATAAGTTGCTTGGACTTTTCATAACTTTTTTACAAACATACTTTTACAGTCTCCTCCCTTCGGTTACATTTTAGAACCATGGGGGGGGGGGGGATTTCAATCTCCCGGATGCATTTCCTTTTCCAGGAAGCATTACGATTTGGGATGCCCCAGTGTGTGTGCTCTCACGTTGCCTGCAATCCCACACTGCATGAGTGGCCTTTCCTCCAATCTTTCTATGCCATGCATATTAATTAACATCGAAAGCTGAATAAATTTGAGGCCGCAAAAATTCCCGCAGCCACACTGCCTGGCTGTGTGTAGCCACGTTGCCCATTATAGGTCTGGCACAGGAGAACAAGTAGCAGCAGGAGGGATGTCACAGGGGCCAATGCATGTGCCATGTGCCATCTGAAAAGGGGACAGTTTCATAGGGATCCCAAGTGTTTCACACATAAGGGTATCCCAAATCAAGATGATCAAGGCATGCTTCCTATTCTTTGCCAAGAGACATATGCTTTTCCGCAAGAGGATTATATATTCAAATATGGTTCTTCTCTGTTCTACCTTGTACTCCTCTGTGCCCGGGCTAAGCTGTTTCAGCCGAGAGTCCAGTTCTGTAAATTTGCTGGTTATCCTCTCTATCCTTGCATGTAAATCTCTGTATTGGTTGTATTCTGCGTTGAAGTCATTCTTGTAACTCTGACGCTGCTCCAGAGATGCAATAGCTGTGTATTTCCTAAATGAAATAAAGCCAAGAGTGTAAGCGGCCCTGCAAAAATACAGTCCAATACCACAGAGACTGTAAAGTTTACTAATACTTACAGGATATAATCTGGCATCTCTGATGTGGCTGTTGGAATACAGGAATTACTACAGGTACCATTTAAATCTGCAAGGAAAACGGAGGGATTAAAATACCATGGACAGAAGCCTTCCTAATAGTCGCCTTCCATTAGCCCCCCCCCCCCCTTGCCAACAGCTTCCAGAGCTGCATCATGTGTGTTACCATAGACTCCAGACCAGGGGGTGTCAGGACATAAGGCTCCCTGCTTACCCTTCCCTTGCTCCTGTGTTAATGACTCCTCTCCCCTGCGCTAGTATGTAAAGAGCCATACTTTTGTGAGCCAACCTGCTGGCAAGGGGGGTCGGCGAGCCCACTGAAAAGAATGGGTTCCTCTATACACAGGCCACACCCACCTACAAGATGGGATGCAAAAGTATGGCTTTCAGTTTTACATACTGGGACAGCAGGAGTCCCTCTGGTGCCCCCTTGTTTGAGGTCTAGGAAAAACCCATTGCAAGTCTTCTGTAAACCCCCCCCCCCCCAGTGCTCCCTTCCCTTTTGCTAAGGCCATCACGGGCATTAAAATGAACACACAAAAAAACTTACCTGATCGCCAAAATCCTCTACCCACTGATGCGAAGAGTTATTTTTCTCACATCTCGATATGGGGTAGGGGGTGGTTCATGTTCCAATAAAAGTTTTCTGGTGCAGTTCAAACGTTTAAGCACAATAATCTGCTTGCGAGTCATTTCTGGTGCATAATCAGAAGGGCCAATGAAAAATGGCAGCAGAGCGCAAACTCCATCCCAATCTGGCAGAAAAGGCAGAGGAGTGAGCCAGTGCATAGCTCCACCATGGGCCAGAGAAACAATATACAGGTATCCGTTCACCAGAACAAAACATCAGAGCAGCTTAGAGGGGACCAACCACATCCTATCGCAGGTTAATATAAAAAATAAAAATAAAAAAATAAAAAAGGAGTCACCTCCCCTTACTGTCTCGATGATAAATTAGATAAAAATTATAAAACAATTTTGGCTTCATAGGAAAAAAACTGGGGAAAATTAAATCATCTTTTGCCGCTTACTTTCCATCTAGCAATATTTTAGGCTGCAATTGCTCCCAGCATAAGATTGCTAAGGGGGAGGGGGTCTTAAACAGCTTTAGAACAATGTTATCCTGTCAGACAACAACAGCATACAATGGCATAACCGGGGAAAACTAAAATAAAATCACTATAACAAGAATACCAAGCAGCAATGAGGGCAGGAAACATCCAAACAATTTACCTATGGTGTGGGAGCAAATAGATTTGAGTTGATTCTGGGGGTTTTGGTCCACTTTAACCTTAAAACAGTGGATGAATAAAGGTTAAATTAAGACTGCGGATTTCTAAATTGGGGTAGTGAAAAAAGTGAAAAACACTAACTCATCATATAATAGTCTATAAAATCTCCTGCATCAATCTTCTGTGAGACAGATATATGGCTTGCAAAGGGTATGCTTATTACCTGACCCAAAACACGCTTTATAAGGGTCTCTGGTGTCTAATACGCATCAAACCGGAGCAAGGAATCCACCAATCCCTTTGCCAGTAGATAGCAAGCAGTACAGATGGACAAAAGCCACTCCCAACCTCGACACAAGAGCTCCCCAGAGGTGTTCTGAGCTTTCTTCACTTACGACTGCCACTTAAGTTTGCCGACACCACATTTCTAGTAGGGCCGTCTGGAGAAGGTAAAGATAAAAATGGCCCCAGGGTGAAGAGGAGAGCCAGCCACAACTAGGGGTCAGGTGCGTGTTTCTTTTTACTTTACTTTGACTAGGGGGGGTGGGGGGGGTCGACCGAATCGATATTAAAAAAAAAAAAACAGTGTCGTCTAATGAAATACTGCGATACTTGACAGAATCGCTTTTTTTCTGACAACCCTAGTTAATTTAGTGTCCATATGGTTTGGGATTAGGGTCATTAATGATGAAAATATGGCACACCAGCGTACCATTTCACGTGCTAAAAACAAATGAAAACACTGTTTTTATGGTGCTAAAGGATTATTACACGTTCATTACAGCACAGATTGAGAACCACACCAAGCAGTATAAGAATACGGTATAATTGGAAACAAGCTCCCTGGACCTGCAGATCATGCAAAACGATTGCTGCTAGAACAAGAGGTCAAGAGAGGACCACAACAACCACATTATTAGAATGATTTCTAGGCTGTGATCCAGATAACACTTCCAATCTGTGAAGGCCAAAAGGAACATGGAGGAATAAGGAAAAACTTCTTCCCATGGGCATCTGGATCCTAAACCAGGATTAGACCTACATACTTGCACCATCAAGTGATTAATGTAGACAACAGATTTGATTTTGACATGGCTTAACAGTCCTGAACTTTTGTGGGTTGCTTAATATATACAAAGGATTTGATTTAATAATTGTATGTATAACTGGACTATGTTCCACACAGTTAACCGTTTCCCCCATTTGCTTTTTTCCTTCCTCTATAGCATTTCTTTTGTATACCACTACTGTTGTACATTGAGTTGCAGAAAATAAAACTAGGGTCATCAGAGTGGACTGTGGTGGGGCCCTAAATGAGTGTGACAGATATCAGTAAGGGACGACCTTGTTGATCACTTAAAGCAGACCAAAACCCAAGCGTTCCGGAACAAATCAAAAAGCGAAAATATCCATTTCTAGTTTTTGTAGCATTTGTTGCCACATATCTGTGTCCGGGAAAGGTTAAGTCCCAATCTTGTGACCGTAATAAATCACCAATGTGACATAGTGGTTATGTTTAGGTAATAAAGAATTAAAGCGATCCTATACCCATATGTTAGCCACTTCCTCATTCATGAGTGGCTGGCAATCAGCTGACCAATCTGGATTTTCCAGTGAGCTTGCACATCATACCCCAACAGTTTTTGATGGCTACCCGATTACAACCACAAATTAGGAAGTGGCGACTTGAGTAAGAGTAAGTGCTGAGCTGCTGCAGTCCTCAAGGTGCCGAGAGGATTTTATTTTTTTCACCAACTGTAGTTTTCACTACCTGCAATCTGTTGCTATTGGCACGTACACCAAGAAGAGAGAAGGGAGCCCTGTACACAACACTTCTGCTAGGGCCACTGCTGAAGTGACTGAACCCTCTCAACCTTACACATGCCCAGAAGCAGTGTTCTGTGTAGCTGCCTGCAATCTGTTGATATTAAAAGTGTGCTACACCGCGCTTCCAAATTAGAATGAAAATTAAATTAAAAACTGGAAATATACAGAAAACCTCAAAAAACAGCTCAACGTGTTGGAATAATCCCAATGTATCCAATCAAAATGTGAAAAAAACACAGAGCTAACTCTTTATAAAATACTCCACTGGCTCAATGGTGAATAAAAAAATGTCCAAACATATACAATAGTCCAATATGTATCAAATAAATCAGTAATAAATATCTGTGAAAAGGGTGTGTTCTTCTAACATCCACATCCCAAAGTGCTTGCTATAAGTCTTCTGTGTGCATCACACCCTTATGTGCAGATCCTTACCAGAATGACATCATAGAAAAGCCAAAGTGATTAATTGAATCTCCTCCCAGCGTTGCTGAATCACCAATTTTAAAGGATCATCCACATCCACTTAAATCTCCAGGATACCCGTCTTAATTATAAACTCTCAGGGTATAACATATCAACGGATCATGGTCCATACATGGAGGGAGAAAAAATGTATAGCGAAACTAGTGCAATACCGTTTAAAAACTTTTTAATAAAGATAAAATCTAGGAATCACACTCACAATTTGATAAAAGAAACACAGCATGTCAGCTCAATACATAGAGCATAATGGATGGAGCAGGTCTCACCACCAGATTTTAATGTTCCCGTCGGCCGATGCAAAGAACCAAGCAGGTGGTAGAGACTAACAGGAGCTTGTCCTTCCTCCTCCTGTCCTCCAATATGTGTACCGCCAAATCCAACGCGTTTCGTCGCGGGCAGCGACTTTAACCAGGTATTCAGCAGTAACAGAATGATTGAAACTTTTATACCGGAAGTGGGGAGGCTGTTCCCGCCCTCCACCCCCGGCACATAGTAGTCAGTGCCTCGCTTGCTTCAACTATTACGCAGCTGGCTAGCACGCTGAGCGGACGTACAGGGGCGGGGGATGACCTCCCCATCCGCCTACCGTGACATCCGCTAGTAGCGTTTCCGTTGCTAAGCAACTAGCGCATACCATGGACGGAAGTACAGGGGCGGGGAATAACCTCCCCGTTCACCTCCTGTGACGTCTACTGTTAGCAATCCTATTGCTAAGCAACCGCTATTTGGGGCGGAAACAAAGCAGAGGGCACTTGCTCGCATTTCCATTGCTAGGTAACCACAGCTTAGGGCGAATCCAGAATAAGAAATACTTACTCACATCTTTCACCCTAGCCGTCACTCCGCGCTACTGATTACATACGCAGCCACATAATAAAACATGCTGACCCCGAGAGCTATTTTAAAGGGGCGCCCTACATTCTAATATATAGCACTCATTTTTAGAACAGTAGCCGCAAGGTAAAAGGTTCTCCTTCAGGGTCTGCACGTTAAATTCATCCACTAATAGGACATAGATCATAGACCATATAATAGATCGAACAGCTGCTTTTATCTAGCATCTGCAGCCTAAAACAAAAGATTATAAAGGTGCCTGCTATTCTCGAGGCACAAAAAGCCGTGGGACTGTGCAGAGAATGGCCTCTTTCTCCCTCCATGTATGGACCATGATCCGTTGATATGTTATACCCTGAGAGTTTATAATTAAGACGGGTATCCTGGAGATTTAAGTGGATGTGGATGATCCTTTAAAATTGGTGATTCAGCAACGCTGGGAGGAGATTCAATTAATCACTTTGGCTTTTCTATGATGTCATTCTGGTAAGGATCTGCACATAAGGGTGTGATGCACACAGAAGACTTATAGCAAGCACTTTGGGATGTGGATGTTAGAAGAACACACCTTTTTCACAGATATTTATTATTGATTTATTTGATACATATTGGGCTATTGTATATGTTTGGACATTTTTTTATTCACCATTGAGCCAGTGGAGTATTTTATAAAGAGTTAGCTCTGTGTTCTTTTTTTCACAATCTGTTGATATTGTGTACGTTGCCAACAGCAACAGATGAAAAATGCTTCCATAAAAGACATTTGTCAACATAAATAAACTTAAATGCTAGATTAGCTAAGACATTTTGCCACATAAAAAAATAAACTTTTAAAAATCCCATCATAAGTGGACTTACCCTTTAAGGTCCTAGTTTCAGCTTTTCAGCAGGGGGAGGGAAGAGTGTTACAAAACACTTGGACTTGCCAATAGTTTCATACAGTGTATTACCCTACAGTTTTCAATTTTCAAAATGACAATGTCAATAGCATACTGGCTTAACTGGCCAGGGGTAACCACTCACCAATAACTGAGAAAAGGTTGGCATGAAAGGAAACATTTTTAGCAGAGGAGAAGGACAATACAAAGCTATTTAGGCACAAACAGCAGTGATGGCCAACTTAAAAATTAGTTTCAAAGATAGATAGATAGAGATATATATATATATATATATATATATATATATATATATATCCCCCCAATAGTAAAACAAGATTATAGGTCCAATTGGCCCAACATTCCTGAGCAAGCCTGAAGACAATGAAAACTGGCAGCCAATGGGTTATGCTCTGGGAAGGTGTGCAAGCCCCTCTGGGCACATTGGTCACCCACAAAGGTGGTTATGAGCAGGCTGCAACTGCCATAGCTTTGCAAGATGGAAGGGAAAGTACTAAATAACATTTTAGGCTTCATAGGCAAGTTTAGGTAGTGGAGCATACCAAATCGGAAGGTCCTTTGGATGTGGTTGGTAACAGACCTACAGTCTGTTTTGACTTAAGTCAATGTCAAGACACCTTAATGTACTTACCTAGAACAACCTGGAGAGAGTCACTAACTTTGCCAGAACTGCTGTTAAACTTTTTATCCGTGTTCTTTTCCTTGCCCCGCTCTTTGTGCTTCTTAGATTTCTTTTTAGACTTTCCATGTGTAGGATTACAGTTCTGTTTGGTTAGAGAGGAGCAGTCTGTCTGTGGAGCAGAGACAAGCCTCTCTGAGGCCTCGTGGCTTTCACAGTCTTTATGCTGAGTGTCAGTGCTGGAGTCCGAAAGAGGGTCATGAGGCGGTGGTAAGTGGGAGCTGGAGCACATGGAATCAAGCATGGGAGGTAGCGTAGGAAGAGCTGGTGAATCTTTTCCATTGGAGGAATTTAACTTCCCATTGATTGTAGTCTGTGGTCGATGGGTGAAGTGTGAGATGCGGACTTTTTTGGGGAGCGTGGGATCAAATGAATCCGGATGTTGCACTGGTCGTTTCTGAGCAAAAAACAAATGTTCACATAAATATATTGGGTAGATAATACATTCACCTGGAATTAATAAATAAATGTCGCTACAAAACATCTGTCTGTACACATACAGGCCCAAAACTCATTGACCAAAAAGGCCTACGATGTTGTCTGTCACTTAGGAAAAGGTTTATACCTCAACAAGTATGAGATGGCCAGAAATCAACTTGCTAAAAGGACTTGGCTATTGGCTCAACCGTGCGGGTTCAATGGTATGAAGGTCTCATCCTGACCTCTCTTGCCCATTCCAAACTGAATTTTGGCATATTTTTAAACAATGATCATTGATAAATCTATTTAAAATCATTGTTCAACCCTGGGGCAAATATTACAGGAAGGGAAGGTCCCCACGTTGGAGGAATTAAAAGGAAGAGGGGGAGGTAAACACATTTCTTGGCTGTTACACAGACAGCTCCAAGCATTTGTCACGGCTAATAACATATCAGAAACAACTCAAAATCCTCCGACAGAGCTTGAATCTTTTCTCACCCAAAGCACTTCCCCCACTCATGTGATATCCTTCCTGTATGCACTCCTGATCAGAATTAATTGCCAATCACCTCCTAGATACATGAGTAGATGGGAAGGGGAGCTGGGACTTCAGTTCTCAGAGGACGAAGTGGCCAAAATATTTGCAAACGCCCACAGCTCATCGCTGGTAAGTGCGGTTCAGGAGCGGAACTTTAAAATCTTGACACGCTGGTACAGGTGCCCAGTGGATATCCATCGGTTCGATAGGTCATACCCTGATGTGTGCTGGAGATGCTTAGGGGAGAAAGGTACTATGACCCATATCTGGTGGGGCTGCCCAACTGTGAAAGCCCTTTGGGACCAAATCTTCTCCATCTATGAGCGGGTTTCTGGAGATGAAATTGTTAATACACCCCAGCTAGCACTCCTATCTCTATGTCATAACTCCGTAGCTAGTTTTAAGAGGGATATCCTGAGGCACTTTATGGCAGCCATGCGAACAATTATCCCTAGGCGATGGAAGACACAAGAAACTCCCACATTAGTGGATTGGGTACAGGTCGATCCGATATATGGAAAGTTTAATTACTAGAGACCAGGGAGCCACGGATAGATACATTAGGACATGGGCGGGTTGGCTGGATTTCAGGTCTTCCCACCTCCCGTCCCTACTTCAATCCCTGGGACAGCCCTAGACTTCGGGGACCCCCCCCCTTCGCGTAGATAGCATGGTTAATCACAGATTATAATCCATCATTATCTCGAACTCATGGTACTTTGATTTACTTCGACGACCCCTGTGAGGGGCGTGTACACCGTGACCAAATGAGACCCGATTTGATTGTGCTGACGTTAACTGTTTATATCTCCACCAAGAAATTGGACTGCAAGCTACAGCAAATCTGTCAATGTTCATGGAGTTTACGATGGAGTGTTTGTACTGCTGTACCCCCCCTCCCCCCCCCCCCCTTTTCTCTTTTGTATCCCATACCTCCTCTTTGAAAAATTTATAAAACTTGATTATACTAAAATCTTTGTTCAGCTGATTGGACAAAGCTGAGATGGCTATTGTATGCTTAATTAGAATTCCATGTGGTGGCAGACATGCTTCCTTTGTTCTAAGGTCTTAGTTGTGCGATTGGATAGTGGGTAACATTACAACAGTGGCAATCTAGCAGTTTAGTCTAGCAGTAGTTTAGGAGTAGACCACTGCAACATAAGTGATGCATGTGCACAGACAATGACTTGGCTGTACACCTGGCCCGGTTACCAGAAGCCCTTTCCGATCTGAACCCCTTGGTTACAGGACTGCTGATGTAGCCTTGAAAGTCCAAGAAATGCAAGCCATTCTCAGAAACACACAAGTCTGACCACAGTCACCACCTCTGTGGGAGTCCCTGAACTATAGAGTTGAACAAAATCTATAATATAATAAATATTACAATTCTGTGATTACTCACCTGTAGAATTGGTATTATGAGTATACAGTACGTCCTGCTCCAAATAGAATACTTACACTTGGGTATTACTCCGCCAGATGGCGCTGGACTGCAGAGAAATCGAAAACAGGCTCCTCCCGGCCCCTCAAATCCCCAGCATTGAAAAGCAGTTAACGAGAAGCCGTGAAAATTAAACAACCCAAACTATCAACTATAACAATGATAACAATCACCATAGAGGGGATCCAAGATAATGCAAAAACCAAGGGTGGGTTGGAGCAGGACGTACTGTATACTCATAATACCAATTCTACAGGTGAGTAATCACAGAACTGTATTATTCTTAGTATACAGTACGTCCTGCTCCAGAGAGAATACTTACACTTGGGACATCCAATAGCAGTGTCCATAAAGTAGGGTGGGATCCCCAAGGCTAACAGCAGACAGTTTAGACCGCTGCCGCCTGCAAAACCTTCCGGCCAAAAGCAGCATCAGCTGAGGCCCTAACATCAACCTTGTAAAACTTTGAAAAGGTATGAACAGAAGACCAAGTAGCGGCCTTGCAAACTTGTTCAACAGAAGCCTGGTGCTGAAAAGCCCAAGAAGCACCAATAGCATGAGTAGAATGAGCAGTAAGGCGGAAGGGAGGATTCTTCCCCTTAGCAGAATAAGCCTGAATCACAGCCTGACGGATCCATTTGCCAATAGTAGACTTGGCAGGAGCCAAACCCTTCCTAGGACCAGAAGGGACCACAAAAAGAGCATCAGTTTTTCTGAAAGGTGCAGTACTCACCAGATAGTACTTCAGACACCTAACTACATGCAAAGAATGCAAGACCCTCTCCTTAGCATTACTAGGATTAGGGCACAATGAAGGGAGAACAATGTCCTGATTCAAATGAAAGGCAGACACTACCTTAGGCAGAAAATCTGGCTTGAAACGAAACACCACCTTGTCCTGGTGTGTCTCATAGTAGGGGGACTGAATGGAGAGCAGCGCCAACTCAGACACACGCCTAACGGAAGTGATAGCCACCAGAAATACAACCTTGAAAGTAAGGATGGCCAGGGACGCATCCTGCACAGGTTCAAAAGGAGCACCCTGCAAGGCTGACAAAACCAGGTTCAAATCCCAAACAGGCACCATAGTCTTACGTGGGGGACGCAAATGAGTCACCCCCTGATCAGAGTGCTGAGCAAAGGACTTCTGGAAGAAAACAGACAGGGCAGAAACCTGACCTTTTAGAGTACTAAGTTGGAGCCCCATCTCCAACCCATGCTGTAGGAACTCCAGAATCCTGGGGAGAGAAGTCACGACAGGGAAGAGACTTAGACTCACACCAGTCAAGGTAGGTACGCCAAACCCTGTAATAAATGGAAGAAGACGACTTCTTCCTAGCCTTAATCATGGTATCAACAACAGAAGTCAGCCCTTTCTCCATCAAGATGGAGGTTTCAGCAGCCAGGCCGTCAAAGCCAGAGTTTGTTAAATTGGGATGGCGTAGAGAGCCCTGGGTGAGCAGATCTGGCACCAGAGGCAGAGCGTACTGATCTCCTGCCAGCTGCACCACGTCTGCGAACCACACTCTTCTAAGCCACCTGGGTGCCACCAGAATTGCTGGTGCCCCTTCCAGAGCAATCTTGCGTAGCACCCTGCCCAGCAGGGGGAATGGAGGGAAGACATACAGAAGCTGAAAGTCCTGCCATGACATTGCTAGAGCATCCGTGGTCAAGGCCAGGGGATCCTGGGACAGGGAGACAAAGGCGGGTAGCATGTGATTGTGATGGGACTGGAGAGATTGGAACACCCTGGAGGTTTTCCACCCCCGGGATGTACACAGCTGATATGCAGGGAACATTGGTCTCCTCCCAGGTCAGGATCAGAGACACTTCCTGGAGGGCCCCCTTGCTCCGGGTCCCTCCCTGATGATTGATGTAGGCAACCGTCGTCTGGTTGTCCGAGCGCACCTTAACAGGCAGGCCCCGAAGGTGAGTAGTCAACTGGGCCAGAACTAACCTGATCGCCCGCAGTTCCAGAATGTTGATAGGTGTGTGGGCCTCCTGAGGGCCCCACCTCCCTTGGAACTGCAGGCACTCCCAGAAACCCCCCCCCCCAACCCATCAGACTGGCATTCGTGGTGACCGTCTCCCAGCAGGGGGCCAGAATAGATCTGCCCCCCAACAGGTTCCAGAAGCCCAGCCACCACGAGAGGGACCGCCTGAATATGGGGGAAAGCACAAGGACCTGGTCCAGGGACGCGGGATCCTTGTTCCATACTGACAAGAGGTGGAGTTGCAGAGGTCTCATGTGGAACTGAGCATGACGGACCGCCTCGAAGCACGGCACCATCAGGCCCACCAGCTGCATTCCCTGCCTGATGGAGGGATGACGACCTTCTGTTGAGGAAGGAAAAATACAACTCTGAAGTCACCTGTAGAGTTGGTATTATACGCATACAGCACGTCCTGCTCCCGAATAGTCATAACATGTGGGTAGTCCTCCGCCTCAGGCGCCGTGCACTGCAGACAACAAGCTCCTCCCAGCCCTACATATACCGAAGGACCTCCCACAAATCCCCAGCATTGCAACAGGCATGACATGAGCAAGGGCTCTAACGTCAGTCTCATAACAGAACCAGAAGGTATGAACAGAGACAGGCCATAAGTCAAGTAATTGAACTAACAGAGAAAAAACCCTGGTGCTGAAGGGCCAGTGATACCCAAGCACCCATGATAACGGAGTAAACAGTAAAGGGGAAGAATCACTCCCCTGAAGGACATAGGTCAGTGTAGTGACCCAACCAGCTCACAGGCAAGGAAGCCTTGTAGCAACTCTTGTAACACCCCCAAAGGGAACAAAAACAGGTCACCCGACCAAGGCGGGAATACAGACTCTTAATTATCAGGAAGCCAAGGCTTCCTCAGGATCAGGGAGCATCCAGAAGGATCGATCCAAAGGCGCAATGGTGCTGGAATAGATATCAGGCGCATACCTAAGGAGGCGCCTGTAGACTCCAAGAACAACAGTCCCCCTAAATGCCAAGAAGGCCGGCATGGGGAGAAGTGCAAAAACCTGTAGAGGAATGAAGGCCCTCATATTAGTATTAATAATAATCAGCCCATGGCTATACTAAGGGGCTGAATCAAGGGTCCAACAGACCACCTGGACCAGAAGCCCAGCGTAAAAGGAACACCCCCAGGCATGGGGTACCTGTAGCCGTATATATCTGTACATGTATATATATGTATACATCGAGTCAGGGTTAATCACCCAGATCCATCTTTTCAGGCACATGTCTGACGGAGTCAGGAGGCCCCAGAGAAGCGGGCTGGACTACAGGGCAGCTGAGACAGCATCCAGGCAGGGTCCCCAAGAAGTCCGCAGGGTAAAAGAATGAACATTGAACCCCACAGGGACTTATGGAACTACTGGGGAGGTGCAGCTAAGCAATCCCCAAGATAATTCCCTACAAGGGTGACAGAACCAGACTCCTGCAGGAAGGCCAAGACAGACCCACACCTTCCGAGTCCCCAGATGGGGAGCCAACCCCAACTTACGCTGTAATGACTTTAAAAGCCCTGGGAACCGAGAACGTCTAGCAGGGAAGAGACTAAGGCCCATGCCAATCAATATGGGATACCACCAAGCCGTTATAGCCGGAGTAAGGGGAAGCTGGGGAGCTAGCTCCCAACCCCCTCTCATACTAAGTCACCCAGAAGATGAGGCCCGTCCCCAAGGGGCGAATGAATCAGCAGTCAATCCCCAGACGGGAGACCTTATATTGGAAACAGGGAGAGACCTGATAAGGGCAGACCCGCACCCTAACAGAGATATCACAATTCAGCAGCCTTCAGCATAGGCGTCTGCGAACCATAACTCCCAGGGCCGCCTAGGTCATAGATCCCATGGGACTCTCTATCAGGCCAACCGTGCGCAGAACCCAACATTAGGGTGATGAAGAGAAGGCATATGAGATAACAAGGCTATGCCTAAATACTCAGGCCCCCTGACCGGAGTCAATGTTCTGGGACAGTAGGAACAAGGGCAGAGGCTCTGTGTCAGGAGGGAGACCCCTCAGAGCCACGCTAGGCTCCCCGGGCAGCACCGGGATAGCATAACCTGCCGCTAAGGGCATCCATTGAAGCGAATACCGCTGAGAAGCAGGGGGAGTAGACTCCCGCCCAAGACAGGAACAGGGACCCTCCAGAGGTAGCAACCTGTCACTATCTTTAGACCAGCATTAAGAACAGGCCATTGTCATTCAACAGACCAGGAGTCCCCCATAAACCGAGCGATCCTGATGGAGAAGGCCCGCCATATAGAGCCAACGGGGCCCACCTTTTCAACAAGCCCAGCAGGTAAGATGGACCCTCTAAGGGGCCCAACCTAGAACCACGGGGGTTGTGGAAGGAATTTTCCTTTCCCCTGCCAAACCTGCGAGACTTGGTACCCCGGGTGACCATACTCTAGGGGATGCTGGTAAGGAAGGGGAGCGCCCCCCCCCCCCGACGGGGGCCTTGCATATGGGGAGCTCCAGAGGAACCACCTTACCAAGAAGGCATGAGCACAGGCCAAGCACCGGGGTGCTGGAATATATGTAGGTTTAGTACCCTACTGCGCCGAAGAGCCAGAGGGCTCGGTATATAAATTACATCATCTTGATGTGTCACAAACTGGCCCACCAGCTGCCATCCCGCCTGCTGAAGGAAAGGCGCCAGTAAAGGGGGGCAGAGCCCCCGTAAGCAGGGGTCCCCTAATGCCAGAGAAGAAGGCTGCAAGCCTGAACCGATTTCCCAGGAACGGGGGATAGTGGATAAGTGACCGTGAGGGGATGAGGTGGTTGAGCAGCCATCCAGTAGCTTCCAGGGGACACTGTCGGCCAACCGACCCGCTTTGTCTGATGCAGAGGCTAGGGAGTAAGGAAGACGACCCGGTAGGTCCCAACTCAGAAGCCCCATCTCAGGCGTGTCCCCAGTCACGCCAGACTAGTAGCCTGGGCATGAAAGAGAGGCCCCAATAGTGCCTCAACCCGCAGGGTTGATCCTGCGACACTATCTAGAAATAGTCTTGGCGTCCAGCAGACCCCAGGGAGACTTAAGAAGATCTAGAGCTTCGCAAGAGACCGAAAGCCCCCCCAGCGCAGGGGGCCCGTGACCTAAGAGTTGTCATATATGGACTACCTGTGAAGGAAGAATTGCTAAGCCTGCCATAGGCCCACGGGGTCCAGACTACCTCATACTGATGAGGGGGGAGGATAGAAACATTATAGAGGCCATAGCCCCATACCGTTAAGGCAATCGACAAGTGCGCCCAACACTGCAGGCCCAGTCCGGCAGTCCGCCAGTTTCAGAAGGGAAGGCAGGGACTAAAAACACTGACAAAAACTGAGGGGGGACTGTCCAGCAAGAACCCATCCTGAGCCCAGGTGGGTTACATCCCAGAACCACCAGAAGGAGGAGGCATATTCCTGGATGTGAGACAGCTGTGCAGTCATCCCCTCGCCCAGACGGGCGAGGGCGCCCCTTCATGCTTGCGAGGTTTTGGCAGATTTGGACTTGGTCCTGCCAGAAGGCCCAGGGCGCTGCCTGCCCGCGCCATGTTGGAAATCCACGCCGAACAGCTGGAAACACACCTCAGATTCACGTTTGACACTAACGTAGGGAGGTGGAGGGGTGACCCTGCCTCGTGGAGGCCGGAGCGGCCTTCTGTGGAAGGGTGCTATAGCCTTTTTGCCAAAAAGGTCTAAGCGGGCCCCGAATAACCGCCATCCTCTGAATGGAAGGCAAGTGAGAGCCTTTTTTGTAGCTCCATCGGTGCCCCACTGTCGCAGCCAGACCAGGCAGCGAATGGCTACCGCAAGTGCTGAGTTCCTAGCACACATCTTAATGGTGTCATCCAGTGCCGATAGAATAAACTTCACAAAGGCTTCGCAGTTTGATAGCGCACTAAACACCCCCCAAGGTAGGTCCTCAGGGCGGTGATCCAGTATCTTTCTGACAAGGGTTCTGGCGGCCACCGCACAAACCGGGCGCAGGGCCGTCCCAGCACACAAGAAGGCGTGTGAGGCCAGTCTGTCAATGCACCGGTCCCCAGCATCCCGAAGGGTACGGTAAAAGGGAGCAGTCATAAAAGGGGGGTTTGTGACCCCTATAACCGGTGCGTCCACCACCAGGGGGGCTGACCATAAATTGACCACATCGGGGGGAAAAGGGTACTTCCATTCCCAGGCCCCAGGAATCCCTTTAAGCTTACAAGGTGATTCCCACTCCTGGGATATAATATTCTGGAAATGTTCCTGTTCTAGGAACTCCAAGCGTGGCGACGCTGTATGGAAACTCTCCCTCTTAGGCTTGGGGGTCTCCCCAGGAGGAGAGATTGACAAAACCTCAAAAATCTTGATCAGGATTTCATCCGTGTCACACAGACCCCAGGAACCAGGCTCAGATTCATCACGGCCCGCGGGCATCCCATGGGAGGAGCCCGAGTCTGAGAATAGCTCACCTTCCTCAGAAGGGTCAGGGTTCTGCATATCAGCAGAATCATCGGTATCGTCAGGAACCGGAGAGCCTGGAGGTGTCAGGGACCGCTTTTTACCATACGCTCCGCCAATCCAGAAAGCACCTGCTCCGCCGTGGGCAACGCTCGCGGCACCTCTTGCAGGTCATCCCCGCTGGAGTGGGACTCGTCATGAGTGATATTTGGGAGCGGGGAGACGGGGGTGAGGAAGGGAGGTTCCTCTTAGCAAACCTGCCTGTGCTGCACACTGTCCGCAGACCTGTGCCCTGTCAGCCTCAGCCAGGGGCTGGCCACGTCCCGGAGGGACCCCGGTTCCATAATCCTGAAATGCCTCCATATGGTGATTTTTATGCAGTATAACGCAGGGAATTATGCAATAAGCAACCCTGGATGCCCCAAAAAACCCGCTAGTAATGTGGGAGAATTTGTAAAGAGGACCCGTTGTAATATATGTTAGGCCGGGGCCGGTAACGAAGTCTTGGCTTCTGAAAGACATAATGGGACAAGGGGAGTGGAGTCAGTGCCATGCTCTGTTTGAAAAACCTAGAAACCATACCGCCCCGGAGGGCACTTACATGACCGAGGGAGGAGACGAGCCACACCACGCGCGAAGAAAGAGAAAATGGCGCCAGCGAACCTCGAGGGGAGGGCCAGGTCAGGCTGTGATGCGAGACGCGTCATGCCGAGTCTTCGCCTCCCCCAAAGAGCGCGAAGCTCCAACTGACGGCAAGTGCAGCAGCGGAGAATAAGTAACATCTAATGCGGACACGCTGGAATGAATCTGCCGAGGCAGACTGATAGTAAGAAAGACAGCTCGCACTGTACAGTGAGGCGCGACACTGACCCCCTGATTAAAGGAACAAGGTCTAATGGCGAATGGGCACTAGGGGCTGCCACACACACACCCTCCCCCTTTCTTTTCCCCCCCGAGTTACGGGAGGGAGCGAGGGGAGAAGCTGACGGTGTCCGTGGACTGAGTCTGTGAGGGGCACGGGCAATAATGCGGGAGGGGCATCCTCGAGAGGCTCACCATCGGCCTGACCGCCTACCCTATGGAGGGGGATTGCGGTGGAGCATGGCTCCATTCAGCACACCAGGTGCTACCTACCTTCACCCGACCCGCGCAGCCTAGGCTGGGAGGCATAATTCTTCTGAAGAGGACGGGTGGAAATAGTCCCACAGGACCTTGGGCCGTAAGGCCCGCTCGCCTGCGAGAGCGTGATAATTCATGTCTTCGCAGTTCCAGCACTGCAGAGAAATCTGGGGATTTGTGGGAGGTCCTTCGGTATATGTAGGGCCGGGAGGAGCTTGTTTTCTACATGTCTGCAGTGCACGGTGCCTGAGGCGGAGGGCTACCCACATGTTATGACTATTCGGGAGCAGGACGTGCTGTATGCTTAGAATATCCTTGCCTGAACTGTATCCAGATTCATTCCTAGGAATGGAGTCACCAAGGAGGGGGACAGTGAAGACTTGGGGTGGTTGATCACCCATCCAAATGACTCCAGGGTGGACACCACCAGCCAAGTATCCACTTCTGCCTGATGTAGAGATTGGGAGGTGATGAGAATGTCGTCCAGATAAGGCAGCACGCGAACACCCCGATACCCGAGCAGAGACATCACGCCAGCCAGCACCTTGGTGAACACCCTGGGAGCTGAGGTGAGACCGAATGGCAATGCCACAAATTGGTAGTGTTGATCCTCCAGAGCGAACCTGAGGAAGCTTTGATGACCTGGAAAAAAAGGAATATGAAGGTAAGCATCCTTGATGTCCACTGAAGTCATGAAATCCCCTGGGCGCAGGGAACTGATGGCAGAGCGCAGAGTTTCCATGCGAAAGCGCCTGCTCCTGACAAATTTGTTGAGGAGTCCAAGATGGGCCTGACTGAACCATCTTTTTTTGGGAACTGTGAATAGATTGGAATAGAAGCCCTTGCCCTTTTCTCTTAAAGGGACCTTGCAGATGACCCCCAGCTCCAGGAGGCCTTGCACTGCCTGCAATAGCTCCTGAGCTGACACAGGGTCCTGGGGAATCCGGGATCTGATGAATCTTGGGGGCAGCCAGGCAGCAAGCTATCTTGTAACCGGAGGACACTACCTCCTGAATCCACCGGTCTGAGACATGGAGCCTCCTCCAGACGTGAGTGAAGTGCTGAAGCCGTCCCCCCACCCGGATGGGTGAGGGTGCCCCATCATGCCTGAGGGGGCTTGGTAGATGATTTTGCCTTGGGGCCCCAGGAGGAGCCAGGATGCCCACGTCCTCTGCCCATACCCCAGAAATCTCCCCAGGGCCCAGTGAAGGAAACCCCCCTCCCTTGTCTAGCACCACGGTAGGTGGAGGAGAAGGAGCCCTGACCCCGAAAGGGCCAAGATTGACGCCTGCGCTGTGGTAACCTGCCTCCCTTAGCAAAAATATCCAGGCGGTCCCCAAACAGGCGTAGTCCTTTGAAGGGAAACCAGTGAGGGCCTTCTTGGCAGCATTGTCAGCAGCCCACTGGCGTAGCCAAACCGAGTGGCGTATAGCCACCACAAGGGCAGATGTCCTGGCACACATTCTAATGGTGTCATCCAAGGCAGAGAGGACAAAATTTACAAAAACATCACAACTGGAGAGTGCATTGAACACTTCACAAATCATCAGGGGCACCATCAAGTATATTTCTGATAAGGGTTCTAGTGGCCACAGCGGTAATGGCAGAAGCACAGACCGGGCGCAGCGCTGTCCCCGCACATGCAAAGGCATGGGACGTCAGCTGGTCAATGTACCGGTCCTCAGCATCCCGCAGTATAGTAGAGTCAGGGGAATGCATGACAAAGGTGTTAGATAACCCTAGGACCGGGGCATCCACCTCGGGAGAGGATTAGCAACATTTTACAACATCAGCAGGAAAGGGATACTTCCTATCCCAACTTCTAGGTACCCCAGGAAGTCTACTGGGGCGCTCCCATTCCTTGCGCACAAGGTTATTGAAATGTGCTTGCTTGGGAAATTCCAAACGTGATTTAGCTGTATGGAAGAGTTCCCCCCTTTGCCTGGGAGCCGCAACAGGGGGAGAAATGGACAGAACCTCAAAAATCTGGGTCAGCAATCTATCAGTATCATCCGGGGTCCAGGGGTCAGAGCCAGCCTCGTCATGACCCCTGGGCCTCTCATCAGAGGACCCTGTGTCAGAGAAAAGCTCCTCTTCATCTGAAGGGGTATAGCCACAAAGATCAATAAAACTCCTCAGCTTCCATAGGAAAAAGAGTGACATTGGGGGTTAAGTGCTGCTTTTTTGCGGGGGCCTTACGCGCCAAGGTATTAGCAATCAACTTCTCAATAGTAGCCAGTCTAGAAGACACATCAGGCTGAGAATCCCCACTTGTATGCAACTCAGTAGGAGTGAGATTTAAGCTTGGGGGGGTAGGTGAAGTGATACGAAGTGCAGACCCAGCCACGGGAAGGCCAGTTTGAAGTGCAAGCACCTGCTCAGCACAGGGCACACAGACCCGCGCCTTGTCAGCGTCAGCATGAGGCTGCCCACACGCTACACACAGCCGGGCTTGTCCCGAAGGAACCCCGGTCCAATTATCCTGAGATGCCTCCATATGGTGATTATAGCGGCGCTATAGGCCGATAGGGATTAACGCTATAAAGCAACCCTGGATGCCCTAATAGCCCGCTAGGGAGTGGGAGTAAATACAACTAGGCCTATGAAAATTAGCAAACTAAGAGGGCCGGGAGAAGCCAATGGATTCGCCCGCCTGAAAGACATAAAAAGGGGGTCGTAAGCAGACGGTATTAAAAAAAAAAAATTAAATAAAACCACCCGCGAGGGCACTTACAGACCGCGGTAGGTAGGGGACCGTTGCGCATAAGCCAGCCAAGCAGACAAGATGGTGTCGGTATACCTCGAGGGGCGGGCCGGTAACAGCAATGACGCTGAACGCGCCATAGGCGGGCCCCGCCCCCCCGAAGAGCGCAAAGCCAGCACATGACAAGCAGCCAATGACAGCGCACAGGCGCCTGAGGTAATGCCGCCGCCAAGCGGGCATAGTGAGAAAAGGCGCGCGGCGGTAACTTTAAATACAGTAAAAGTAAAGCGAGACAGCGCGGCGGCTGGCACAAGACAATGAATAAACATAATAAAAAATAAATTTCTAAAACATGTAAATGCAAAGCATTCATACCGACCCCCCCCCCCCCTTTTCCCCCAAAGGCTACCAGGAGAATGAGGGGGGACAGCGGCCACTTAAATAGGGCCCACCGATGGGCAGGGGCAAGGGGCAATATTGGGGGAGGGGTAACCCATAGAGGCTCACCATAAGCCTGAACCGCCTACCCTTTGGTGGGGGATTGCGGTGGAGCAGCGCTCCTAAGCACCTGCTAGCGGTGCTGCCTACCATCACCATGGCTGGGAGGCATATAATTAATGGAACTGGTGGGAATAGTCCTACAGGGCCGCAGGCTAATAGCCCCGCTCACCTGCGAGTAGAGAGAGCATTTCTCGTCCTTAGCAGTCCAGACTGCAGAGAAACTCTGGGGATTTGTGGGAGGTCCCCGGGGTATTTGAGGGGCCGGGAGGAGCCTGTTTTCGATGTCTCTGCAGTCCAGCGCCATCTGGCGGAGTAATACCCAAGTGTAAGTATTCTATTTGGAGCAGGACGTACTGTATACTAAGAATATATTATATATATATATATATATATATATATATATATATATATATATATATATATATATATATATGTAGTCCCTTTGCTCCAGACATTTCTTGGAAGCGGAAACAAAAAATTGAAGACAGAGCACTAAGGGGAGGGGGTTTAGACATTGCTCCAGATTGGTGCTGAAGGACAAAGAGGCAAATGGCTATAATATTCAGGATTGGTGTGCAAGCCCCCTCAGCAAACCTGATTGGTCTCCCAAAGTCATGTGATTAGAAGCCATACAACTAAGAAAGTGGTAAGCACTGGCTGACATGACAAGAGGAACTAAACTCCTGATGCATAAGCACTTCAGAGCGCATCCCCCACCCTGCACTGACTGAAGTCCATTAGACATAGTATGTTGCTGCACTCTCCAGGCAAGCAGGAATAAGTAGACTAAACAGCAACATGCATGTAGTACAAGAGGTACTACAGAAAGGCTCATCGTCCTAGTTGGAGGCTTCATTGCATGACCAAGCAATTACATGTTTATTGGAATCAAAAGGCTGCTCTCAGGATATTTATGCTCATTTACTAGGAAGTGGGGCCTTATTTAAATACAATACTAACTATTGTATATACATTCTACGTTAGCAGTTCCCAGACTGCTCTGTATCCCAAGCCAATTTGCTGGAGTCTATACTTTACTCAAGCCTAAGTCTGCTTCAAAAGGTACTGAACACCATTTATGCAAATGTTTTAACATGGTTGGAGTCACCCAAGTGGTACTCATTAGGGGAAAAACACTGCAGCTATGATTTCACATTATTAAAAACAAAAGCTAGCACTAGATGGCAGCAGTGCTCCAAATGACAAATAGCCAATTATTCAAAACCAACCCACTTGGAAAATAGTTACTGTAGCCACATACCTGAAGAATTACCAAAATTACCTCTCTTGCTGAGAAGCAATCTGGCTAAATCCACAGGTTATATTTTTAGAATGCTAAAATTAAACAGCAGCCCAAACCTCTAATCTCCTTCAGATGAAACTAAGAAAACACACACAAATGTACAGGGGCATTAGGTTAAACATGGAAATAGAGGATGCCCAGCTCCTGGAAACCACCAACTGGAAGGAGAAGCACAGATTGGCTTCCCACAAGAGAGCGCACAGAGTGGGAGATGCTGCTCTGTGAACTGTGTGGCTGCCACATGTGCCTATGGGAATGGCATGGGACCCAGGCGAGATTTTTTCTGTCACCCCGTCCTGCCTCAGCAGCAGATGGAGGCAGGGCAGGTGTGGTGACCAGAGACTGGACTGTAAACACACAAAAAAATACCATTTTGTGATTACTCACACACCCCGCTTCCGAATATTCATGACACTTGGGTAACTGTCCTGTAGAGGGCAATCTTGCAGAGAGGACATGATAAAAAGGAGCCCTTCCTGGCCCATAAATACCTGGGACCTCCCACCATTCCCCAGTATAAGACAGCAGTAAAGGGACCAGGAAGAGCCAAATGTAAACAGCAAAGAAAGAGGTTCACCATATAAAGGATCCCAGAAAACCAAAAAAGGGCGGGATGAAGCGGGGTGTGTGACATACTTGTAATAACCATTTTACAGGTGAGTAATCACAAAATGGTATTATTCCCTGTATGTCACACAACCCGCTTCCGAATATTCATGACACGGATCCCAAAAAGGCAATAATGCAAACTTAAACTACTGCAGCTTGCAGAACTTTGCGGCCAAAAACAGCATCCACTGAGGCCCGCACATCAACCTTATAAAACTTAGAAAAAGTATGAACAGAAGACCAAGTAGCAGCCTTACAAACTTGTTCAACAGAAGCCTGATGCTGAAAAGCCCAAGATGCTCCAACAGCACGAGTAGAATGAGCAGTAACACGAAAAGGGGGAACCTTCCCCTTGGCAGAATAGGCCACAACAATGGCCTGTCGAATCAATTTACTAATGGAAGACTTAGCAGGCGCCAGACCTTTCCTGGGCCCGGAGGGCACCACGAAAAGGCGTCCGTCTTACGAAAAGGAGAAGTAGGCACCAAATAATATTTCACACATCGAACCACATCCAAAGAATGTAATGTCCTCTCCTTGTCATTACTAGGCTTAGGACAAAAGGAAGGGAGAACTACATCCTGATTGAGGTGGAAGGCCGAAACCACCTTAGGAAGGAAAACCGGCTTAAAGCGGAAAACTACCTTGTCCAGGTGCCTCTCAAAGTAAGGAGCCTGAATAGACAAGGCCGCCAACTCAGAGACACGCCGAACAGAGGTAATAGCCACCAACAAGGCAACTTTCTGAGTGAGCAGAGAAAGAGCAATATCATGCACCGGCTCAAAAGGGGGCCCCTGGAGAGCCGACAGAACCAAGTTTAAATCCCAAACTGGCAGCAAGGGCTTTCTAGGAGGCCGCACATGAGTAACCCCCTGGAAAAATGTCTTAACCAGGGGATGAAGGGCAAAAGACCTTTGAAAGAAAACCGCCAGGGTAGAAACCTGCCCCTTCAAAGTACTAAGCTGGAACCCCGAGTCCAGACCATGTTGAAGAAACTCCAGAATTCTGGGAATAGAAAACACCCTACAAGGCAAGGCCCTAGCCTCGCACCAGTTAATATAAAAGACCTCCAAGTCCTATAGTAGACGTTAGAGGAAGATCTCTTCCTAGCTCTAACAAGAGTCTGAACCACCGCATCAGAAAGACCTTCCTCCTTTAAGATGGAGGTTTCAGCAGACACGCCGTCAAAGCCACCGTTGGTAAATTCGGGTAGCGTAGCTGACCCTGGGTGATAAGATCCGGAAGAAGAGGCAGATAAAACTGATCTACTGCCAGCCGCACGACGTCTGCGAACCACACTCGTCTTAGCCACCTTGGAGCCACCAGAATTGCTGGTGCTCCTTCTAGAGTCAGCTTGCTCACCACTTTGCCCACCATGGAGAAAGGGGGGAACAGGTACAGAAACCCCAGTTCCCTCCAAGCCAGGGACATGGCATCCACTGCCAGGGCCAGAGGATCCTGAGACAGAGACACAAAGGCAGGAAGCTTGTGACGAGAGGCAAAAAGATCCACCTCCGGAGTCCCCCACTTGTGGCAAAGGGACTGGAATACCTTGGAACCGAGAGACAATTCTCCTCGGTGAGAGGATCTCCTGCTCAGGGAATCCGCCTTCGTGTTCTCCACTCCCGGGATGTAAATGGCTGAGATGCAGGGGACATTGCTCTCTGCCCAAACAAGGATCAGAGATACCTCCCTGAGGGCACTCCTGCTGCGAGTCCCTCCTTGGTGATTGATGTAAGCGACCGCCGTCCGATTGTCCGATCGGACTTGAACTGGCAATCCCTGCAAGAGAAGAGTCAAGCGAGACAGAACCAACCAAATGGTCCGTAGCTCCAAAACGTTGATAGGGGTATGAGCCTCCCGAGGCCCCCATAACCCCTGGAACTGATGTTCTCTCCAGAAGCCCCCCCTGCCCGACAGGCTGGCGTCCGTGGTGACCGTTTCCCAACAAGGGGTCAGAAAGGATCTGCCCTTCAACAGATTGCTTGACACTAGCCACCACTAAAGGGACTGCTGAGCCCGGGGAGACAGCAGACATGACTGATTCAATGACAGCGGACACTTGTCCCAAGTCGCTAGAAGATGGAGCTGATGCGTCCTCATGTGAAACTGGGCAAAAGGGACTGCCTCGAAGGAGCCACCATCAGACCTACCAATCTCATCCCTAGCCGGATAGACGGGCGAGGATTGGAAAGCAGAAGCCGAACCAAATCTTGGATCAGAAGAATCTTGGGCTGAGGAAGGAACAACCTGGCCTGAAAGGCATCCAGAGTCATGCCCAGAAACAAAACCTCCCTGGACGGGGAGAGGGAGGACTTGGAATAGTCGATCACCCAACCAAACCTCTCCAGCGTGGATACCACCACTCTGGTGTCTAGCTCCGCTTGGCCGAGAGAGGAAGCCAAAATGAGACGGTCGTGCAGGTATGGTACAATGCGAATGCCCTGGACTCTGAGGAGGGCCATCACCCCCGCCAATACCTTGGTGAACACCCTCGGAGCCGAGGTAAGCCCGAATGGAAGGGCCACAAACTGAAAATGCTGATCTTCCACCACGAACCTGAGGAATCTCTGGTGTGCCAGGAAGATAGGTACATGCAGATAAGCATCCCTGATGTCTATGGACGTCATGAAGTCCCCCTGACGAAGAGAATCGACGGCTGACCGCAAGGTTTCCATGCGAAACTTCCTGAAGCGGATAAACCGATTGAGGAGCTTCAGATCCAAAATGGGTCGAACTGAGCCGTCCTTCTTGGGCACCGTGAATAGATCAGAATAGAATTCCAAGCCCCTTTCCGTGAAAGGCACTTGGCAAATGACAGCCATGTCCAGCAGATAACTTACTGCCGCCCGGAGCCCCTGTGCGGCCAGTGGATCCGAAGGCACTCGAGACCTGAAGAATCTGGGAGGAGGCCAGATCTCGAATTCCAGCTTGTAACCGGAAGACACCACTTCCAGAATCCATTTGTCTGAGACCTCCTGGTCCCAGACCTGGAAGAAGTGCCGCAGCCGTTCCCCCACCCGCAAGGGTGAGGGCGCCCCCTCATTGCTGAGCTGGCTTAGCAGCGGGCTTGGAACTCCAATTGTGACCTGGACGGGCACGACCTCTGCCTCTACTCAAGGAATCACCTCAGAGTAGAGAAGGCCAAAACTCTGCCAGTTCTGGCACCACGAAAGGAAGGGTTAAAGGAGGCCGCCCCCCGAAAGGGATGACGTTGCCTCTTACACTGAGGTAATTGCCCTCCTTTCGTGACAGAATCTAATTTTTCTCCAAAGAGCCGTAATCCCACAAAGGGAAGTGCTGTAAGCGACTTTTTGGCCACAAAATCAGCCGCCCACTGGCGCAACCATACCGACCGCCGAATAGCTACAAGCAAGGCCGAGGTTCTACCACACACGACCATGGTGTCATCCAAGGCGGCAAGCACAAAGGACATGAACAATTCACACCGCTTAAGGCGAACTCATCACTAGCCGGGTCAAGCCTGGATGTACTCAACAGGTCTCTAACCACAGACCTGGTAGCAAATGCCAAAAGTGCCGAAGCACAAACAGGCCGCAAGGCTGAACCGACACTAGCAAACGCGTGGCAAGCCATCTGGTCAATGCGTTTATCCTCACCATCTTTGAGAGTGGTGGAGTCAGGAGAATGCAAAATAGAAGTGTTGGATAACCCGAGCACCGGGGCATCCACCTCGGGAGGGGAGACGACCATCGTTTTACCACGTCCACCAGAAAGGGATACTTTTTATCCCAACCTTGAGGAATACCTGGAAGCCGAGTAGGCTTCTCCCATTCCTTAAGAATAATGCCATCAAAATGCTTTTGATTTGGGAACTCCAGGCGCGGCTTGGAAGTCCCAAAGAATTCCCCTTTTTGAGGAGCGGCCTCCTCAGGAGGAGAAATTGCCAGAACCTCAAAAAGGTGAGCCAAGACCTTCGGGGTATCCACAGCATCCCCCTGCCCTTGCTGAGTATCAGCACCAACAAACTGCTGATTGTCAGAACCCTCAGAATCCTCAAATATTTCCCCCTCTTCTAGCGGGGAATAATCAGACCAGTCAAGGAAATCATAATCATCAATCTCAAAGGCCGGCGCGGCTGGAGACTAATGCTTTCACTTAGCCGAGGCCTTTCTGGTAACAGAACCAGAAAAAAATTCTCAACATTAGCCAGTCTGGCAGTCGGGGTACGGATAAGGGGGGTGGACGGGCAACAACGAGAGTTGAAAAGTGAAACCGGCCCAGCACAACAGCCGCAAAAACACATACAAACACACACACACAATCCACACACCTTTTCCCCCAAATAAAGTAAAAACCCACAGGAGAAAAAGCCCCCCCCCCCCCCCCCAAGGGGCACAGAGGGACACGGTAGGGGGGAGAACCCACACCAATAGGTGAAAGGGTAGGAGGGACGGGGTATCCCAAGCCGGGATCACCAACCCGGACACCGCCTACCCCTTTGTATGGGGTCTCACGTGGAAGCTAGCTCCCATAAACACCACAAGGTGCAGCCTACCATTGCCTGGACCTTCAGCCTAGGCTGGGAGGCATACTGCTATAGTTTAAATTAAAAAAGGTTCAGGCAGCAATAGAAACAAAAGGCCGGGGGGTTACCCCGGCTACCTGCAAGGAGGAGACAACCATCTTCTGACTTGCTCGCCGACTGCAGAGACGAAAGACTGGGGAATGGTGGGAGGTCCCAGGTATCTATGGGCCAGGAGGGGCTCCTTTTTTTCATGTCATCTCTGCAAGGATAGTTACCCAAGTGTCATGAATATTCAGAAGCGGGGTGTGTGACATACTGGGAATATACCATTTTGTGATTACTCACCTTTAAAAATGGGTATTATAAGTGTGTCACACACCCCGCTTCCACTACCCATGACACATGGGTTATGGTCCAGTAGAGGGCGGACTTCTGCAGAGATGAAAGTAAAAAAGAAGCCCCTCCCGGTCCATAAATACCTGGGACCTCCCACACATTCCCCAGTATATGACAGCAGTAAGGGGACCAGGAAGAGCTAATAAAACATTCTTAACCATAAAAAAGGTTCACCATATAAAGGATCCAGAATACAAAAAAGGGCGGGATGCAGCGGGGTGTGTGACATACTTATAATACCCATATGGTATTAATCCCAAAATGGTATTCCAAGTATGTCACACACCCCGCTTCCACTATTCATGACATATGGGACATCCAATAGCAGTGTCAGTCATGAGTGGGGATCCAAATACAGCAAAAAATTCACCAATTTAAACCACTGCAGCTTGCATCAATCTTATAAAACTTTGAAAAAGTATGAACAGAAGACCAAGTAGCAGCCTTACAAACTTGTTCAACAGAAGCCTGGTGCTGAAAGGCCCAGGAAGCCCCAACAGCACGAGTAGAATGAGCAGTGATCTTAAAAGGATGAACCCTCCCCTTAGCGGAATAGGCCCCAACAATGGCCTGATGTATCCATTTACTAATGGTAGACTTGGCGGGCGCCAAACCTTTTCTGGGCTCAGAAGGCACCACGAACAAGGCGTCCGTCTTACGAAAAGGAGAAGTAGCAACCAAATAGTACTTCACACAACGAACCCCATCCAAAGAGTGCAAAACCCTCTCCTTGTCATTGCCAGGCTTAGGACACAAGGAAGGGAGAACTACATCCTGATTAAGATGGAAAGCAGAAACCACCTTAGGAAGGAAATCTGGTTTAAAACGAAAAACCACCATGTCCTGGTGTCTCTCAAAGTAAGGGGCCTGAATAGACAGAGCCGCCAACTCAGAGACACGCCGAACAGAGGTAATAGCCACCAAAAAGGCAACTTTTTGAGTGAGCACAGAAAGAGCCACATCCTGCATCGGTTCAAAGGGAGGCCCCTGGAGGGCCGACAGAACCAAATTTAGGTCCCAAACGGGAACCAAAGGCTTTCTAGGGGGCCGAACATGAGTGACCCCTTGGAAAAATACAATTCTGTGAAATACTCACCTGTAGAATTTGTATTATAAGTATACAGTACGTCCTGCTCCAGATAGATTACTTACACTTGGGTTATCCTCCGCCAGATGGCGCTCCTCCTGGCCCCTCAAATACCCGGGGACCTCCCACAAATCCCCAGCATTGAAAAGCAGTGAACAAGAAGCCTGGAGAATTTAACCACCCAAAAACTGGTAACTATAACAATGATAACAATCAACATACAGGGGATCCAGAATAATGCAAAAACCAGGGTGGGGTGGAGCAGGATGTACTGTATACTTATAATACCAATTCTACAGGTGAGTATTTCACAGAATTGTATTATTCTTAGTATACAGTACGACCTGCTCCAGATAGATTACTTACACTTGGGACATCCAATAGCAGTGTCCATAAAGTAGGGTGGGATCCCCAATAAAAAAAGGTAACAGCAGACAGTTTAAACCACTGCCGCCTGCAAAACCTTGCGGCCAAAAACAGCATCAGCTCTTCGCATTGCTAGGGTTAGGGAACAAAGAAGGAAGAACAATATCCTGATTCAAATGAAAGGCAGACACTACCTTAGGCAGAAAAACAGTTTTGAAACGAATCACCACCTTGTCCTGGTGCCTCTCATAGTAGGGGGGCTGAATGGACAGCGCCACCAACTCAGACACACGCCTGACAGAAGTGATAGCTACCAGAAACACAACCTTGAGCGTAAGAATGGCCAAGGCAGCATCCTACACAGGTTCAAAGGGAGCATCCTGCAAGGCAGGTAAGACCAAGTCCAAATCCCAAAACAGGGACCATAGGTTGACGTGGGGAACGCACATGAGTAACCCCCTAAAAGCAGTCTTAATCAAGGAATGCTGAACAAAGGACTTCAGAAAGAAGACAGACAGGGTAGAAACCTGACCCTTCAAGGTACTGAGTTAGAGACCAACTCCAACCCATGCAGTAAAACTCCAGAACCCTGGGAACTGAGAACACCCAACAGGGAAGAGACCAAGACTCAACCAGTCAATGTAGGTACGCCATACCTTATAAACAGATGGAAGAAGAAGTCATCTTCCTAGCCTTCATCATGGACTCAACCATCGAGGCAGACAACCTTTCTCCATCAAGATGGAGGTTTCAGCAGCCAGGCCGCCAAAGTCAGAGTTTGTAATTGGGATGGCGGAAGGGGTCCTAAGTGAGCAGATCTGGCACTCCAGGCAGAAAGCACTGATCTACTGCCATCTGCACCACGTCTGCGAACCACACTCTTCTTGGCCACCTGAGGCCACCAGAATCACTGGCACCCCTTCCAGAGCAATCTTGCGCAGAAGCCTGCATAGCAGGGGGAATGTAGGAAAGACATACAGAAACTGAATGTCCTGCCAAGACAGTACTAAGACATCCATGGAGGATCAGAGGATCCTGGGACAGGGAGACAAGGCCGGGAGCTTGTGATTGAACGCAAACAGATCCACATCAGGTTGGCCCCAACGGTGATACACAGATTGGAACACCCTGTTGCAGAGGGACCCCCCAGAATGCATACCGCTGAAAAGCAGGAAACATTGGCCTCCACTCAGATCAGAATCAGAGACACTTCCTGGAGGGCCCTCTTGCTCCGGGTCCCTCCCTGATGACTGATGCAGGCAACTGCCATCAGAGTGACCGTGTGCCCCTGAATAGGCAGGCCCTGAAGATGAGTAGTCAAGCGAAACAGAACTAACCTGATCGCTCACAGCTGCAAGACATTGAGAGGGGAATGGGCCTCCTAAGGGCCCCACCTCCCCTGGAACCGCAGGGACCTCCAGAAGAACCCCCCCAACCTGATAGACTAGCATCCGTGGTGACCGTCTCCCAGGAAGGAGCAAGAAGGTTCCGCCCCCCAATAGGTTCCTTGAGTCCATCCACTACAAGAGGGACCTCCTCACCAGGAGGGAAGACACACAGACATTGTCCAGGGATACTGGGTCCTTGTCCCATACAGACAATAGGTGAAGTTGCAGAAGCCCCAAGAGGGACTGAGCACAAGGGGCCGCTTCAAAGCACACCACCATCAGTCACACCAGCTGCATCCCCTGCCTGGTGGAGGGACAGGGACAGCTAGGAGGGACTGAACTTGTGCAAGCAGATTGTCCACCTTCTGCTGAGGAAGGAATATCCTTGCCTGAACTGTGGCCAGATTCATTCCTAGGAATGAAGTTACCAAGGAAAGGGACAGTGAGGACTTGGGGTGGCTGATCACCCATCCAGAAGATTCCAGAATGGACACCACCAGCATCCAACTTTGCCAGATGTAGAGACTAGGAAGTGATGAGGACGTCCAGGTAGTGGCAGCACGCGGACGCCCCTTGGCCTCATCAGAAACATCACCCCCGCCAGCACTTTGGTGAGCACTCTGGGAGCTGAAGAGAGGCCAGATGGCAAGCCTACAAATTGGCAGCGTTGATCTTCCAACGCGAATCTGAGGAATCTTGGTGTCCTGAAAACACAAGGAGGTGAAAGTAAGCATCTTTGATATCCAGACGGCATGAAGCCCCTGGGGCGCAAGGAGCAGATGGCCGAGCGCAGAGTTTCCATGAGGAAAGCGCCTATACTTGACAATTTGCTGAAGATCTGTAAATCCAGAATGGGCCAGACTGACCCATCTTTTTTGGGAACTGTGAAAGGGTTGGTGTAGGGTCCCTTGCCTCTGTTAAGGGAAATCTGCAAATGACCCCCAGACCCAGCAGACCTTGCACGGCCTGCGTCAGCACCTGAGCAGAAGCAAGGACCAGGAGTACCAGGGACCTGATAATCTTAGGGGAGGCCGCTACCATCTTGTAGCCGGAGGACACTACCTCCTAAATCCACCGGTCTGAGGCGTGATGCCTCCAGACTTAAGCAAGGTGCCGCAGCCGTCCCTTCACCCAGACGGGTGAGGGCGCCCCATCATGCTTGAGGGGACTTGGGAGGGGATTTGGGCTTAGCCCCCCCAGAGGAGCCAGGGAGTTGTCTTCTGCTCCTGGGACAGGAAGCTGCGAGAGCCCCCGCGAAGGACACCCCTGGTTCCTGTTTAACACCATGGTGGGGGGTGGAAGGGGGGCCCTGGCCCCGAAGGGCCGAGACAGCCGTCTGCGCTGGGGTAACTTACCTCTCTTACCAAACAGGTCTAGACGGGCCCCAAACAGACGCAGCCCCTTAAAGGCGAGCCCAGTAAGGGCCTTCTTCGCAGCATTGTCAGCACCCCACTGTCGCAGCCAGACCAAGCGACGTATAGCCACCACGAGGGCAGAAGTTCTTGCACACATTCTGATGGTGTCATCCAATGCTACTAGAACAAAATTTAGAAACACATCACAACTGGAGAGTGCATTAAACACCTCACAAGGGAGATCAGAAGCACTATCAAGCATATTTCTGATGAGGGTTCTAGTGGCCACAGCAGTAATGGTAGAGGCACAGACCGGGCGCAGCGCCGTCCCCGCACATGCAAAGGCATGGGAGGCCAGCATGTCAATGCGCCGGTCCTCAGCATCCCGCAGGGTAGTAGAATCAGGGGGATGTATGACAGGGGTGTTAGCCCTATTATCGGGACATCCACCTCGGGGGGGAATGACCAACATTTAACCACCTCAGGTGGAAAAGGATACTTCCTATCCCAATCCCTTGGAACCTCGGGAAGTTTACTGGGGCACTCCCATTCTTTGAGCACAAGGGAATGGAAATGTGCCTGCTCTAGGAATTCCAAACGTGATGTTGCTGTATGGAAGCGCTCCCTTCTTTGCCTGGGAGCCTCACCAGGGAGAGAGATAGGCAGAACCTCAAATATCTGGGTCAATAATCTGTCAGTGTCATCCAGGGCCCAGGGGTCAGAGCCAGAATCGTCATGACCCCTTGGTCTCTCATCAGATGAGCCTGAGTCAGAAAAAAAAACTCTCCATCAGAAGGGGTATAAAGGGGTATAGCCACACAGATTCATAAACTCCTGAGATCCCACAGGGAAAACCGTATCATAAGGCGTCAGGTGACGCTTCTTACCAGGGCCCTTACGCGCTAAGGACCTCGCAATAATCTGTTCAGCAGTAGGTAGTCTAGAAGACACATCAGGCTGAGAATCCCCACTTGTATGCAACTCAGCAGGAGTGAGATTTAAGCTTGGGGGGGGGGGGGGGGAGTAGGTGAAGTGAAATGAGGTGCAGCCACTGGCAGGCCAGATTGCAAAGCCATCGCTTGCTCAGCACAGGGTACGCAGACCCATGCCTTGTCAGCATCAGCATGAGGTTGTCCACACGCCATACACCGGCAGTCTTGTCCCAAACGGACCCCGGTCACATTATCCTTAGATGCCTCCATAGGGTGATTATTAGGCACAATATGCCAGTAGGGATTGACGATATAAAGCAACCCTGGATGCCCCAATGACCCGCTAGTGAAGTGGGAGTACTTTTACAAGGCCCGACTATCAATTACACTGGGCCGGGAGAAGCCAATGGATTCACCCGTCTGAAAGACACAATGAGAAGAAGAGGGTGTCAGAACCAAGCATGCCTTGCGGCATTTGCAAGTGTAAAAAGACAAGTCAGCGCGGCAGTTGACACCACATATTCTAGTCCAAACAGACATTTACAAAAAGCCATATGCACGTAATCATGATACACTGACATCCACACCCCCCCCTTTTCTTCCCCTCCGAAGGCTACAGGGAGAATGAGGGAGGATGACGGCCCTTTGTACAGGGCTCACCGCTACCGGGGCATGGGAATAATGCGGGAGGGGCATCCCATAAAGGCTCACCATCAGCCTATACCGCCTACCCTTTGGTGGGGGACTGCGGTGGAGCAGCGCTCCTTAAGCACACATGGTGCTGCCTACCTTCACCCGACCAGCGCAGCCCAGGCTGGGAGGCACATCACACGATGGACGGGTGGGAATAGTCCAACAGGGCCGCAGGCTTTAATAGCCCCGCTCACCTGCGACAGTGATAATTTCATGTCTTCGCAGTAAGCACTGCAGAGAAATCTGGGGATTTGTGGGAGGTCCCCGGGTATTTGAGGGGCCGGGAAGAGCCTGTTTTGCATGTTTCTGCAGTGCAGCGCCATCTGGCGGAGGATAACCCAAGTGTAAGTAATCTATCTGGAGCAGGACGTACTGTATACTAAGAATTATTTTCTCGAGGTTGGCCAGCCTGGCACATACCTCCAAGTGCGACTCCCCACTAATGACAGTGTCACTTGAGGTACGGATGATGCGGGGTGGGGTAGGTGAGGTGGGCGGCACTGACCCAGACGCCTGGGGTCCCGACTGCTGCGTTATGGCCTGTTGCGCATATGGTATGCAATTCTCCCCCATAAGGGATACCCCACAACCCACACATAGCTGGGATTGTCCCAAAGGGAGCCTGAGCCCAGTATCCTGCGGAGCCTCCATATGGTGATTTTAAGGTAGTCGCAATGACCCGAGGGAATTACGCTGGTAAGCAACCCGGGACGCCCCTTAAGTCCCAAGTGGGAGGATTTATAAGTGCCCCAAATTTCTGCTAGGGACCCTAGGACCGGGAGAACCCCCATTTAAGCAAGGCACAGGGAGTCCTCCTGAAAGACACAAAAGAGTGGCCATAAGCACATGCACACACACTATATATATATATAATATATATATATATATTTTATACCTTATAAATAAAGGAAAAACGGGACAAGGGCTAGCGCTGTCCCCTGACAGAAAGGGGGACATGCTGAGTAAAATACACAAAGAGGGGGAGCCCGGGAGGCCACTCACATGTCCAGCAAGATGGCTGCCACCGCTATCCGGCCATAGCAGAAGAGTGAGAAGGGAGAAGAAGGGACGGGCCAGCGCAGATCATGCGCCACGCCTGGCTCCGCCCCCCCCCCACAACCAGCAGCGCGGTTCCCAGCTGTAGGATGGAGATAGATATATATATATATATATATATATATATATATATATATATATATATATACACACACAATTAGGGACAGGCCATCCCAAACCAGGATCACTAACCCGGATTCCGCCTACCCCCTTATATGGGGTCTCACGGAGGAGCATGGCTCCCTAAACACCTATTAAGGTGATTCCTACCCTCACCCGGACCTGCAGCCAAGGCTGGGAGGCTAATATTGGGCTTAATGTATAAAGGTCCGGGCATAAATAGGGCAAAAAATGGCCGGTCGTAAGCCCGGCTTACCTGCAAGGAAAAGAAGCAGACATCTACTGACTTGCTCGCCGTCCTGCAGAGAAGGAACTGGGGAATGTGTGGGAGGTCCCAGGTATTTATGGACCGGGAGGGGCTTCTTTTTTGCTTTCATCTCTGCAGAAGTTCGCCCTCTACTGGACCATAACCCATATGTCATGAATAGTGGAAGCGGGGTGTGTGACATACTTGGAATAAAGGCACATGTGCCCTTCTCTCCCCCGGCCCCCGGTGCAGCTCCTCGACTGGTCCACCACTCAAACCTCCCCTATGCAGAACAGAGCTCCTGGCGTCTTCGTGTAAGGACTCCTCACACCAGTCACAGCAACTCTATGCTCCCACCATTCATTGCAATCAGGGGCGGGCTGGCCATAGGGCATACCGGGCAAAATCCCGGTAGGCCGGCACCAGGAAAGGCCGCTGTTCCCCCCGCTGCGGCCGCTCTCACACATGAGCACATACACACAGGAGTGCACAGGGGCGTAGCTAAGGGGGGCAGGCGGAGAACATGGCCGCGGCGCTGGGGAGGGGGCAGAAAGAGGGTATCTCAGGCACGGGTGTTGGGGAAGCCCCCAGAGAGAGGAAGCAGTAGCCGCTGATCGGCACGTGGGGGAGGAGAGGCGGAGGAAGAGCTGTGAGGCTGCACTTGCTCAGCCTGTGAGACCAGCATAAGCCCCGCCCCCAAGGCTCAGACTTCCTCTTCAGCAAGGTACCGCAAAGTACAGCACTGCTATGGAGAGTGAGGAGGTCTGTAGCAGACTGACAGCGCTGAGAAATCTGCCATGAAAAGAGCAGCAGAGACACCCCCAGCCGCCCTTTTCTTTATTTTCGGCATCCCTGTCCTGCCTATGTGCTCTGCCTCCTCCCCTGGCTCTCTGGCTGCACAGGGGAGAGGAAGGGTCACACAGGAAACGTGGAGGTGTGTTGCTGCTTCACTCTGGACCAGGAGCAGCCTGAGAGCAGATCCCAGCCAGAAGGAAAGAAGAAAGCCATCAAAGGTCAGGCTGCTTGAAACTCCAGGAAGGGGGGGGGGGTCGACATATGCTATAGACTGAAGAGAGTAAAAAAAAAACCCCAAAAAATGTCCAGTGTTTGAGGGAGGAGGGGTATTGTGTTTGCTGCCAAGGGTAAGGGAGACTTCTGAGGCATTGTTATGGTTTAGCTGTTTGTTGTCAAGGCAGCCCGAAAGCACAAATGACTTCTGATCCACTCTTGGGGTGCATCCTGATTTGGGATCAATTGAAGTTATGTGGATCAATAATAATGTGTGCATTTTGGTCTGCTTTAAAGAGAAAGTAAGGTCACAACATAATTTACTTCCACAATTCTCCACAGCATTAGAAAATCCTGATTTGGGATGCTCCACTATGCCCCAAATGCTGAGCAGCTTATACTGACCCCATTCTGCTTCCCTTGCAGGCTGCTTGCCAGCAGTCATTTAGGTCTGCTTGTCTGGTGAACCTGAAAGGTCTGTCTTGCCAGACAGGAATATGCAGCGGGGCGTCTGAAATCAGGACGCCGCCATGCTGCAGAGGTAAGAGGAAGTAAAGTCCTCTTTGACTTTATTTCCTCTTTAAAATGTTGCCTGGGATTTTGCTCCCCTGGGTTTTGTCCCACTTCCTAGGGGCATACCGATTTGGGGTGCCCACTTTGTGAAACCCCTCAGTTCACCTGATACCTTGATCCAGCAATCCTGCGCATGCATGGGCCCATCAGTGGCATCCATGGTCATGGCAGACTCGAATGGTTGCCAGCGGGAGTGGACATGGTGGCAGGTGCTGCAGCAATAAAAAGGTGAGTATCAGGCGAATCAGGGGAATTTCACAAAGTGGGCATCCCAACTCAGGATGCCACACAAAGAGGGACACCAAAGAGGGTGGAATCTGCTTTAACTCTGATAATTACTTTTAGGTTCTTTTAGGGAATATGCTCACACTGTTTATTAATTTTATATTCTAAGGGCACAGGGAGGCACATGGATAGCAGGGCCCTGGTGTGGACATTAAATGGGGCCCTGTCAATGCTCATAGAGTTTTTCTGTCTTTTAAATTAATCAGAAACAGCTAAACAAAAACTAAAGACTGAAACAGCAGAGACAAATGCTGCTTCCTTTATCTAAATGATGCCTAATCAATGATGCACAAATATGATAAATAAGGAGGAGACGCAACAATGATGGGGCCCCTCTGATTTTCTGGGCCCTGGTGCCGTTGCACTCCCTATAGTTACGTCCCTGGTGGGGACATTGTGATGCTGTGATGCAGGGATACTAATCTACCATTGTGGACCGAGAATTGACTGCACACTGCAGCACCAAACACACTGCATAAGTACATCTCATGCCGCCTATGCACCTGACTTTGCAGAAATACTTACCTTTCTTTTAGTCACTCTTCGTGTTAACTGGAGGGGGTAGGTAAGTGTTATTTAGGACCTGGTGCTTTTTAGATTGCCTCCACTCTAACTTTAAAAAGAGCCTCCAGTCTTCCCTAACAACCCTTTCCCACCCACTCAATTACCCTGAGCAATTTTGAGATTCGGGGTAAAATACTTACCGGTGCCGAGGGATGCCCCCACCCAGTGGCCGTGCCGAGGGATGCCCCCACCCAGTGGCCGTGCCGAGGGATGCCCCCACCCAGTGGCCGTGCCGAGGGATGCCCCCACCCAGTGGCCGTGCCGAGGGATGCCCCCACCCAGTGGCCGTGCCGAGGGATGCCCCCACCCAGTGGCCGTGCCGAGGGATGCCCCCCAGTGGCCGTACCGAGGGATGCCCCCCAGTGGCTGTACTGAGGGATGCCCCCCAGTGGCTGTACTGAGGGATGCCCCCCAGTGGCTGTACTGAGGGATGCCCCCCAGTGGCTGTAATGGAGTGATCCTGCACGCTGTCTGTAACGGGGATTTTATCACACCATTTGGTTCAGAATATTTTCTTAATTTTTTTTGTCCTCTAAACCCTGGGTGCATGTTGTGGAACGAAAAATAAGGTGTTTATGTAATGCCACGTTAAGATACTATGCTGGGCCAGAAGCAGTACAGCAGGGCCGGTGTGCCCCAAAAAGTCCCGGGCCGTTTTTTAGCCCCAGTCCGCCCCGATTGCAATAGAGGGAGCGTGCCAAAACACTGCCTGGCACACCTTACTGTAATAGAGGGGGTGTGCACTGGCATGGTGATTGGGAGAGAGAAGCAGAGCCACGACTGACAACAAGGGTTAGTAGTATCAAAGCCATAGCTGTACTGTCCACAGCTCAAATGGTTTTCACATATTTTTGCAAGTGACAATGGTCCAGTTACATTTCCCTGGAATCTGACACACTGCAAGCAGACACCTACTTGTTACATAAACTCATGCAGCAGGCAATGAACGCTGAAAAAAAAAATACACTACCGTTACTGCTTTAAAAAAATAAAAACACATGAGCCCAGACTACAGTTTCATGGTGCCTCCCATCAAACCTTTCATTGCCAGCTACATAAAATGTATGTAGCCATCTGACCATTAAGTGCCAGTTACTTAAATTCTATGTACTTGGCGTTTTCTCCGTTAGGCCTCTGAACCTTTCACCCACCTGGGGCATAGAACACCCATCCCTCGCCCACGCAGTGGCTTGACAGATTCATAGAAGAATGTAGCAGAGCAGGGAACTCCGATCCTCTGCCCTGTTACCAATCACTTCCACCTGTCTGATCACCGGGGGGACACAACAATCTGCAATGTAATCAAGGTAATCCGGGTCCTGGTCTACCAGCCCTCAAAGCTGGTATCTGGGCTGGTTTTGCTGGAAAACCGAACACATAGTAGGAAGTGTACCACTCTACGCGCATGCTGCTTTTGCCAGGAAGGACAATCCTGACATTTTTTACATTTACAAAAAGTGTGGAGCCAGTCATGTCTGACAGGAAGATTGTGCACAGTAAGTCTGTTCACAAAGATTTCAAGCACAGTGCTGCATCTTCATACACCCACAACATCACAATCCTTCGCCCATCATAAGTACCAGTTCCCTGCATATCGTTTAAAGTGGACCAACACTCAGGATTTTGACTATCGGGGGTGCCCTGCTATGTGAAACCCCCCAGATTTCTGTAAAAAAAAAAAAACTCACCTCTACCAGCTCCTACGGCGCATGCGCGGCCGCTCGTCCAATCAGCACGCTCGGAGCCGCTGTGGTATGCGCGTCAAAGCGCTGTCAAACCCCAGCGGTTCCGAGCATGCTGGCGGCCGCATCTTACACTTCCCTCTAACAGGGAGTGCGGCTGCGCCGGCCATTCACAAATGGCTGCGCGGGCATGCGCCCTGCTAGAGAGAAGCGCGAGATGAGGCCAGGGGCCGCGCATGCGCCACTGGACCGGTTAGCAGGCGTCCTGGGAGGTTTCACACAGAGGGGCATCCCGATTTTGGATGTCCCGCGGGGAGGGATCGGATCAACTTGGACATCTTATAGATTACCGGGCCGATCTAGCAAGGTGTTGGTCCTTGCCTAAAAAGCTGCCAGGTCCTCAACATGATAAAGACCACCTATAAAAACATTACTTCTGAAGTCTGGGCCAGAGCAGGATTTAGTCAGAACCACTCAACTGTAAAGCCATACAATCAGGTTTAGGTTGTGACCCTCTACTTGAGTTTAGTCCCAGATCAGGCCCCGCTCTCTTCCTCACCGACTGGCCGCATACCAGTAGTAATTTACTGTTACATACAATTAGCACTCTTATTATTCAGTACCTCAGAATATCACCTAAACTGCTCTTTGTAAAACCAAAAACATGATTTTCCTGCCTTACATATATACAGGATTTAACGGCCTGCAAGAGGTTAATTTTTAGATCTTAAATCTGGCTCTACAGGAAGTCAAGTGTCAGACTGGAATTTAAAGTAAATCTATGACCTATTTTCTCAGGGTGATTCATATCCTGTGATCGTTTACAACCAAGTACTAAAGGTATTATGCAATACTAAATATGTACCATTTTATAAAATGCTTTAGTAACCACAGGCACCCATAGGCTTGAACACTACACCGCTACTTAAAGAACAGATCAAGACAATTATTCTGATCACTTAATAGTGGGGTGGGGGGTGAGTGAGGGAAGAGAAGGCTTCACTGTCAAAGGCCCAGGGGTTTGGGCATACTTGAAGGCCAAGCTACATGCAAAGAAACCAAGTCTACCACATCCACGCCTGCTGGGAACGTAGTGCTACAGACACTAAGAAAATAACTGGTCATCTGCCACAATTTATAAAGCAGAATACATAATAAAATGTTGCACCTTAGCATAAAATATGAAGTTAAATAGCTAACACAGCTTGAAAGAGAAAGCTTCTTCGGGCATATTACCATTCTATTTAGTCTGAAGAGGAAACCTAAAGGGTTTTGAAAGCTTGTCTCTTTGATCCATTAAGTTGGCCAATAACTGTATGCAGAAACAAATACAGATTTTAATAGGGTAAGAGGGGTTCTTAGGGAATTGCTGGGGCTGACAGTCAGCAAGGGACTAGGTATGCAAACGGCAAAATAAAGACAGCTTTTGAAATACAGGCACAACCTACAACCAATGACAAAACATAATGCGGTAACAAAACCCAAAAGGGCTGTCCCTGGGATGTAAAAGATTACAGGGCTGCCCACTGCCCCCCCAGATCGATGCCCTGCTTTGAGACCTCCCCCCCCCCCCCCCCCCAAACACCACCTGGCTGCTTCTGAGCTCCCTCGCTGATGTAAATATTCCGCTGCTCAGATTGTTGGGGGATGTGCCCGATTTCACTCCCTATTGCCATAAACAGAGCCATTTTCCGAGTATTAAATATGCATGGCAAGCAGCTCTTATTAGATGAGAGCTCGCACATGAGCCGTAGGATTGGGGAAAGGAGTTTGTATAGGAGATCATACAATTCTGTGAAACTCACCTGTAGAATTGTTTGAGTATATCCAGTCCAGGTCGTCCCAGTGATGACATCCTCCCCCAGGAGGCGCTCGACTGCAAGATCAAAAGTTGTTGCTCCTCTCGGCCCCCTATAAAGGTAGGCGTCTATCATTCCCCAGTGGTTAAAAAGCAGTAAAGAGGAGACAGGCCGGGAGGCCAAGAAACCATGTTACTTCACATAGCTTCAGCTTGTACTCTCTCCAAACAGACTTAAGGACTCAAGTCTAAGAATAAAAATGGTAATCACCATAACAAGCAAACAAGAGATAATGAATACGGGCGGGGTGGAACGACCTGGACTGGATATACTCAAAAACAATTCTACAGGTGAGTTTCACAGAATTGAAATTGTCGTCCCAGTGATGACATGTGGGACATCCAAAAGCAGTGTCCATATAGTGCAGAACAGCATGTAGTTCATTTCACTACCGCCTGAAGCACCTTCCGGCCAAAGACAGCGTCAGCTGAGGCCCTGACATCAACTTTGTAAAAGTATGAACAGAAGACCAAGTAGCGGCCTTACAAACGCATTCAACCGATGCCTGGTGCTGAAAAGCCCAAGAGCCACCAATAGCTCTAGAAGAATGAGCACTGTTCCGAAAAGGGGGTTCCTTCCCCTTGGCAGAATATGCTTGCACCACCGCCTGTCTGATCCACCTGAGAGTAGACTTGGCTGGTGGCAAACCTTTCCTAGAGCCCTCGGTTAGGACAGAGAAAATCCGACTTCCTGAAGGATTCAGTCGCAACCAGGTAATACTTAATGGCTCTGACCACATCCAAGGCATGGAGGGTCCTTTCCTTAGATTTAGTCAGTGCAGGAGAAGTGCAACAAGCAGGGCCGGAATCCTGGCACCAAGCCGGACACCATCGTCCATGGCAGAGACAACAAAGGCAATGAAATCCACGCAGGCCTTGAGGTCCTTATACTCCACCCGCTTGCGAGCCTTAGCGCTATCCACAAGGCGTCTCACCTTCTTTCTGATAGCCAGGGAGACAATAGCCGCAGGGGACACAGGGCGAAACAAGGCACAGGCAAAGGTGAAGGGCATGACAGACCAGTTGATCCATGCGCTTATCAGCTGGATCACGTAAGGAAGCGGTATCAGGTGAAGGCATAATAGTAGTGTTGGACAACCCCGACACCGGGAAATCCACCTCAGGAGGACGGGACCATAGCTGGACCAGCTCCTCAGGGAAGGGATACCACCTATCCAGGCCCTTAGGCACTGACGGTAGCCTGTTAGGCCTTTCCTATTTCGTGAAAATCAGATTAGAAAAATACAATTCTGTGAAGTACTCACCTGTAGAATTGGTATTATATGGATACAGCACGTCCTGCTCCAGATGTAGTAATTACATGTGGGTAATCCTCCGCCTGAGGGCGCTGTTCACTGCAGACAGGCTCCTCCCGGCCCTACATATACCGAGGGACCTCCCACAAATCCCCAGCATTGAAAAGCAGTGAAAAGGAGAAGCCAGGAGAAACCAACCACCCAAAAACTGGCAATAACAACAATGATACAAATCACCAAACAGGGGATCCAGAACAACGTGAAACCAGGGTGGGTTGGAGCAGGACGTGCTGTATGCATATAATACCAATTCTACAGGTGAGCACTTCACAGAATTGTATTATTCTAAGCATACAGCACGTCCTGCTCCAGATGTAGTAATTACATGTGGGACATCCAATAGCAGTGTCCGTAAAAGTAGGGTGGGATCCCCAACAGAAAAGGCAACAGCAAGCAGTTTAAACTACTGCCGCCTGCAAAACCTTGCGGCCAAACACAGCGTCAGCTGAGGCCCTAACATCAACCTTGTAAAACTTAGTAAAGGCATGAACAGAAGACCAAGTAGCGGCCTTGCAAACTTGTTCCACAGAGGCCTGGTGCTGAAAAGCCCAAGAAGCCCCAACAGCTCGAGTAGAATGAGCAGTAAGACGGAAGGGAGGAGACTTCCCCTTAGTAGAATAGGCTTGAACCACAGCCTGACGAAACCATTTACTGATAGTAGACTTGGCGGGAGCCAAACCCTTCCTAGGCCCGTGAGGCAGAACGAAGAGAGCATCAGTCTTCCTGAAAGCCTTAGTGATAACTAGGTAATACTTGACGCACCTAACCACATCCAAGGAATGCAAAACCCTCTCCTTAGGGTTACTAGGATTGGGGCACAGAGAAGGAAGTACAATATCCTGATTCAAATGAAAAGCAGACACCACTTTAGGTAAAAAGTCTGGCTTGAAGCGGAACACCACCTTATCCTGATGTCTCTCATAATAGGGAGGCTGAATAGATAAAGCAGCCAACTCAGACACAAGCCTAACAGAAGTGATAGCTACTAGGAAGACAACCTTGAGCGTGAGAACAGCGAGAGCAGCCTCCTGAATAGGCTCAAAAGGAGCACCCTGCAGGGCCGATAAAACCAAGTTTAAATCCCAAACAGGGACCATAGGCTTTCGAGGGGGGCACACATGAGCAGAAGTCGTCTTTTTCCTGGCTTGCAACATAGTAGCTACAACAGATGCAGACAAACCCTTTTCCATCAGGATGGAGGTTTCAACAGCCAAGCCGCCAAAGCCAGAGTTAGTAAATTGGGATGGCGTAGAGACCCCTGAGTTAGAAGATCTAGCAACCTTGGCAGATCGTACTGATCTACTGCCATTTGAACCACGTCTGGGGCCACCAGAATCGTGGGTACCCCTTCCAGAGCGATCTTGCGTAGCACTCTGCCCAGAAGGGGAATTGGTGGAAACGCATACAGGAGCCGAAACTCCCTCCAAGACATTGACAGAGCATCCGAGGCCAGAGCCAGAGGATCCTGAGACAGGGATACAAAGCTCGGGAGCTTGTGATTGTGACGGGACGCAAACAGATCCACATCTGGCACACCCCAACGGTAACACAGGGACTGAAATACCCTGTTGCAGAGGGACCATTCCCCCTGATGGGACGACCCCCTGCTCAGAGCATCTGCCAGCAGGTTCTCCGCCCGCGGAATGTAAGAAACAGCCGAGATGCATTGGACATTGGCTTCCGCCCATATCAGAATCAGAGATACTCCCTGGAGAGCCCCCTTGCTCCGGGTCCCTCCCTGATGGTTGATGTAGGCAACCGCCGTTCTGTTGTCTGAGCGTACCTGAACCTCCAGACCCCTCAGGTGATGGGTCAATTGGTCCAGCACCAATCTGACCGCCCTGAGTTCCAAGACATTGATAGGTAGATGGGCCTCCTGAGGGCCCCACCTCCCCTGGAAGCGCAGGGACTTCCAGAATCCCCCCCAACCCGAAAGACTGGCATCCGTTGTGACCATCTCCCAGGAGGGAGCCAGGAAGGATCTGCCCCTTGTCAAGTTCCTGTGGTCCAGCCACCACGCAAGGGATTGTCTGACCGAGAGGGGAACCACCCATATCCCGTCCAAGGACGCTGGGTTCTTGTTCCAAACTGACAGAAGGTGAAGCTGCAGGATTCTCAAGTGAAACTGGGCAAAGGGCACCGCCTCGAAGCTTGCCACCATTGAGCCCACCAACTGCATTCTGCACTAGCTCCGTAAGCTCACGGGGTGCTGCCTACCTTCACTCGACCAACGCAGCCCAGGCTGGGAGGCATTACTTCACAATGAGGACGGGTGGAAATAGTCCCGCAGGGCCTCGGGCTGTAAAGCCCCCGCTCGCCTGCGAGAGCGTGATACTTCATGTCTTCGCAGTTCAGCACTGCAGAGAAATCTGGGGATTTGTGGGAGGTCCCTCGATATATGTAGGGCCGGGAGGAGCCTATTTTCTACATGTCTGCAGTGAACAGCGCCCTCAGGCGGAGGATTACCCACATGTAATTACTACATCTGGAGCAGGACGTGCTGTATGCTTAGAATAATGGACCTGCTCTGGAAAGACTCGCCTCTGTCTTTCAGGCTTAAACAAATCACCTTGCTTCCTCTTAGCCGCTCTGGGAGGAACAATGTGTAAAGTCTCAAAAAGTGAAGCAAGCATATCATCAGGGAGCCACGCATCCTCATCCGAGGAAGTCCCAGACAAACTGTCCTTGCCAGCAGAATAATCCGCAGTGGAACGGGAATCCTCTGGCAACTCACCTTCCTCCACAGAGCCCAGATCATCAAAGAGATAGTCATTATACGAGTAAACGGGCTCGATGTGCAGCCTCATGGGAGCCGTTCGCGAAAGCTCCGTCTCTCTAGACTGGCCACCCAATGCGCCAAATCAACCTGGGACCTCCAGCTGGCTTCCCCCTCACTGAGGGCTGAATGCAGCAGCGGAGGTTCTGGCGAGCCGCAGGCAATGAATGGCTATGGGCAGATACGCCCGCCCGGTCATGGTCCAAAAAGATGCTCTTGGCACAAGTGGTACAAACAGTGCTGAATCCGCCCAGAGGACTTGCACTGCACAAGGGGCAGAGCTTCACCCGCCCAGATGGGGCCCCCAGCTCACTATCCCCAGATGGAGGAGAGGAGCCATCTGCACGCAGCACAGATTTTGCGCGATCCTCGAGGGGCGGGTCGCACCGCAACAACACGAAAAGAGTCAGCGTGCGGCCCCGCCCCCCCGGCGGCGTGAAAATAGCGCCCGCCCATCAAGAAAAGCCAAGGCCGTGGCGGGGAATAATGGCCGCCGGCACTGCACATCCAGCCTGCGCAACGGGCACAACAGCGCACCATACTCCTCCGCCCCGTCACAGAAAAAGCTGCGCGAGCGGCGTCCACCCCCCCCCTCACAGCCTATGTGATAGCAAGATGGAGGGTAGAGAGGCAGCCCCAGGAAACGCGTGAGAGCGAGTATGATGAGTATGAGTATGATGCTCAAGAGCACAAAAAAACACAGCACACGAATAAAGCTTGCGGGATGGGGAGGGATATAGGGCACAACTAGCCTACAAAAGTGGTTCCCCCAAGTAGGCTCACCATCAGCCTATGGCCGGCTACCCATTAAGCAGGGTCTGCGGCCCAGAGCCTAGCTCTGCCAAAACGCCTGACCCTGGTGTTCTCCCTACAGTCACAATCCCGAGTCAGCCGCGGCTGGGAGGCAAGAGTGGGTCTCACGGGATCAGTGGGAATAGGGTCTGCAGCGGCCGACGGGCTAGGAGGCCCCGCTTAGCTGCCAAGATCCAAGAGAGTATCCAACGATCTTCAGCCGCCAGACTGCAAGAGGAACACTGGGGAATGATAGAAAGACACCTGCCTTTATAGGGGGCCTGGAGGAGCGACAGCTTTTGATCTTGCAGTCGAGCACCCCCTGGGGGCAGAATACCCACATGTCATCACTGGGACGACCTGGACTGGATATAGGGAAAATAGGGGTTTCAAACACAGGGCATCCCGATTTGGAGAAAGGAAAGGATCCCGGGCTTTGTTACGGGACCAAAATTCACCCTGTCTTTGAGACTCCAGGGCAGGCATACTCTGTGCCCTGCTGTTTGAAACCACCCAGGTCGCCCGAAAACTCACCTTCGTTCCCGGTCCAACGGCGGTCCATGCGCGAGCAGCGGCTGCATCCCCCAATATCCCTTTAGCAGGCTCTGCGCCAGGTACATGTGAATGACTAGCGCAGGCACGGACCCTGTTAGAGGGTATCAGGGGGGATGCGGCGGCCAGCATGCGCGGATCAGCTCGCATTAGACGAGCTCCTGGACGAAGAGGCTTACGCGGGATCCAAATGAGCTGATTGGACAAGAGGCCGTGCATGCATGCCTCTTAGGACCGGGGGGGGTTCACACATAGGGGTGCCCTGGGGGACAAGGATCAAAACCCAGGACAGTCAAAATACTTGGTTTTGGTGAACTTTAAGTATGAAAACAAAAATGTATGCATACTATAGAATGTATTCAGAAACAAACCTGAGGGTATGGAGAGGTGGTGTTCACATTATCTTTAGAAGGGCTCAGAGGTACGTCATCTGTCTGTTCACCCCCATTGTGTGGCTGATACAGCTTTCTAAAAAAAAAAAAATGAAAAGGAAAATATAGCACATGGATTATGAAGCTATCAAGAGACCAACAGCCATGACATAACATACCACCAATAAGCATTTAAAACATTCTTATTTCTTACGTGTCAGAAAAAAAGGCAAGAGTCAATTCAAGTAAAACGTAACTCCAGATCATACTTAGATTCAATTCAACATGAAAGGGGTTATCCTTTGCAAGTCAAAAGTTAAATTAGCTTACCCTACAGTACCTGGAGTCCCTCCAGCACTCTCCTTCTTGCTATGTCAGTCTGCTTCGTGAGGAGATCACTTCCTCATTCAGATTTCAGACATGGTCCTTCAAACAACCTCCAGTGGACCAAGAACGGAAACACCCCCACTCCCTCCCCAGATAACCTGATTGGCTGCCTCGCTCTGCAGCTATAAATCCCTGCCCTCCTCCCTGGTCACACTATGTGCTGGCAAGCTGGAGACACACATAACCTGCAACATCTCTCACCCCCTTTATCGGATCACACTATGTGCTGGCAGTAATAACTTGAGGCACAACAATGCACTTAATTTTTACTATGATATATGTAAAATACACAGAGTGCTTATATTACATCACTGTTGTCACACCCACAGTTTCTCATTTTTTTCTCTGCATCTCCAATGCTCAAATTCTATTACAAATAACTGAGGAAATACAGAGTCTATTTGAAAAGAGATTGAAGTTTGGGACAGTGCAACGTGCAGCCAGAGAAAATACAATTCTGTGATTACTCACCTGTAGAATTGTTATTATGAGTATACATCACGTCTCGTTCCAAAAGATATCCTTACACATGGGTTATTCATCTTCAGATGTCACATGACTGCATAAGAAGTGGCCCCTCCCAGCCCATATATACTGAGGCACCTCCCACAGAACCCCAGTATTTAAAAAGCAGTTAAAGGCAGGGAGAATATAAACAACAATCACCATGAAGAGGTAACAACAACAACAAGGGTGGGGCAGAACGGGACGTGATGCATACTCATAACAATTCTACAGGTGAGTAATCACAGAATTGTATTATTCTTAGTATACATCACGTCCCGTTCGGAAAGATATCCTTACACATGGGACATCCAATAGCAGTGTCCGTAAGGTAGGGTGGAATCCCCAAAAGCAACAGCAGACAGTTTAAACCACTGCTGCCTGCAGAACTTTGCGGCCAAAAGCAGCATCAGCTGAGGCCTTAACATCAACCTTGTAAAACTTTGAAAAAAGTATGAACAGAAGACCAAGTTGCGGCCTTGCAAACTTGTTCAACCGAAGCCTGGTGCTGAAAAGCCCAAGAGGCACCAATAGCACGAGTAGAATGAGCAGTAAGGTGGAAAGGATGTGTCTTTACCTTAGCAGAATAGGCCTGAATCACGGCCTGACGGATCCACTTGCTGATAGTGGATTTAACAGGAGCCTGTCCCTTCTTAGGACCAGATGGAACCACAAAGAAAGCATCGGTCTTCCTAAAGGATTCAGTATCCACCAAATAGAACTTCACAGCCCTAACTACATCAAGAGAGTGTAACACCCTTTCCTTGGGGTTACCAGGGTTAGGGCACAAAGAAGGCAACACAATGTCCTGATTGAGATGAAAAGCAGAAACAACCTTAGGCAGAAAATCAGTTTTAAAGCAAAACACCACCTTGTCCTGGTGTCTTTCAAAATAAGGAGGCTTGATGGAAAGCGCCGCCAATTCAGAAACTCGACTGACTGAGGTAATAGCCACCAAGAAGGCTACCTTGACAGTGAGAGTGGACAAAGCCGCATCCTGCAAAGGTTCAAAAGGAGACCCTTGCATGGCAGACAAAACCAAGTTCAAATCCCAAACAGGTAACATGGGCTTGCGCGGAGGACGCAAATGAGTGACACCTTGAAAGAAAGTCTTGACCAGATGATGCTGAGCAAAAGATCTTTGGAAAAAAACAGCCAGAGCAGAAACATGTCCCTTCAGAGTACTAAGCTGAAAACCCAGATCCAATCCATGTTGTAAAAATTCCAATATCCTGGGAATTGAGAACACCCAACATGGAAGTGACCTAGACTCACACCAGACAATGTAAGCACGCCAAACCCTGTAGTAAATGGTAGAAGAAGACTTCTTCCTAGCTCTGATCATGGTATTAACTACAGAGGCCGGCAACCCTTTGTCCATCAAGATGGAGGTTTCAGGGGGCGTGGCCGGACATGGAGGAGTGAGGACATGTCTGTCTTGTGCTCCCTCCAGCTAACTGATTTTAGGCCTTTTTGGGGTGAGAGCCCACTCTTTGGACACCTAAAGGAGATGGCAAAGAAGAGGAAGGGGGCGAAGACAGTTTCACCCCCTCAAATGAGAAAGATCAGCACTTTTATGACGGAGGGAGAGGAGATCTCCAAGATGGCGGCTGGCACCTCACAACCCCTCATGGTGGGGGAGAAGGCGAGTGCGGAGGAGCGGCGGCGGTCACTCACCTCGGCGGTGCACCCGACGATAGAAGTGGTGGGCTGGGGAGCCCCATCGAGCCCGACCAGAGCGGAAGTGAGAGGAGCGGGTTGCAGCCAGACGGGCGGGACGCCGCAGTGCAGGAAAATGACCACGGGTCCACGCTGCGGTCGCGGCGACTAAAGAGGTCTGCTGTGCCCGAGTGGGGAGGAAGATCGGGCCGGCAGAGAGCGGCTCTCAGACACCCGGCGAGGCAGCTGACGAGGCTGGGAGAGGGCGGGAGGCGCGGCCGGCTGCAGGCGCCTCGATGCGGCGGCGCCCCCGCTCACATAGCGTAAGGAACCATCACACAGCCTGTTCGGGAGGGGGAGAGAGGGGCGGTGTGACTGGCGGCGGGGGAAACTGGAGGGAACCCCCGCGCTCTCCTGTGCTTTCCGAGGGGGGGGTTCGCAGCCCCTCACTGGGGGGGAACATACAATGGAGGAGATACCGAGGGCACGGCCGGCACTCCTCCTGAAGCTCTGGAGGAGATGGGAGCAGCAAAAGGACCCTTGATGGCGGATGTTAAGGAGTGGCGGGGGGCATCCCCTTATGCGGTGTCCAGCGAGGCGGGGACAGGAACGCCCCCATGCCTCAAAAACCCCTCTTGGGACGATACGGACCCCCCTCCCCCCACATCAGCATTGTAGTGGAACCCCCAGTACACCGCACTTGCACAGTTTGGGCTCCCCGAACGTCTCTGAGCTGTCCCGAAGCCCCGGCGGGGACTGGCTCTCTCACGGGGCATGGGCCTGGGATGCCCTCTCCCCCACCTGGCACGCTGCAGGAGACCCGGGGATCACAGGGGGGGTGGAAGTTGGGGGCCGTGCGCTTGCGGGAGTGGCCCATCCCGGACCACGTTCCCCGGTTCTTGGCAAGGGATCTCGGCAGTGCAACTCGGCTGACACAAACGCCCAGAGGCCAGCCCTACTCGAGGAGGTTGCCAACACCCCAGATTAGGAGCATGCCGGCCAGTTGCCGGGGGCAAAATCTCACCTCCACCCTTGACACACGTGACGGGCTTCTTGTGGATATCAGGGCGGAGCTTAGAGCCCTGCCCACCAAGTCTGATCTGGAATCCTTTATTCTGAGGGTGGAAAGCTCTTTCAAAAAGGACATCTCAGACCTGCAGAACTCGGTGACGGGCCTTGATTCCAAAGTGTCAAATCTGGAGCAATCGCACCTCTCGACATTACAGAGAATCAAGGCCTTAGAAAACGGCTTAGCGGTCCAGCGTTCCATCTCCCAAGCCACGGTCCTCCACCTGGATGACCTTGAAAACAGAAGCAGGCGGAACATCAGATTAAGAGGCTTGCCGGAGGCGATGGGCCCAGACCAACTCCTGCACACCGCCACGGGCATCTTCAAAGAGATACTCAACCGACCCCCCAGTACGGAAATTGTAATCGACCGCCTACACAGGTCTCTCGGCCCGCGGCCAGCTGATCCACGGGACATTATTTGTCGTCTGCATTATTACTCCATTAAGGAAGAGATCCTGAGGAAAGCTTGGGAGAGAGATAGGATTTGCTTCGACGGAGCGACCATCCAAATCTTCCCGGACGTTTCCAGAAGATCACTTCATATGCGACGGCTCCTGAGACCCCTCCTAGCGAAAATCCTGGAATGCGGTGCATCTTACCGATGGGGTTACCCATTTCACCTGCTTGTCCGTAAGAACCAGCGGTCCTGCGCGTTGAGGTCCTCGCCGGATCTTCCTGAGCTCTTCGCTTTTCTGCAGACTGTGCCAATCGCGGTGCCGGACTGGTTAGACCCCTCACCCTTCATCACTCCGATCCGGGGAGGCGGGGGTCTGCCGCAGAGACCCCGACAGGCTAGAGGTGGCAACGCAGCACGCAGAAGAAATGCCAGAAGGCCTCCGGGAACCCCGGGGCTCCGGGAAAACGAGACTTGATCCAGCTCAGGCCCGGTAGCTGCCTGGATATCCTTTACTAAGTGGACATTTTAATATGTCAATTGTTGTCATCTCATGTTTCTTATCTTCTCGTTTATCTTGCCGTTTTTATTGTTAGGCATCACAAGCCTCTCGCTTCAAGGTGTCAGTCCCACATTTCTTTTTATTATGTGGCCCCTCTGGTGGCGGCCTGGACGTCCCCTCAACCGCTCCCACTGGGCGGGGGCGGCTTCGGACGAGCCCAAACATTCTGTTAGTTGTTTATAGGATGTGGGTGGGTGGCAGTTGAGGCCCACCCGGGGGCGTTATTGGGAAACAAAACATATTTCCCGTTTAGATTTTTGTGTTATTTGTAGGCATCTCTTTGGGGTGCCGCTGTAGTTTTAGTGTACCTTGTTAATTCCGTGTTGTTTTTTTCTTCTTGTTTTTGTTTGTCACCCCTTTCTTTCTGTCTTCTGTCGTCCCACGTCCTCCGTTTCCCCCTCTCCCTACGTTTCTCCTTCCCTCTCCCCCCCCCCTTACTCTCACCCCTCTTCGCCCCTCCTGATCTCTTATTTCCCGGATATATTGGGTTGCCCCCCCAGGCCCCTGGGAGTCTTGAGGTCCTGAAATGTCAAGGGTTAAGTGTATCTCTCTGAACGTTAAGGGGCTTAACTACCCCGGTAAGAGATCCGTTGTCCTGAGGGAGCTGGGGCGCTTACGTACGCAGATCGCCTTCCTGCAGGAGACCCACCTAAAGGAGGGACGGTCGCATAACCTCACAAGCCGTACCTTTAAAACCCAATATCTCTGCCCTTCCCCAGATTCAAAAACAAGGGGTGCGGCCATCCTGCTGGCCGGGTCCCTGCCGTGGACACACTCTGAGACGCGTCAGTATGTGCCATTGCCCTAACGTTAACCAATACAAGTTCCTGCGCTCCACCCTTGGGAATCTGGCATCTTTTACGAAGGTGTTCTCCTGCTGGGCGGGGATTTTAATATGGTCCTTGATCCCACGGTTGATACTTCCCGCGGGTTGTCCCATGTCTCCCCCAGGGCAATGAAAAAACTTAAAGCCCTCCTATTTAAAAACCAACTCATGGACGCTTGGAGGACACTTAACCCCAAGGGGAGGGACTACACATTTTTCTCCGCCGCCCACAATTCGTACTCTCTCACCGACTGGTTCCTGGTCCCCCACAGTTTCCTCCACCTCATTGTCAGCATGGATATCGGGCTGATTACCGTCTCAGACCATGCTCCCGTCTCGCTGACCATCGCCATCCCTGACACCGCTCCCCTTAGAGGACAATGGAGGTTGAACTGCTCTCTTTTGCAAGACCCTGGGGTTAAGGCAGACGTTAAAAAGGCCATTGCAGAGTTTTTCATGACAAACACGGAGGGGATTTCACAAATGTCTCTGTGGGAAGCCCACAAATGTGTGAAAAGGGGGCTTCTGATTAAGCATGAAGCCCGCCTAAAAAAAGAAAGGAATAAACAAATCGACCACCAAGAGATATTTAAAATTGAAACTCAGCATAAACAGTCCCTCGATGTGGCCTTGGCAGCTAAGTTGGTGAGCTTGCGGGAATCCCTTAGAGACATTTGCTTTGTGGAGGCCAAAAACTTAGCGGTCAGATGCAGGAGGTTTTTTTACGAATACAGTGACAAATGCGGTAGGGCTCTGGCTAGGGCCCTTAAAACACAACGCAGAAGAAACTACATCCCCCTCATTCACGACCTGGAGGGAAATAGGAGACACCTGACTGCGGACATTGCCCGGACCTTCAGGGGGTTGTACGAGAAACTCTATAACCTACCGCGGGACAGGCCTGCCAGCTATCGTATTGACATAGAAACTTATGTTTGCGAGTCGGGGCTCCCGCGCCTTAAACAGGAGGTGGTGGACGCCCTGGAGGAGGGAATCGAGATGGATGAATTCCTGGGGGCCATTAAAAATACCAAACCAGGGAGGGCCCCGGGGCCTGATGGCTTCAGCGTAGATTACAACAAAGTGTTTTCAGAAGACCTGGGCCCCCAATTTATTGCTTCCATCAGCTCCCTGAGGGATGGCATTCTTCCACCTAGGGATACCTTACATGCAAATATAACTGTCATCCCCAAGGCGGGTAAAGACCCAACACAATGCGGGGGCTACAGACCCATCTCCCCGCTGAACTGCGACATAAAGCTCTTCAATAAAATATTAGCTGGCAGGCTTGCTCCGCTCATCCCTTCCATCATACACTGGGATCAGGTGGGCTTTGTCCCTACGAGGGAGGGTAGAGACAATACTACAAGAGTGATTAATCTGATTCACCGTGCGCGCGTGGATGGTTTGGCTGCGTTGCTTCTCTCGACGGAAGCCGAGAAGGCCTTCGACAGGGTTAGTTGGGAATTTATCTCCGCTACCCTGAGACATGTCGGCTTGGGGGAAAACCTGACCCATTGGATCATGGCCTCCTACTCATGCCCCTCGGCGTCAGTCATGGTGAATGGGTTGGCGTCTGATTCGTTCTCCCTGGCAAATGGCACACGTCAGGGCTGTCCGCCTTCCCCTTTAATCTTTATTCTAACCTTAGAACCCTTTCTCCGCACAATCAGGAACAAACGCAATTCTGTGAGGTACTCACCTGTAGAATTGTTTTTTCTGGGAATCCATAACACTCTTAACTCCTAGGTTTCCTCTTCCTTGCTGATCACGTGACTGCAAGAAAGAAAACAGGCGTGGCCCCTCCCGGCCCATAAGTAGCAGCTGCCCCTAATCAGATCAGTTTACTTAAAAAGCAGTAAATAATTTAGAGACAGGCCGGGAGGCCCTAAAAAGAGTCCATGTTACTACACATCAAACTCAACCAAAAAATGCTCTCAAAATTAAATCCTATTACTTTTTTCTTTTTTTTTCCAATACTATGAATTAATAATCCAAAAAATGGATTAACACCTCAGAAAAACATTGGAAGATACCATGACCCAGAACGGGTGGGCCGGAGTGTATGGAATGGATTCCCAGAAAAAAACAATTCTACAGGTGAGTACCTCACAGAATTGCGTTTTTTCTTCCAATCCATTCCATACACTCCTTACTTCCTTGGGATCTCCAAAAGCAGTGCCATCTATGGGCGGGATCCTCTAACGCAGAACGGCAGGAAGTTCACTTCACTACTGCCTGTAGAATCTTCCGACCCACAACAGCGTCAGCTGAGGCTCTAACATCTACCTTGTAAAACTTGGTGAATGTATGCACCGAAGACCAGGTGGCAGCTTTGCAAACCTGTTCCACCGAAGCCTGATGTTGAAAAGCCCAAGAAGCACCAATGGCCCTAGTGGAATGGGCCGTGACCTGAAAAAGGGGTTCCTTCCCCTTGGCCGAATAAGCTCTAGCTACTGCCTGCCTAATCCACTTACTGACAGTGGCTTTAGCTGGCGGAAAACCCCTTTTTTTCTTTCTTTCTTGGTCCTTCTGAAATGACAAAGAAAATCCGTCTTGCGGAAGGAATCTGTAGCTGCCAAATAATACCTGATGGCTCTAACCACGTCTAGAGAATGAAGTGCCCTTTCCTTAGTATTAGCCGGAACTGGGCATAAGGAGGGTAGAATTACCTCCTGATTAAGGTGAAAGGGAGAGACAACCTTAGGTAAAAAATCAGGCTTAAAAAACTACCTTGTCTCTATGTAACTCAAAATAAGGAGACTTCATACATAAGGCGGCTAACTCCGAAATACGCCGCACAGAAGTAATTGCAACTAAAAAAATTACTTTAAGTGTCAAAATGCTCATTGGAGCGTCAATCATAGGTTCAAAGGGAGCGCCCTGTAGAGCCGTCAACACCAAATTCAAGTCCCACACCGGTAATATAGACTTGCGCGGTGGACGGACATGAGTGACTCCCTGAAAAAAAGTTTTAATGAGTCTATTACAAGCGATAGACCTCTGGAAAAAAAAATAGATAAGGCCGATACCTGCCCTTTAAGGGTACTTAATCGTAGGCCCATTTCTAAGCCATCCTGAAGAAATTCTAGAACTCTGGAAATTGAATACATTCTGCATGAACATTTCCTAGCCTCACACCAGGATATGAATGAACGCCAGACCCTGTAATAAATCATGGAAGACGACTTCTTCGGGCCCTGGATCATGGTATAATGACCTTAGCTGATAATCCTCTCTCTGCTAGGACCGCTATCTCAATAGCCAAGCCGTCAAAGCCAGCATCTGTAAATTCGGGTGCCGAAACGCCCCGAGTGAGAAGATCTGGCTCGACCGGTAGACGCCATTGGTCTACAGCCATCCTTGTTATGTCCGAGAACCAACTTCTTCTTGGCCAATGAGGAGCTACTAGAATGGTGGGTACTCCTTCCTGAATTATCCTTCTTAGCACTCGACTCAGAAGCGGAAACGGGGAAAAAAATGTACAGAAGCTTGAACCTTGTCCAAGTGACTGAGAGGGCGTCCGTGGCTATGGCCAGAGGGTCCCTTGACAGGGACATGAATTTTGGCCACTTGTGATTGTGTCTGGACGCAAGAGATCCACTTCCGGGCGCCCCCAGCGCCGACAAAGGGCTTGGAAAACCTTCCCGACTGAGGGACCATTCCCCCCGGCGCAGGACCTTCCTGCTCAGAGCGTCGCCTCCTGGTTTTCTATCCCCGGGATGTAAACTGCCGAGATGCAGGGAACGCTTTCCTCTGCCCAGATCAGAATACGGCTTACCTCCAGTAGAGCACCCTTGCTCCGGGTACCCCCCTGATGAATGATATAGGCTACCGCCGTCCGGTTGTCCGACTGGACCTGGACTGCCTGCCCCTTCAAGCAGGGGGTCAGATACTGAAGCACTAACGCATGGCTCTTAATTCCAATACATTTATGGGAAGCTGATTCTCTTTCGGACCCCACTGACCCTGGACTTTCTGAGATCACCAAACGCCGCCCCATCCTGTGAGACTGGCATCCGCGGCAATGATCTGCCACTGTGGGGTCAAGAAGGATCTGCCTACAGACAGGTGAAGAGGGTCCATCCACCACAGAAGAGAATGTCTTGCCGAGGGCGTTAGTACAAAGACTTGATCCAGCGACTGTGGGGCTCGATCCCAGCTTGACAACAGATTCCATTGAAGGGGCCTCATGTGAAACTGGGCAAAAGGTACCGCCTCGAAGCAAGCTACCATCAGGCCTAACAACCTCATACCCAGCCGAATGGTCGGCTGCCGGCAAGCCAGGAAGCACTCTGATCTTGGATTAGTCGCACCTTCTCTCCTGATAGATACATTTTGACTTGGACAGTGTCCAGAATCATACCTAAGAAGTTCCTTACTGGCGCCGGAGTGATATGAGACTTCGGGTAATTGATCACCCAGCCGAATTCCTCCAGAGTCGATCGGACCGTCTGCGTGTCCTTCAGGATCTGCTGCTGCGATCCGGCTGATATTAGAAGATCGTCCAAGTAGGGGACAATACAAATCTCCTGGCTCCTGAAAATTGCCATGAGACCTGCCAAAACCTTGGTGAATACTCTTGGAGCCGAGGATATCCCGAATGGGAGTGCCACAAACTGGAAATGCTCGTCTTCCAGGGCAAACCTCAGGAATCTTTGATGTCCCGAAAAATTTGGCACATGCAGATACGCGTCCCTTATGTCTAAGGTAGTCATAAGATCCCCGGGTCGAACTACTGTTAAAGCTGACCTCAATGTCTCCATGCGGAAGTGCTTCACGCGGATATATCTGTTGAGATCCTTCAGATCTAAAATGGGACGAATCGACCAGTCCTTTTTGGGGATTGTAAAAAGGTTGGAATAAAACCCGACCTTCTTCCTGAAGGGGTACTCGACAAATCACCCCTTTTTGAAGGAGGTGCCGAACAGCGGACTTCAGGGCATCTAACTGACTGGTTCCGAGATGCCCCTGACCGAAGGAACCTTGCGGGTGGTCTGGCTGCAAACTCAATTTTGTAACCTGAGGACACTACCTCTTGGATCCACAGATCCCTTACGCGGCGCCTCCAGATATGAGCAAAATGCAAAAGCCGTCCCCCCACCAGCTCGGGTGAGGGCGCCCCCTCATGCTGGAGCGGGCTTGGCTGGAGGATTAGGCCCACTTCTCCAGCCCCCTCCTGCCCTATTACGCGCTCTGCCTCTACCTAAAAAAACTCTACGGGAGCAAGGACGAAAGGCCCCTCTGCCAGTCCAAAAGAGTCGATATGATGAAGTCCTCTGAAAAGGCCGAGTCGTCCTCTTCCTCTGAGGCAGTTTGCCATCCTTCTCCATACCGTTTTTCTCTAAAAAATCTGCTCCCTAAAAAAGGTAGACCTATAAGAGCTTTCTTAGTGGCGGCAACCGCCAACCATTGTCTTAGCCATAAGGAACGGCGCAAGGCCACAAGCAGAGCAGAAGTTCTAGTTCTGAGTGAGCAGATCTGGAACCAGTGGCAGCGCGTACTGATCTACTGCCAACTGTACGATGTCTGCGAACCACACTCTTCTTGGCCAACAGGGGGCCACCAGGACGGTTGGCACCCCTTCCTGAACTATCTTGCGCAGCACCCTGCCCAGCAGTGGAAACGGGGGAAACACATACAGGAGCTGGAACCTCGTCCAGGGCATTGCCAGGGCATCCGTGGCCAAGGCCAGAGGATCCTGGGACAGAGAGACAGACTGGAAGCTTGCGATTGTGACGGGACGCAAAACAGATCCACGTCCGGCTGACCCCAGCGGTGGCACAGGGAGCAAAACACCCTGCTGCTGAGAGACCACTCTCCCAGACGAGAGGTCCCCCTGCTCAGTGAGTCTGCCTCCCAATTCTCCAACCCCGGGATGTACACAGCCGAGAAGCAGGGAACATTTTCCTCTGCCCAGGACAGTATCAGGGACACTTCCTTGAGTGCCCTCTTGCTCCGGGTCCCTCCCTGATGATTGATGTAGGCAACCGCCGTCTGGTTGTCTGAGCGGACCAGAACAGCCAGGCCCCTCAGGTGAGGGGTTAAGTGGGCGAGAACCAACCTGATTGCCCTCAATTCCAGAATGTTGATTGGGGCATGGGCCTCCTGAGGGCCCCACTGACCCTGGAATGTCAGGGACTTCCAGAATCCCCCCCAACCTGTCAGACTGGCATCCGTGGTGACAGTCTCCCAGCAGGGGGCCAGAAAGGACCTGCCCCCCAACAGGTTCCCTGAGACCAACCACCAAGCTAGAGACCGCCTGACCTGAGGGGACAAGACAAACACCTGATCCAGGGACCCGATCCCATACTGACAAGAGGTGAAGCTGAAGAGGCCTCATGTGGAACTGAGCATATGGAACCGCCTCAAAGCAGGACACCATCAGGCCCACCAGCTGCATTCCCTGCCTGATGGATGGATGGGGACAAGACAGCAGGAACTGAACTTTCTCTTGAAGGACCTCCACTGTCTGCTGAGGAAGAAAGATCTTGACCTGAGCTGAATCCAGAATCATGCCCAGAAAGGGTTTCACCATGGAAGGAGACAGGGAAGATTTGGGGTGATTGATCACCCAGCCGAACGATTCCAGTGTGGACACCACCCGCTGATTGTCCAGCTCTGCCTGATGGAAGGGACTGAGAAGCAATAAGCATGTCGTCCAGGTAGGGAAGAATGCGAATGCCCTGAGATCTCAGCAGGGCCATCACTCCTGCCAGCACCTTGGTGAATACCCTGGGGGCCGAGGTGAGGCCGAAGGACAAGGCCACAAATTGGTAGTGCTGGTCCTCCAGAGCGAACCTGAGGAACCTCTGATGACCTGGAAAGATAGGGACGTGAAGGTAAGCATCCTTGATGTCTACAGAGGTCATTTAGTCCCCTGGGAGTAGGAAAGTCACAGCTGAACGCAGTTTCTCCATGCGAAAGTGTCTGAATCTGACAAATTTGTTGAGGAGCTTTAAATCCAGGATAGGTCTTATGGACCCATCCTTTTGGGCACAATGAAAAGATTGGAATAATAGCCTTTGCCCCTTTCCCTCAAGGGCACCCGGCAGATGACACCTAGGTCTAGAAGGCCTTGGACAGCCAGGGAGAGACACTGAGCTGACAAGGGGTTTGGAGCTACACGAGATTTGATGAATCTTGGCGGCGGCCAGGCTGCAAATTCTATCTTGTAACCAGAGGAAACTACCTCCTGAAGCCACTGGTCTGAGACATGACGTCTCCAGACGTTAGCCAAGAGCCGAAGCCGCCCCCCCACCCGGATGGGTGAGGACGCCCCTTCATGCCTGAGGGGGCTTGGGGGAGGACTTAGTCTTAGGACCCCAGGGGGGGCCAGGGCAGCCACGTCCTCCGCCCCTGCCCCAAAAATCTCCATGGGCTCCAGCAAAGGAAGCTCCCCGTCCAATTCTGGAGCCCCTGAAGGAAGGAGAAAAGGCAACTGAACCCCGAAAGGACCGGGGCTGCCTTCTATGCTGAGGTAATTTGCCACCCTTAGCAAACAAGTCCAAACGTTCCCCAAAGAGGCGCAGCCCCTTAAAGGGAAAACCAGTGAGGGCCTTTTTGGTAGCATTGTCAGCTGCCCACTGGCGCAGCCAGAGCGAGCGGCGTATCACCACCAACAAGGCAGAAGCCCTGCCACACATTCTAATGGTATCATCCAGGGCAGAGAGAACATATGTAACACATTCCTCACAACGCAAAAGAACTCTATACTCTTTACTACCAGCATCATCAGGGGCCCCATCTAAGAGACCCCTGAGCAGGCTTTTAATGGCAACAGCCGTGATAGCAGAGGCACAGACCGGACGAAGCGCGGTCCCAACACAGGCAAATGCATGGCTAGCCAGCTGATCCATGCGCCTGTCTTCCCCATCTCTCAATGTAGTAGTGTCAGGGGAATGCATGACGGATGTGTTAGACAACCCCAGAACTGGTGCATCCACCATTGGAGGACATGACCAACGTTTAACCATTTCAGCAGGGAAGGGATACCTCTTATCCCAACTCTTTGGTATCCCGGGAAGCCGGCTAGGCCTTTCCCACTCCTTGAGAATCAGTTTATTAAAAAGTGAGTTTGTTCAGGAAACTCCAAACGTGGTTTAACAGTATGAAACAGCTCCCCCTGCTGCCGCGGGTCCACGGGAGGAGGAGAGATACAGAGCACTTCAAAAATGTGAGCCAAAAGTCTGTCAGTATCATCTGAAGCCCATGGGTCAGACCCAGACTCAGCATAACCCCTAGGCTGATCCTCAGATGATTCTAAATCAGAGAATAATTCCCCTTCTTCCAGGGGGGTATAACCAGTAACATCAAAAAACTCCTCAGCTTCCATAGAAAAGAGTAACACTGGGTGCCAGATGCCGCCGCTTAGCAGGAGCCTTATGCGGACCAGACCCGGCAATATGCCTTTCAATGCTGGCTACCCTGGTAGCCAAATCAGGTTGAGACTCCCCACTGGTATGCACCTCACTGGGAGTCAGGTGTAAGCGTGGGGGGGTAGGCGAAGGGGCGCAGCTCTAGGCCCAGCCACAGGTAAACCAGATTGCAGGGCAAGTACCTGCTGGGCGCAGGGTACACACACCCTAACATCACTTATAGGGGTTACCCCACATGCCACACACTGCCCTGCTTGTCCCGAAGGAACCCCGAGCACATTATCCTGAGAAGCCTCCATATGGTGATGATCACGGCACAACAGGCCAATAGGGATTGACGCTAGTAAAAGCAACCCGGGATGCCCAATAACCTGCTAGGGAAGTGGGAGTAATGTATGCAATAGCTCTCAAATAAGCGTTAACACTAAATAGAGGGGATAGGACCAGGAGAAACCACAAAGTTTGACCCGCCTACAAGACATAAGCAAAAGATCCCATAAGCGATATGCAATACAGATATGTACATAAAAAAATTAGCCCGCAGGGGCATCTACGGGCCGCGATAGTGAGACACCAGGCACATACAGCAGAGAATTAAAATGCCCGCATATACCTCGAGGGGCAGGCCGCAGAGACAGTGATGCAAAACGCGACATCCGCCCTGAGGCGATGTCACCGACCGCAGAGCGCAGTACAAACATGCGGCGGCGAAAGAAACCAGTGCAATCAGTTCAACAGGGCTCAAACACAACACAATAAATAAATAGCAAGACATGCACCCCCCCCCCCCCCCCCCGAGAACTACAAGGTAAAGGTAGAGCAAGGGGGAAGCAACGGCCAGCCTAAAGGGAGCCAACTGTGGGGACAGGGGGCAATAAATGCGGGAGGGGCATCCCATAAGGCTCACCATGGGCCTATACCGCCTACCCTTTGGTGTGGGACTGTGGTTGGAGCAGCGCTCCTTAGCACCTGACAGCGGTGCTGCCTACCTTCACCCGAACCAGTGCAGCCTAAACTGGGAGGCAGTAAAAGGTAACGGGTGGGAATAGTCCTACAGGGCCGCAGGCTAATAGCCCCGCTCACCTGCGAGTAGAGAGAGCCATCTTCTAGTCATCGCAGCCAGGACAGCAGAGAAGAACTGGGGATTTTGTGGGAGGTCCCGGGTATATAAGGGGCCGGGAGGAGCCACTTTTCTGTCTCTGCAGTCCAGCGCCATCTATTGGAGTATATCCCAAGTGTAAGGAATATCTTCTGGAACAGGACGTGCTGTATACTTAGAATATATGAACAAACAGCCCGTGAGGGCACTCACGGACCGCGGTAGGTAGGCGCCAGCCACGCAGCACTAGGAAGCAAAATGGCGCCGAGTATACCTCAAGGGGCGGGCCGCGGAGACAGTGATGCGGAACGCGCCATCCGCCGGGTCCGCCCCCCCCGAAGAGCGCGAAGCCGCACACGTGACAAATTCAACCAGTGATGGCGCAGCAGCGCCTGAGGTAATGTCGCCGCGGAACGCCGTACAAGTGCGCGCGCGGCGGCATGTTCAAAAAGCAACCAGTGCAACCAAAGCTGTGCGGTGACAGGATTAAAGGCAAACCAAGCACACCATACAAAAGTGAATGTACAGACTCAACCCCCCCCCCCCCCCCCCCCGAGAACTACAAGGGAGAGCGAGGGAGGGCAGCGGCCACCCAACGTAGGGCCCACCGATAGAGAGGGGCAATAGTGCGGGAGGGGCATCCCATAACGGCTCACCAAGGGCCTATACCGCCTACCCTTTGGTGGGGGATTTCGGTGGAGCAGCGCTCCTAAGCACCTGACAGCGGTGCAGTCTACCTTCACCCGAACCAGCGCAGCCAAGGCTGGGAGGCAAATTAACAATGGAACGGGTGGGAATAGTCCTACAGGGCCGCAGGCTAATAGCCCCGCTCACCTGCGAGAAGAGAGAACCATCTTGGCCTTCGCAGTCCAGACTGCAGAGAAGATCTGGGAATTTGTGGGAGGTCCCGGGTATTTGAGGGGCCGGGAGGGGCCAATTTCGCTGTCTCTGCAGTCCAGCGCCATCTGGCGGAATAATATCCAGACGTAAAGAATCTTATCTGGAGCAGGATGTACTGTATACTAAGAATACTATTATGTTTAGGCACAGGAAGGAAGGTGGGCTGGGGGTACCATGTGTGAATAAATATTTAGCCTGATCTGCGCAGCTGAATAGCTTGCATCTTGAAGTAGAAACCCCTATTTGGGTCTCCTTAGAAACCTTGGCATGCAACCCCATCCCTATAGACAGCCTAATTTGGACTCCACCACAGTACAGACCTCGCATCACATGCCCAACCTTGACCCACTCCCTCCGCACGAGGGACGGAGTGACGTATTCGGGGAAGCTGGTCTCACTGCACTTCCCAGCAATGCGATTGTTCAGAAATCCCTGGTTCCCCCCCAGGGATGGAGAGCCAAGAGGCATTTACATGGTGGAGAAGAGCAGGCATTAGTAAAGTGCACCATTTAATAGATAGGGAGGAATTAGTTTCCTGGCCCAACCTAATGTCAAAAGAAAATGCACCATCTGCTGAATGCACCAGATATCTTCAGATCAGTCACTGGCTGGCTCCCTTACTGAAAAACAAAACCCCTGGGGTAGATAAGACGATCTTTGAGAAAGTGTGCCTTCGGGGGGGGGGTACCGACGTCAGGCCTCGTGTCAATGATTTACACCCACCTTACAGCGCTACCGCCTGTTTTGAAGCATTGATACATGATCAGATGGGAAACGGATCTGAACCTAGTTCTAGATAGGAAGGGCTGGATGGATATCTGGGCAGGGAGTAATAAAAGTTCTATAAATATTACCACGCTAGAAGCGGCATATAAGATGCACACGAGATGGTACCTGGTACCGTCACGCATAGCAAAAATTGTCCCAGGGTATCCGGCAACCTACTTCTGAGGCTGTTCCACGGAAGGTACGGTCCTTCATATTTGGTGGGAATGCCCGAAGGTCAGAAGGTTTTGGTCTTGGATCTTTGGCCTGCTATATACTCTTCTGCATACCAATCTGCGAAGAGACCCCTGGGTTGCCTTGCTACACGTGAGACCAGACGGCATCACTAAATTCCAACATGCTTTTCTGACCCAAGTCATGCTAGCGGCAAAACTAGCTATTGCAAGCTCATGGAAAAAAGGCAATGTTCCATTCCAGATGGTTAAAAAGAGGCTGAATATATGTATCTTTATCAATGAAAAACTGACTAGCATTCTGAGAGATTCCCATGAGACCCGAGGGAGAGCTTGTTGCAGTAAAAAGCGGCCTGTGAGTCCCTTTTTTTTTAATCTTATTCCTCTTTTTCTTTATCTCTATCCCTTCCCCTGTGTTTCCGCTCCCCCCTACCCCTCCTTCCCACTTTTACCATTGCCCTGAGCTCGGATCCTTCAGATCCCCTCACCCCCCTTCGGCACTATGGGGATGGCGGTGCAGAGAGTTCAGGACAGGAGGAGACCACCCACCTGTCCGTCAGATTGAAAAATTATTTTCACTTGTTAATAGGCAAAAAATTTTAACCCTCTTATGTTGATGCTCAACTAAGCCTTGGAAGCCTTATAAATACTTTAAATGTGCCTTAGCAATTCATTGAAAATGATATAAATGTATGAGACGGCGGATTAAGAATGACAACTTGTATTCCGTGTTTTTTTATTTGTAAAAGTACAATATGTCATACTGACAACTTATATACCAAAAAAATGACAATAAAAAGATTGAAACAGAAGACAGCGGCTTCTGAAAGTAGCAACAAGGTACACACCCTGAATTTCTTTGCCGTAGACCACCAATACGAAAGCTAAGCTGGTCGTCTAAAGCTCTACATCAGACACTGGAAGAGAGAAAAAATGCCTGTCTTACAGACCCGCCCATTATGTGGCATCACAGAGCCAAGAGTCCACATGCCTCAAAAGAGAAATAAAGTGAAAAAGTGTAAACCTCAATATCGAACATTTTTTCTTCAATGTAGAAAACTGAAAACCGTTTAGGAAAGTGCCAAACGTAGCCCGACACCATGGTCTAGCAAATGCCTTTATCCCTTTAGGCAGAACCGCTTCTAAGTCCGAATCAGACTCCTTTACTTTATAAGACTCATTTATAAATAGGCTGATAATTTGTAACAAATGTGCTATAGTAAAATGGTAACCTTAGGCCTTTTCTCACCATTATACAATTAATCAGGCTACCTAGACCAAAGAATAATTTATTGGAAGCCATTTTTTAAATAAAATGAGTTAACTGTTCTGTAATTAAATAGGCAAAACACATTGTTAAAGTCCATGTCCAGGAACACACCAACTTCTTCCCACTTTAGCTCTCTTGGGAACAGTGTAAAATAAGCCATTTCAAAGCATCTGAAAATACTAAAATGTGTAGCTGGGGAAGCCTGTAGTAAAATTTGGCATATGCAAATGCCATGGAAACTACGATCAAGAGAGCCAATGGTCTCTCTTAAAATGGCTGGGGGCGTGGTTTCGGCGGCGAAAAGGCCCGGTTTCCTCGGAACACTATGCGGTGGACCCAAAATTGAGTTTCCCTCCGCTTTAAGGCGGCATAGATCCCAGGATCGAAGCCACCAGACAACCCCGACCTCCCCCCAAGTGAGGGTGAGCCAATCTTCCAGCCCCTCTGCTGAACAGGAGATGCAGCGGGAGCAGTCAGGTGTGAAATTGGGCAGAGGGAACCACCTCCAGGTTGGAGACCATCAGACACATTCCCTGGAGAGCAGTAACCTGTTCAGTTGCCAGGATTCAGGACCCCAGCCTGAAGGACACCACATTTTCCCTCCAGGGAGGAAAATCCTGGCCTGCTCCAAGTCCAGAGTCATGCCCAAGAACAAGGCCACTTTGGCCGGATCAATGCAAGCCTTTAAGTGCCGCAGAGAGAGTCCCCCTGCTTCGATGCAGTGACTATGTGAAACCTCCTCACTCGCACAACCCGGTTGAGGCATCTTTAGATCCAAAACTGGTCGATTGGATTCCTTTTTGGGAACTACAACCAGGTTTTAGTAGCTCCTCTTCTCCACAGCTGGCACTGGCCCCCCTCAGCTGCACCAAGTTGTCCATAGCCATGCCCAATGCATTTTGTATCTGGCAAATTAAATCAGCCTTAGTCTGTAGGGACAAAAAGATGTATACTCGCTCTTCTGAAGAAGCCTTGTGGAGTTGCCCCCCCCCCCCCCCCCCCCTCCAATGGTTTGCCCACCAAAAAGGTCCAAAAGGGAATCTCCGTCAGAAAGCTCTTGGAAGCAAGGTATAATGTACACGATGCTCTTAATCCACTTCTTTCCAGCAAAAGAAAAAACAACAGTGGCGATCAAATGACGAAACAACGATGCAGCCATGACAAAGGCATGCTGGTCAACCGGTCCAAACGCTCGGATCCTTGCGGGTCTGTTACAGGAAGGACTGTATGCCTAGCCAGGACAGAAATGGGGCAATCCACACTAAGAGGTGTGGATCACCACTCCCCCCCCCCCCCCCCCTTCGGTAAATGGAAAAACAGGCATCCAAGCTGTTGGGTGTCCCAGGCAGTTTATCCGACCTGTTAAACTCCTCCAGAATCTGGATAAAACGCAACATGCAAGTGCAGGCTAGGTGGGAGGATTTGCAAGCTCGGGCCGAGTTAACCCACAAGTTATGGATCACCATCGAGGCACAGCTGGAGATAAAAAAAATCCCAGTTAGACTTACAGGTAACTATTTCTACAGTCCTTCCGGACTGCCCAGAGAGAGAGTGGGCCCTCCCCCAGGAGGAAACACATATGGAACAGGTTAAAACCCCTTACTATCCACTTCAATATCTAACAAGTTACAGGCATATCATAGGACAATGGGAGGGAAAGTGATATTTTAGGCAAAGGTAATTGTTACATTGCATCAAGCTACATTGGGCACTGTCCTAAACTTTTTTTTTTTTTTTTTTAAAGTAAGAGATTGAGGTTTGCAGTTCATCTTATTGTTTCTTTTCTGAAAAAGTAGGCTTGGCCCTTGGATCTGTGATGCTGCATAATAATCAGAATAATGGGCTGGGTCTGTTAGACTGCCAGTAATTGCTTCACCATGGTGATGTTTCTCCCCTTTGAATGAAAAAGCACTTCAAGGGGTCGTCCTGAAGGACTAGAAATACCATTACCACCGGTAAGTCTAACAGGAATATTCTACCCTATTCCTTCAGGATGACCGAGTGGAAATGAGAAATTGTACCTTAAGGGTGGATTACTGCTTTCAAGATCTTCCTACTGAATGACTGATGCTTTGCTGATATAAGAATATCTATATAGTGCTTGAGGAAAGTGTGGGGTGAAGACCACATATCGGTCTCAGAATTTCTCTATAGGAGGCACCGGTCTTCTCTGCCCAGGAAGCAGACATTGCTCTTGTCGAATGTGCAGAGATCCTTGGAGGAGAAGGACCTTTTGATGTACAAGCCTGTACAATAGTTTGTTTAATCCATCTAGAGGCGGGTAAGCCCCTTCTTTTGCCATTAAGGACTGTAAGAAGTTGATCCAATCTTCGTCATTCACAAGAACTCTCCAAACAGATAATTAGGGCTTTAACATCCCCTCTGCTCCTGCTTGATGCACGGTGTCCTGAGATGTATTCAGGATGCAATATTTGGCAAACATAACAGATTGGACCGCAAAATGGCCTTGTCTGGTAGGATCGTGCAATAAGTCACTCATATAGAGAGACTTCTGATAGTTCTCCCCAGCGGGTCTTAGTCTTAGGAGTCTTAGTAGGAGTTTCTAACCTTCATTCTTTTTTTTAAATTCTTTATTTATATTTTCCAGAAAAAAAAAAAAAACAGTATACATTTGTAATATACTCTTAAAGCCACAGATACAATAGTTTACAAAACGATTATCCATAATCCACAAGCTATCTATAACTTTTATCAATAAAGATTCTATCACAGCACTTTCAGCGTTGGCATTGATGTTCAAATCTGCGTCATCTCACTGGAGGTTAACAAAGAAGGGGAGGGAGGGGGAGGGCGGGAAATTTAATGTTTAAAGCGTGGGACTCTGGGCTCCCCCCAGTAGGGTCCTGCATTCCGCAGACTCCGAAAACTGCAACCAATTGTACCATGTTATCGTAAAGCTCTCAAATCTATTCTCTCTAGATAATCTCACTTTCGAATCTCATCAGTTCATTCACCTTCAGGATCCACATCGGAATCGAGGGTGGCTCCTTAGATCTCCATTTAAGGGGAATGCACATCTTAGCCGCATTAAGAAGATAGCACAACAGTGATTTCCTATAGTATTTTAAGGGGGACCCAGTCATGTGTAGGAGACAGGAGGCTGGATCAGTTGGCACTGCCTCCCCTGTTACCTTGCCTGCGATCTCTCCGACGTCCTCCCAAAAACGGATCAGTGTTGGGCAGGACCAGAAGATGTGTAGCAAGTCGCCTCTAGCCCCATCACATCTCCAGCACCTATCTGAAGTGTCCGGTGACCACTTGTTCACCCCGGCTGGCACTATGTACCACCGCGAGAGAATTTTGTAGTTACACTCTTGATAGCGGGTGCAAATAGATGTTTTATGTGGCATGGCTAGTAGTTTTCTACCCTGTTCGGGGGTAAAAGCAAACCCTAGGTCCTCTTCCCATTTCCTCAAAAATGGGGGTCATTCATCTTCCCGTGGAGTAATGAGCAGCTTATATATGTATGATAAGGTGTGTTTAACTGCCTCCCTACTGGCACAGAGGTTTTCAAAGGGGGTTGTTTTCCTCATTCCACCATAAAAGTCTTTAAGAGAGTGGAGATAATAATTCTGTGAAATACTCACCTGTAGAATTGGTATTATAAGTATACAGTACGTCCTGCTCCAGATATATTACTTACACTTGGGTTATCCTCCGCCAGATGGCGCTGCACTGCAGAGACATGCAAAACAGGCTCCTCCCGGCCCCTCAAATACCCGGGGACCTCCCACAAATCCCCAGCATTGAAAAGCAGTGAAAAAGAAGCCGGGAGAATTCAACAACCAAAAACTGCTAACTATAAGAATGATAACAATCACCATACAGGGGATCCAGAATAATGCAAAAAAACAGGGTGGGGTGGAGCAGGACGTACTGTATACTTATAATACCAATTCTACAGGTGAGTACTTCACAGAATTGTATTATTCTTAGTATACAGTACGTCCTGCTCCAGATAGATTACTTACACTTGGGACATCCAATAGCAGTGTCCGTAAGGTAGGGTGGGATCCCCAATAAAAAGGTAACAGCAGACAGTTTAAACCACTGCCACCTGCAAAACCTTGTGGCGAAAATACAGCAACAGCTGAGGCCTTAACATCAACCTTGTAAAACTTTGAAAAGGTATGAACAAAAGACCAAGTAGCGGCCTTGCACACTGGTGCAATAGCAGCCTGGTGCTGGAAGGCCCAAGGGGGCACCAATAGCACGAGAATAAAGAGAATAAAGCGAAGGGAGGACTCTTCCCCATAGCAGAGCAGGCCTGAATCACAGCCCGACTAATCCACGTGCTGATAGTAGACTTGGCAGAAGCCAAAAACCCTTTCCTAGGACCAGAAGGGACCACAAGAAGAGCCTCAGTGATTTTGAAAGGTGCAGTAGTCACCAGATAGTACTTCAGACACCTAACCACATCCAAAGAGTGCAAAACTCTCTCCTTAACATTGCTAGGGCACAAAGAAGGAAGAACAATATCCTGATTCAATGAAAGGCAGATACTACCTTTAGGCAGAAATTCTGGTTTGAAGAAAACACCTTGTCCTGGTGCCTCTCAAAGTAGGGGGGCTGAATGGGCAGCCCCGCCAACTCAGAAACACGCCTGACAGAAGCTGGCTACCAGAAACATGACCTTGAGTGTAAGAATAGCCAAGGCAGCAACCTGCACAGGTTCAAGGGGAGCACCCTGCAAAACAGGCAAGACCATTTTCAAATCCCAAAAACAGGGACCATAGGTTGTAGTGGGGAACGCACAAGAGCAACCCCCTAAAAGCAGAGCTAATCAAGGAATGCTGAACAAAAGACTTCTGAAAGAAGACAGACAGGATAGAAACCTGACCCTTCAGAGAACTGAGTTAGAGAAAAACTCCAACCCATGCAGTAAAACTCCAGATCCCTGGGAACTGAGAACACCCAACAGGGAAGAGACCAAGACTCAACCAGTCAATGAAGGTAAGCCATACCATATAACAAATAGAGGAAGAAATCATCTACCTAGCCTTAACGATGGACTCAACCAACAAGGTAGACAAACCATTCTCCAAGATGGAGGTTTCAGCAGTCAGGCCGTCAAGGCCAGAGTTAGTAAATGGGATGGCGTAAGTGGTCCTAAGTGAGCAGATCTGTCAATCCAGGCAGAAAGCACAGATCTACTGCCATCTGCACCATATCTGCGAACCACACTCTTCTTGGCCACCTGGGGGCCACCAGAATCACTGGCACCCCTTCCAGAGCAATCTTGCGCAGGACCCTGCCTAGCAGGGGGAATGTAAAAAGACATACAGAAACTGAATGTCCCGCCATGACAGTACTAAGGCATCCATGGGCACGGCCAGAGGATCCTGGTACGGGGAGATAAAGGCCGAGAGATTGTGACGGAACGCAAACAGATCTACATAGGTTGGTCTCAACGGTAATACAGAGATTGGAACACCCTGTTGCAGAGGGACCCCCCCCGGGAATGTATACCCCTGACAAGCAAGGAACATTGGCCTCCACCAGATCATAATCAGAGACACTTCCTGGAGGACCCTCTTGGGCCGGGTCCCTCCCTGATAATTGATGTAGGCAACTGCCATCAGAGTGACTATGCGCCCCTGAACAGGCAGGCCCTGAATATGAGTAGTCAAGCGAACCAGAACTAACCTGAGCACTCACAGCTTCAAGACATTGATAGGTGAATGGGCCTCCTAAGGGCCCCACCTCCCCTGGAACCACAGGGAACTCCAGAAGAACCCCCCCCAACCTGATAGACTGGCATCCGTGGTGACCGTCTCCCAGGAAGGAGCAAGAAGGTTCCGCCCCCCAACAGGTTCCATGAATCCATCCACTACAAGAGGGACCTCCCCACTAGGGGGGGGGGAAGACACCCCGACCCTGTCCAGGGGACGCTGGGTCCTTGTCCCATACAGACAATAGGGGAAGTTGCAGAAGCCTCAAGAGGGACTGAGCACAAAGGGCCGCTGCGAAGCACGCCACCATCAGGCCCATCAGCTGCATCCCCTGCCTTGGTGAAGGAACGGGGACAGCTAGGAGAAGCTGAACTTGTGCAAGCAGATGTCCACCTTCTGCTGAGGAAGGAAGTATCCTTGCCTGAACAGTGTCCAGATTCATTCCTAGGAATGAATTACCAAAGAAGGGGACAGCGAGAACTTGGTGGTGGCTGATCGTCCATCCAGATGACTCCAGGATGGACACCACCAGCTGAGTATCCAACCATGCCCGATGTAGAGGCTGGGAAGTGATGAGGACGTCCAGGTAGTGCAGCACGCGGACGCCCCTTGGCCTCATCAGAGACATCATCCTCGCCAGCACCTTGGTGAGCACTCTGGGAGCTAAAGAGGCCAGATGGCAAGACTACAATTGGCAGTGTTGATCCTCCAACGCGGATCTAAGGAATCTTGGTGTCCTGAAAACACAAGGATGTGAAAAGTAAGCATCTTTGATATCCTCAAACGGCATGAAGCCCACGGTACCCAAGGAGCAAATGGCCGAGCGAAGAGTTTCCATGAGGAAGGCGCCTGTACTTGACAAATTGCTGAAGATCTGTGCATCCAGAGTGGGCCAGACTGACCCATCTCTTTTGGGAACAGTGGGAAGGTCGGAGTAGGGTCCCTTGCCTCTGTCTGTTAAGGGAAATCTGCAAATGACCCCCATACCCAGCAGACCATGCACGGCCTGCGCCAGCATCTGAGCAGAAGCAGGGACCAGGAGTACCCGGGACCTGGTAATCATGGGGGGGGGGGGGGGGGGGGACTACCTCCAAAATCCACTGATCTGAGGCGTGGTGCCTCCAGACTTAAGCAAGGTGCCGCAGCCGTCCCCTCACCCAGGCGGGGGGCGCCCCATCATGCTTGAGGGGACTTGGGAGAGGATTTGAGCATAGTTGCGGGAGCCCCCACGAAGGACGCCCCTGGTTTCTGTTTAACACCATAGTGGGGGGTGGAAGGGGGGACCCGACCCCGAGACAGCCGTCTACGCTGGGGTAACTTACCTCTCCTGCCAAACAGGTCTAGGCGGGCCCCAAACCGACACAGCCCTTTAAAGGGGAGCCCGGTAAGGGTCTTCTTCTCAGCATTGTCAGCACCCCACTGTCGCAGCCAGAGTAAGCGACGTATAGCCACCACAAGGGCAGAAGTTCTTGCACACATTCTACTGGTGTCATCCAATGCTAATAAGATAAATTTTACAAACATCACAATTGGAGAGTACATTAAACACATCCCAAGGGAGATTATCAGGGGCACGATCGAGCATTTTCCTGATGAGGGTTCTAGTGGCCACAGCAGTAATGGCAGAGGCACAGACTGGGCGTAGTGCCGTCCCCGCACATGCAAAGGCCAGCAGGTCAATGCGCCGGTCCCGAAGGGTAGTATAGTTGGGGGGGATGCAAGAAAGGGGTGTTAGATAGACATCCACCTCAGGGGGGGAATTACCAACATTTAACCACGTCAGGGGGAAAAGGGTACTTACTATTCCAATCTCCTGGAACCCCTGGAAGTTTACTGGGGCACTCCCATTCCTTGGGCACAAGGGTATGGAAATGTGCCTGCTCTAGAAATTGCAAGTGTGGTGATGCTGTATGGAAATGCTCCCCTCTTTGTCTGGGAGCCTCACCAGGGGGAGAGATAGACAGAACCTCAAAGATCTTGATCAATAAGCTGTCAGTGTCATCCTGGACCCAGGGGTCAGGGTCAGAGTCTTCATGAGCCTCAGGTCTCTCATCAGATGAGCCCGAGTCAGAAAAGAGCTCTCCATCAGAAGGGGTATAGCCACACAGAGTCAAACTCCTCAGTTCCCATAGGGAAAACAGTAACGTTAGGCGTCAAGAGCCAATTCTTACCAGGGCCCTTACGCGCTAAGGACCTCGCAAAAATCTGTTCAGCCGTAGCCAGTCTAGATGCAAATTCAGGCTGAGAATCCCCACTTGTGTGCGACTCAGCAGGAGTGAGATTTAAGCCAGGGGGATTAGGTGAAGCGAGGCGAGGTACAGCCACTGGCAGGCCTGATTGCAAAGCCAGCTCTTGCTCAGCACAAGGTACGCAGACCCGCGTCTTGTCAGCATCAGCATGGGGTTGTCCACACGCCATACACCGCCGGTCATGTCCCAGAAGGACCCCGGTCACATTATCCTTAGATGCCTCCATATGGTGATTATTAGGCACAATATGCCAGTAGGGATTGACGCTATAAAGCAACCCTGGATGCCCCAATAACCCGCTAGGGAGTGGGAGTAAATTTACAAGGCCCGCTATCAATCACACCGGGCCGGGAGAAGCCAATGGATTCACCCTTTGAAAGACACGATGAGAAGGGTGTCAGCACCGAAACACACTACAGTGAATTATAAAGCCGCCCGCGAGGGCACTTACGGACCACGGTAAGTAAGAGTGTCACACACACACGCGACCAGAAAATATGGCGCAGAGAACCTCGAAGGGCGGGCCAGCGCGAGCCGTGACACGAGGCGCGCCATGCCAGGCCCCGCCTCCCGAAAGAGCGCGAAGTTCACAGACAAGCAGCCAATGAGGACGCAGAAGCGTCTGAGGTGACGCCGCCGCCCGGCGCGGAACATCCAAATGAAGGAAAAGGTGCGTGCGGCGGTGGCCTTAACAGTGTAAAAAGACAAGTCAGCGCGGCGGTTGACACCACATATACCAGTCCAAGCAGACATTACAAAGGGAGGACCATAAGCGTGAAATCACAGTACACGGACATCCACAAGCAAACACCCCCCCCCCTTCTCTTCCTCCCAAGGGCTACTGGGAGAATGAGGGAGGATGGCGGCCCTTTGCACAGGGCCCACCGCTACCGGGGCATGGGACAATAATGCGGGAGGGGCATCCCATAAGGCTCACCATCAGCCTATACCGCCTACCCTTTGGTGGGGGACTGCGGCGGAGCAACGCTCCTTAAGCACACATGGTGCTGCCTACCTTCACCCGACCAGCGCAGCCCAGGCTGGGAGGCACATCACATCAAGGATGGGTGGGAATAGTCCAACAGGGTCGCAGGCTTTAATAGCCCCGCTCACCTGCGATTGATAGCGAGTGATAATTTCATGTCTGCGCAGTCCGCACTGCAGAGAAATCTGGGGATTTGTGGGAGGTCCCCGGGTATTTGAGGGGCCGGGAGGAGCCTGTTTTGCATGTCTCTGCAGTGCAGCGCCATCTGGCGGAGGATAACCCAAGTGTAAGTAATCTATCTGGAGCAGGACGTACTGTATACTAAGAATAGTGGACCATTGAGTGCTCTGCCAACCTGACCAGGCCGTTAGTCCCCTAGATTGGGCAAGTGTCCCCAGGTCAGACCAGCCCATCTCCGTCCAGAAGTGTCCAGCCCTAAATACCTTTCCTCTCTTCCACTCTCTCGAGACAGGTCCCTCATTGCCCGGGGGGAAACGTGGGTTACCCAATATCGGGAACATCGGGGAGGGGCAGGGGGAGAGCTCTGGAAGTTTAAAGTGTTGCCGGCTGGCCCTAACGGTAGCTCCAACTGTGGGGTGTTTCAAAGCCAAATGGATGTCCGCGTCATCCAACCAAGTAATCCCTTCAAATCGGGGCCTCTATGAACCCCTGCTCCAACCCCACCCACTGCTTGTGCATCCCGTGTAGGCACCAGTCCACCGTTCTGCTAAGGTGGACCACCCCATGGTAAAGGGTGGGGTCTGGGAAGCCCAATCCCCCACTTTCTTTTGTCCAAGTGAGCAGTGTCCTCTTTCCCCCCCATACGAATTTGATGAATACCCCTCTGACTTTTTGCATCTAACCTTCATTCATTCATTCAGACCATGTCTTGAGCCAAATTGCCCTTCTGGCACAGGCTAATAAAGCGTCTGCCTCGAATTAAAGGGGACAGCGCAGTCCCAAGAGGACTTCTCTGGCCGGCACCGAACCTCAGGTGAACTACACCCAGGGAGCAAAAGGTCCAGGGCACAGCAGGCTTTTCCAAGGTCTTATGGAGCTAAAACAAAGTACAACTAAAATAAGAAAAAAAAACAACGTGGCCTACGGTCTATTGGTTTCCTAGAGAGGAATATACAAAAATGAAGAGGAGCGGAAGGGTTGGGGTTTTAACCTGTTCAGTTTGCGTACATCTTTATACAGCACCCCCTTTTTTCTTCTTTAATGACTTGGTTTGAATTTTCAGTGCATCTCCCAGTAGCATAAAGTTTGACCTGTGACCTTAAAAGGGACTCTAGGCAAAGTGCATAAACGGTCATTCAGCAGCTCTCCTGTCAGAAAATCACTGCTCCTGAAAGTATAAAACCAGGCAAAAAGTAGTGGCACACCACCTGAAATCCTTGGCCATAGACTACCAATAATATGGATAACCTGGTGGTCTAAAGCTCTGCATTATCAGACTGTAGACACTGGGAGAGCGGCAGAAGAACCAGGGTAATGAAAATGCCTGTCTTACAGGCCCCGCCCATTATGCAGCATCACAGAGCCAAGGACCAAGCCCATGCTTACATGTTGAGGTATTTAAAACTGCCTACACACGTAAACCTGCCATGTAGAATTTTAGTTAGCATGCTACATCAAAAAAGTGTTTTCATTTACTGTTCCCACGGCTTGATATACCCACCAGTTCATTTGTGTCATGAACCTAGATCTTTAGGGGGCAAACCAGGAAAAAAAAACGTAATACCATTCACTATGGGCAAACTAGTCAAATATAAACGCGAAATCCAAAATGTAATACAAGGCAGCATTGTTCACCAACTTACCGGACGAGTATTCTTTTTAGGAGCTGCTGGTCACCTTCTGAATAACCAGACCAGTCCTTCTGAATTTCCTTGTATAAACAGTCTTTCAAAGTGTAAGTGCTGTCTTTGGCACTTTGATTAGCCACCTGAAGCAAAAGCAAAACAAATAGCCACATTCAATATCCGCCTTCTTTCTTGATAAGGCTGGAAAAAAACACTAAAGCTGGGAAAACAGCCTGACTGCATCAGCAATGATGCATCAGTTTGGTGGATATGTTCTATGCTAAGACCACATTATTCTGCTGACAACTGCGAAGAATAAGGATTCTCCCTCTCAGCACACATACCAGGTTTGTGGAAGGCCCCACCAACCAACCCTCTTTTGTAGGCATTCAACAGATTACACAATTGGCTGTTTATTCAATTGTTCTAGAAAATAATCAAATCTCACTTAAGATGGCAAAGCAAGACATAAATTACTAAGCAGTTTAGTGAAAATTTGTCTGACACAGTAAACTGTGCCCAGTAAAGGCTATAGAGCAATGAAAGACAGTGTGGGGTATACATTTAATATGATGTGTTAAAATGCATTTGACGAACGCAATCTTTCCTACTTTTTAGGAAAGCACTCTGACCAGTAATAACAAAAAAACAATTCTGTGATTACTCACCTGTAGAATTGGAATTATGAGTATACAGCACGTCCTGCTCCAGAAGATATTCCTTACTCTAGGGTTATACATCCAGTAGATGGCACTGGACTGCAGAGACAGAAAAGTGGCTCCTCCTGACCCCATATATATCAGGGACCTCCCACAAATTCCCCAGTATTGAAAAGCAGTTAAAATGGAACCGGGAGAACTATAACCATTACAAAAATTGAACAACCATACAGAGGTAACTAAGAAAAATGATAAGAGTGGGGTGGAACAGGACGTGCTGTATACGTATAATACCAATTCTACAGGTGAGTAATCACAGAATTGTATTATTCTAAGTATACAGCACGTCCTGTTCCAGAAGATATTCCTTACTCTTGGGACATCCAATAGCAGTGTCCGTAAGGTAGGGTGGGATCCCCAAAAGTAACAGCAGACAGTTTAAACCACTGTCGCTTGCAGAACTTTGCGGCCAAAAGCAGCATCAGCTGAGGCCTTAATATCAACCTTGTAGAACTTAGAAAAAGTATGAAAAGAAGACCAAGTGGCGGCCTTGCAAACTTGTTCAACAGAAGCTTGGTGCTGAAAGGCCCAAGAGGCACCAATAGCACGAGTAGAGTGAGCAGTAAGGCGGAAGGGAGGCTCCTTCCCCTTAGCAGAGTAGGCCTGTATCACAGCCTGACGGATCCACTTGCCGATAGTGGACTTAGCTGGAGCCAGACCCTTCTTCGGTCCAGACGGGAGCACAAAAAGAGCATAAGTCTTCCTTCAGTTCAGTAGCCACCAGGTAGAACTTCCTGACCACATCCAGAGTGCAAAACCCAAGTACTAGGAATAGGACACAGAGAAAGCAAAATAATGTCCTGATTGAGATGAAAAACAGAAACAACCTTAGGCAGAAAATCTGGCTTAAAACGAAACACCACTTTGTCCTGGTGTCTCTCAAAATAAGGAGGCTTGATGGAAAGCGCCGCCAACTCAGAAACATGCCTCACAGAAGTGATGGCCACCAAAAAGACCACCTTAAGCGTAAGAATGTACAAAGGAGCTCCTTGCATGGGCTCGAAGGGAGACCCCTGCAGGGCAGATAAGACCAAGTTCAAGTCCCAGACTGGTAACATAGGCTTACGTGGGGGGAGGCACGTGAGTAACCCCCTGGAAGAAGGTCTTGACCAGGGGATGCTGAGCAAAAATACAATTTTGTGATTACTCACCTGTAAAATGGGTATTATAAGTATGTCACACACCCCGCTTCCAATATTCATGACATGTGGGTTATGGCCAGTAGAGGGCAAATTTTGCAGAGATGACAGGAAAAAAAGGAGCCCCTCCCAGTCCATAAACACCCAGGACCTCCCACACATTCCCCAGTATAGGAAAGCAGTAAGGGGACCAGGAAGAGCCAAATATCATAATATAATATCAAATATCAATACATACATAATATCAAAAAATCATAACACTAAAAGGTTCACCATATAAAGGATCCAAAATACCAATAAGGGTGGGATGAAGCGCGGTGTGTGACATACTTATAATACCCATTTTACAGGTGAGTAATCACAAAATGGTATTATTCCAAGTATGTCACACACCCCGCTTCCAATATTCATGACATGTGGGACATCCAATAGCAGTGTCCATAATGGGTGGGGATCCCAATACGGCAAAAAAAGCACAAATCTTAAACCACTGCAGCCTGCAGAAACTTGCGGCCAAAAACGGCATCCGCTGAGGCCCGCACATCAACCTTATAAAACTTGGAAAAAGTATGAATGGAGGACCAAGTAGCAGCCTTACAAACTTGTTCAACAGAAGCCTGGTGCTGAAAAGCCCAAGAAGCCCCAACAGCACGGGTAGAATGAGCAGTGATCTGAAAAGGGGTAACCTTCCCCTTGGCAGCAGAGGCCCCAACAATGGCCTGGCGTATCCATTTACTAATGGTAGACTTGGCGGGCGCCAAACCTTTCCTGGGCCCAGAGGGCACCACGAACAAGGCGTCCGTCTTACGAAAGTGAGAAGTAGCCACCAAATAGTACTTCACACAAAGAACCACATCCAAGGAGTGCAAAACCCTTCTCCTTGTCATTGCTAGGCCTAGGACACAAGGGAGAACTACATCCAGATTGAGGTTGAAGGCAGAAACCACCTTAGGAAGGAAATCTGGCTTAAAACAAAATACCACCTTGTCCTGGTGTCTGTCAAAGTAAGGGGCCTGAATGGACAGAGCCGCCAACTCAGACACGCCGAACAGAGGTAATAGCCACCAAAAAGGCAACCTTTTGAGTGAGCATAGAAGTGCAACATCCTGCACCGGCTCAAAAGGAGGCACCTAGAGAGCCGACAGAACCAAATTCAAATCCCAAACGGGCAACAAAGGCTTTCCGGGTAGCCGTACATGAGTGACCCCCTGGAAAAAAAAAGTCTTAACCAGAGGATGCAGAGCAAAAGACCTTGAAAGAAGACAGTCAGAACAGAGACCTGCCCTTTCAAGGTACTAAGCTGGAACCCCAGGTCCAGAAACTCCAAAATCCTAGAAATCAAAAACACCCTGCAAGCCAAGGCCCTAGCCTCACACCAGTCAATATAGGACCTCCAAGTCCTGTAGTATATGTTAGAGGAAGATTGCTTCCCATCTCTAACAAGAGTCTGAATCACAGCCTCAGACAAACCTTCCTCCCTTAGGATGGAAGCTTCAGCAGCCACGCCGTCAAAGCCAGCGCATATAAATTGGGGTAACGTAGTTGACCTTGAGTGATCAGATCCTGGAAACAGGGGCAGCCTGTACTGATCTACCGCCAGGCTTACGACGTCTGCAACCAAAAACCTGTCTTGGCCACCTTGGGGCCACCAGAATTGCTGCCGCACCCTCTAGAGCCAGCTTGCGCACCACCGTGCCTACCATGGAGAAGGGGGGAAACAACTTTGGGAGCTTGTGATTGTGACGTGAGGCAAAGAGATCCACCTCCCACTTGTGACAGAGGGACCGGAATACCTTGTGGTTGAGAGACCATTCCCCTCAGCGAGAGGATCCCTTGCTCAGGGAGTCCGCCTCCGTGTTTTCCACTCCCGGAATGTACACTGCTGAGATGCATGGAACATTGCTCTCCGCCCATGCAAGAATCAGAGAAACTTCCCGGAGGGCACTCCGGCTGAGAGTCCCTTCTTGGTGATTGATGTAAGCTACCGCAGTGCGATTGTCTGGTCGAACCTGAACCAGGTAAGCCCCGTAGGTGATGTGTCAAGCAAGATAGAACCAACCGAATAGCTCTCAGCTCCAAGACATGGGGGGTGTGAGCCTCCTGAGGACCCCACAGCCCCTTGAACTAATGTGTCTTCCAAAAACCTCCCCAGCCCGACAGGCTGGCATCCGTGGTAACCGTCTCCCAACAAGGGATCAGAAAGGATCTGCCCCTCATCAGATTGCTCGGTTCCCGCCATCACTGAAGGGACTGCCGAACCCAGGGAGACATCAGGAATGACTGATCCAATGACTGCGGACATCTGTCCCAGGCCAACAATAGATGGAGCTGGAGCAACCTCATGTAGAACTGAGCAAAAGGGAACTGCCTCGAAAGAAGCCACCATCAATCCCACTAGTCTCATCCCTAGCCGGATAGGACGACGAGGATTGGACAGGAGAAGACGTATCAGATCCTGAACCATCAGCACCTTGGACTGAGGTAGGAACACCCTGGTCCGAATGGTATCCAGATTTGTGCCCAGAAACGAGATCTCCCTTGAGGGGGGAGAGAGAAAACTTGGGATGGTTGATCACCCAGCCGAACCTCTCCAGCGTCGCCACCAACCCGGTGTCCAGCTCCGCCTGACAGAGGATACCGTAATGAGGAGGTCGTCCAAATACGGCACAATGCAAATGCCCTGGGCTCTGAGAAGGGTCATTATGCCCGCCAGCACCTTGGTGAACACCCTTGAATCCAGAACGAGTCTTATGGATCCATCCTTTTTGGGAAACGTGAAGAGGTTGGAATAATAGCCCCGGACTCTCTTTCTGAGAAAGACCCCGGGCATATGACATCCATGACCAGAAGATTCTTTGCAGCCAACGGGAGCCCCTACGCAGCCCAGGGATCCGAGGGCACCCGAGACCTTAGGAATCTGGGAGGAGGCCGGCACTCGAGCTCCAGTCTGTACCCGGAAGAGACCAATTCCAAGATCCATTTGTCTGGGACCTCCTGGGCCCAGACCTGGAAGAAGTGCCGCAGCCGTCCCCCCCACCCGCAAGGGTGAGGGCGTCCCCTCATTGCTGAGCTGTCTTGGCAGCAGGCTTGGGCTTGGAACGGCCTGGGCGTGCGCGTCCTCTGCCTCTGTTCCAGGAATCACCTCTGAAGTTAGAGTAAGCCAAACCCCTGCCTGCTCTGGCACCACGAAAGCGCCTGCCCCCCGAAAGGGGCGGCGCTGCTTCTTACGCTGAGGTAAATTTCCACATACGCCACTGAATCCAATTTATCCCCGAACAGCCGCGTACCCAGAAAGGGTAGCGCCGTGAGAGATTTCTTAGCCGCAATGTCAGCTGCCCACTGGCGTGACCAGACCGATCGGCGAATAGCCACCAGCAAAGCAGAGTTTCTACTACACATAATAATTGTGTAATCCATAACAGATAAAACAAAGGTCATAAATAATTCCCACCGCTTAAGGGCTGTGAAATCATCACTGGCCGGATTAAGCTGGGAACCACTCAACAGGTCCCTAACCACAGACCTGGTAGCCACAGTCGCGAGCACCGAGGCTCAAACGGGCCGCAAGGCTGAACCCACACTGGCAAAAGCATGGCACGCCATCTGATCCATGTATTTGTCCTCACCATATTTAAGAGTGGTGGCTTCACAGCCATCTTCTGACTTGCTCGCCGTCTGCAGATACGAAAACTGGGGAATGTGTGGGAGGTCCCGGGTGTTTATGGACTGGGAGGGGCTCCTTTTTTTCCTGACATCTCTGCAAAGTTCACCCTCTACTGGCCATAACCCACATGTCATGAATATTGGAAGCAGGGTGTGTGACATACTTGGAATAGATCTTTGTAAAAAAACGGCCAAGGCAGAAACATGACCTTTCAGAGTACTGAGCTGAAGACCCAGATCCAAACCATGTTGCATAAACTCCAGAATCCTAGAAATAGAAAACACACAACAAGGAAGCGAGTTAGACTCGCACCAGTCAATGTAAGTACGCCAAACCCGGTAGTAGATGGAAGAAGACGACCTTTTCCTAGCCCTGATCATGGTATTTACAACTGAGGCAGGCAGCCAGCCCTTTTTCCATCAAGATGGAGGTTTCAACAGCCAGGCTGTCAAAGCCAGCGTTTGTAAATTGGGGTGGCGTAGGTGCCCCTGAGTGAGCAGATCTGGAGCCCGGGGCAGGGCGTACTGATCTACTGCCAGCTGCACGATGTGTGCGAACCACACTCTTCTTGGCCAACACTCCTGCCAGCACCTTGGTGAATACTCTGGGAGCCGAGGTGAGGCCAAAGGGCAAGGCCACAAATTGGTAGTGCTGATCCTCCAGAGCGAACCTGAGGAATCTCTGATGACCTGGAAAGATAGGTACATGAAGGTAAGCATCCTTGATGTCTACAGAGGTCATGAAGTCCCCTGGGCGTAGGAAAGTCACAGCTGAGCGCCATGCGAAAATGTCTGAATCTGACAAATTTGTTGAGGAGCTTCAAATCCATGGGTCTGATGAACCAGTCTTTCTTGGGAACAATGAACAGATTGGAATAATAGCCTTTGCCCCTTTCCCTCAAGGGCACCCGGCAGATGACACCCAGTTCCAGAAGGCCTTGGACAGCCAGGGACAGACCCTGAGCTGACAGGGGGTTTTGAGCTAAACGGGATTTGATGAATCTTGGGGGCGGCCAGGCTGCAAGTTCTATCTTGTAACCAGGGCTGTGGAGTCGGTAGATAAATGTTCCGACTCCGACTCCTCAGTTTTTTGTACTTCCGACTCAGACTCCTCTGTATTAATATGTGAATGTATTTTATACATTCCTTGAAGGAAAGAAAGGCAACATACATGTCATTACTTCTAGCAGAGAGGTAGTTGGGCAGAAGCTGCCTTCTCCTTTCTGTGTGCTGATGATCTGCTGAAGATAGGGCAGTGGGAGGATCCAGAAAGGGGCCTTTATTATAAAACATGATTTCCCTAGTAGAATCCCATAGTCATGTTTAAAGAGGACCTTCACCCTGAATAAGAGTCTATCTTATATGTTTCCCACACCCTGTACATACAGATTGCTCACATTAAATATCATCCTACCTGCATCTACTGCATGTTACGAGCCTTTAAACATCCAAGATGGCGGCTCATGTAACATCAGGAAGCCTGCAAACAGGAAGTGCCTTCTGATTGTGCTGCTCGGCATTCTGGGATTGCTGACCTTTTACTGACCCCAGCTCTGCTCTGTCTGAGCAAAGCACAGCTATAACCCTGCCCCCTGTACTTTATCCCACTCTCCTCTCCTCAGTAAGTGTGATGCTTCTCAGTCAAGATGGCGGCGCCCGTATCCTAAAGTCCTGAACAGGGTTGCAGCCCACTGGGGGAAAGAATAAAATATAAGTGACTAAAAACTTAAAATATATTAACTTTAGATGCTGGGGAATCGTTTTATAAGGGTTTGGGCTTTTCAATAAATCATGAAGGTCCGGTTTAAGCTAACAATCGAAGTTTACAAGTTTTTATAGCCTTTTGCTGAATGACAGCAGTTTTTCCAATGGTACAGCTTCAGTCTTGAACTATTGATCCTCCATTCCCTTCACTTATACAAGTGTCTCTAGTCCTGAAAAAAACATTTACTTAATCCCTTATCAGTGAGAGGCTAGGTTACCCATGGGTTCCCTGTAACACAACACTATGCAAAGTATAAGTACTGCCGCTTCTAATTGTGCGTTGCGTGCCATATAGTGAAGCACATGAAAAGCATGCTTCTTCACGGTCACTTAACGTGGACCAACACCCTCCCATGATCGGTCCGGGAATCTATAAGATTCCCGGACCGATCAGACTCCTGACTGCGGGGCACCCTGATCGGGGGTGCCCCGCTGTGTGAAACCCCCCAGAAACCCCTAAATCCATATCTTATCCAAGATCCAGCGCCTGCCACCGCCCTGTAAGAATGACGCGCGGGAGGCGGGCGCGCTCTCTTGTCCGTCGCTGCCTCCCGCTTGTCCGTCGGCGGGGATTGGCAGCGGCGGTCACGTGGGAGCGAGGAGAGGTGAGTTTTTCGGGGTTTCACACAGCGGGGCACCCCGCCGACGTGGACCAAAACCCAGAATAGTCAAAATCCTGGGTGTTGGTCCACTTTAACGTGTTCGTTTTGCGGTTACGTGAGGCACTGCATGCATTGGTCTTTATTCTTACAATAGAGAAGTCATTAATTATAACTTTTGGTGAATTGGGACATTTAAACTTGCTAAATCAAAATTTAGTAGGAGTGCTTTTGTTTGCCGACTCCGACTCCAGGTACCCAAAATTTCCTCCGACTCCACAGCCCTGCTTGTAACCGGACGATACTACCTCCTGAATCCACCGGTCTGAGACATGACGCCTCCAGACATGAGCCAAGAGCCGAAGCCGTCCCCCTACCCGGATGGGTGAGGGCGCCCCTTCATTCCTGAGGGGGCTTGGGGGAGGACTTAGTCTTGGGACCCCAGGGGGGGCCAGGGCAGCCACGTCCTCTGCCCCTGCCTTCTATGCTGAGGTAACTTGCCTCCCTTAGCAAACAAGTCCAGACGTTCACCAAAGAGGCGCAGCCCCTTGAAGGGAAACCCAGCGAGGGCCTTTTTAGCAGTGTTGTCAGCTGCCCACTGGCACAGCCAGACCGAGCGGCGTATTGCCACCAACAAGGCAGATGCCCTGCCACACATTCTAATGGTATCATCCAAGGCAGAGTGAACATATGCAATAAATTCTTCACATCGCAGAAGAACTCTATACTCTTCACTACCTGCATCATCAGGGGCCCCATCTAAGAGACCCCTGAGCAGGCTTTTTATATTAACAGCCGTAATGGCAGAGGCACAGACCGGACGCAGCGCGGTCCCCACACAGGCAAAGGCATGGCAAGCCAGCTGATCTATGCGCCTGTCCTCCCCATCCCTCAGTGTAGTAGAGTCAGGGGAATGCATGACGGATGTGTTAGACAACCCCAGAACTGGTGCATCCACTTTGGGAGGACATGACCACCGTTTAACCATTTCAGCAGGAAAGGGATACCGCTTATCCCAACTCTTTGGCACCCCGGGGAGCCGGCTAGGCCGTTCCCACTCCTTGAGCACCAGATTATGAGCTTGTTCAAGAAACTCCAAGCATGGTTTAACAGTATGAAACCGCTCCCCCCTGCTCCCGCGGAGACACGGCAGGAGGCGAGATACAGAGTACATCAAAAATGTGAGCTAAAAAGCCTGTCAGTATCATCTGACTCCCATGGGTCAGGCCCAGAATCGGCACCATACACCCTAGAATGTTCCTCAGATGATTCTGAATCAGAAAATAATTCCCCCTCTTCTAGGGGGGTATAACCACTAACATCAAAAAATTCCTCAGCCTCCATAGGAAAGAGGGAAACACCAGGTGATAAATGCCGCTTCTTAGCAGAAGCCTTATGCGGGCCAGAGCCAGCAATATGTCTCTCAATGAAGGCCACCCGAGCAGCCAAATCAAGTGGAGACTTCCCACTGGTATGCACCTCACTGGGAGTCAGATGTAAGCAGGGCGGGTAGGGGAAGCCCGAGGGGGCGCAGGCCCAGCCACCAGTAACCCAAACTGCAGCGCAAGAGTCTGCTGGGCGCAGGGTACACACACCCTGACATCACTTATAGGGGATACCCCACACGCCACACACAGCCGGGCTTGTCCCGAAGGAACTCCAAGCACATTATCCTGAGAAGCCTCCATATGGTGATTATTGTGGCACAATAGGCCAATTGAAATTGACGCCAATAAGGCTACCCGGGATGCCCCAATAGCCCGCTAGGGAAGTGGGAGATATAAAATAGCCCTCCAATAGGGAGTTAACACTAAATAGAGGATAGGACGGGGAGAAAACTACAAAGTTTGACCCGCCTGCAAGACATAAGTAAAAAGATCCCATAAGCAAGTATGCAATACAGAAAATAACAAGTAAATCAGCCCCAGGGGCACTTACGGACCGCGATAGGGAGACGCCAGACACACGCAGCAGGGAACTAAAATGGTGCCCGCATATACCTCGCATCAGCCCCACCCCCCCCCTCGAAGAGCGCGAAAAACGCGCCCACATGACAAAGCCAGCCAATGATGGCGCAGAAGCGCCTGAGCCGATGTCGCCGCTGACCATGGAGCGGAGTACAAGCGTGCGGCGGCGGCAAAAGAAATCAGTGCAACCAAACAAGGGATCATAACACACATAATATAGACAAGACATGCACCCCCTCCACCAGAGCGAAGGGGAAGCGACGGCCAGCCTAAAGGGAGCCAACTGCGGGGACAGGGGGCGAGGGGCATAAGACGCGGGAGGGGCATCCCATAAGGCTCACCATGGGCCTGTACCGCCTACCCTTTGGTGGGGGACTGCGGTTGGAGCAGCGCTCCTTAGCACCTGACAGCGGTGCTGCCTACCTTCACCCGAACCAGTGCAGCCCAAGCTGGGAGGCAGTAAAAGGAAATGGGTGGGAATAGTCCTACAGGGCCACAGGCTAATAGCCCCGCTCACCTGCGAGTAGAGAGCCATCTTCTAGTCATCGCAGCCCAGACTGTAGAGAAGAATTGGGGAATTTGTGGGAGGTCCCTGGTATATATGGGGTCGGGAGGAGCTACTTTTCTGTCTCTGCAGTCCAGCGCCATCTACTCGATGTATAACCCAAGAGTAAGGAATATCTTCTGGAACAGGACGTGCTGTATACTATACCGAATTTTTCTTTAATATATTCATTCACTGTGAATGTTTAGTATAGTTTACAAAAAAAAATTAAGGCAAAAGTCAAATAGAAATATCTATCCATAAAAAAAAATGCACAGCATAACATTTGCTTTGAGACAAAAGATATTAAATATACACTGACCTGTTGCAGGAGGCCATCTAGAGAGTCCTTTTCCTGTAAGGCAAGCCCATCTTTCTGCAGTCGCAGAATAAGCTCAGGCTTTTTATATGGTTTAAGAGCCAGTAAATGCATTACCCTCTCTTTTAAAGGTCGTTGTGAAATGTTGGACGAGGGTTTCTTGATTGCACTGGCTAAATTCACAGGCGTAGGACGTTTTCGAGATGGAACGGCATCAGAGTTTCCTGGAGCAGGTTTCCGGACTTGAACCTTTTTGACTGCTGGATGAAACAAATTTGTTTGAATTTAGTAATGTTAATTTTTTTTTTTGTTACACTTTAGTAAGCGCTACTTTTTTTTCATGTGCATTTGGAGACATATTTTGAGAGGCCCCACATCAATGGGGCCATTCTGACAGTCAAGAGTAAATTTATATATACCCCCTTTCTCTACTCACCGACAGGTCAATGGGAGGGTTACATAAAATTCCTAGAGCCTTTGCCCCAAACCCTCTCCCACTAAAATGCCTTGCAATATTCTATCAGCATGAAATACCCTATATAATCCCTTAATTTCACACATTAAGCACGGCTCAGAACTATCCTTAAGCAGTCCCTTTGCAATGAAGAATGGGAAGACAATGACAGCTGCACTCCCGTTGGTCCCTAGTGATTGGACTTTCATGGCATGGGACTTGAAAATTGTTACCTCACACTAATACAGTCAGTCATCACTGGTGCTCACAGTTTGAAAATAACAGATATAATGTACTGTAATACAAAAATAACTATCAATTGCCATAGTATGGGTCCAAAAATACAATCGTGTGAATATCACCTGTGCAATTGGTTTCTCTTCTAGATTCACTCTAATCAGCATCTAATCAGTAACGAATGTGTTAAATTTCGAACAAAGGGCGTGTACTGCAAGACAGAAGGTGTGGTTCCTCCCGGCCTATATATACTTATGGCTGCACTTCCATAATCTAGTAATTGAAAAGCAGTAGACACAGCCGCCCGGGAGGATAAGGCATCCTAAGAAGCTCCATGTCCCTGTTAAAGACAAGGAGAGACGACATAAGTTCCTCTTTTTTCCTGATGCTGAACAACTATTTACAAGCTCCACTAGGACTAGGCATCCGAAGAATAGATATAGTAACCTAACAGATATGGATGGTCTGATGCCCTGAGTGAATATAGAAGAGAAATCAATTCTACAGGTGAGAATCAGAGAAATGCATTCTCTCCCCTATTCCACTCCAGTCTTGTCAGTTATCTGTAACGAATGGGACCTACAAAAGCAGTACCCTTACATCAGAGTGGGATCCCAAGTATTAAATCTTATTCATTTAATGAAATCAAACCTCTAGCTTACTACTGCCTGTAATACTTTCCTATCAAAGGCGGCATCTGCCGAGACTCTAACAGCTACCTAAGAATTTGGTAAATGTATGAACTGAGGACCATGTAGCAGCTTTGCATACCTGTTCCACCGATGCCTGGTGCTGAAAAGCCCAGGAAACTCCAATAGCTCGTGTAGAGTGAGCTGTAACTCAAAGGGGGTGGGGTGATTCTTGCCCTTGAAGATATAGGCCCTTATTACCACTTGTCTAATCCAACAGCTGATGGTAGATTCAGTTGCTATCCCGAAAAAAAAAAAAAAAAAAAATCGGGATATGTAGGAACGCATCCTTTATATCCACTGTGATCAAATTCTCCCAGCTGAACAGACATCCCTGTGGATCTTAAGGATTCCATTACAAATTTCTTCAGAGGGACAAACCTGTTGAGGCCCTCTAGATCTAATATTGGGTGCACAGAACCGTCCTTGGGAATTATGAACAAACTGGAGTAGAAACCCCCACCTCTCTGAGGGAACATGACGTACTACACTGATCTGTAAAAGGTGAGCTACGGCAAATCTCAAGGCTTCTGCTTTCACCGGATTTTGGGATACATCTGACCAAAAGAACCGCCAAGGAGGTCTGGCACCTAATTCAATCTTGTAACCTGAGGAAACAAACCTCCTGTATCCAAAGATCCGATACATGGAGTCTCCAAATGGGAGCAAAATGCAGAAGCCGTCCCCCCCACCAGCAAGGGTGGGGGCATGGGGCATCCCATCATGCCTGAGGGGGTTTGCCTTGTTCCGCCTGAAAAATATTGCCCTATTTTGGGAAATTGGTCTATTCCAAAAATATTTCCGGTATTCCGAGAAGGCGGAACCTCTACCCCTGCAAAAAGGGGGTACCCTCTGGCGCTTAATCTAACCAAATCATTCATAGCAGATATAACATACTTATTAACATCCATACTGGTCTTAATCAACTGGGAGCATGCAAACCATGAACGACACTAGAGTCTTGGAATCCGAAAGCGAAGCAATTTGTACCTTTTGGGTGCGGATTGCCAGACCCAAAATCGGTCCCTTCCTGTAAAATAAATATAGAACGGATGGAAGGCTAGATTGAACCAGGTTACAAAGGCAACAAAAAGGAAGGAAACCTTTTCCAAACATTTCCATAAATCTTACAAATAACCATTTTTCTGCTTTGGAGCAATGAGCTAATCATGTGGCTAGACAAGCTTTTGCTTCTGAACAGCCACCATTCAGGATCCACGCTGTCCGGTTGAGATTCCAAACCTGCGGTTGAGACACCGGACTCTGAGGCAACATATATGGGTTCAGTTGTAGCTTTATAGGTGGTCTCACTGCCATTCGTTGGAGTAGCGAGTACCACAACCTCCTTGGCCAGGCAGCAATGAGAATTACCAGAGCCTGTTCCACCATAATTTGCCTTATGACCAGAGGAAGAGTTTGGATGATGGAAATGCATAGCACAAACTGAATCGATATAAAGAGAAAAGACGACTTGCCAATTTGAGCCCCAGCGACTTACCAGGTTAATTGCCACATTTAGTTCTCTCCTGATATGGACAGCTCGTAAAGAAACTGATCTCTTCCAGTCTGGAGCAAATGCTCACAGCCAAAAGCCTGGTCGAAGGATCTTGCTCCTCCCTGATAGAAACATAGAAGGTTGACGGCAGAAGGAGACCATACGGTCCATCTAGTTTGCCCTTAAGTAACTATGTACTCTATTATATCTTAGGATAGATGTGTGCTTATCCCAGGCATGTTGCTTCAGATAGGCCACCGCAGTGGCATTGTCTAAAATGATCATGACTTCTTGCCCGCTTATCTCTTCCTCTAGGTAATTAAGAGATAATTGAATCGCCTTTAAACCAGACCAACAGCCTGGGACAGTTGGACATGAAAGGTAGAGGCCATATTGGAACCTCCTCTCCCAGCATCTCAGCCATGCTGCTGCCTGGATTCAACTGACATAACCGACAATGCACAGTAACAGGAAACCCAGTAGCACTTCCTGTTTGCATGTGGCCTGCAAATGCATGAGCTGCTATCTTGTTTTTAAAATTTACCACAGCAAGAGTTAGAAAAAGGTAAATTAATTTTTATGTGCAGCAATCTAAATTGCCCTGGGGAGGGATGCATATCAGCACTGTTTGCTGTGTTGGTCTGGTTTAAGTCATTTTTGAATGTTGGTCCGCTTTAACTCTCTGAAGTCTGACACCTTCCTGGCCGTGGGACCAGACCAGGTACCCTGAACGTGGCTTCAGAGTGTGAGCTCCCCATCCGCGGGAACTCGCATCCGTAGTGATCCAAACTGGATCCCTCTGGTGCCAAGGCTTTCCACAGGAAAGATTCCCCACTTAAGAGAATGACAGACTGACTCTAGAATAGTCACTAGGGAGTCCAGAGACTTTGGGTCCTTGTCAAAAGATTGAAGGTAGAAGGACTAGAGCCCTCATATACAACTGTGCCCAGAGGTCATGAGCCACAAAAGTACTAGAATCTGCCTTAGGGACAGAGTAGGAGGACTCTGAACATAGGAGGATAGGGAGACAATCTTCTCCATTTTTGGCTGCGATAAGGAGGTCCTTTCTAAGCAACTGTATTTGGTAACCCAGATAAGTACATGACATCTGAGGAATCAGGCTTGATTTTTGCCCCTTTATAACCTAACCAAGTTCAGCCAGGAGAGACTGTGTTGTCTTCACATTGTTCTTTAAACCTCTCCCTGGTCGGTGCAAAAAGCAGTAAATCATCTAGATACGCTACAATACCTGACAAGAGTCTTAGATAGGCCATCTGTTCTGCCAGTATGTTTGTTAAAATCTGAGGTGCAGATGAAAGACTGAAAGACATTGCTTGGAACTGCCAGTGGAACTACCCTGTCTGTCTTCACCGCAAACGTCAGATACTTTATGGGAAGGAAAGATGTGAAGGTAGGCATCTTGGAGGTTTCTTGAGACCATCCAGACGTTTTTAAACAGTTTGTCCCTTAGGGTAAAAATGGATTCCATCTGGAATCTCTTGTACCTGATGCTCAGGTTTAACCTCCTTTGAGGAACAACCAAAAGTCTCCCGACTGCTTCTGTATCAAGACGTGGGAGTAAAAGCCTGTCCTCAGGTACCAGGGTACTTCCTCTATCACTGCCTTTTCCTTTAGTTGAGAAATCACCAAGGGTAGGGCTTGTGAATTTACGAGGTCCTTGGAACAATTTGTCAAGATGAAAAATCCTGGGGTCTCGTAGAAAACTCCACGCGATAACCCTCCTGAATAAGGCAGGGAGGGAAAAAAATGAAGAAACAGAAGGCTGTCACTACAGGAAAATTGACAGGACTTCTTCGGCTGTTGAGGAGGTCTAATTCTCTGGGAGGCCCATTGCCTCCTGGAATTGGAGATTCAGATCCTGCTGATGAAATCTACTTCTTTTGGTCTCAGCACGCAGAGGAAGAGGAATTTTCCTTTTGACTGGAAATGTTTTCCCCTGCTCAGAGGAACGGGTTAAAGCTTACTCTGCACCGAACACTAGTTTCCCCTCAAATGGGATATTTAGAAGACTGGTCCCCCTGCCAGGTTTTCAATCAGAGGGCTCTACGGGCACAATTAAGCAGGGCCATACTTTTAGCGTTAGCTATGACCAACTTGGATGCTGCACCTGATATGAACTAGATAGCCCTAGAAATAAATAGAAGGTCATCCAAAACTTCCTCTTTGGGGGCATCACTGGAAACTCCACTCCTGACCTATTCCCCCAAAGCTCTAGGACCCTGCTCACACAACCAGTGGCCAGTAATGGTCTAAACTGGAAAGCGTCCGCATCCCAGGCCTGTCTAAGTTTAATACCCACCTTTTTCTCAAGGGAATCCTGAAAGATCAGATTCCCGGGACACCTGGGCCAAGGAAGTATCCAGCTTGGGACACTTAGACCAAGCTATTATGTCAAGATTCCGCAAAAGGAAAATGCCTTTTGGAGGAGCTTTGTGAATAACAGATTCTGGATTTCTCAATTACCAACTACTACCAACTACCTCAAAAGGACTGGTGTATGAGAAAACGAGGATCTTTCCTTTCCAACAATCCTTGATATAAGGAATCTTGAATTGAAAGCAGTTTATCCTCTGGCTCAAGTGTCTGAGAGGATAAAATGCCTTTAAGTCAGGAGTGTACCCAATAGCAAAGTTAAACCTAGTACTAGGAGAGGTAGCCGAGGAGGAAAAATACAATTCTGTGATTACTCACCTGTAGAATTGGTATTATGAGTATACAGTACGTCCTGCTCCAGATATTGTACTTACTATCGGGTATTACTCCGCCAGATGGCGCTGGATTGCAGAGACATCAAAGATAGGCTCCTCCCGGCCCCTCAAATACCCAGGGGCCTCCCACAAATCCCCAGCATTGAAAAGCAGTTAACGAGAAGCCGGGAGAATTAAAACAACCCAAACTAGAAACTGTAACAATGATAAGAATCACCATACAGGGGATCCAAAATAATGCAAAACCAAGGGTGGGGTGGAGCAGGACGTACTGTATACTCATAATACCAATTCTACAGGTGAGTAATCACAGAATTGTATTATTCTTAGTATACAGTACGTACTGCTCCAGATATAGTACTTACTATCGGGACATCCAATAGCAGTGTCCATAAAGTAGGGTGGGATCCCCAAAGTTACAGCAGACAGTTTAGACCACTGCCGCCTGCAAAACCTTCCGGCCAAAAGCAGCATCAGCTGAGGCCCTAACATCAACCTTGTAAAACTTTGAAAAGGTATGAACAGAAGACCAAGTAGCGGCCTTGCAAACTGGTTCAACAGAAGCCTGGTGCTGAAAAGCCCAAGAAGCACCAATAGCACGAGTAGAATGAGCAGTAAGGCGGAAGGGAGGATTCTTCCCCTTAGAAGAATAGGCCTGAATCACAGCCTGACGGATCCATTTGCTGGATAGTAGACTTGGCAGGAGCCAAACCCTTCCTAGGACCAGAAGGGACTACAAAAAGAGCATCAGTCTTTCTGAAAGGTGCAGCAAACACCAGATAGTACTTCAGACACCTAACCACATCCAAAGAATGCAAGACCCTCTCCTTAGCATCACTAGGATTAGGGCACAATGAGGGGAGAACAATGTCCCGATTCAAATGAAAGGCAGACACTACCTCAGGCAGAAAATCTGTCTTGAAGCGAACCACCACCTTGTCCTGGTGTCTCTCATAGTAGGGGGGCTGAATGGAAAGCGCCACCAACTCAGACACGCCTAACGGAAGTGATAGCCACCAGAAAAACAGCCTTGAGGGTAAGGATGGCCAGGGAAGCATCCTGCACAGGTTCAAAAAGGAGCACCCTGCAAGGCAGACAAAACCAAGTTCAAATCCCAAACAGGCACCATAGTCTTACGTGGGGGACGCACATGAGTCACCCCCTGGAAAAAAGTCCTAATCAGAATGCTGAGCAAAGGACTTCTGGAAGAAAACAGCCAGGGCAGAAACCTGACCTTTTAGAGTACTAAGTTGGAGCCCCATCTCCAACCCATGCTGTAGGAACTCCAGAATCCTGGGAATAGCGAAGACACGACAGGGAAGAGACTCACACCAGTCAATGTAAGCACGCCAAACCCTGTAATAAATAGAAGAAGACTTCTTCCTAGCCTTAATCAAGGTATCCACAACCGAGGAAGTCAGCCCCTTCTCCATCAAGATGGAGGTTTCAGCAGCCAGCCCGTCAAAGCCAGAGTTTGTAAATTGGGATGGCGTAGTGAGCCCTGAGTGAGCAGGTCTGGCACCACGGGCAGAGTGTACTGATCTACTGCCAGCTGCACCATGTCTGCGAACCACACTCTTCTTGGTCACCTGGGGGCCACCAGAATTGCTGGCACCCCTTCCAGAGCAATCTTGAGCAGAACCCTGCCCAGCAGGGGGAATGGAGGGAAGACATACAGAAACAAAGTCCTGCCGTGACATTGCTAGAGCATCCGTGGTCAAGGCCAGAGGATCCTGGGACAGGGAGACAAAGGCTGGGAGCTTGTGACGGGACGCAAACAGATCCACATCTGGTTGGCCCCAACGGTGACACACCCTGCTGCATAGGGAACACCCTGCTGCATAGGGACCATTCTCCCTGGTGAGAGGTCCCCCTGCTCAGAGAGTCTGCCAGGTGATTTTCCACCCCCGGGATGTACACAGCTGATATGCAGGAAACATTGGTCTCCGCCCAGGTCAGGATCAGAGACACTTCCTGGAGGGCCCCCTTGCTCCGGGTCCCTCCCTGATTGATGTAGGCCACTGCAGTCTGGTTGTCCGAGCACACCTGAACAGGCAGGCCCCGAAGGTGAGAAGTCAACTGAGCCAGAACTAACCTGATCGCCCGCAGTTCCAAGACATTGATAGGAGTGTGGGCCTCCTGAGGGCCCCACCTCCCCTGGAACCGCAGGGACTTCCAGAAACCCCCGAACCTGACAGACTGGCATCTGTGGTGACCGTCTCCCAGGAAGGGGCAAGAAACAATCTGCCCCCCAACAGGTTCCTTGAGTCCATCCACCACGTGAGGGACCTCATGACCAGGGGGGAGAGCACACAGACCCTGTCCAGGGACGCTGGGTCCTTGTCCCATAGTGCCAAGAGGTGGAGTTGCAGAGGCCTCAAGTGGAACTGAGCATAAGGGACCGCCTCGAAGCACGCCACCATCAGGCCCACCAGCTGCATTTCCTGCCTGATGAAGGGATGAAGACAAGATAGCAGGAACTGGACCTGCGCAATCAGACCGTCCACCTTCTGTTGAGGAAGGAAAATCCTTGCCTGAACTGTATCCAGATTCATTCCTAGGGATGGAATCACCAAGGAGGGGGACAGTGAGTACTTGGGGTGGTTGATCACCCATCCAAATGACTCCAGGGTGCACACCACCAGCTGAGTATCCAATTCTGCCTGATGTAGAGATTGGGAGGTGATGAGAATGTCGTCCAGATAAGGCAGCACGCGGACACCCTGATACCTGAGCAGAGACATCACGCCAGCCAGCACCTTGGTGAACACCCTGGGAGCTGAGATGAGACCAAAGGCAATGCCACAAACTGGTAGTGCTGATCCTCCAGAGCGAACCTGAGGAACCTTTGGTGACCTGGAAATACAGGAATATGAAGGTAAGCATCCTTGATGTCCACTGAAGTCATGAAATCCCCTGGGCGCAGGGAACTGATGGCAGAGCGCAGAGTTTCCATGCGAAAGCGCCTGCTCCTGACAAATTTGTTGAGGATCTTTAAGTCCAGGATGGGCCTGACTGAACCATCTTTTTTGGGAACTGTGAATAGGTTGGAATAGAAGCCCTTGCCCTTTTCTCTTAAAGGGACCTTGCAGATGACCCCCAGCCCCAGGAGGTCTTGCACCGCCTGAACTGGACCCTGAGCTGACAAAGGGTCCTGAGGAATCCGGGATCTGATGAATCTTGGAGGCGGCCAGGCAGCAAACTATCTTGTAACCGGAGGACACTGCCTCCTGAATCCATCGGTCTGAGACATGAAGCCTCCAGACGTGAGCGAAGTGCACCCCATCATGCCTGAGGGGGCTTGGGAGAGGATTTAGCCTTGGGACTCCAGGAGGAGCCAGGAAGTCCACATCCTCTGCCCCTACCCCAGAAATCTCCCCGGGCCCCAGTAAAGGAAACCCCCCTCCCTTGTCTAGCACTACGGTAGGGGGAGGAGAATGAGCACTGACCCCGAAAGGCCCGAGACTGCCGCCTGCGCTGGGGTAACCTGCCTCCCTTAGCAAAAAGGTCCAGGCGGTCCCCAAACAGGCATAGTCCTTTGAAGGGAAAACCAGTGACCTTCTTGGCAGCGTTGTCAGCAGCCCACTGGCGTAGCCAAACCGAGCGGCGTATAGCCACCACAAGGGCAGATGTCCTGGCACACATTCTAATGATGTCATCCAAGGCAGAGGACAAAATTTACAAAAACATCACAACTGGAGAGTGCATTAACACCTCACAAGGCAAATCATCAGGGGCACTATCAAGTATACTTCTGATCAGTGTCCTAGTGGCCACAGCGGTAATGGCAGAGGCACAGACCGGGCGCAGCGCCGTCCCCACACACGCAAAGGCATGGGACGCCAGCTGGTCAATGCACGGTCCTCAGCATCCCGCAGGGTAGTACAGTCAGGGGAATGCATGACAGAGGTGTTAGTTAGCCCTAGGACTGGGGCGTTCCACCTCGGGAGGGGATGACCAACACTTTACCACATCAGCAGGAAAGGGATACTTCCTATCCCAACTTTTAGGTACCCCGGGAAGTCTACTGGGGCGCTCCCTTTCCTTGAGCAACAGGTTATTGAAATGCGCTTGCTCAGGAAATTCCAAATGTGACTTAGCGGTATGGAAAAGCTTCCCCCCTTGGCCTAGGAGCCGCAACAGGGGGAGAAATGGACAGAACCGCAAAAATCTGGGTCAGCAACCTGTCATCGTCATCCGGGGCCCAGGGGTCAGAGCCAGAATCGCCATGGCCCCTTGGCCTCTCATCAGATGACCCCGAGTGAGAGAGAAGCTCTCCTTCGTCCGAAGGGGTATAGCCACCAAGACCCCAGAACTCCTCAGTTTCCATAGGAAAAAGAGTGACATTAGGCGTTAAGTGCCGCTTTTTTGCAGGGGCCTTACGCGCCAAGGTAATAGCAATCAACAGCCAGCCTAGAAGACACATCAGGCTGAGAATCCCCACTTGTATGCAACTCAGTAGGAGTGAGATTTAAGCTTGGGGGAGTAGGTGAAGTCAAACGAGGTGCAGGGCCAGCCACTGGAAGGCCAGATTGTAGCGCCAGCACTTGCTCAGCACAGGGTACACAGACCTGCGCCTTGTCCGCGTCAACATGAGACTTGCCACACGCTACACACAGCCGGGCTTGTCCCGAAGGAACTCCAGTCACATTATCCTGAGATGCCTCCATATGGTGATTATAGCGGCACTATATGCCGATAGGGATTAACGCTGTACAGCAACCCTGGATGCCCCAATAACCCGCTAGGGAAGCGGGAGTAATTACACTAGGCCTCACAAGTTAACCAACTAACAGAGGGCCGGGAGAAGCCAATGGATTCGCCCGCCTGAAAGACATAATAAAAGGGACCGTAAGCAGACAGTAATAACACAATTCTGTGAGGTACTCACCTGTAGAATTGTTTTTTCTGGGAATTCATTCCAGGCACTCCTTACGCTTGGGATTACCTCCTTGCTGATCACGTGACTGCAAGAAAGAAAACAGGTGCGGCCCTCCAGTCCCATAAGTAGCAGCTGCCTCCTCACAAAGATCAATTTACTTAAAAAGCAGGCCGGGAGGGCCTATATAGGAGTCCATGTTACTTTACACCGAACTCCGGGAGAATACTCTCAGAAATAAATTTTGTTCTTTTCACTTTCTCTTACACTTTTTCTATTTTCTCTTTTTTTTTTTAAAAAGCTAATGAAATAAATGGACTAAACACCATCAAAAAAAGCATCAAAAGATAGATCATGACCCAAAACGGGTGGGCCGGAGTGCCTGGAATGGATTCCCAGAAAAACCAATTCTACAGGCGAGTACCTCACAGAATTGTGTTTCCTCTTCCAATCCATTTCAGGCACTCCTTACGCTTGGGATCTCCAAAAGCAGTGCCATCCATGGGCGGGATCCCCTAACGCAGAACGGCAGGTAGTTGATTTCACTACTGCCTGAAGAATCTTTCGACCAACCACAGCGTCAGCTGAGGCTCTAACATCCACCTTGTAAAATTTGGTAAATGTATGAACCGAAGACAGGTGGCAGTTTTGCAAACGATATGAACGACCGCCAGACCCTGAAGTAAATCATGGAAGAAGACTTCTTCTGGGCCTGAATCATGGTATGAATAACCTTGGCCGATAAACCCCTCTCTGCTAAGATCGAGGTTTCAATAGTCAAGCCGTTAAAGTCAGCATCTGTAAATTCGAACGCCGAAGCGCCCCCTAAGTGAGAAGATCTGGCTCGACCAGTAGGCGCCGATGGTCTACCGACCTCCTTGTTATGTCTGAAAACCAACTTCTTCTTGGCCAATGAGCAGCTACTAGAATGGCAGGCACCCCCTCCTGAGCTATCTTTCCAAATACACGGCTCAGTAGCGGAAGCGGGGGAAAAATGTACAGAAGCTTGAACCTTGCCCAAGTGACTGACAGGGCATCCGTTGCTATGACCAGAGGGTTCCTTGATAGGGACAAGACATTCGTCCGTTTGTGATTGTGTCTGGATGTAAAAGATCCACTTCCAGACACCCCCAGCGAAGACCAAGGGCTTGAAAGACCTTCCGACTGAGGGACCATTGTCCCCAATGCAGAACCTCCCTGCTCAGAGCGTCGGCCTCCTGGTTTTCTACCCCCGGGATGTAAACTGCCGAGATGCAGGGAACATCCTCCTCTGCCCCAGTCAGAATCCGGCTTACTTCCTCTAGAGCACTCTTGCTCCGGGTACCCCCCTGATGATCAATATAGGCTACGGCCGTCCGATTGTCCGACTGGACCTGGACTGCCTGCCCCTTTAAGCTGGGGGTCAGATACTGAAGCACTAGTCGGATTGCTCTTAATTCCAATATATTTATGGGAAGCTGATACTCCTTCGACCCGCCATTGTCCCTGGATCTTCTGCGTCTGCCAGATGCCCCCCCCCCAACCTGTGAGACTGGCATCCGGGGAAACGATCTGCCACTGTGGTGTCAGAAAGGACCTGCCTACAGACAGATGAAGAGGGTCCATCCACCACAGAAGAGATTGCCCGGCCGAGGGCATCAGAACAAAAAACTTGATCCAGCGACTGTGGGGCTCGATCCCAGCTTGCCAACAGATTCCACTGAAGAAGCCTCATGTGAAACTGGGCAAAAGGTACAGCCTCGAAGCAGGCTACCATAAGGCCTACTAGCTTCATCCCTAGCCGAATGGTCGGCTGCCGGCAAGCCAGTAAGTACTCTATTTGATTTCGAATTAGCAGAGCCTAATCGTCCAAATATGAAATGATGCATATCCCCTGGCTCCTGAAAATGGCCATGAGACCCGCCAAACTTTGGTGAACACTCTTGGAGCCGAGGATATCCCGAATGGGAGTGCCACAAACTGGAAGTGCTGGTCTTCCAGGGCAAACTTCAGGAACTTCTGATGCCCTGGAAAAATTGGAACATGCAGATATGCGTCCCTTAAGTCTATAGTAGTCATAAGATCCCCGGGCCAAACTACTCTTGCCGCTGACCTTAGCGTCTCCATGCGGAAATGCTTCACGAGGATATACCTGTTGAGACCCTTTAAGTCTAAAATGGGATGCATCGACCCGTCCTTTTTGGGGATTGTGAACAGGTTGGCGTAAAACCCCTGACCTTCCTCCTGAAAAGGGTACCCGACAAATTACCCCTTTTTGAAGGAGATGCTGAACTGCGGGTCTCAGGGCATCTATCTTTGACTGGTTCCGGGATGCCCCTGACCTTGCGGGTGGTCTGGCTGCAAACTCGATCTTGTAGCATGATGACACCACATCTAGGATCCAAAGATCCGCCACGTGGTGCCTCCAGATATGAGCAAAAAGCAAAAGCCGTTTCCCCACCCGCTCAGGTGAGGGCGCCCCCTCATGCTGGAGTGGACTTGACTGGAGGATTAGGCCCACTTCTCCAGACCCCTCCTGCCCTATTACGCGCTCTGCCTCTACTTCAAAAATCTCTACGGGAGCAAGGACAAAGGCCCCTCTGACAGTCCAAAAGAGTCGATATGATAAAGTCCTCTGAAAAGGCCGAGTCGTCCTCTTCCTCTGAGGCAGTTTGCCATCCTTCACCATACCGTCCAGTTTTTCTCCAAAAAATCGCAGTGATAGCGAACGAGTTAAAGTCCAAACAATCCTTAAAATCTTTGGACTCTTGAATAAGCTTGCGAGACTTAGCCCTGGCTAAACCTTTTCTTCATCTTCTTCCTTGAAGCCAGGGACACAATGGCCATGGCACAAACAGGACGTAGAAAGGATCCTTTCATAGCAAAAGCATGACGGGCCAATTGATCCATTCGTCTCTCCCTGGGATCTCTTAAAGATCCCATAGTAGCAGACGGCATGATGGAAGTATTAGACAAGCCTGCGACTGGAGAATCCACCTCAGGTGGGTAAGATCAAAGCTTAATCATGTCCGCCGGAAAGGGATACCTAGAGTCTAGTATCCTAGGAACAGCCGGTAATTTGTTAGGATTTTCCCATTCCTTTAATGCCATTTTAGAAAAGTGCGGCTGCTCCGGGAACACCTGCCTTTGCCTTACTGGCTTAAACAGATCATCCTTCCCACTTTTTGCCACCTCAGGAGGGGTGATATTATTATTATTATTATTATTATTCATTTATATAGCGCCATCATCTTCCGTAGCGCTTTACAAAGTAGTAATTACAGACAGGGTAGAACATACAGTACATACACTATTTCAAACATAGTTTTACAGATTTGACAGTGGATATTCTCCGCAACAGGTTCCAATGCCTCCTCTTATAGGTGGCCTTCTTTGGAATAACCAAGGATAACTGTCTCTCCAGGTTATCCAACCTGTGCACCACATCTGACTGCGCCTCACTGCCTTCCCCCTCTCCAGGGGAAGGAAGGGATGGGTGAGCCGTTGTGCTCACACCAGCAATAACTGGACTAAAGACCTGAGCCGCAAGCGGAACAAACCATGCTGAAACTACCCAGGGGATCCCCCTTACATAAGGGGCAGAGCCCACCCAGCTCAAATGGGATGCTCGAATCACTATCCCCTGATGCCTCCCTCATGGTGTTTTTTTAATTAAAATTTTTTAAAGAAAAAAACCTACCTAACTGGAAGAAGGAAGGGTTGGGTAAAAAATAAAAAACATTCCTCAGCAGGTACACCAGAAAAAAAACCTGCGGCTGACTTGCTTTTCAAAAAAGCCTGCAGCCCAGAGCATATACACTCTGTAAGCGTCCCAAGACCCCGGAGCTTCCACCTTCATGGACCTCAAAACAGCCAACGCTGTGGAGGCATAAACTTGGGTCTTGAGGGATCTGTGGGAATAAGGCTACGCAGAGAGCCGACAGGGTTCAGTCCCCCGCTTGCTGTCAATCCTTGAGAGCTAATTTCTTGAACAACCTTCACAGTCACTTGCCACTGCAAGAAAGAAAAACTGATCTTGGTGAGGAGGCAGCTGCTACTTATGGGCCGCACCTGTTTTCTTTCTTGCAGTCACGTGATCAGCAAGGAGGTAATCACAAGCGTAAAGAGTGCCTGGAATGGATTGGAAGAAAAATACCTGTTCCAGCTACTCTTGCATCCGGTCCCAGCTGGTCAACAGGTTCAATTGAAGAGGTCTCATGTGGAATTGAGCAAAGGGCACTGCCAGGAAGCATGACACCATTAGGCCCACCAGCCTCATCGCCAGATGGATTGATGGCCGCTGATAGGACAGTAAGGTCTGCACCTGCGTCTGAAGGCCCAACACCTTCTGCTGTGGCAGGAAAACCTTGACCTGAGAGGCGTCGAACAGCATGCCCAGGAAGGACCTCACCATTGAGGGAGTGATCGAAGACTTGGGATAATGGATTACCCATCCGAAGGCCTCTAGAGCGGATAACACCGTCCGGGTGTCGCTCTCGGCCTGCTGAAGGGACTGAGCTGCAATCAGTAAATCGTCCAGATGGGGTAACACACGAATGCCCGGATTCCTCAGAATAGCCATGATGCCCGCCAGCACGTTGGTGAAAACCTGGGGGGATGAGGATATCGCAAATGGCAGAGTCACAAACTGGTAATGCTGGTCCTCCAGCGCAAATCTCACCCTCTGATGTCCCTGGAATATCAGGATGTGCAAATAGGCATCCCTGATGTCCACCGTGGTCATGAAATCGCCGTGCCGAAGCGAGCTCACCGCTGACCTAAGGTTTCCATGCGGAAATGCCTGACTCTTACAAACCTGTTGAGACCCTTCAGGTCCAGGATAGGTCTCAATGTTCCGTCCTTCTTGGGAACCATGAACAGGTTGGAGTAAAAAATCTTGACCCGGCTCCTGACGAGGTACAGGGCAAATCACACCTAACCGCAGGAGGTGCAGCACGGCCATTCTCAGGCCCTGTACCGTCACTGGGTTCTGGGATATGAGAGACTGAAGAAATCTTGAGGGCAGCCTGACTGTCAGCTCTATTTTGTAACCGGAGGACACCACCTCCTGAATCCACCGATCCGAGACGCGCTGTCTCCAGATATGAGCAAATAACAGAAGCCGCCCCCCCACCCGGATGGGTGAGGGCGCCTACTCATGCCGAGGAGCCTTGGCAGGGGGCTTGGATTTGGATCCCCAGGAGGGATTGGATCGGCCGTGGGACCTACCTCGTCCCCAGGAATCTCTGCGACCACCTGAAAATGAAGCGCCTCTTCCTCCACAAAAGGATAGGCAGAGGAACCCCGAAAGGGCCGCTCAGGCTTCCGACACTGGGGGAGTCTACCATCCTTAACCAGGAGGTCCAGAAGCTCCCCGAACAACCTGTGCCCCACGAAGGGGATACTAGTGAGCGACTTCTTGGCCGCGGCATCAGCCGACAATTGCCGCAACCAAAGTGAGCGACGAAGCGCAACAAGCAGGGCCGAAACCCTGGCACCGAGCCGGACACCATCGTCCATGGCAGAGAAAACAAAGGTAACAAAATCCACGCAAGATTTGAGGTCTTTATACTCCTACGCCCGCTTGCGAGACTTAGCGTTATCCACAAGACGTCTCACCTTCTTTCTGATGGCTAGGGAGACAATAGCCGCGGCACACACGGGGAAACCAAGCACCAGCAAAGGTGAAGGAATGACAAACTAACTGATCCATGCGCCTGGCAGCTGGATCACGCAAGGAAGCAGTATCGGGTGCCGGCATAACCGTAGGGTTGGATAGCCCCGACACAGGGGAATCCACTTCGGGGGGACGGGACCATAGGCTGACAACTTAAACTACTGCAGCCTGCAGAACTTTGCGGCCAAAAACAGCATCCGCTGAGGCCCGAACATCAACCTTGTAAAACTTTGAAAAGGTGTGAACAGAAGACCAGGTAGCGGCCTTGCAAACTTGCTCAACAGAGGCCTGGTGCTGAAAAGCCCAGGAAGCCCCAACTGCACGAGTAGAATGAGCTGTAACACGAAAAGGGAGGATCTCTCCCCTTAGCAGAATAGGCCCCGACAATGGCCTGACGAATCCACCTGCTGATGGTAGACTTTGTGGGTGCTAGACCCTTCTTGGGTCCAAATGGCACAACGAAAAATGCATCAGTCTTGCGAAAGGCAGACGTTACCACCAAATAATACTTCACAACCCGAACCACATCCAAAGAATGCAGGGCCCTCTCCTTGTCATTGCTAGGATTGGGACACAGAGAGGGCAAAACAATATCCTGATTCAAATGAAAGGACGAAACCACCTTAGGAAGGAAGTCCGTCTTAAAACGGAAAACCACTTTGTCCTGATGTCTTTCAAAATATGGGGCTTGAATAGACAGAGCCGCCAACTCAGAGACACGTCTAACGGAAGTAATAGCTACCAAAAAGGCTACCTTCTGCGTAAGGGAAGACAAAGGAATATCATGCAAAGGCTCAAAGGGGGGACCCTGAAGTGCAGAAAGAACCAAGTTCAAATCCCAAACTGGAATCAGAGGCTTCCTAGGAGGCCGCACATGTGTAACCCCCTGGAAAAAGGTTTTAACCAACAGATGAAGAGCAAAAGGCTTTTGGAAAAACACCGCCAGGGCAGACACCTGCCCCTTCAGAGTACTGAGTTGGAGCCCTAGGTCCAGACCATGTTGCAAAAACTCCAAAATTCTAGAAATAGAGAATTCCCTACAAAGGGAAGGCCCTGGTTTCACACCAATCAATTTAAGACCTCCAAGTCCTATAGTACACAGACGATGAGGAGCTTTTCCTAGCACTAATAAGAGTCCGAATCACAGCATCCGAAAAACCTTCCTCCTTCAAGATGGAGGTTTCAGCAGCCACGCCGTCAAAGCCAGCGTTGGTAAATTCGGGTAACGAAGATGACCCTGTGTGAGTAGATCTGGCAGCAGGGGCAGAACGAACTGATCTTCTGCCAACCTTACCACGTCTGCGAACCAAACCTGTCTTGGCCACCTTGGAGCCACCAGGATTGCTGGTGCTCTCTCCAGAGCAAGCTTGCGCGCTACTCTGGCCACCATGGGAAAAGGAGGGAACAGATACAGAAACCCCAGATCCCTCCAGTTCAGAGACATGGCATCTGTCGCAAGGGCCAGAGGATCCTTCGCCAGAGACACAAATGACGGAAGTTTGTGATTGTGACGGGAGGCAAAGAGGTCCACCGCCGGTGACCCCCACCTGCGACAAATTGAGTGAAAGACCTTGGGATTGAGAGACCACTCCCCTTTGCGGGCTGACAGCCTGCTCAGAGAGTCCGCCGCCGCATTCTCCACTCCCGGGATGTAAACTGCCGAGATGCACGGGACATGGCTCTCCGCCCGGTCCAGAATCAGGGACACTTCCTTGAGGGCATTCCTGCTGCGGGTGCCTCCCTGGTGATTGATGTAGGCCACTGCCGTCCGATTGTCCGACCGGACCTGGACCGGCAAACCTTGCAGTTGATGAGTTAAGTGACAAAGAACCATCCTGATGGCCCTTAATTCCAGAACATTGATAGGCTCGTGGGCTTCCAGGGGACCCCACAAACCCTGAAATTGCAGATTCTTCCAGAAGCCCCCCCAACCCGAGAGGCTGGCATCCGTGGTGACTATCTCCCACTGGGGAGTCCGAAAGGATCTGCCCTTCAGCAGGTTGGTTGAGTTCAGCCACCACTGAAGCGAGCGGCGAACCCAGGGGGACATCTGAAAGAATTGATCCAGCGACTGAGGAGACCTGTTCCAGACCGACAACAGATGGAGCTGTAGTGTCCTTGTGTGAAACTGAGCAAAGGGAACTGCCTCGGAGGCCACCATCAGACCCACCAGTCTTATCCCTAGCCGGATGGACGGTCGAGGAATGGACATAAGCGACCGAACCAACTCCTGAATCAGAAGAACCTTGGACTGAGGAAGGAACACTCTGGCCTGATCTGTATCCAGAGACCTCCCCAGAAAGGAAATTAACCTGGACAGGTGAAGGGAGGACTTGGGGTAGTTGATCACCCAGCCGAATCTCTCCAGAGTGGATAGAACCGTCCTGGTGTCCAATTCCGCTTGGCCGAATGACAATGCCAATATGAGGAGATCGTCCAGATATGGCACTATGCGAATTCCTTGAGCTCTGAGAAGAGCCATTACCCCAGCAAGTACCTTGGTGAAAACCCTTGGAGCTGTGGTGAGACCGAAGGGAAGGGCTACAAATTGAAGTGCCGATCCTCCAGAGCGAACCTTAGGAACCTCTGGTGCGCGGGAAAAATGGAAACATGGAGATAAGCGTCCTGGATATCTATGGACGTCATGAAGTCCCCCTGACGAAGAGAGTGGATAGCGGAACGCAACGTTTCCATGCGAAATTTTCGCAGCCTGATGAATTTGTTGAGAATCTTTAGGTCCAGGATGGGCCGCACGGAGCCATCCTTTTTGGGAACCGTGAACAGATTTGAGTAAAAACCCCGACCCCTTTCTAATGGAGGTACTGGACAAATGACCGCCATTTCTAGAAGACTCGATACCGCCGCCCGGAGCTGCAATGCATCCTGTACGTCCGGGGACACCCGAGAAGTGAGGAAACGCGGGGGGGGGGGGGCGGGACTCGAACTCCAGCATGTAACCGGAAGACACCACTTCCCTGATCCATCTGTCCGAGACCTCCCGAATCCAGACTTGGGAGAAGTGTCGCAGCCGTCCCCCCACCCGCGCGGGTGAGGGCGCCCCCTCATTGTTGAGCGGGCTTGGGTTTTGAACCCCAACTGTATCCTGAACGGGCACGACCTCTGCCCCTGTTCCAGGAGTCTCCTCTTGTAGAAGGGAAGGCAAAACCTCTTCCCGCTCTAGCTCCCCGAAAGGAAGGAGTGAAGGAAGCCGCCCCTCGAAAGGGGCAACGTTGCTTCCTACGTTGAGGTAATTTTCCACCTTTAGCTACTGAGTCCAATTTTTCTCCAAAAAGCCTTAGACCAACAAAGGGAAGAGACGTCAGACTTTTTAGACCCAAAATCAGCCGCCCACTGGCGCAACCAAATTGAACGCCTAATGGTAACCATAAGAGCCGAGGCCCTGCTGTTCATCATCAATGAATCATCCAGAGCAGTTAAAATGAAGGAAAGAAAAGACTCACAACGTTTCAGTCCAAGGAATTCATCGCTGTCCGGTTCCAAGCCGGACGAGGATAGTAAATCCCTGATCACCTTTCTAGCAGCCACCACCAACAGTGATGAGGCACAAACTGGCCGTATAGCTGCCCCAATACTGGCAAAACCATGACAAGCCATCTGGTCAATGCGTTTATCCTCACCATCCTTGAGGGAGGAACAATCAGGGTTATTTAAAACGGCAGAGTTGGATAACCCCAAAATTGGGGCGTCCACTTCGGGGGGGGGGGAAGCCCAGCGCTTAACCGTGGGAAAGGATACCTTCTATCCCAACTCTGAGGAATGCCTGGGAGCCGAGCTGGTCTCTCCCATTCCTTGGAAATAATATTATCAAAATGCTTTTGATTAGGAAATTCTAAGCGCGGTCTGGATTCCTCATAAAACTCCCCTTGTTGTTGGGGGGCCTCCCCCGGAGGCGAGATTGCCAAAACCTCAAACATCTGAGTCAAAACGTTAGGGGTGTCCAAGGAACCTGCTGACCCCCTATCAGAATCAGTGCCAACAATTTGTTGATCCTCGGAATTATCCGAATCCTCAAACACCTCCCCTTCCTCTAGAGGAGAATAATCTGACCAATCCAGACCATCCGTATCATCATATTCATAATGAGAAACCGTGGACAAATGTTTTCTCTTAGCCGGCGCCTTCTTAGCTACCGTAGAGGAAATACATTTTTCAATACTGGCCAATCTGGCACATACATCAGATTGCGACTGCCCCCCCATGGTAACATCACATGGAGCACGGGTTAAAATGGAAGGGGGAGAGGATGACGCCGGCGGTGCTGACCCAGAGGCCTGGGGTCCTGACTGCCGCGTAATAGTGTGTTGTGCACAGGATATACATTAAAAGAAATCATCCCCAGTTAGGGATACCCCACACCCCAAACACTTCCGGGACTGTCCCGAGGGGGGGCCCGGATTCCTGGGATGCCTCCATAAGGTGAACTTAATGAGTCGCTATGACAGAGGGAATTACGCTATGAAGCAACCCGGGATGCCCTTATAGTGTCCTTTTTAAATGGGAGGAATTTTGTAGGAAAGAAACCCAGTGAGAGCACCCAGGGACTTAGGACCAGGAGAAACCCCCTTATAACTATTCCCTGAAGAATTCACCTAAAACACAGATAAAACAAAATAATTAGAAACCAAAAGTTATATTGGCTACTAATGAAATGACAAAAGACCAGGACCCAGCAGCATACAGCCCAGATGCGTGAGGTAATTGTAATTCAGCGCAGCTGTGAGAGAGAGAGCAGAGGGGCGTGGCCTGCGCGGATCGCTCGCTTTTACCGGCCCCGCCCCCCTAGAGATAGGCAGATAGGAGCCAAAGCTCCTCAGCGGTGCCCGGGCAAGATAGGGGGCGGGCAGCGGCGACGCGCCGCAAGTCCGGCTCCGCCCCCAATAACACTGCGCGTGAGGGGAGAAAGCTCCCCTCCGCTAAGCTATAATACGCCGGAGACATATCACCAGAGACCGGCAGCGGCCCGCTGCCTGCGAGCCGCTGCCCGGCTAGATAGAGACAGGGCGCTGGCCGCGGCCTCTGCAAGAGGCCCGGTCCCGCCCCTGACAGAAGAGCGCAATAGCCGCCGCGGTGTCTTATTAACAATGTTGCAAATAACAGTTACATTTAAAACAGACATACATACAACAAATAGGAGTGTAACCAATTCAATGAGGGATTACTCCTATGCGTTCCTCAGAATCTTAAGAAAGGAGGGCCCCCAGCCTAACTATGAGGGAAAGAGGTAAATGAGGGAAATTTCTGAGGTAAAATATTTAAGGAAACCGGGGTCACCAACCCGGCATAACCGCCTACCCTCTAAATAGGGTCTCGTGGCGGAGCATAGCTCCCAAGCACGTGTGTGCTAATATACCATCACCCGGACCGCAGTCAAAACTGAGGAGGCATGTGAATATTAAATATATTAAACAGGGATAATAAGTCCGAGCGGGAATAAAATAATATAGGCCGGGGGTAAACCCGGCTACCTTGGAAAACCCCCTTGCAAGGAGGAGAGATCATCTTCTGCTTGCTCGCCGTCCTGCAGAGATGAAGACTGGGGAGTGAGTGGGAGGTCCCAGGTATTTATGGACCAGGAGGGGCTTACTTTCCTCCAATCATCTCTGCAGATCGCCCTCTTCAGGTCAGTATACCCACAGGTTATGAATATCTTGAAGCGGGGTGTGTGACATACTTAGAATAATGGGCCTGCTCAGGAAAGACAAGTCTCTTTCTCCCAGGCCGAAACAAATCACCCTGCTTCCTCTTAGCCGCTTTAGGAGGGATAATATACAACGTCTCAAAAACTGAAGCCAGCAACTTCACCGTATCATCAGGGAGCCACATATCCTTGCCCGAGGAAGAGCCAGGCCCGCTGTCATAGCCGGAAGAATAATCCACAGTGGAAATGGAGTCCTCGTGCAACACTCGCCTTCCTCCATGGAGCCCAGACCTCCAAAAAGATGATCATTATCCAAGTATACGGGCTTGATGTGCCGCTTCTTACTCGTGGCCTTCTTAGTAGCCGTGCAAGACCTCTGTCTCAAGGCTGGCCACCCGGTATGCCAAAGCAACCTGGGACCCCTTGCTGGCTTCCCCCTCGCTGGGGGCTGAGTAAAGTAGCGGGGTTCTGGAAAGGCCGCAGGCAATAACGGGCAAGATACGCCCGCCCGATCATGCTCCAAAAAGACGCTCCTGGTGCAAGTGACACAAACAGTGCTGAGTCCGCCCAGAGGGCTGGCACTGCACATGGGGCAGAGCTTCACCCGCCCAGATGGGGCCCCTAGCTCACTATCCCCAGAAGCCTCCATTATGGTGATTAGAATAACTGGTATGCTGGTTACAAGGCACTAAAGGCCAAAACTTGATAAGCCTTCTGAAATTGTCCCTCTTTTGAGATCCGTCTTAATAGGGAGAGGGGGAGGGCGGGGGACCGGGAGGAACCACAACCCTCAATCTATCAAAGGGGCCAACCTGGAAGACACAAGCTGAAAAATGCCATCAGTATCCCACAGCACATGCGCAATACAACATAACAATAGATATTGGCAAGAGGGACTCACGACACCGACAGCGCTCAGCAGCATGGAGGACTCCAGGCAGGGTGACAGGGGATGGCAGCACAAGATGGCGCAGAGCCAGCAGCTCGGCGCTTTCCTCGAGGGGCGGGCCGCATAGCAGTGACTCGAGGGGCGGGCCGCACAGCAGTGACGCGAAAAGCGTCATCGTGCAGCACCGCATCCCCCCGATGGCGCAAAAGGAGCGCCCGCCCCCAAAATGGAGGACAAAGCCAAGTCAGTAGCAAGCCACAGGGCAGCCCACGGAGGGGCCCCCGTACCAGCCCGTGTGGCGTGTGCATGCGGCCGCACCAGAAGCCGCGGCCTCAGAAGAAAAAAGGGAGGGGAGAGAGGAGCAGGATAACTCGAGAGAGCGAGGGGGGTAAATGCCAAGAAAAACAGTGCATAAGCCATTTTATCAAGGGACTACTTTAAGAGCCACTACAATGTCTGCACAAAATAATACAATTCTGTGAAATACTCACCTGTAGAATTGGTATTATACGTATACAGTACGTCCTGCCCCAGATATAATACTTACACTTGGGTAATCCTCCGCCAGATGGTGCTGTGCACTGCAGACATGCAAAAACAGGCTCCTCCCGGCCCTTCATATACCCAGGTACCTCCCACAAATCCCCAGCATTGAAAAGCAGTGAAAAAGAAGCCGGGAGAAACTAACCACCAAAAACTGGTAATAACAACAATGATAGCAATCACCATACAGGGGATCCAGAATAATGCAAAAACCAGGGTGGGGTGGAGCAGGACGTACAGTATACGTATACTACCAATTCTACAGGTGAGTATTTCACAGAATTGTATTATTCTAAGTATACAGTACGTCCTGCTCCAGATATAATACTTACACTTGGGACATCCAATAGCAGTGTCCATAAAGTAGGGTGGGATCCCCAACAAAAGGCACAGCAGACAGTTAAAAGCACTGTCACCTGCAAACCTTGCTACCAAGAGTGATATGAGCAAAGCTCTAACGTCAACCTCATAAAAACCTTTGAAAAAGGTATAAACAGAGAACAAGTAACGGTCTAGCAGACTTGTTCCACAGAAACCTGGTGCCGAAAGGCCCAAAGATACCGAAGCACCAATAGAATCAGAAGTAAGGCGAGAAGAAGATTCTTCCCCTTAAAGTGGACCAACACCGAGAGGTGATCGGCCCGGAAATCTATAAGATTCCCGAGCCGATCACCTCCCACCCCGCGGGACATCCGAGATCGGGATGTCCCGCGGGGTGAAACCCCCCAAAAAACCCCCAAACACCTTACCTGATCTTCGGCGGCGGCCGGCCGCCGCCGCCTCCCTCGCGCCCCTGTAGGCGTGCTCGCGCCCGCGCCGGCCGTCTGCGAATGGCCGGCGGGGGCGCGCGCGCGCCGAAAGTGACGCGAGGGAGGCGGCGGCAGCCGCTTGGACGTTCCTGATCCCCGCCTGGACGTTGGCGGGGATTGGACCGTCCAGTCACGTGGGAGCGGGGACAGGTAAGATTTTGGGGCTTTCTGGGGGGTTTCACACAGCGGGGCACCCCCGATCGGGGTGCCCCGCCGAAGTGGACCAAAACCCAGGATAGTCAAAATCCTGGGTGTTGGTCCACTTTAAAAGAACAGGCCTGAGTAACAGCCTGACAAGTCCAAAAGCTAACAGTAGCCTTGGCAGAAGCCGAAAGACCGCATAACCCCTGGAATCAGACGAAATCAGGCACATACAGGATGGAGACGCCCACAAACCCCAAGGGGCAACAGTCCCCCTAAGGGACGAGAGACAATTCAGGAAAACACGTCCAACACCTGTTGAGGGAACGTAGACCCCCTTTTCTCAGCGATACTAGGAATAAGGCCCAGAAGAAAGACAGTCTTGAATACATGAGCATAAGACACCACCTTAGGCAGAAGGTCCGGCGTAAAGCGGAACACCACCTCATCTTGGTGTATATATCTATGAACGAGGGCTAGCTAAACAGAGCCGGCCGCTCAGGCACACGGCTGACTGAAGTAACAGTCCCTAGAAGGACAACTTGAGGGTAAGAACAGTCAGACAGCATCCGGAATAGATCCAAGGGAACACCCCGCAAGGCAAGCAGAATAAATTCGAATCCCAACAGGGAACATAGAATTAGGTGGGGGACGCACATGAGTAACCCCCTGAAAGAAGCCTTAACCAAGGAAACTGAACCAAAGCCTTCTACAGGAAGTCGGACAGGGCAGAACCTGACCCTTCCGAGTACTGAGTTGGAGAATTCCAACTCCAACCCATGCTGTAATAACTCTAGAACCCTGGGAACAGAGAACGCCCGACAGGGAAGAGACCTAGACTCACACCAATCAATATGGGTACGCATACCCTATAATATGTGGAAGAAGAAGAAGCTTGCTCCTAGTCTTCCCATAGTCTCAATCACCAAGACAGATAAGCCTGTCTCCATCAAGATGGATGTTTCAGCAGTCAGGCCGTCTAGGCCAGAGTCTGTAGATCGGGGTGATGTAAAGGGGCCCTGAGTGAGCAGAGCTGGCACTCCTGGCAGAACGCACAGATCTACTGTCCTCAGTACCACGTCTGTGAACCAGACTCCACTGGGCCACCAGAACCACTGGTCCCCCCTTCCAGAGCAATTTTGCGCAGAACCCTGCCTAGCAGGAGGCATGGATCATAACATTACTAAATCATCATGACCACGGCCAGAGAATCCTGGGACTGAGCTTGTGATAGTGACGGGGCACACACAGATCCACACTGGTTGGACCTCATAGTGACACAAGGATTAGCACATCCTGTCGCAGAGGGACCTCCACCGGAGCGAATACCACTGATATGCAGGGAACATTGTCCACCACCCAGACCAGGGTCGGAGACACTTCCCGGAGGACCCTCCTGCACCGGGTCCCTCCCTGAATATTCAATGTAGGCCAAGGCCGTCAGCTAGGCCTAGCTCCCCCGAACAGGCAGGCCCTGAAGAGTAGGCAAGCGAGTTAGAACCGTAGGGACTTCCCGAAGAAGACCCCCCTCAACCTGATAGATTGGCATCCATGGTGACTGTCCACCCAGGAAAGGGCAAGAAGGGACTGCCCTCAGGCAGGTTCCTTGAGTTCATCCACTACAAGAGGGACCTCCTCACCAGGGAGGAAGGCACACATACCCAGCTCCAGGGATGCTGGGTCCTTGTCCCGTAGGACAAATCAGAGAAGTTGCAGAAGGTCCCAGAGGGAACTGAGCATAAGGGCCCCTTCGGAGTACGCCACCAGCGGGCCCACCAGCTGCATCCCCTGCCTGGTGGAGGAACGGGGACAGCTAAGAGGGACTGAGCCCATACAACCAGATTGTCCACTTTATTGCTGAGGAAGGAAGATCCTTGCTTGAACTGTATAAAATGCATTCATAGGAATGGAGTTACCAATGAAGGGGACAATAAGGACTTGGGGTGTTTGATCACCCCTCCAAATGACTCCCAAATGGACACCCTCCAGCCGAGTATCCAACGTAGCCAGACGTAGAGACTGGGAAGTGATGAGGACGTCCAGGTAGGTCATCGCGCGGACACCCCTTGGTCTCATGAGAGACCACACCCCCGTCAGCACCTTGGTGAGCACTCTGGGAGCTGAAGAGAGGCCAGATGACAAGGTCACGATTATCAGTGTTGGTCAACCAACGCGAATCTGAAGAACCTCGGTGTCCAGAAGACACAGGGAAGTAAAAATACGCAGCATTGAGCTCCACAGACGGCAAGAAGCCCCCGACGCGCAAGGAGCCGATGGCCGAGCGCAGTGTTTCCATTGCAGAAACCGCCTGTAATTGACGAATTGCTGAAAATCTGTGAGACCAGATTGGGCCAGACTGACCCATCCTTTTTTGGGGAACTGTGGAAAGGTTAGTTTATCGGCCCCTGCCTCTGCCTATTAAGGGCAATCTGCAAGAGACCCCCCAGGCCTTGCATGGCCTGCACCAGCACCTGAACAGAGGCAGGGACCAGGAGCACCCGGGACCCAATAATCTTGGGGGAGGCTGCGCAGCAAACTCTCTCTTGTATCCGGAGGGCACTACCTCCTGAATCCACCAGTCTGAGGAGTGATACCTCCTGGCGTGAGCAAGGTGCTGCAGCCGTCCCCTCACCCAGACGGGCAAGGGCGCCCCAACATGCTTGAGGGGATGTTGGTGGAAGACTTAGGCTTAGCCCCGCCAGAGGGGCCAGGGCCTACGTTGGGGTGAATTGCCCTTATTTACCAACAGGTCCAGACGGCCCCAAACAGTCGTTGCCCTCTAAAGGGAAGCCCAGTAAGAGTCTTCTTAGCATCATCGTCAGTACCCCACTGTCGCAGCCAATCCAAGCGACGTATAGCCACCACAAGGGCAGAAGTCCTTGCACACATTCTAATGGTGTCATCCAGTGCTAATAGGATACATTTTACAAATACATCACAACAACTGGAGAGTGCATGAAACGCATCCCAGGGGAGATACTCAGGGTGATGATCAAGCATCTTTCTGATGAGGGTTCTAGCGGCCACTGCAGTGATGACCGCGGCACAGACCGGGCGCAGCGCCGTCCCTGTACAAGAAAAGGCGTGGGAGGCCACAGGTCAATGCGCCGGTCCTCAGCATCCCGAAGGGTACTATAAGCAGGGGCTGTAATAAAAGGGGGGGGGGGGGTTAGAAACCCCTACGATCTGCGCATCCACCACGGGGGGTGATGACTAACAATTGACCACCTCAGGGGGAACAAGGGGTATTTCCTATCCCAGTCCCCTGGAATTTACTGGGGAAATTCCATTCCTTGAGTACAAGAGCATGGAAACGAGCCTGCTCTAGAAATTCCAAGCGCGCTGTCGCTGTATGGAAACGCTCCCCTCTCGGCTTGTGAGGCCTCACCAGATAGACAGGACCTTAAAGACCTTAACCAACATATCTCACACTGGCCCCAGTATTCAGGGCCAGAATCGAAATGACTCCTCGGCCTCTCATCAGATGAGCCTGAGTCAGAGACCAGCTCTCCATCAGAAGGGGTATAGTCACAAGGAGTAGTCAACTCCTCAGTTCCCATAGGACAACAGAAAATAGGAGGCGTCAAAGGCCACTTCTTACCAGGGCCCCTGCGCCCTGACCACCTCGCCATAATCTGATCAGCCGTAGGCAGGCTGGAAGACACAGCAGGCTGCAAATCCCCACTTGTATGCGACTCAGCAGGAGTGAGAATTAAGCATGGGGAAACAAGTGTATTGAAACGAGGTGCAGCCACTGGCAAGCCTGATTGCAGGGCCAGTGCTTGCTCGGCACATGGTGCGCAGATCCGTGCCCTGTCAGCATCAGCATGGGGTTGACCACACGCTATACACAGCCGGTCTTGTCCCAGAGGGACCCCGGGCACATAGTTCTGAGATGCCTCCATATGGTGATTATCGAGGCACAATATGCCAGCAGGGATTTACGCAATAGGCAACCCTGGATGCCCCAAAGACCCGCTAGGAAGGTGGGAGAATTTTACAAGGCCCGCTATAATTTAACCCAGGCCGGGGAAGCCACTGGATTCAACTGTCTGAAAGACATAATGGGAATAAAGGGTGTCAGAGCCATGCGCAGTAATAAGAATCAAGAAAATCGCCCGTGAGGGCACTTACAGACCAAGGTAGGAGGAGGGCCGTAACCATGCGCGCACGACTAACATCAAAATGGCGCCAAGCGAACCTCGAAGGGTGGGCCAGAGCGGGCCGTGACGCGGAGCGCGCCAAACCAGGCCCCCGCCCCCCCGAAGAGCGCGAAGCTCTAAGGCAGTAGTCAATATTGTAAAGAGAAGCAGAGAACACATAGCATAGATGATTTTTGCCAATGGAGACGCCGCAGAGTCTGGGGTCAATATTGTAAAGAGAAGCAGAGTGTATGACACACATAGCATAGATGATTTTTGCCAATGGAGACGCCGCAGCGTCTGGGGCGACGACGCCGCCCGGCGCAGCACATCCAGTAAGGAAAGAGACGAGCGCGGCGGCAACCCCAAGTTACAAGTCAAGGACAATACTAAAGGCCATAATCGTGTAATTGCAGTACACTTGAGACCGCCACACACACACACCCCCTTTCTTTCCCCCCCGATCTACAGGGGGAAACGAGGGAGGATGGCAACCCTTTGGATAGGGCCCACCGCTACACGGGGCAATAATGTGGGAGGGGCATCCACTAGAGGCTCACCATCAGCCTAAACCACCTACCCTATGGTGGGGGACTGCGGTGGAGCATGGCTCCATAAGCACGCATGGTGCTGCCTACCTTCACCCGACCAGCACAGCCCAGGCTGGGAGGCACATCAAACGAAGGACGGGTGGGAATAGTCCAACAGGGCCGCAGGCTGTAATAGCCCCGCTCACCTGCGAGAGAGTGATACTTCATGTCTTCGCAGTCGACACTGCAGAGAAATCTGCGGATTTGTGGGAGGTCCCTGGGTATATGAAGGGCCGGGAGGAGCCTGTTTTTGCATGTCTGCAGTGCACAGCGCCATCTGGCGGAGGATTACCCAAGTGTATGTATTATATCTGGAGCAGGACGTACTGTATACTTAGAATAAAATGAAGGTCCACAAAAACACCAAACAGTAATAAAGCTTGTGGGGCAGGGAGGGTATGAAAAAAAATACAATTCTGTGAAATACTCACCTGTAGAATTGGTATTATACGCATACAGTACGTCTTGCTCCATATATAATACTTACACGTGGGTAATCCTCCGCCAGAGGGCGCTGTGCACTGCAGACATGCAAAAACAGGCTCCTCCCGGCCCTTCATATACCCAGGGACCTCCCACAAATCCCCGGCATTGAAAAGCAGTGAGAAAAGAAGCCGGGAGAAACCAACCACCAAACTGGTAACAATAGCAATGATAATCACTATACAGGGGATCCAGAAAAAAGTAAAACCAGGGTGGGGTGGAGCAGGACGTACTGTATGCGTATAATACCAATTCTACAGGTGAGTATTTCACAGAATTGTATTATTCTAAGCATACAGTACGTCCTGCTCCATATATAATAGTTACACGTGGGACATCCAATAGTGTCCATAAAGTAGGGTGGGATCCCTATGAAAAAAAGGCACAGACCTACCAAGCACGACATGAGCAAAGGCTCTAACATCAACCTCATAACAAAACCTTTGAAAAGGTATGAACAGAAAACAAGCAGCGGTCTAGCAACCTGTTTAACAGAAAACCTGGTGCTGAAGGGCCAAAGGTACCCAAGCAGAAGTAGAACAGAATAAAAAGAGAGGGAGATTCTTCCCCCTTAAAGGAATAGGCCAGAGTAGCGACCTGACCAGCCCAAATGCAACAGGAGCCTCGTAAAACCTAGAACTTTCCCCAACGGGGAATTGAAAACTGGTCTCCTGCAAGACAGGTGGGGATACTGACCACTACACTAACAAGGATCAGCAAGAAGCCGAAACCCTTACTCAGGACCAGAAAGACAAGTAAGATCAGTCCAAAGGGCGCATAGCCCCTAGAAGCAAACGAGATCAGGCGCATACATATGGAGGCGCCCGCAGACCCCAAGGGGCATCAGTCCCCCTAAGGGACAGAAAACTTCAACACCTGTTGAGGGAATGTAGACCCCTTTACTTCAGCATTACTAAAATAAGGCCCATAGGCAGACAAAAAGGACTTAAATAATGAACATAAGACACCACCTTGGGCAAAAGGTCCGGTGTAAGCGGAATACCACCACATCATGGTGAGTATAATTATATATAATCAACAAGGGCTAATTAAACAGAGCCACCTTCTCAGGCACACGTCTGACTGAAGCAACAGCCCCCGGAGGGGCAACTTGAACTACGAAACAGCTCAGACAGCATCCAGAATAAGTCCCAAGGGAACAACCCGCAAGGCAAACAGAATGAAGATTGATCCCAACAGGGACCATAGAACTACTTGGGAGATGCAGGTGAGCAACCCCCAAGAGAAAGCTTAACAAGGAAGACCGAACAAGACTTCCACAGGAAGGCAGACAGGATAGAACCTGAACATTCAGAGCACCAAGATGGGGAGCCAACCCCAACCCATGCTGTAATAACTCTAGAGCCCTGGGAACCGAGAGCGTCCAACAGGGGAGAGACCAAGACTCACGCCAATCAATATGGGTACGCCGTACCCTATAACAGACGGAGAATGGAGAAGAAGCTTGCTCCTAGCCCCCCATAGACAAGGTCACCCAGAAGATAACCCGTCTCCGAAGGGTGAATGAATCAACTGTCAAGCCATCAGACTAGAGCCTGTAGATTGGGGCGACATAATAAGGAGCTTGAAAAAGGGCAGAACCGCACTCCTGAGAGAGCGTACAGGTCCGCTGTCCTCAGCAGAAACATCTGCGAACCACAGTCCACTAGGCCACCCAGGGGCCATCAGAATCACGGGTCCCCTTATCAGAGCAATCTTGCGCAGAACCCCACATAGCAGGGTGAATGAAGAGAAGACATATAAAATGGAATGTCCAGACATAAAATAACTAAGCCCCCATGACCAGAGTCAGAATAATCTGGGGCAGTAAAAACAAGGGCAGAGCCCCCTGTGATAATAACGAGACCCCACAGAGCCACCCCAGTTGGCTCTCCAAGGGACACCAGGATAGCACAATCTGCCACTGAAGGACATCCATTGGAGCCAATACCACTGAGGTGCAGGGAACGTAGACCCCCCACCTAGATCAGGATCAGAAACCTTCCAGGAGAATCATCCTGCTTCAAGTTCCAGACCAATAATAAATACAGACCACTGTCCTCCAACAGGCCAAGAGTCCCCAAATAGACAGGTCCTGAAGAAGGAGAAGTCCAGCAAGATAGAGCCAAACTGAAGGGTCACTCAGAGCCAAACTCAATACTCAAATCAGTAGGTAAGATGAACCCTCTAAGGGACCCTACCTAGGAACCGTGGGGGGGTTTTGGAAGAAATTCCACCCCCCCCCCCCGCCAACCTGCGAGACTTGGTACCCAAGGTGACCATTCACAGGAAAATGCAAGCAAGAAGGGGGAGCCCCCTGACAGGGTCCTTGAATTTAACCAGCTCAAGAGGAACCACCGTACCAAGGGGGAATGAGCACAGACCTAGCTCCAGGGGTGCGGGAACCCCATCCAGTATCAATAACCTACTGTGCCGAAGAGCCCAAGGGCTCTGTATATAAGGGACATCAACTGATCCGCAACCAACGGGCCCACCTGCTGCAATCCTGTTTGGTGAAAGAAAGGTGTCAGCAAAGAGGGACAGAACCCATGTAACCAGGAGTCCACTTATTGCCAAGGAAGAAGGCTCAAGCCTGAACCGAATCCAAGGAATGGAGATAGCTAATAAGGGACCATGAGGGATGGAGGTGACAGAGCACCCATCCAAGTAACTCCCAGAGGACACCGCCGGCCGACTCACTCACTCGGCCTGACGTAGAGATTGGGAAGTAAGGAAGGACGATCCGGTAGGTCCTAGTGCGGACGCCCCACAGGCATGTCAGAGGCCAAAAAACAAGGCCCCAATCCGCAGGGTTGGTCCTTCAACACTGACTAGTAAAGGTCTTTGTGTCCAGAAGACACAGGTGAAACTAAAGGGATCTAGATCTCCACAGGAGGCCAGAAGCCCCCCTTGCACAGGGCGCCTGTGTCCCAAGACAGAGATATCATGCAGGGACTACCTGTGAGTGTAGAATTGCCAAGGCTACCATAGGCCGGCATGGCCCAGACTGCCTCATCATAATGAGGGAAAGAGGAAGGTTAACAGAGGCCATCGCCCCAGTCTGTTAAGGGCAACCTACAATTGAGCCCAGACTCTGCAGGCCGAGTACGGTCTGCACCAACTCCTGAGGGGAAAACAGGGGCTAGAAGCACCCCGACAACCACTGAGAGGGACTGCCCAGCAATTTCTATCCTGTGTCCAGGGAAACTACCTCCTGGATCCACCAGAAGGGGAAGATACGCTCCCAAATAGGAGTCAGGGTGTGTGGCAGTCCCCTCACTCAGAAGGGTGAGGGCATCCCTTCATGCTTGGGAGGTCTTGGCAGATTTGGACTTAACCCTGCCAGAGGGCCCAGGGCGTTGCCTGCCCACCCTGGAGTGGTGGTAATCCACTCTGAATAGTTGGAAGCACACCTCAGGTTCGTGTTTGACACCAACGTAGGGAGGGGGAGGGGTGTGCCTGCCCCGAGAAGGCCTTCTGCGTAGGGGTGCCTTACCCTTTTTTCCAAAAAGGTCCAAATGGGCCCCAAATAAGACGCCGTCCTCTGAAAGGAAGGCCAGTGAGAGCCTTTTTCGTATCATCGTCAGCACCCCACTGTCGCAGCCACACCAGGCGGCGAATAGCTACCACAAGGGCAGAGGTTCTAGCACACATCTTAATGGGGTCATCCAGCGCTGAGAGGATAAACCTCACAAACACATCACAATCTGAGAGCGCATTAAAGACCTCCCAGGGGAGGTCCTCAGGTCGGTGATCAAGTAGTTTTCTAATGAGGGTCCTGGCGGCCACCGCAGTGATGGCCGCGGCACAGACCGGGCTCAGAGCCGTCTCTACACACGAAAAGGCGTGGGAAGCCAGTCTGTCAATGCGCCGGTCCTCAGCATCCCGAAGGGTATGGTAATGAGGAGCAGTCATGAAGGGGGGTTTAGTAACCCCTATAATTGGTGCATCCACCACGGGAGGTACTGACCAAAAGTTAACCACATCAGGGGGGAAGGGGTACTTCCAATCCCAGACCCCCGGGACACCTTTAAGCTTACAAGGCGATTCCCATTCTTTGGATATAAGATTCTGGAAATGCTCCTGTTCCAAGAATTCCAAGCGCGGCGTCGCTGTGTGGAAACCCTCCTTCTTAGGCTTGGGAGCCTCTCCAGGAGGGGAGATTGACAAAACCTCAAAAGATCTTAATAAGTAGTTCATCTGTGTCACACAGGCCCCAAGAACCGGGTCCAGAATCATCACTGCTCCAGGGCATAGCTCACCTTCATCAGAAGGGTCAAGGTCCTGCATAGCAGCAGATTCATCAGTATCATTAGGAACCGGAGAACCAGGAGGCGTCAGGGACCGCTTCTTTCCAGGGCCCAAGCGCTCCACCAAACTAGATAGCACCTGCTCAGCCGTAGGCAGCCTGCGCGGCACGTGCTGGTCATCCCCGCTCGAGTGAGACTCATCAGGAGTGAGATTTAAGTCCGGGGAGACAGGTGTATTGAAGTGAGGTGCAGCCGCTGGCAAACCTGATTGCAGGGTCAGTGCCTGTTCAGCACCCCGGGTACATAATTCTGAGATGCCGCCATATGGTGGTTATCTGAGCAGTATGCAGTATGCAATAAGCAACCCTGGATGCCCCAAGACCCGCTAGGAATGTGGGAGAATGTTATGTGAACCCGCTATAATATATGTCAGGCCAGGAGAAGCCACCGAAATCTTAGCGTCTGAAAGACATAAGAGGACAAAAGGGGGGTGTCAGTGCCATGCGCAGCCGAATGAGGGATCATAGGAACAACGAAAAACCGCCCAGGAGGGCACTTACATGACCAAGGGAGGAGGCGGATCGCAACCACGCGTGCGCAAAGACAGTCAAAATGGCGCAAAGCGAACCTCGAGGGGCGGGCCTGATCTGGCCGTGACGCGGGGCGCGTCATGCCAAGTCCCCGCCTCCCCCAAAGAGCGCGAAGCTCTAACCCGCGCAACGTCATTGACCGCAGTGGATAGGACACACATACAGAACGTAGTTAAGGAGATGGCTCTCGAAAATAGAGAATGATGCTGCCGCCCGGGCTGCACACTTCTTGTAATGAAAAAGACACACAAGCGCGCAACCAGACAAGGGTTATGTGAAGCAAGGAGCGCGGCACTGACACCCAAGTTTAAGAAAAGAGCAACGGCCATAAACGTGTATAACATTACGCTGGGACCGCCACACACATACCCCCCCCCCCCCCCTTTCTTTTCCCCCGAGCTACGGGAGGAAGCGAGGGAGAAGGCGAACCTGCACCCAGGGTTCATCGCTATGAGGGGCAAGGACAGCAATGCGGGAGGGGCATCTAATGGAGGCTCACCATCGGCCTAAACCGCCTACCCTATGGTGGGGGGCGGTGGAGCGTAGCTCCGTGAGCATACGTGGTGCTGCCTACCTTCACCCGACCAGCGCAGCCCAGGCTGGGAGGCACATCCTTATCGAAGAGGACGGGTGGTTAATAGTCCTGCCGGGCCGCAGGCTGTAAAAGCCCCGCTCACCTGCGAGAGAGTGATACTTCATGTCTTCGCAGTCAGTACTGCAGAGAAATCTGGGGATTTGTGGGAGGTCCCTGGGTATATGAAGGGCCGGGAGGAGCCTGTTTTTGCATGTCTGCAGTGAACAGCGCCCTCTGGCGGAGGATTACCCACGTGTAAGCATTATATATGGAGCAGGACGTACTGTATGCTTAGAATACCCCATGGGCTTAAGTGGTCCCCCCCCCCTATAGGCTCACCATCAGCCTATGGCCGACTACCCATTAAACAGGGTCTGCGGCCCAGAGCCTGGGTCTGCGGCCCAGAGCCTAGCTCTGACAAACTCCTGACCCCGGCGTTCTCCCTACCTTCACCATCCTGATCAGCCATGGCTGGGAGGCAATAGTGGGTCCACGGGATCAGTGGCAATAAGGTTGCAGCAGCCGACGGGCTAGGAGGCCCCGCACAGCTGCAATATCCAGGAGAGAGTATCCAACGATCTTCAGCAGCCAGACTGCAAGATGAACACTGGGAAATCATAGTGAGACAGCTGCTTTTATAGGGGGCCGGGAGGAGCGACAGCTTTTGATCTTGCAGTTGAGCGCCCCCTGGGGGCGGAATACCCCATATGTAATTACTTCTGGGACGACCTGGACTGGATATAGTGAAAATACCATTTTGTGAATACTCACCTGTAAAATGGGTATTATAAGTATGTCACACACCCCACTTCAATCAATTATTACACTTGGGTAACTCCACCAGCAGGTGGCGACGTGCAGAGAAGTCATGAAAAACAAGCCCCTCCTGGTCCACACATCCCTGGCACCTCTCACTCATTCCCCAGTATTCAAACAGCAGTAAAGACAAGGTACCAGGAAAAAAACCCTCAAACTGTAAACAAAAACGTCACCCTATAAAGAATCCGGGATACCAAAAGGGCGGGTGAAGTGGGGTGTGTGACATACTTATAATACCCATTTTACAGGTGAGTATTCACAAAATGGTATTATTCTAAGTATGTCACACACCCCACTTCAATCATTAATTATTACACTTGGGACATCCAACAGCAGTGTCCAGAAAAGGGCGGGTATCTAACCAGGCAATAATGCAAAACCCAAACCACTGCAGCCTGCAGAACCTTGCGGCCAAAAACAGCATCCGCTGAGGCCTGCACATCAACCTTATAAGACTTGGAAAAAGTGTGAACCAAAGACCAAATAGCAGCCATACAAACTTGTTCAACAGAAGCCTGGTGCTGAAAAGCCCAGGACGCTCCAACCGCACGAGTAGAATGAGCAGTAACACGAAAAGGGGGATCCTTCCCCTTGGCAGAGTAGGCCCCAACAATCGCCTGACAAATCCATTTACTAATGGAAGACTTAGCCGGAGCCAAAACCTTTCCTAGCCCCACAGGGCACCACGAAAAAGGCATCAGTCTTACGAAACGAAGACGTAATACGCAAATAGTACTTGACACAACGTACCACATCCAAACAATGCAACGCCCTCTCCTTGTCATTCCCAGGTCTAGGACACAAGGAGGGAAGAACAATGTCCTGATTCAGATGAAAAGCAGACACCACTTTAGGGAGAAAGTCTGGCATGAATCGAAAAACTACTTTGTCCTGATGTTTCTCAAAATAAGGAGCCTGAATAGACAAGGCTGCCAACTCCGAAAACTGCCGAACCGAAGTGATGGCCACCAGAAAGGCAACCTTCTGAGTCAGAGTGGACAGAGCAATATCCCGCAAAGGCTCAAAAGGAGGAGCCTGAAGAGCAGAGAGCGCCAAATTCAAATCCCAAACAGGGAGCAACGGCTTCCTAGGAGGCCGCAGATGCGAAACCCCCTGGAAAAAAAGTCTTGACCAAAGGATGACTTGCAAAAGACCTCTGAAAAAAGATAGACAAGGCAGAGACCTGCCCCTTCAAAGTACTCAGCTGAAGACCAGAGTCCAGCCCTGAAATTCCAAAATCCTAGAACAGAAAAGACCCGGCAAGGTAAAGACCTAGCCTCACACCAATCAATATAAGATCTCCAAGCCCTATAATAGATGGAAGAAGAGGATCTCTTCCTGGCACTGATAAGAGTCCGAAAGACCCTCATCCTTTAAGATGGAGGTCTCAGCAGCCAAGCCGTCAAAGCCAGCGTTGGTAAACTGGGGTAACACAGTTGGCCCTGAGTGAGAAGATCCGGCCGAAGAGGCAGATCGAACTGATCCACCGCCAGACGAACGACGTCTGCGAACCGCACCCGCCTTGGCCACCTTGGGGCCACGAGAATGGCGGGAACTCCTTCTAGAACCAACTTTCGCAGCACCCTGCCTAGCATGGGAATCGGAGGAAACAGATAAAGAAACCCCAGGTCCCTCCAGCTCAGGGACATGGCATCCGCCGCCAGAGCCAGAGGATCCTGAGACAGCGACACGAATGTCGGAAGCTTGTGATTGTGACGAGAGGCAAACAGATCCACCTCCGGCGTCCCCCACCGGAGACAAAGCGACCGAAACACCCGGGGATGGAAAGACCATTCCCCCCGGCGAGACGAACACCGGCTCAGAAAGTCCGCCTCCGTGTTTTCCACTCCTGGAATGTACACTGCCGAGATGCAAGGGACATGAGTCTCTGCCCAAACTAGAATCAGAGACACCTCTCTGTGAGCACCCAGACTGCGAGTCCCTCCTTGGTGATTGATGTAAGCAACTGCCGTCCGATTGTCCGACCGAACCTGAACCGGCAGGCCCTGTAAATGCTGCGTCAAGTGAGACATAACCAACCTGATGGCTCTCAACTCCAGAACATTGATGGGCAAGTGGGCTTCCTGAGGGCCCCACCGCCCCCGGAACCGAAGATCCTTCCAGAAACTCCCCATCCTGACAAACTGGCGTCCGTGGTGACAGTTTCCCAAAGCGGGGTCAGAAATGACCTACCCTTCAGAAGATTGTCCGAGACCATCCACCACAGAAGAGACTGCCGAACCCGAGGGGACATCCGGAAGGACCGATCCAACGACCGCGGTCGCCGGTCCCAAGACGCCAAAAGATGAAGCTGAAGCGTCCTCGTGTGAAAACTGCGCGAAGGGAACTGCCTCGAAAGAGGACACCATCAACCCCACCAGTCTCATCCCTAGCCGGATGGACGGGCGAGGATTGGAAAGAAGAAGCTGAGCCAATTCCTGAATCAAAAGAACCTTGGCCAGAGGGAGAAAAAAACTCTGTGCTGGCAAGAGTCCAAGGACATCCCCAGAAAGGTCACCACCCTGGCCGGAACCAGAGAGGACTTGGGGTAGTTGATCACCCAACCGAACCTCTCCAGCATAGACACCACCATGCTGGTGTCCCCTTCCGCTTGACTGAAGGAACGTGCCATGATGAGAAGATCGTCCAGGTAAGGCACAATGCGAATCCCCTGAGCTCTGAGCAGGGCCATCACTCCCGCCAACACCTTGGTGAACACTCTCGGAGCCGAGGTGAGACCGAATGTAAGAGCTACAAACTGGAAATGCCGATCCTCCACCACAAAGCGAAGAAACCTCTGATGAGCCGGAAAAATCGGAATGTGAAGGTATGCATCCTTGATGTCTATGGATGTCAAAGTCCCCCTGCCGAAGTGAACCGATCGCAGACCGCAGGGTCTCCATGCAGAACTTCCGGGGACGAATAAACCGGTTGAGAAACTTCAAATCCAGGATGGGACGGAACGAACCATCCTTTTTGGGTACAGTGAAGAGATTGGAATAATACCCGCGCCCCACCTCCGAAAGAGGGACCGAGCAGATGACTGCCAACTCCAGAAGATTCCTTACCGCCGCCAGGAACCCCTGCGCGGCCAACGGATCCGAAGGTACCCGAGACCTGAAAAACCTTGGAGGAGGGCGGGACTCGAACTCCAGCTTGTAACCGGCCGACACCACCTCCCGGATCCACCTGTCCGAGACCTCCTGGTCCCATACCCGGGAGAAGAGTCGTAACCGTCCCCCCACCCGTACGGGTGAGGGCGCCCCCTCATTGCTGAGCTGGCTTGGCAGCTGACTTGGGCTTGGCGCCCCAGGCGTGAACGGGACGGCCACGGCCTCTACCCCTATTCCAACTGGCGCCCCTGGAGGCCGAGAAGCCCGCACCCCTGTCGGCTCTGGCTCCCCGAAAGGACGGATTGAAGGAGGCCGCCCCCCGAAAGGAACGGCGAAATTTCTTGCGCTGAGGTTAACTTACCTCCCTTGGCAACAGAATCCAGCTTTTCACCGAAAAGCCTCAAACCCAGAAAGGGAAGAGCCGTGAGCGATCCTTTAGAACTAAAATCAGCCGTCCACTGTCTCAACCACACGGAGCGGCGAATAGCCACCAACAGCGCCGTAGCCCTGCCACACATCAACATGGCATCATCCTGAGCGGCCAGAATAAACGACAAGAAGGAGTCACAACGCTTAAGAGCAAGAAACTCATCACCAGAAGGATCAAGATCCACACATAAATCCCTGACAATCGACCTAACCGCCAATGTCAAAAGAGCCGAAGCACAAACAGGCCTCAAAACTGAACCCGCACAGACAAAACCATGGCGGGCCAGTTGATCAATCCGGCGATCCTCGCCGTCCTTGAGAGAGGTAGTGTCAGGAGAATGAACAACCGCCGTATTAGACAGTCCCAAGACCGGAGCATCCACCTCGGGAGGGACAGCCCAACGCTTCATCAAGTCCGCCGGAAAAGGATATTTTTTATACCAGCTAGGCAGTACCCCGACGAGCCGTGTAGGTTGCTCCCATTGCTTAAGGACAATGTCCTCGAAATGCTGTTGACTGGGAAACTCCAAACGCTGCTTGGACCCCCCAAAAAGCTGACCCTTAGGCCGAGGAGCAGCCTCGGGAGGATCCAAATCCAAAACCTCAAACATTTGGGCCAAAATGGAAGGCGTATCAGGAGCGGGACCTTCAGCCTGGTCCCCCTCAGCGCCCAGCAACTGCTGGCCCTCCGAATCATCTAATTCCTCAACGAGCTCACCCTCTTCAAGGGGACGATCTGACCAACCCAGATCCTCAACAACCTCCTCATCGGAGTCCGGCGGAGGCGGAGATAGGCGTTTTCGCTTAGCCGGAACCTTCTGAGCGGCCATGGCGGAAAACATATTCTCGAGGCTGGCCAAGCGGGCGCACACCTCAGATTGCGAATCCCCACCCATGACAACGTCACACGGGGTCCGGAACAGGCGAGGAGGAGAGGGAGATGGCGCGGCCGATGAAGTACCAGGCACCGGGGTGCCGGACTGGCGCTCAATGTTCCGCTGTGCACATGGAATACATATAATGACATCATCCCCCGGGAGCGGAGTCCCACACCCCCCACACAGCCTGGATTGTCCCGAAGGACCGTTTCCGGTATCTTTGGCAGCCTCCATATGGTTAAATTTATGGTATTCGCAGAACCCAGGGATTTACGCAGTAAGCGACCCGGGATGCCCCTTTATCTTCAATAGAGATATTATATATATATATATATATATTATATATAAATATATATATATATATAAATATATATATATATATAAATATATATATATATATAAATATATATATATATAAATATATATATATATAAATATATATATAAATATAAATATATATATAAATATATATATATATATATATATATATATATATATATATATATATATATATATATATATATATATATATATATATATATATATAAATATATATATAAATATATATATAAATAAATATAAATATATAAATATATATATATATAATATATATATAAATATATATATAAATATATATATATATAAATATATATATAAATATATATATAAATATATATATAAATATATATATATATAAATATATATATATAAATATATATATATAAATATATATATATAAATATATATATATAAATATATATATAAATATATAAATATATATATATATATATATATATATATATATATATATATATATATATATATATATATATATATATATATATATATATATATATATATATATATATATATATATATATATATATATATAATGTATTTATGTATCCCTGACCATAGGAATTTAGCAGGAAAGATATCCCAATAAAGAGTGTAATGCCAACTAGACCCCAACTAGCCAGGTATATAAGACCGGGAGAGCCCTGTAGGATGGGTTCCCAGGATCTGAAGAACACAAGAGACAAAAATAATTCCAGGCACACACACATACAGAAAACACAGCTCTGTAAACAAGGCCGTCCCCCCCTTTAACCCCATGCCCAGAATACTGGAAAATAGCCCTGCCCACGTCCCCCAACTAACGGGGGCGAGCGGGCGGAGATGGGGGGGGGGGGAGGGGGAATAATCAATTTAAGAAACAGTCACCGCGGGGCTAGAATTAGACCCCGTCCTTAATAACCAGCAGAGCCTACCTGGAGAACAACCTCCTCTATTTCTTCCGCGACGAAAAATGGCGGCCCCTGCCAGCAACACAGGCACCCACACCGCCAAGGAGAGAGGAGAACGAGGGGCGGGCCCCTAGAAACGCGGGAGCCACAGTGGCCCCGCCCCTTCCAAACCGGCCAACCACGACGCGGGCCGCGCAGGACGCGGTCCCGCCCCTCTCCTACGCCGCCGAGCAGCGGGCGCCAGTGAGATGGCGCCCGCACACTCTAACAGACGGACCGGTGGGGGCCAGGCCCCCCAAGTAAAAATCACACGCCGCGGGCGCCGGGAAAGACCGCGGCGCTCCACATCCAGGCGGACCGGCGGCGCAGCGCGCCGCCCGACCCCTCCCACCGCAATTCCTCACAGGAACCCCAGCGAGGACGGGCGCCAAAACATGGCGCCCACTAAGTTAGCCCAATCATCCCAGGCAACCTCTAAGCGGCGGGCCGGCGGCACACGCCCGACCCGCCCGACCCGCCCGTAAGACACCACACAAGTCATCAGCCAGAAAAACGCGCACAGGCCACCCGTCCCCGTACACACACACACCAAGCATATGAAAAGCCACACTTAATTGGGAAGGAAATATAACCTCTGTACTACAGCTGAAAAGCTCTGCCTGATGTGCCAGTTACTTAAAGTGATATGAGTGTAAGGGCATCCCACGTCCGGATCACCACTCCGGAATACCGCTATGCCCCATAATATGGAGTCGAGCGGAGGAGCTAATCTCCTAGGCACCTAAGGTGCCATCTACCCTTGCCCGGCCTACAGCCTAAGCTGGGAGGCTACCAGATAAACAAGGGGATTAACACAACAGAGCCGGGCAGAAATAGACCATGGGGGGGGGGGGGCCGGGGTGATACCCCGGCTACCTGCAAGCAGGAGACTTCTTTCTTCTGTCTTGTCGCCATCTTGCAGAGAAGAAAAACTGGGGAATGAGTGAGAGGTGCCAGGGATGTGTGGACCAGGAGGGGCTTGTTTTTCATGACTTCTCTGCACGTCGCCACCTGCTGGTGGAGTTACCCAAGTGTAATAATTAATGATTGAAGTGGGGTGTGTGACATACTTAGAATAAAAGGATCCATACACAAAGGTCAGTTTAACACTTGCCTCCATATCTACCACCCATTTTAATGACTATGGCTCCTCTGCTTTTGTTCTCCTCTTCAGCCTGCGCCATGCTTTGCCGCGCCTTCTGGTAAGAGTCATCTGTAGCACATACAGTGATTTTATCCTGGATGCTGCCCAGACAGTCAAGCTTGACATTTCCATTGCTATGGAGATAAAACAGTGAAAGGCAAGTTAATTTGCTATATTCGAAATAAGTGAAATGCATTATTTTGAAATACCTTCATATGAAAAAAAAAAAATTATGCCTACAAAAGACCGAAATACTATAACTTAAAAAGACAACTCAAAAAAAAAAATTATGCCTACAAAAGACCGAAATACTATAACTTAAAAAGACAACTCAAGCCAAATATCTTAGAATACTCACCTTACCTCAAAAGCTGTAGATAAATCCAGATGTGTCACAGAATTGCTTCAAGCCACTGTCTCTCAACCTGCAGGGCATTCCCCGAGGGGGGGGGGGGGGGGGGGGG